>CM065593.1:183735132-184935132 GCA_033119425.1 Bufotes viridis | reverse complement strand
GCGTCCCTGCCTGACATAAGCTGTAATGAATTGTACTGATGGCATTATGTCAGTACAGTTCATTACAGCCAATGTCCTCTGCCATAATAGTATGATAGGGCGAGCGCAAGAGCGGGACTCACTCGATCTGCAGCAGGGGCTTGGCTGTTGCCGATAGCCAGGCCCCTGCTATATCCGCTGAAAGTTCAGATGCCGGCAGATTAACCTCTTGTATACCGCAGTCAATGCTGAGAACAATATCTAAGGGGTTTGCAGAGGTGGAGGACTCTCTGTCTCTTCATCAGCTCCCCGCACTGCGACGATGGGTTGATTACTGCCATGGCAGCCCCGGGCCTTGCAAAGACCTTTGGGCCTACCAACTATGGAGGCCTATGTGGCCCAGCCCTCAGGCTGGTTCTCATAGGCAATTGTCAGTGTAATACTGACAGTTCCAATGCATTACAATATAGCATGTATTGTACTGCATTGAAACAGGGATCAAACCTTCAAAAGTTGAAGTCGCATAATGGGACAAAAATAAAAAATTGCAGTTAAAAAAAGGGTTTTTATAAAAATAAAATTTAAAAAAAATCTTTTCCCCTCATTAAACGGGTTGTCTCACTTCAGCAAATGGCATTTGTAATGCAGAGAAAATTAATACAAGGCATTTTCTAATTTATTGTGATTGTCCATATTGCCTCCTTTGCCAGCTAGATACATTTTTTCCCCTCAAGTTATCCACTCTGCAATCCAGCAGTGCTTGTGTGCTTGCACAGTATAGGAAAAAGTGCCAGCCCCTCTGGTGGCTGGGACTGTGGGAGCCTGGCTCTATAAAAAATATAATTTACAATATTTTTTTGCTTTATAACACACACAGGATTATAAGATGTGTCTAGGTTTTAGAGGAGGAAAATCAGATTTCTTTTCTCCTGAGATCAGACCAAAAATAACTAAATTACTCTCCATACAGCACTGCCACTCTTCCTGCATTCACTGCTCCCTGTTCTTCCCTGGGCTCACACTGCAGTATGACCTGACGTATCCATACTCAGTCAGAACAGTTCATTGCAGGCCAGGAGAAGACCAGGGAACGGTGAGTACAGCCAGCGCTAGTAGCGCTTCACACGCCGCTCACTAGTATTCACTTTATAAGGTGCACTTTCCCCCCATTTTTGGGAGGGGGGGGTTGTCTAATAAAATAAAAAACCCTGTCTACCTTGTCAGGTGAATGCTGTGAAAACGAAATAAATAAAAACTATATAATGTAATTGTATAAAGATAACATCATTTTTCCCGTACGGTGTATGCTATAATAACAAAACCCAAAACGGTGACAGAATGACTGCCTTTTCTTTATCCTGCTTCCCAAAAAATGAAATAAAAAGTGATCAGAAAGCTGTATGTACTCTAAAATAGAACCAATGATGACTCAACTCATCCCACAAAAAAAATAAGCCCTCGCACAGCCCCATTGAGAGAAAACTAGACCTATGGTTCTCAGAAAATGGCTGTACCGGTAGGGGCTGTTCAATAGCAACATGGCGCTTGTTGGCAAAAAATTCTGTGCTGCAGAAGCCAAAAGGTGGTTTTTCCCTTTTAGACCATGCAGCATACCCAAACAGCAGTTTGCATCCACATTTATGGCATTTCAGTACCCTGTAGAACCCGATTTAGAATTTAAAGGATGTGGTGTGTCCCAGATGGCACCAGCTGGGCACAACATACTGGGCACTGAATTCTTATATCTGTGGAAAACTTGCAGTTTTTATTTCACACCATCCCCTTCTCGTTAATTTCTGCAAAACAGCTGTGTAGTC
Organism: Bufotes viridis; assembly: GCA_033119425.1. NCBI lineage: Eukaryota > Metazoa > Chordata > Amphibia > Anura > Bufonidae > Bufotes > Bufotes viridis. The sequence continues at coordinate 184,933,336 of CM065593.1, read as the reverse complement.
AAACAGTTCACTCCATCCCATGATAAATACCTTGAGGGGTGTATTTTCCAAAATGGGGTCACTTCTCGGGGGTTCCATTTATTATTTCACCCCAGAGTCTCTACGGTTGTCAGCACAAGATGTGTAAATCATCTTTGTAAATATTGCAATTTTCACTTTGCACCATCTGCTGTGAATTCATTTTGCAAAACACCAGTGGGGTTAAAATGTTTACTACACCCATTGGTAAATTTTGTAAGGGGTGCAATCTCTAAAATGGGCGTCAATTCTTGGGTGGGTCTTTTTTTTTTTTTTTTTTTTTTTAGTTTTCCTAAGAGCCTCTGCCAGTGCTGTATAAATCACCAGACTAGGGCTCAGATACAGATGGTGCTCTTTCGCTTCTGAACCTTGTGGTGTGCCCATACAGGACTTTACAAGCATATATGGGGTGTTGTTTACAAGCATATATGGGTAACAAATTGTGTTGTGCATTTTCTCCTGTTATCCTTTTTGAAAATGAAAAATATGGGCCTAAAGCGACATTTTCTTATAAAATATGTAGTTTTTAATTTTCACATCCAACTGTTTTTGAATTCTGTGGAACGCCTGTTGTACAAAAGTGCTCTCTACACCTCTTTAAAATTCATTGGGAGGTGTCGTTTCTAAAATAGGGTCACTTTCTTTTTGTGGGTTTCCACTGTAGGGATACCTCACGGTGTCTTGAAATGCGACAATGAAATCTGCCCCCCAAAAACCATACAGTGCTCCTTCTCATCTACACCCTGTTGTGTGCTCAAACAGAAGTTTACAACCACATTTGGGGTATTTCTGTAAACTGCAGAATTAGGTTATTAAATTATTGAGGTTAATTTGGCTTTAACTCTGAAGTGCTATTGGGTGAAAATTAATTAAAATGGAAAATCTGCAATTAAAAGTGAAATTTTTAAAATTTCACCTCCATTTCCCTTTAAAGGGGTTGTCTGGGTTATTTTTCCGTTCTTTGTATGTTTCTACCTAGGCAAATGTAAGGACTTTACAATTAACTTACTTTATCTCCAGTTGCTGCTTTCTCAGATTTCACTGAGGGTCACATGACCTGTGATGTCAGCTTCTCTCCCTGCTCTGATGTTTCATGCAAAAGCCTGAGAGAGCAGAGATGTGTCTGTACACTAGACGTTATTGTGCTGGCCACACCCTCCTGCACTGCTGGCTGCTGCTTTTTGATCTCTCTCGGGATTCTTGAGGAAAAACATTAACCCCTTCAGATGCACAGACTCACGGCTGAAGGCTTAAATGAGTAGCTGCAGGCAGTGAGGAGACAAATGTTGGGCACAGGAGCTGACAGAGGAGTTCTGCATAAATTGCACAAGAACAGGTAGGGGGAAGATCCTGTGTGTATCAGCAGTGTCATTGTACAGCTAGGACTTGTAGTCCTAAAAAATACAACATGCTGCTGAGTATCCCAGCAGTCAGACATGTCACTCAGGGCAACACTTGTATTCATTCCTTTTGCAGAGCAGAGGGTGGGGCAGAGATTGTTGTTATTGCAGGTGAACAAAGGACCAGAAGAGAATCAGGGAAATGAGGAAATAGATATATATTTTTTTGTTGCCTAAAACTTTCCTAGCTCGGTTATATATTGCTGCCCATCAGATTTACAGTGCTATATTTTTTTTTTTTCATAACTCTGACAACCCCTTTAATTCCTGTGGAAATCCTCAAGGGATAAAAAAAAAGTTTGTAAAATTAGTTTTGAATAATTTGAGGGGTGTACTTTCTTAAATGGGGTCATTTATGCATGGTTGTTATGTAAACCCCTCAAAGTCACTTCATAACTAAATTGGTCCTTCAAGAAAAATTTTCAAAACAAATTTTTTTAAACATTTTTAAAATTACTTCTAAAATTGTAAGCCATCTGATGCACTTAAAAATAAAAAAATATATACGAAATGATGCCAGCATAAAGTAGACATATGGTGAATGTTAATTAATAATTATTTTATGAGTTATCACTAACTGTCTTTAACCCCTTAAGGACGAAGGGCGTACATGTACGCCCTTCGTCCGCACTTTAAAGATGGCGCCCGCTCCCGCACGGAGCGGGCGCCCGAGCTGCGGGTAAAAGCTTGATTCATCAAGCTGACACCCGCAGCTCATGTCCGCGACCGGCAGCGATGCCGATCGCGGACATTTAACCCCTCAGATGCCGTGGTCAATCCTGACCACGGCATCTGATCAGCGCAAAACCGAAAGTTTCACTTTCGGTTTTGCTCGGCTCCCTGATGGCCACAAGGGGGCCGGGCATGCATTAGTACCCTAGGTTTCTGTGAATGAAACCTGGGTACTACTACAATATTCCTATGGAGCCTATGACTGTAATAGGCTCCATAGGAAATATGCGATTTTCTCATATATTCCAATGCTATTGCATTGGAATATATGAAATAACAATCTGATGATTGCATCTTATAGTTCCCTATGGGAACTATAAGAAAGTAGTAAAAAAAAAAAAAAAGTTTAAAAAATAAAAATTAAATAAAAAAAATATAAAAATTCAAATCACCCCCTTTCCCCAAAATGAAAATAAAATAAATACAAAAATAAAAAAATTACACATAATGGGTGTCACAATGTGCGAAACGCCCATACTATAATAATATAAAAAATATTCACCATACGGTAAACATAAAAACGGAAAGAAAGCGTCAAATGGCTAATTCGCCATTTTGGGCGCTTCATTTCTAAAAAAATGAATAAAAAGTGATCAAAACATCATACGCACCCCATAATGGTATCAATTAAAAGTTCAGATTGCCCGCAAAAAATGAGCCCCTACACTGCTCCGTACGCATAATTACAAAAAAGTTATAGGGGTCAAAACATGGCGACAAAAAATAAAATAAAAAATTCCCACTTTTAATTTTTTTCCACTATCAAAAGCATAAGAAAAACTATACATATTAGGTATTGCCGGATTCGTACTGACCTGAAGAATAAAATTAACCAGTCAGTTTTATCGCAAATCGAACGTTGTAATTTAAAAACCCGTAAAACTGTGGTGAAATTGCTTTTTTGCAATTTCACCCCATTTGAAATTTTTCCCGTTTCCCACTACATCACATGCAAAAATAAATGGTAGCGTTAAAAAGTACAACTTGTCCCGCAAAAAATAAGCCGTCATATGGCTATGTGAGCGGAAATATAAAAATGTTATGGCTTTTGGAAGGCAGGGAGCGCAAAACAAAAACGCAAAAATCCCAAAACCCCCGGTCCTTAAGGGGTTAAAGCAGAGAAATAAGTTTTGAAAATTGCTAATTTTTCCAAACTTCCGTTAAATTTGGGATTTTTTTTTTATAAATAAAGGTAAAATATTTTGACTCAAATTTAACACTAACATGAAGTATGATGTGTCACTAAAAACAATCTAAGAATAGCTTGGATAAGGAAAAGCATTCCAAAGTTATTACCACATAAAGTGACACATTTCACATTTGCAAAAATAGCCAGGTCTTGAAGGGGGTAATGTCTGTGTGATTTAACTGCATCTTATTGCACCCTAACCCTCAGTTTACACTTGCGCGTTTTACAGCGCGTTCGAACGCGCTGTAAAACGCTCAACAGGAGAAAACTCATGTTTCCCTATGGGCATGGTTCTCACCTGAGCGTTTTACGCCCTGCGCGCATATAAGTTCTTGAGCTTCTTTGGGGCGTTTTGTCGTGCGTTTGCACCCATAGACTTCAATGGGAACGCGCGTTTAACACGCGTTAAAGTGTAGATATGCCTTTTTCAATTGGTCTCCAGAGTCACGAACGCGCGTATGATGCGCGTTTCCTATTTGCAAAAACGCGCTGTAATACGTGCGACTAAAACGCGCGTCTCAGAAACGCTCAGGTGTGAACCCAGGGTAAATTTATTGCCTAAAGCAGTCCCTTGTAATCTGCTGAGCTATGAAACAATGGGGGGGGGGGGGGCGGGCGGGCGATTTATGAAAACCGGGGTAAAGGAAAACTCCTATAGTTGTAGTGAGAAACGGCAAGGAGATAAAAACGGACAGAGGCGCTCATAGGGTGGGTAGTAAAAGAACTGTCGGTGATGTCAATGATTATGCTCACCTTCTAGTGTTGTGCGTATGCAGGCACAACACTCATAGGGGCGATTGGTCGATGCTGCCGGTATCTTAAACAGTTCTTATGGAGTTTCCTATTCTCCGGGGGACAGATATGAAACTTGTGGTGAAGTGCTTGTGTATGTTGGTACACGTTGTGATACCTTTTTCGGCGCACAGATACGACCACGGTACAGGATGTTTAGGGTGAGTGGGTAACGCTTTATTTCAATAGACAACATGTTTCGGTGTATTTTTACTCCTTCTTCAGGTCTTAATAGCTGAGCAATATAGCAATAACAAATGACAAGACAGGTGCACTCTGCGGTCTTACTAAACCTCAAACTGATGTTAAAATTGAGAGATTAGTCAACATGTCCTGCAGTGGAGGACATGTCTGAGCACCAGGCCAAGGTTTCTCAAGTAGCTCGGGATCTAACACTCGCCTACCTGTGGCATATGGGCAATACCAGGGGCCAGTGGGCAAAATTATAGGCATGTATAGGCCGACTCACAGCAAACTCCTCAGTTTCCTGTAAGCCCCACCCAAGACTGGCTGATATGGCCCAGGCCTCACAGATGCACCTAAATGTAGCCTGTGGATGAAAAACAGGCTACCTATACATAGGAGTTTATACACCTCCAAAAAATTATATATACAAAACAACTGAAAAGTGGCATGAAGCAGGATGTGCTCAAGCCAAAAATGCAGTTGTGCATATATATACAGGGGAGCAGATCCTCCACCGTATGCATTTTTGCTGGGGATCGCCATTAGCAACGGGCCACAAGTATATATATGGACAACTGCATTTTAGGGTTGAGCACATCCTGCTTCATGCCACTTAATAGCTGAGCAGTCACGTCTTGCCGGGAAGATGCGAACTTGCATCTGGGCGGTCTGTATGAAGTGCAGCTCACTGCGCTGGTCTGGGCAGTTTGTATGAAGCGCTGGTGAGTTGCACTTCATACAGACCACTCGGATGCAAGTTCTCATCTTCCCGGCGAGATGTGACTGCTCAGCTATTAAGACCTGAAGAAGGAGCAAAAAATAATCCGAAACTGGTTGTCTATTGAAATAAAGCGTTACCCACTCACCCTAAACATCCTGTATCGTGATCGTATCTGTGCGCCGAAAAAGATATCACAACATGTACCAACATACACAAGCGTCTCACCACATAGTTGTAGCGAGAGGAGCTCTGAAAAGTGTAAGGTGGAATCTGATTGGTTGCTATAGGCAACTAAGCCTGTTTTCCGTTACACCAGTTTTGATAAATCTCCCCCAATGTGTCTATCTGGAAATATATCAGATTTTGCAGCGCTCCAGATGGCGACCAAAATGGTCGCAAATGCGACCAGGAATTTGCAAATGGCGACAAGACTTTTAAGTCTTATCGCCATTTGCGACTTGTCCCACCTCCGTGCGGCAGCTTTAAGGGAGAAAAAAACCTCTCTTCAGCAGACGCGCCACGCTCGGCACGTCTGCTGAGCCCAGCCCCCGACATCCAGCCTGCTCTGCCAGCCTGTAGTGGCTCGTCCTGAGCCCCGCCCCCTCACAGAGCCCGGGAAGAGAGCGAGCTTGGGAGCACTGACAGAGACCTGCAGAAGGACGGCCGGGTGCCTGGGTCAGTGCCTCCCCCCCCTCCAGCTCCTGACATGCCAATCCTGTGACAGTGTGGCTCCCCCTGCCCCCCCTTGCAGAAGGACGGCCGGCCGCCTGGGTTAGTGCCTCCCCCCCCAGCTCCGTACATGTGAGTCCTGTGACAGTGTGGCTCCTCTGCCCCCCCCTGCAGAAGGACTGCCGAGTCCCAGCATCATTGCCTCCTGCAGTCCTCCGGCTCCTGTGACACTCAGTATGGCTCCTGCTGCCCTCCCTTCCCCCCTTGTTCAGACTAGTAAGGTTCCCCCCCCCCCCCAGTTGTTTAAAGTTTAACCCCTTTGTTACGGTATAACCCGGTATAGTGAGGGTTAATACCGTGCGGGCGATTCCCCTGGCGAAGAGCACAGCAACCCACAACCGCTGGTATCCACCGAACTGGAACCATACGAAGTCCTCCTTTCCTGGAACAGGCAAGAGAACGTTCTGACGTAGCAATTCCCCCCAAGTACGAGACGAGGCTCCGTATTAATGGTTAAACAGGAATTCTCACTTTATTGAGGGCTACCTGCCCGGTATTTATGCAGGTCTCCCGCCTGGTGGACACTCCCCTAGGGGACCAGAAGGAAGACTGCGACACAGGGGATACAGCAGCCAATCACACACAATGGGACAATACAGACACCCCAGCATATCCTTCCCTCTGCCTGTGATACAATTACCCTACACAGGTTAATGTAATCATCACAGGCAGGAGAATACACTAATGTCTTCTGTCCTGGAGACAATTGAGGAGTCATTCAATTATCTCTCAGGACAAAGGGAAATCGCCAATACACACGTGGGGACAATAGGACAGACATCACTATTCACTTAAAAACTACATATTCACAATCAATCCATTCAGGTTAACAACATATTAAAAAATGACACGAATCAGACCAGGGGTTAACAAGTTAAGGGAAAGTCCTATTTGACCAAATGAAGCATGGCTTTTCTGGTTCAAACTGGTTTTACAGAGCCCTCTCTCCTGGAGACAATGGGGAAAATAATCCAATTATATCCAGGGATAGAGGCAGACTCCATTGAGCACATGGTTGCAAAAGGACATAAAATTACACAATGTTACAATTACTACATAAAACATATACATGCAACATATCCCCAGATGGCTTAGGTCTGAGCGCTCAATATATCCAAACAGCGCTCAGATGCCATAAACACAGTCAAATCGCCATGGGGTTTAAGTTTAGCATGGGCTGATGAGAGGGGCCATAATCCTGGGGCAAGAGGCTGGCAATCTGTCCCCTCCAAAACTCAGTGGCGAGTTTGGTTTCGCCACACCCTTCAGCTCTTCATTTAGCCAGTGAGTCTCAGCCAGCACCATAATGTCCATTTACTTATAATTAGGACATGCTGTAAGATTTAGCATTGAGAAGTCATACTTGTCTATGCTAAATCCTTAGTAGGTGGTGTCACCACCAGTTATCACAAGAAAGTGTTCTGCCCCTGCCTGTATTGCGGCCCACAAACAGCACTTCCGCAATACACCGGCAGCAGCCCGCGTGCACTCTGCACCATTCTTCACTTGAATGGGTCCGCAATCACGGAAATGCAGAATGGAAGCACAAATTAGAACGCCATATAAGCACAGTCATAGTCAGCTCTCATTAACACATCAGTGTTTGGTCAGTGATTTCTATCAGTGATTGTGAGCCAAAACCAGGATTGGATCCTCCACAGACATAAAGTATACGGGAAAGATCTGCTCCTGTTCTGTGTTTAACCACATCAGCCCCCCTAGCTTAAACACCCTTAATGACCAGGCCACTTTTTACAATTCTGCACTACACTACTTTCACCGTTTATTGCTCCGTCATGCAACTTACCACCCAAATTAATTTTACCTCCTTTTCTTCTCACTAATAGAGCTTTCATTTGGTGGTATTTCATTGTTGCTGACATTTTTACTGTTTTTGCTATTAATAAAAATTTAATGACATTTTTGCAAAAAAAATGACATTTTTCACTTTCTGTTGTAAATTTTTTTAAAAAAAACTACATTTCTATATAAATTTTTCTCTAAATGTATTGTTCTACATGTCTTTGATAAAAAAAAATCCAATAAGTGTATATTTATTGGTTTGGGTAAACGTTATAGCGTTTACAAACTATGGTGCAAAAAAGTGAATTTCGGCATTTTGAAGCAGCTCTGACTTTCTGAGCACCTGTCATGTTTCTTCAGGTGCTAGAATGTCAGGAAAGTATAAATACCAAATGACACCATTTTAGAAAGAAGACGCCCCAAAGTATTCGCGGAGGGGCATGGTGAGTTCATGTATCATTTCATTTTTTTTCACAAGTTAGCGGAAAATGACACTTTCTGAGGAAAAAAAAAATAATAATAAAGTTTCCATTTCTGCTAACTTCTGGCAAAAAAAAAAAAAATCTCAGACGGGCTCATTATGCCCCTCAGTGAATACCTTGGGGTGTCTACTTTCCAAAATGGGGTCATTTGTGGGGTGTGTTTACTGTTCTGGCATTTTGGGCGGGGCTAAATTGTGAGCAGCCATGTAAAAGCTAAAGGTACTCGTTGGAATTTGGGCCCCTTTGCGCATCTTGGCTGCAAAAAGTGTCACTTATGTGGTATCGCCGTACTCAGGAGAAGTAGGGCAATGTGTTTTAGGGTGTATTTTTACATATACCCATGTTGGGTGAGAGAAATATCTCTGTAAACTGACAACTTTGTATAAAAGAATTTAAAAATTGTCGTTTACAGAGATATTTCTCACACCCAGCAGAGGTATATATAAAAATACACCCCAACACATTGCCTACTTCTCCTGAGTACGGCGATACCACATGAGTGACACTTTCTGCAGCCTGAGTGCATAAAGGCCCTAAACCAATGAGTACCTTTAGAATTTCACAGGGCATTTTTACGCATTTGGATTCCAGACTTCTTCTCACGCTTTAGGGGCCCCTAAAATGCCAGGACAGTATAAATACCCCACATGTGACCCCATTTTAGAAGAAGACACCCCAAGGTATTCCGTGAGGGGTATGGTGAGTTCATGTAAAATTTTATTTTTGTCACAAGTTAGTGGAATATGAGACTTTGTAAAAAACTAAATAAAAAAATATATATATCTCAATTTCCACTTACTTGTGCCAAAAAAAAAATTCTGTGAACTCGCCATGCCCCTCACGGAATACCTTGGGGTGTCTTCTTTCCAAAATGGGGTCACTTGTGGGGTATTTATACTGCCCTGGCATTTTAGGGAACCTAAAGCGTGAGAATCCAAATGCGTAAAAATGCCCTGTGAAATCCTAATGGTACTCATTGGTTTTAGGGCCCCTTTGCGCATCTTGGCTGCAAAAAGTGTCACTCGTGTGGTATCGCCGTACTCAGGAGAAGTAGGGCAATGTGTTTTGGGGTGTATTTTTATATATACCCATACTGTGTGTGAGAAATATCGCTGTAAACGACAACTTTTTAAATTTTTTATACAAAGTTGTCAGTTTACAGAGATATTTCTCTCCTAACATGGGTATATGTAAAAATACACCCCAAAACTACATCCTACTTCTCCTGAGTACGGCGATACCACATGTGTGGCACTTTTTGCAGCCAAGATGCGCTAAAGGCCCAAATTCCATGAGTACCTTTTAGGAAGGGCATTTTTACGCATTTTCTTCTCATGCTTTAGGGCCCTAAAATGCCAGGGCAGTATAAATACCCCACATGTGACCCCATTTTGGAAAGAAGACAGCCCAAGGTATTCCATGAGGGGCATGGCGAGTTCATAGAAAAAAATTTTTGGCACAAGTTAGTGGAAATTGATTTTTATTGTTTTTCTCACAAGTCTCCCTTTCCGCTAACTTTTGACAAAAAGTTTAATTTTTCATGGACTCACTATGCCCCTCAGCGAATACCTTGGGGTGTCTTCTTTCCAAAATGGGGTCACATGTGGGGTATTTATACTGCCCTGGCATTTTAGGGGCCCTAAAGCGTGAGAAGAAAAATGCGTAAAAATGCCCTCCTAAAAGTTACTCATTGGAATTTGGGCCCCTTTGCGCATCTTGGCTGCAAAAAGTGTCACTCATGTGGTATCGCCGTACTCAGGAGAAGTAGGGCAATGTGTTTTGGGGTGTATTTTTACATATACCCATGCTGGGTGAGAGAAATATCTCTGTAAATTGACAACTTTGAATAAAAAATTTAAAAAGTTGTCATTTACAGAGATATTTCTCACACACAGTATGGGTATATATAAAATACACCCCAAACACATTGCCTACTTCTCCTGAGTTCGGCGATACCACATGAGTGCACTTTTTGCAGCCAAGATGCAAAAGGCCCTAAAACCAATGAGTACCTTTAGGATTTCACAGGCCATTTTTACGCATTTGGATTCTCACGCTTTAGGACCCCTAAAATGCCAGGGCAGTGTAAATACCCCACAAGTAACCCCATTGTGGAAAGAAGACACCCCAAGGTATTCCGTGAGGGGTATGGCAAGTTCACAGAATTTTTTTTTTTTTTTGGCACAAGTTAGCGGAAATTGATTTTTATTTTTATTTTTTCCAAGTCTCATATTCCACTAACTTGTGACAAAAAATAAAATTTCGCATGAACTCGCCATACCCCTCACGGAATACCTTGGGGTGTCTTATTTCTAAAATGGGGTCACATGTGAGGTTTTTGTACTGCCCTGGCATTTTAGGGGTCTCCGCAATCATTACACGTATGGCCAGCATTAGGAGTTTCTGCGATTCTCCTTATATTGAGCAGACGTGTAATGAGATTTTTTTTTTTTCCGTTCAGCCTCTGGGCTGAAAAAAATAAATAAATGAACGGCACTGATTTTTTTCATTCGCATCGATCAATGTGGATGAAAAAATCTCTGCCAAAATCAGTGACTGCGGTGCGGTGGGCTGGGCGCTAGCTACCTAACAAGTAGCTAACTAACTGGCGGTGATAAGGGACCCTTATGCCCCATTCACACGTCCGCAATTCTGTTTGCGGAACGGAATTGCGGACCCATTCATTTCTATGGGGACAGACTTTGTCCCGCTCGGATCCGGAATTACGGATCCGCGCTTCCGGGTCTGCACTTTCCGCAAAAATATAGAACATGTCCTATTCTTGTCCGCAATTGCGGACAAGAAAAAGCATTTTCTATATAGTTCTGGCAATGTGCGGATCTGCAAAATGCAGAAAGCACATTGCCGGTGTCCGTGTTTTGAGGATCTGTGGATCCGCGGATAAGATCCACGGATCCGCAAAACACATATGGACGTCTGAATAGAGCCTTACAAGGGGTTTGATCAATGACAGGGGGGTGATCAGGGGGTCTAGATTGGGTGATCAAGGGGTTAATTGGTGGGGGCGGGGGGTTAGTGTAGTGTTTGGTGCAACTTTACATAGTTACCTGGTCCTCTGGTGGTCGATCCCAGCAAATGGGACCTCCAGAGGACCAGGTAGCAGGTATATGAGACGCTGTTCACAAAACAGCGTCTGATATTCTTGTTTGATGCGATTTATATCGCATCTACAGCCTGCCAGCGATTGATCATCGCTGGCAGGCTGTAGTCCAACTCTTGAGACGCGCGCGTGCGTTCACAGGAAGTCTCGCGTCTCGCGAGATGACGCGTCCGATCAGAAGAACAGGACCACCCGCAGGACGCAATCCTGCGTACGGCGGTCCTGAATCAGTTAAAGCCGCACCTGGTTTTCGCTCAAAATCACTGATGGAAATCACTGACCGAACACTGATGCCTCATTCACACAGTCAGTCTTCGGTCAGTGATTTCCATCAGTCATTTTTAGCCAAAACCAGGTGCAGCTTTAAACACAGATCAAGAGCAGATCTTTCCCTTATATTTTATGTCTGTGTAGCATACATGCCTGGCTTTGGCTCACAATCACTGATGGAAATCACTGACCAAACACGGACGTGTGAATGAGGCTATTTTTTTTTATATCATAATTATGTATGTATTTAAATTTGGCGACTAAAATTTTTATTTGGCTCCTAAATTTTTCAGTTTAGGAGCCAATGGCTCCTAGGGATTTTTTTTTGTCTGGAGCCCTGTTTTGTTTTAGTTTTTCTTTACATAGAATTTTAAATTTATTCTGTTTTAATTTTTTTTTAGGTGCAGATTCAGTCAAATGCTGCACCCTATATTTGAGGAAGCTTCAAATATCATCAAAGAAGAATATCCTGATAAAAATAAAGTTGTGTTTGCCAGGGTAGACTGTGACCAGCATTGTAAGTAGAAGCTTCATAATTGTAATATAATTCTAATTTTAAGGTTTACTTCATGTAGTGTACTTTACTTGTAAGATAATGAGTTGTGCCAACAGCTGTCAAATGTATGGACGTAAAGCAGCATTGGTAATATTTAAAGTGGTAATATTTTAAAGGGTCATCCCATCTCCGTTTAGAACAGCAGATAGTGGCGAGATCTAACGGGAAAAGCTGTGGATGGCCCTAACAGTTGAACTTTGTACCATGGCTTGTTTTTGTACCTTTTTTTTTTTTTTTTTTTTTTTCTTTCTTGTTATACTAGGTGTGGAAATGCTGAGAGGTGGAGTGAGCGGGTTGGTGGGAGTCAACAACATTTGTGGTCATCACAATGAGATGATAATTTCCAGGCTTTGTTTATTGTGGATTATATTTTTTGGATCATTTCCTTGTATCTGTATTGTTTCTAAATTACCTTAGAGACCAACAATGCTGCCTATTATCTGGGATAACTTTTAAATGTTTATTGGAAAGTAGGGAGGAAAAAAAGCAAATATGAAATTGTCAGAAAAGCTAAAACAATGGTAAATTCTTAAATTTTTATCTACAGTACTTGTTTTATATGCCATTATATATGTGCATTATGTATTGTAACCTTTCCAATTTCATATATCCTCCATATACAGCGGACATAGCCCAAAGATATCGGATAAGCAAATATCCCACATTAAAGCTGTTCAGAAATGGGATGATGATGAAGAGGGAGTATAGAGGTCAACGGTCAGTAACTGCAATCGCAGACTACATTAGACAGCAAAAAAGTGATCCAATACGGATAGCGGGAGATCTTGAGGAACTGAAAACCATTGATGTGAGTATTTTGTTAAAGTTTTTAATATTCTGCATTGACCTCCAAACCTTCCAAACTGCATTAGGAAAATGTCAGGTTATGGCATAGGTTAAGCGGTGCTGATTTGTGTGATAATCTAGCTGATCAGGACCTTTGCACTGACCACACTTGTTCATTTTCAAGCTATTGAATTTATTAAGATGGTAGAACTCACTGCCTTCTACAGGTTCACAGTCTACTGCCAAAAAAAGTTTTTCATGCGCTTTCGACTGTAGAGAAGTTACAGCTAATTTTAGGGGTCCCTGTAGGAATTGTACAAAGCGAAAAATCTTAAGCTCATTTAGCTCGTTCCCTAAGCTCCACAGGCACCCAAGGCTCATAGATGGTGTGTAGGGAGCGGAGGATTGCCTGTCTATGGCACACATTGCAAAAAAAAAAAGGTTAACGATAACTAGAGAAAAAAATTGTGTGTGTTACTTACCCAAAAAAAGAGATGGCACCAGGATGCATTTTTGTTTTAGTTGTTTTTGGTATGTAGTACACAGTCGAGTCACAATATCATAACCACCGTGTGAGGCACAGACATCAGCTAGATGAGCTTAGTGTGACTCAATAAGGTCCTGGTAGGTTGTCACAGCTATCTGGAGCTATGCTGACTACAGTACATCCCACCGCTGCTGGAGGGTGTGTGGAAGAGGATCCATAAAGCAAACACTAATATCGAGGTGTTCCCACAGAAGTCTGGGGAATTGGGGTGGCCAGGGTAGTACTTGCTAGTCTTGTTCATGCACCACGACAGGCAATCGGCATGTATGGGTGTACGTGATCCTGAAGGATGTATTTTAGGCCTCATGCAGACGGACCGTGGTATCCCGGCCTGGTATCCAGCTGACACTCGTACGGGTGTATTACTGTAGTCCAGCTGCGGCATGAAGCGCATGGCATCATAGCAACCAATGACGCTGTGCGCTCCTGCTGTCCTCATGAAGGATCCATATTACTGGTGATCCGAAACACATTGCTGTATTGTCCTGCACATATGTGAGTTTTTATCGCAATCTCCAATAAAGAACTCGAACTGGTAGAAGCTGGATCTGAAAATTTCTGTTTCGCTAAGTATTTACATATGATGGCACAGGTCTAACCCCTTAAAGAATGTTGTCCGGTTTCAGATATTGATGACCAGTCCTTAGGATAGGTCATCAGTATCAGATCAGCATCAGTCTTTCTCCGTGCACCCCTGATCAGCTGTTTGAAGAGAATGCAGCGCTCATGTGAGTGCTGTGTTATTTTCACTGGAGAACAGGTTAAGGCCTGATGCACATGGCCGTGGCCGTGTTGCGGCCCGCAAACAGTGGGTCTGCAATATGCGTGCACTGACCGTGTGCTTCCCGTATCACTGATGCGGACCCATTTACTTGAATGGGTCCTCGATCCGGAGCTGCGGTGCGCAGTGATGACACGGAAGCACAACAGAGTGCTTCCGTGGTGTTTCTGTCTGTGCCTCCACACCGCAAAAAAATTGAACATGTTCTATTGAATGGGTATCGATCCGTCCCAGCCTCCACACGGATGTTGCCCATGCGGTCCCCAATGCATGGAACGGCCGCACAATGGCCGTGTGCATGAGGCCTAAATTACAGCTGCTTCTCCCAATTCATGTAAATAGGAGGGGAGCTGTAATTAAATCTGCTCACCGCTGTAATGATGAAGGTTAGCACATGCAGGTAAACGGTGAAGAGAGCGCAGCGCTTGCTGATCAGCAGAGGTACCTGAGAATTTAATTTAATTTTTATTTGAAGTGGTATTCCAGTTAATATAAGTTATCCCCTGTCTAGAGGATAGGGGATAACTTTATAATCTATCGCCATTGCCGCACTTTCAGGCTGATCTCATATTGATTACTTATCCTGAGGATAGGCCATCAAAATTGGAAATCGAACAACCCCTTTAATTACCATGCCTAAAAAGGTCTTTATGCCAACAAATTTTTTACTTTTTTCACTGATGTGGCTGTCTGAGACCTTACTTAACCTAACCTAAAAAATGTCACTTTTTTTTTGGGGGGGGGGGTGCAATATTTTTCTTTTATTACATTATTTAAACATTTAAGAATAAATCCCATTTTGCAATTACAGGATTACGATTTTATTACTTTTTAGTTCAGATTTATAATGTATTGGCCTACTCTTGTGTGCTAATACATTATTTGTCAGTGTGATTTTTAGCTGATAGGCACGATGACTAGACCTGGCTGAACACAGTCAATGGTCATAATTTAGAGAAGACCTTTCCACCAGTTTTTTTCCTTATAAAAGCTATACCTCATACTGTAGTCCATCTTGCAATTTTTGATTAATCTGCTCCTGCGTTGCGGCGCTATGCCACCCACCTGGTTTTGGCGCCCGCTATGCTAATTATTGGATCAGTACAGGGAGGAGGAGACATCAGCTTTTCTTTGTGGGCATCTTCTCCTTCTTGGCTGTGACGCCGTTCAATTGCTGAGGACCACTTCACAGCCAGGGAGAAGATGAGCTGTACTCGCTTACGTAGCCTGTTTAAGAAAGTATATGATTGGATAGGAACAAAGTCGTACACGATACTATCTGCATATAAATGCTTGTCTTTGCGTTGTCGATAGGTCAGTTTTGTCGTCAGTCACCTGAACGATTATTTACTTGTCTAAACGAGCCTTAAAAGTGGGCCCCTATTGACAGAAGGGGGGGGGGGGGGCAATTTGTGTAGGCCTGGCCAACTCAAGTAGGCAGGGGCAATATATCGTGCTACAGGTTGGTATTTGGTTCTTCGCCAAAATGAAATGGCAAAGTGTAGTGTATATATACTGCCTTAGCAGAGCCAAATACCACAATGTAGCACAATATACTGCCTTAGCAGAACCAAACAGCACAGCACAAAACACTGTCCCAGCAGAACCAAATACCACAATGCAGCACAAAACATTACCCCAACAGAACCAAATACTGCAGTGCAGCATAATGTACTGCCCCAACACACCCAAAAACCACAATGCAGCACATTATACTGCACCAGCAGCAGCACACCTACATATGACACGGAGGGGAAGTAACATAGTATATAAGGCCGAAAAAAGACTTTTGTCCATCCAGTTCGACCTGTTTCCTGCAAGTTGATCCAGAGGAAGGCAAAAAACCCCTGTGAGGTAGAGCCAATTTTCCCCACTTAAGGGGAAAAAATTCCTTCCCGACTCCAATCAGGCAGTCAGAATAACTCCCTGGATCAACAACCCATCTTTAGTAGCTATAACCTGAAATATTATTACGCTCCAGAAATACATCCAGACCCCTCTTGAATTCCTTTATTGTACTCACCATCACCACCTCCTCAGGCAGAGAGTTCCATAGTCTCACTGCTCTTACCGTGAAGAACCCTTTTCTATGTTTGTGTACAAACCTTCTTTCCTCCAGACGCAGAGGATGTCCCCTCGCCACAGTCACAGTCCTGGGGATAAATAGATGATGGGAGAGATCTTTGTACTGACCCCTGATATATTTATACATAGTTATTAGATCTCCCCTCAGTCGTCTTTTTTCTAGAGTGAATAACCCGAATTTTGATACCCTTTCAGGGTACTGTAGTTGCCCCATTCCAGTTATTACTTTAGTTGCCCTCCTCTGAACCCTCTCTAGCTCTGCTGTGTCTGCCTTGTTCACGGGAGCCCAGAACTGTACACAGTACTCCATGTGTGGTCTGACTAGTGATTTATAAAGTGGTAAGACTATATTTTCATCCCGGGCATCTATGCCCCTTTTGATGCAACCCATTATCTTATTGGCCTTAGCAGCAGCTGCCTGACACTGGTTTTTACAGCTTAGTTTGTTATTTATTAAAATTCCTAGATCCTTTTCCATGTCAGTGTTACTGAGTGTTTTACCATTTAGTATGTACGGGTGACTTGCATTATTCCTTCATGTGCATAACTTTACATTTGTCAGTGTTAAACCTCATCTGCCATTTCTCTGCCCAAGCCCCCAATCTATCCAGATCCCTCTGTAGCAGAAAACTGTCCTCTTTAGTATTAATTACTTTACACAGTTTAGTGTCATCTGCAAAAATTGATATATTACTGTGCAAGCCTTCTACAAGATCATTAATAAATGTATTGAAGAGAATAGGGCCCAATACTGAACCCTGAGGTACCCCACTAGTGACCGTGACCCAATCTGAGTGTGTACCGTTAATAACCACCCTCTGTTTTCTATTACTGAGCCAGTTACTTACCCACATACAGATATTTTCTCCTAGTCCAAGTGTTCTCATTTTATATACTAACCTTTTATGTGGTACAGTGTCAAATGCTTTGGAGAAGTCCAGATATACGACATCCATTGATTCGCCGCTGTCAAGTCTAGAACTTACCTCCTCATAGAAACTGATTAAATTAGTTTGACATGACCGATCCCTCATGAAGCCATGCTGATATGGTGTAATTTGCTTATTTTCATTGAGATACTCCAAGATAGCATCTCTTACAAAACCTTCAAACAGTTTACCCACAACAGATGTTAAACTTACCGGCCTATAATTTCCAGGCTCTGTTTTTGGACCCTTTTTGAATATTGGCACCACATTTGCTATACGCCAGTCTGGTGGAACATTCCCTGTCAGTATGGAGTCCGTGAATATCAAAAATAAGGGTCTGGCTAGGACATCACTTAATTCCCTTAGGATACGGGGTGTATGCCATCCGGTCCTGGCGATTTGTCTATTTTAATCTTTTTAAGTCGCTGCTGTACTTCTTCCTGGGTCAGACAGGGCACTTTTAAAGGGAATTTACTTTTACATTTTGCATTTCATCTGACAGTTTATTTTCCTCAGTGAAAACAGTGGTGAAGAAAATATTTAATAGCTTGGCTTTATCCTCGTCGCTTTCTGCAACTCCCCCTCATTGCTATGTAGAGGGCCGACTCCTTCAGGTTTATATTTTTACCATTTATATAATTGAAAAACATTTTAGGGTTAGTTTTGCTCTCTTTGGCAATTAATCTCTCGGTCTCTAGTTTGGCAGTTTTTATTAGTTTTTACATATTCTATTTTTTTCCTTATAGTTTATCAGTGCTTCCTGGCTCCCTCCTGTTTTAGTGATTTATATGCTTTCTTTTTGTCATTTATTGCTTTTTTACGGTTCTATTTATCCACATTGGTTTCTTCTTATTTCTTAGCCTTTTATTTCTATAAGGTATGCATCGATCACAATTAGATGTTACAATGCTTTTAAAAATCTCCCATTTTGTGGTTGTATTTTTATTTTTGAGGACTATGTCCCAGTTAATTGGGCCTATGGCCTCTCTTAGTTGGCTAAATTTTGCTTTTTGAAGTCCGGTATTCTTGTTCCTCCCTGTAGAAACTCTCGTTTGAAGGATAATTGGAAGGTTATTACTTTATGGTCACTATTTCCCAGGTGTCCCCCGACCTGCACGTCTGTTGTTCTATCAGGTCTATTGGTTAATACTAAGTCCAGTATTGCCATCCCTCTAGTTGGGTCCTGAACCATTTGGGAAAGGTAATTGTCTTTGGCTATTGCCAAGAACCTGTTTCCTTTATGGGATGTACAGCTCTCAGTTTCCCAGTCTATATCTGGGTAGTTGAAGTCCCCCATAATAACCACCTGATTATGGTTTGCCGCCTTGTTTATCTCGTTTAGTAATAGATTTTCTGCGGACTCTGGTATATTAGGTGGTTTATAGTAAACTCCTATTAGTAATTTATTATTGTTTTTGGCTCCATTTATCTCCACCCACAATGACTCCACATTGATGCTCTAAATGCTGCCAGTAAGCCTATACAACACAGGTACGAACTGTAGAAACTTGCGTTTCCTTTTCTGTAAAAGAAAAGAAAAAATGGTGTTGCTAAATTTTGTTGATTTAGGTGGAAGATTTTTCTTGTCGAAATTAACTTTTCATTATACAGCAACAGTATGAATCACACAACTGTGAGTGACTACTCCCTTCCTAATTGCTTTCCCTGATAAAGCTCTCAATTAGTGTTGAGCGAACAGTTCGAAAATCGTTCGGGTCCGTACCGAATTTTGGGGTGTCCGTGACACGGACCCGAACCCGGACATTTTCAAAAATGTTCGGGTTCGGTGTTCGTCGATTACGTCCCGCTTTCTGAAGGGCTGCACAGCAGCCAATCAGCTAGCGTTTTACTTCTTGCCCTAACACTCAGTTCACACTTTCGCGTAAAACGCCGCGTTCGAACGCGCAAAAAAACGCACAACAGTACAGGAACCATGCATTCCAATGGGGGTTGTTCACACTTGCGCGTTTTTATGCGCGTTCGAACGCGCCAAAAACGTCCGACGCATAAGCAAGTATGTTCGCGTTAATTCGGGCGTTTTTCGAGCGTTTGGTGCCAATATACTTCAATGGGAAACGCGATACGCGTGTTGTTCGGGCGTTTGTGCAGCGTAAAACGCGCCTATGGACGCGCGTTTTTCAAAGTTTGCAACATGCTGGAACAGCCACCATGGAATTTCACACCTCTAAAGCACTCAGATTGGCCAAACTATATATAGCGAGGGCTGTTTGGTCATTGGCCAACTATGCAGTCAATCACATAAACGCGCGTCAAACGCGCCTACACTATTTACCAAAAGGCTTGAAAAAAAAGCGCGTTAACGCCCGTCTTGAACGCGCAGAAAACGATAGGCTTCAAAACGCTCAGGTCTGAACCCAGTGTAGTGCCTACTAATGGCATGACTGTGATTGGCCAAGTGCAGCATGTGACCCAGCCTCTATTTAAGCTGGAGTCACGTAGCGCCGCACGTCACACTGCTCTGATTAGTGTAGGGAGAGGACGCAGCTTCTGTGAGGGCGAGATAGGCAGGGATAAAGAAGTGAATGATCTACCTTTCTACACCTGTGCATCAGAACAACTCAGCTGAGCTGTTCACTGAAAGTCACTATTTTGTTGAGACTGGCCAGAGCGATTTCTACTGGCACATGTAACCTGGGCTGACTGGCGGTGGCCATTTTGGGACTTGTGGTGCGCCAGCACAAGCTGCCACAGAGTCTAAACCAAAGCTCCAAAGAAGTGAAAAATCTACACCTGTGAATCAGAACAACAGCGATTCAGCTGCTCAGTCAAAGTCAATTTTTTTTTGGGCTGGGCAGACCGTTTTCTGGCACATGTTACTGGGCTGATAGGCGGCGGCCATTTTGGGACTTGTGGTGCTACAGCAAAAGCTGCCACAACGTCCATTAATCTCATGTAATAGTCGATTTTTTTCATAGATATACTACATCAGGGGTTTGGCTGTGCTTGTGTCACCCATACTAACTGCAAAGATATTTAATATATCAGTGGTGAAACTGAAAGTAACCCACTTGGATAGCAAATCTCATGAATGTGCTGTTCCAGCTAGGCTAGCCAGTGCCACTACAGCCAAGTCAATACTGTCAGCCAGAAATATTTTTTTTTATGTGCCAGAAATATAAATTAGAAAAAGCTTTCACCGTAATAATAAAATTATTCTGGTGTTAGACCAGAAGAAGCACTCCTGTTGTAATTAATACTGTAAAAAGGCTTAGGCAATATTTCTCCCAGTGTGGGAAATTTATCTAGCAAAACTAGCATTTTAAAAATTCCGGTGTTCTGAAATACCAGCAGTCCTCATGTAATTAATACCGCAAAAGGCATTATATCGTCCAGTGTTGTAATTTTGGTGAAAAAAGGCCAATTTAATCAATCTGGTGTTAGTTACACCAGAAACAGTAGGCCTCACGTTTTTACTCCTGTAAAAAGGAATTAATACCGGAAAAAGGCATTACATTGTCCAGTGTTGTAATTTTGGTGAAAAAAAGGCCAATTTAATCAATCTGGTGTTAGTTAGACCAGAAACAGTAGGCTGCACGTTTTTACTCCCGTAAAAAGGAATTATATCTCCCCGTGTGGGAATCTATGTACCAAAACTAGCATTTTAAAAATTCTGGTGTCCTTTTTGCAGCAGTTTTATTGTAATTAATACCGGAAAAAGGAATTATATCTTCCAGTGTGGGAATTTTGTGTCTAAAAAATAATATATTTTATTGTGGTGAGAGTTGAATCGCAACAATGAGGAAACATTCTATTAAGGGACGAGGACGCGGTCGTGGTGGTGTCCGTGGAGCCTCTGTTGCTGGCAGAGGACGTGGCCGTTCGGCCTCAGGCGCACAAAGTAGTGAACCAACTCCCTCAAGTAGCCGGCAGAATTTACAGCGATATTTGGTGGGGCCCAATGCCGTTATGAGGATGGTAAGGCCTGAGCAGGTACAGGCATTAGTCGATTGGGTGGCAGACAGTGCTTCCAGCATGTTCACCACATTGTCTTCCGCCCAGTCTTCTGCGGAAAGCGCACAGGTGGCACCTGAAAACCAAGCCCATCAGTCTGTCACATCACCCCCATGCATATCAGGGAAACTGGCTGAGCCTCAAGTTATGCAGCAGTCTCTTATTCTGTTTGAAGACTCTGCTCCCACGGTTTTCAGGGCGTCCACCTAGCCCTTCCCCAGCGGTGGAAGACATTCCATGCACTGGCCGCACAACCACTTATGTATCCAGATGATGAGGACATGGGAATACCACCACAGCAGAGTGACCGAGTCTCTGATGATGACGAAACACTGGTGCCCACTGCCGCGTCTTATTGCAGTGTGCAGACTGAACAGGAGGAGGTCAGGGAGGAAGACTGGGTGGAAGACGATGCAGAGGACGATGAGGTCTTAGACCCCACATGGACTGAAGGTCGTGCCGCTGACTTAAATAGTTCAGAGGAAGAGGCAGTGGTGAGACCGAGACAACAGCGAAGCCAAAAGAGGAGCAGGGGCAAAAGCAGAACAGCCGCCGTCCAGAGAGTTCGCCTGCTATTGGCCAGCGCCAACAGGGACCCAGCACCCCAAAGGCATCTTCAAGGAGTTCCCTGGCATGGCACTTCTTCAAACAATGTGCTGACGACAAGACCAGAGTGGTTTGCACGCTGTGCCATCAGACCCTGAGGCGAGGCATTAGCGTTCTTAACCTGAGCACCACCTGCATGATCAGGCATCTACATGCAAAGCATGAACTGCAGTGGAGTACACACTTAAAAACAAGGAACCCGCTCAGGCTCCCCCTGCTCCCTCTACCGCTGCTGCCTCGGCTTCCGCCTCGAGAGGAATGTTGCCACCTGCCGAGCAGCAAACAGAGGATGTGCCACCGACACCACCACCGCCACCGTCACCTAGCGTCTCCACTATTTCACACAGCAGCGTTCAGCTCTCCATCTCTCAAACCTTTGAGAGGAAGCGCAAATTCCCACCTAGTCACCCTCGAGGCCCTTGGCCTGAATGCCAGCATTTCTAAACTACTGGCCTTTGAAATGCTGTCATTCTGGCTGGTGGACACAGACAGCTTCAAACAGCTGATGGCCATGGCTGTCCCCCAGTATGTGGTTCCCAGCCGCCACTACTTCTCCAAGACAGCCATGCCTTCCCTGCACATGCAAGTGTCCGATAAAATCAAGTGTGCACTGCGCAACGCCATTTGTGGCAAGGTCCACCTAACCACAGATACGTGGACCAGTAAGCACGGCCAGGGACGCTATATCTCCCTAACTGCACACTGGGTAAATGTAGTGGCGGCTGGGCCCCAGGCGGAGAGTTCCTTGGCGCACGTCCTTCCACGGCCAAGGATCACAGGGCATCATTCTTTTCCTCCTGTAGCCTCCTCCTCCTACTCGGCTTCCTCCTCCTCCTCTGCTTCCACCAGCTCATCCAGTCAGCCACACACCTTCACCACCAACTTCAGCACAGCCCGGGGTAAATGTCAGCAGGCCATTCTGAAACTCATATGTTTGGGGGACAGGCCCCACACCGCGCAGGAGTTGTGGTGGGGTATTGAACAACAGACCGACCAGTGGTTGCTGCCGGTGGGCCTCAAGCCCGGCCTGGTGGTGTGCGATAATGGGCGAAATCTCGTGGCAGCTCTGGGACTAGCCGGTTTGGCGCACATCCCTTGCCTGGCGCATGTGCTGAATTTGGTGGTGCAAAAGTTCATTCACAACTACCCAGACATGTCAGAGCTGCTGCATAAAGTGCGGGCCGTCTGTGCGCGCTTCCGGCGTTCACATCCTGCCGCTGCTCGCCTGTCAGCGCTACAGCGGAACTTCGGCCTTCCCGCTCACCGCCTAATATGCGACGTGCCCACCCGGTGGATCTCCACCTTGCACATGCTGGAGAGACTGTGCGAGCAGCAGCAGGCCATAGTGGAGTTTCAGCTGCAGCACGCACGGGTCAGTCGCACTGCGGAACAGCACCACTTCACCACCAATGATTGGGCCTCCATGCGAGACCTGTGTGCCCTGTTGCGCTGTTTCGAGTACGCCACCAACATGGCCAATGGCGATGCCACTGTTCACAGCGTGACAAAACCAATTCTATGTCTCCTAGAGAAAACGCTTAGGGCGATGATGGAAGAGGAGGTGGGCCAGGAGGAGGAGGAGGATGACGGGTCATTTTTAGCACTTTCAGGCCAGTCTGTTAGAAGTGGCTCAGAGGGAGGGTTTTTGCAACAGCAGAGGGCAGGTTCAAATGTGGCCAGCCAGGGACCACTACTGGAGGATGAGGTGGAGGAGGATGAGGATGAAGCAGGTTCACACAACTCCACGTACTGACGGATGGTTCGGCCCCATTCAACTTCTGGGTTTCCAAATTGTCCACGTGGCCAGAATTAGCATGTTATGCCTTGGAGGTGCTGGCCTGCCCGGCGGCCAGCGTTTTATCTGAACGTGTATTCAGCACAGCAGGGGGCGTCATTACTGACAAACGCAGCCGCCTGTCCGCAGCCAACGTGGACAAGCTGACGTTTATAAAAATGAACCAGGCATGGATCCCACAAGACCTGACCCTCCCTTGTGCACAGTAGTCCTTAATAACTGCCTTAAACCATGTTGTCTTGTACTCCTGGCCACTTCTTCATTGAGAAATCAATTTTTGAAATTAACTAGGATCTTGGGGTGCAACCCAGAGTTGAATGAACCTTCCCTCTGTCTGGGTGCCGGGGCCAAAGTACATGAAAGTGTCCTTCTCCTGTGCTGGGTGATATGAATGTTATACTTGTGCTGTCTGACATGTCTCCTTTGTGTGGGTGCAGGGGCCAAAGTCACTGAAAGCGGCCTTCTCCTGTGGTGGGTGATCGAAATGCCTGATTCTCTGCTGTGGGACCTCTCTCCTCCGTGTGGCTGCAGGGGTCAAGGTCTCTAAAAGTGCCCTTCTCCTGTGGTGGTTGATGTAAAACTGATGCTTTTGCTATCTGACCAGTCTCCTCTGTGTCTGTGCTAAGGCCTAAGTCACTGAAAGCGGCCTTCTCCTGTGCTGGCTGATATAAATGCCTGAATCTCTGCTGTGGGACCTCTCTCCTCCGTGTGGCTGCAGGGTCAAAGTCTCTAAAAGTGCCCTTCTCCTGTGGTGGTTGATGTAAAACTGATGCTTGTGCTATCTGACCTGTCTCCTCTGTGTCGGTGCTAAGGCCTAAGTAACTAAATGGTGGCCTTCTCCTGAGGTGGTTGATATGATGCCTGATTATGTGCTGTGGGACCTCTCTCCTCTTTCTGGGTGCAGGGGTCAAATTAACTAAAGGTGGCCTACTCCTGTGGTGGGTGATCAGTAAAACTGATGCTTGCGCTATCTGACCTGTCTCCTCTGTGTCGGTGCTAAGGCCTAAGTCACTGAAAGCGGCCTTCTCCTGTGCTGGCTGATATAAATGCCTGAATCTCTGCTGTGGGACCTCTCTCCTCTTTCTGGGTGCAGGGGTCAAATTAACTAAAGGTGGCCTACTCCTGTGGTGGGTGATCCGTAAAACTGATGCTTGTGCTATCTGACCTGTCTCCTCTGTCTCGTTGCTAAGGCTTAACTCACTGAAAGTGGCCTTGTCATGTGCTGGGTGATATAAATGTTATACTTGTGCCATCTGACATGGTTGCCGGGGTCCCATTAAATGGTGGCCTACTCCTGTGGTGGGTGATCTAAATGCCTGATTCTCTGCTGTGAAAAACCTCTCTCCTCCGTCTGGGTGCAGTGGTCAAAGTCTCTCAAAGTCGCCTTCTCCTGTGCTGGGTGATGTAAAACTGATGCTTGTGCCATCTGACATGGTTGCCGGGGTCCCATTAAATGATGGCCTACTCCTGTGGTGGGTGATATAAATGCCTGATTCTCTGCTGTGAAAACCTCTCTCCTCCGTCTGGGTGCAGGGGTCAAAGTCTCTAAAAGTGGCCTTCTCTTGTGCTGGGTGATATAAAACTGATGCTTGTGCCATCTGACATGGTTGCCGGAGTCCCATTAAATGATGGCCTACTCCTGTGGTGGGTGATCTAAATGCCTGATTCTCTGCTGTGAAACCTCTCTCCTCCGTCTGGGTGCAGGGGTCAAAGTCTCTAAAAGTGGCCTTCTCTTGTGCTGGGTGATGTAAAACTGATGCTTGTACCATCTGACATGGGTGCAGGGGTCAAATTAACTAAATGGTGGCCTACTCCCGTGGTGGGTGATATGATGCCTGAATATGTGCTGTGGGGCCTCTCTCCTCTTTCTGGGTGCAGGGGTCAAAGTAACTAAAAGTGGCCTTCTCCTGTGCTGGATGGTATAAATGTAATGCTTGTGCTATCTGACATGTCTCCTCTGTCTGGGTGCTAAGGCCTAAGTCACTGAAAGTGGCCTTCTCCTGTGGTGGTTGATATGATGCCAGATTCTCTGCTGTGGGACCTCTCTCCTTTGTCTGGATGCTGGGGTCGAAATAATAGTAAGCGACCTTCTCCATTGGTGGGTGATTTGAAGCCTGATTCTGTGCTATGGGACCTAACTCCAATTAATATTGGTTATTTGTTTGCAGGGGATTTACCTACATTTTGCTGCCTTTTGCAGCCCTCTAGCCCTTTCCGGGAGTCTTTTACAGCCTTTTTAGTGCCCAAAAGTTCCGGTCCCCATTGACTTCTATGGGGTTCGGGTTGAGTTCGGATCACGAACCCGGACATTTTCCGGAAGTTCGGCCGAACCTCTCGAACCCGAACATCCAGGTGTTCGCTCATCTCTACTCTCAATCTACTTAATTATGTCCCTTTTGTTAGACACAGCCAAGACACATGCGCTCAGGTCGCAAGCTGCACAAAGAATGGCATTTTATAGCATTCTCACAGGAACCTGCCAGAATCCTCCCCCTTGTTTGGCTAACAGCCTGTCTGCTAGCCTATGTGCCAATCGGGGCTAACCCTTCCCTCCCGGGGTCATATGATCCTCCATCTTCTTCTTTCCGGTCTTTTCCCTGCCAATTTTCATAGTAAGTTGGCGCTGGCGTCATTTCTGGCCAACTCGTCTAAAGCGAATCACAGAACTTCGGATTCAATCGGCAGTAGAATTTTTGTGAAAAGCGTAACTGAATTGATTTTCAACAAACTGGATTACTCATCTCTAGTTCTATTGTAGTATAAGTATTATATTACTTGCCATTGAAGACCTCAGTAAAATTATAATACAAATCAACAAGACTAGCAGATGCACCTGAGCAAAAAAAACGACAAAGTAAATTCCTGTGTAATGTTTGGTTTTAGTTATACTTTAAAAGAAGAAATATGGGACCTTTTTCAAATTATTTAGTTATGCTATGTTGTCTTCTTTTGTAAATTTTGATTTGTGTTGGCCATATTGGTTAGTTAGCAGATTCCCCTCTACATAGATGGAATATTTCTATCTGTTCCAGGTGTGTGTATATAAAGGAAGACAGATGTAATGTTTTAATAATATTCCCATGTTTCTGTGCTTGTTACTACCTTATTTAATCATCTTGTATTTTATTACAGCGTAGTAAACGAACAATAATTGGTTTTTTTGAAACCAAGGGGTCTGACAACTATCGAACATTTGAAAAAGTATCAAACATTTTACATGATGATTGTGTATTTATTGCTACTTTGGGGTAAGTGATAAACATTTGTCCATATTGAGTGTGTGTGTGTGTGTGTATTGAGCTATTTAAACTATGTAGTTAATCTAGCTATCTAACCTAGCTATTTTAACTAACCTATCCATCCACACATGATACATAAAACCCCTTTTTTGTGTTCCCTTATTTTAGAGAGATTTCCAAGCCAGAAAGATTTAGTGGAGACAATGTTATCTACAGGCCCATAGGAGTAAGTATTTATTTGTGGGTTTGAAATTAATTGTATGGCAAGCATATTTCCATTTGGTTATTGTAAGTAGATAATGGTGGTCATTTATAACCCAGTTGTTGGCATTAAATGTCATTAGACCCCATATCATATATATATTTTTTATTTTTTTTGTGCTCCTAAATTTAGGAGCACATTACATTTTTACCCTGTCCTCGACACTAGGAAGATGCGGAGGAAGTCTGGGGGTGTATCAGAGGTGGGGGCCATAGGTTCCAGCAAACTCGGTAGAATTTATCCCAGGAAGCTGGCATAAATGACTATTGAAATGTACACCATCCCCCTGAATATATTTCAATCTAGGCGCACGGACTGGCAGAGGATGCTTCTAATTAATTATGTGGACTGCATCTTGTCATAAATTAGGTGTATCCTCTGGCAACGCAGGGAGTATCCAAGACTAGCGTAAAATGCTGGTCTTCGGTAAATGACCACCAATATATATTCTTTCTTCACAGTTCATATGAATCGAATAATTAGTACAGTCTAGAGCTTAACGCCTATATTACACTGGCAGATTGTCTGTCAGATCATCGGTAATGAGTGTTCGTGGTAAACGCTTGTTAGCGATGATCTGCAGTGTAAGGCCTCATGCACATGACCGTATTTTGTTTCCTTGTCCGTTCCGTTTTATTTGCCGATAGGATGCGGACCCATTCATTTCAACGGGTCCGCAAAAAATGCGGACAGCACACCATGTGATATGATATTTAGCTGAATCTCTGTAGGAATGGAGTTCATGAGAAGACATGAACTACAGAGAGGACGGACAGGACAGGCTGTGGTAAAGTGGGACTGCGGTAATGGAGACTGCATACAAGGGCTGCTGCTTATGTCACATCTGCTCAAGAACTCCATCCCTACAGAGATTCAGCTAAAGATCTTATTTGTATTCAGGATCATAATCCCTGGCAAGCAGAGCAGAGAGGAGGATAAGGCAGTTATTCAGCTCAGTGTTGTGAAGTAACTTGTCCTGGTATGTCATTAGGACAGGTTTTGTGTGCACTAATAGGACAGTGGCCATTTAGTTTCTCCTGATGATTGTTTCCTGGACAAAAGGAGTCATTATAACTAATGAAAGGTATTTGGGAATATATTTATAATGAAGTAATTTAATTTTATTTCCCAGAGAAACCCTTTTAACAAGCAACACTGACAGGGCTTTCTCCCTAATTGGACAGTCTGTATGTTGGGTTTGGGGGGAGCATTTATTTTTTTAAATATTTACAGACGTATTTTCCTTGACTGTTTTTTCCTTGATAGGTTTTAGAGGAATTTTGAAAAAAAATATTTTGTATATCACTATAAACCTATTTATGAGAACATGACTACTGCCAATATTTTTTTTAATGTGATATACAATATACCACTTTATTGTACCGGACTGTAAAATTGAGGAAAGCTAATCTTTGTTTTTCATAAAGGAAAGTGCTCCAGATATGGTTTATTTGGGTTCACTCACCAACTTTGATTTGGCTTTTGCTTGGACGCAAGATAAATGTGTGCCTCTTGTACGGGAAATCACATTCGAGAACGGAGAGGTAAAAATTCAACTTTTTCCAAGATGTCTTTCTTAGTCTAATGTCTAATATAGCCTTAACCACCTCCCGACCGCCTAACACAGGGATGCGTCCTGCGGCCGGCCGCGATGTTCCTCCTGGACGCATCGGTGCGTCATCTCGCGAGGAACGAGATTTCCCATGAACGCAATGGCAGGAACTTTAACTACAGCCCGCCAGCGCTGATCATGCATCAAATGGCATCTGAATCGCATATCAGACGCTGTTTTGTAAACCGCGTCTGATATGCCTGCTCCTCTGGTGGTCCCTTTTGCTTGGGACCACCAGAGCACACTGTAAGTGCACCAATCACCACACACAACCCCCCCCCCCCCCCGTCCCCGTCACTGATAAAGCCCTGATCACCCCATGTCACCCCCCTGTCACTAATCACCCCCCTGTAAGGCTCATTTAGACGTCTGTATGTGTTTTGCGGATCCGCAAAACGCGGACACTAGCAATGTGCTTTCTGCATTTTGCGGATCCGCACATTGTCAGAACTATATAGAAAATGCCTTTTCTTGTCCGCAATTGCGGACAAGAATAGGACATGCTCTATCTTTTGCGGAGCTGCGGCCGGATGTTTAGGGGCCGAAACCCGGAAGTTCGCGGCCGCAACTCCGCAAATGCTGATGCGGAGAGCACATAGTGTGCTCTCCACATCGCCGCCGGCCCCATTCACACTGAATGGGTCCGCATCTATTCCGCAGAATTGCGGAATAGATGCGGACGTGTGAATGGGGCCTTACTTCGCAAGCACTCCTATGTCCTTTCCCCTTTTTTTTTTTGCACATTTTTTGGCAGAGATTTTTTCATCGACAATGATCGATGCGAATGAAGAAATCTGTGCCGTTCATTTTTTTCTTTCAGCCCAGAAGTTGAACGGGAAAAAAAATCTCATTACCCATATGCTCAATATAAGGAGAATAGCAGAAACTCCTAATGCTGGCCATACATGTAATGATTGCGGAGACCCTCAAATGCCAGGGCAGTACAAACACCTCACATGTGACCCCATTTTGGAAAGAAGACACCCCAAGGTATTTGCTGAGGGGCATATTGAGTCGATGAATGATTTAACTTTTTGTCACAAGTTAGCGGAAAGGGAGACTTTGTGAGAAAAGTCAATTTCCACTAACTTGTGCCAAAAAAAAAAATCTTCTATGAACTCGCCATGCCCCTCACGAAATACCTTGAGGTGTCTTCTTTCCAAAATGGGGTCACGTGGGGTATTTATACTGCCCTGGCATTTTAGGGGCCCCTAATGCGTGAGAAGTAGTTTGGAATCCAAATGCGTAAAAATGCCCTGTGAAATCCTAAAGGTACTGATTGGAATTTGGACCCCTTTGCGCATCTTGGCTGCAAAAAAATGTCACTCATGTGGTATCGCCGTACTCGGGAGAAGTAGGGCAATGTGTTTTGGGGTGTATTTTTACATATACCCATGCTGGGTGTGAGAAATATCT
Organism: Bufotes viridis; assembly: GCA_033119425.1. Classification (NCBI taxonomy): domain Eukaryota; kingdom Metazoa; phylum Chordata; class Amphibia; order Anura; family Bufonidae; genus Bufotes; species Bufotes viridis. The sequence continues at coordinate 184,903,307 of CM065593.1, read as the reverse complement.
TTTTTTATACAAAGTTGTCAATTTACAGAGATATATTTCTCTCACCCAGCATGGGTATATGTAAAAATACACCCCAAAACACATTGCCCTACTTCTTCTGAGTACGGCGATACCACGTGTGCCACTTTTTTGCAGCCTAGGTGCGTAAAGGGACGTAAAGTCCAATGAGTACCTTTTAGGCTTTACAGGGTTGCTCACAATTTAGCCACGCCCAAAATGCCAGAACAGTAAACACACCCCACAAATGACCCCATTTCGGAAAGAAGACACCCCAAGGTATTCACTGAGGGGCATAGTGAGTCCGTGGGAGGCTTATTTATTTATTTTTGCCAGAAGTTTATTATTAACTTTATTATTATTATTTTTTTCCTCAGAAAGTGTCATTTTCCGCTAACTTGTGAAAAAAAATGAAATCATACAAGAACTCACTATGCCCCTCCGCGAATAATTTGGGGTGTCTTCTTTCTAAAATGGTGTTATTTGGGGGGTATTTATACTATCCTGGCATTCTAGCACCTGAAGAAACATGACAGGTGCTCAAAGTCAGAGCTGCTTCAAAATGCGGAAATTCACTTTTTTGCACCTTAGTTTGTAAACGCTATAACTTTTACCCAAACCAATAAATATACACTTATTGCATTTTATTTTAATCAAAGACATGTAGAACAATAAATTTCGAGAAAAATGTATATAGAAATGTAGTTTTTTTTGCAAAAATTTCTGTAATTTTTTATTAATATCAAAAAAAGTTAAAATGTCAGCAACAATGAAATACCACCAAATAAAAGCTCTATTAGTGAGAAGAAAAGGAGGTAAAATTCATTTGGGTGGTAAGTTGTATGACGGAGCAATAAACCGTGAAAGTAGTGTGGTGCAGAATTGTAAAAAGTGGTCTGGTCATTAAGGGTGTTAAAGCTAGGGGGGCTGAAGTGTTAAAGAAGAACTCCCGCAAATTTTTTTATTCTTTGACCTGCTAGAAAGGTACATGATGTAATCTTTTTACCAGTGTCTGTATCTGTGAGCTGTCCCCTCCCTTCTGCCAATCTGACTCTCCAAATAACACAGCATCTTATGAGTGCACAGGATGCTAGTTTCTGTATGCAATCCTATGGGAGCCTCACTCTCAGTCTCAGGAATGAATCGAAAAGTAACTGACCTCCTGTCCTGTGTCAGTTGGAGTTCAGAGAGAGTTGGTCACATGACAGCTAAAAATTAGAAGGGGGGGGGGGGATAGCTCGCAAATACTTACTGATGAGAAGATTACATTCACTACAGATTACATAATGTACCTTTCTAACAGGTCTCACAATACATATTTTTTTTGGGGGGGGGAGTTCTTCATTATTACAGTGCTCACACAGTAATGTCACATGACCCTCCATCAGCAGCCATTTTATGGACACGATCTCTCTGTGGACAACACATAAGACTTTGTTAACAAGGGGTATGCGTTATCTAATGTAGAAAATGGAGCAGAATTTCAACAAAGGCTATATTAGTAAGTGCCATATAATCATCTCACAAACACACTGTGCCTATATTGTTATAACAGTACTCCTTGGTATTAAAGAGGTTGGCCGATCTCGCAAATTGGTGACATATCACTAGGATATAAAAGTGCATGGAGCATAGAAGTGAATGAAGCAGTGACCACACTTGCACGGTGTGCTTCCCATTCATTTTTATGGGACTTCCCAAAATGGATGAGTGCACCACTTGGCTATTTTTGTCAGTCCCATAGAAATGGAGTGTGGCTGTGCATGCATGGTCTGCACTCCTTCACTTTGCGGGCTTCTTTCTAGAGACCCGCACCTATCAGACCTTGGTAGCATATCCTATCGGTATGCCACCAATGTGTGACATGGGCAAACCCCTTTAAGTTATCTTATAACTTTGTGACTATATGAAAGAAAAATGTAATTAATGAAGCAAAACTGTTTCAACTTTCTAAATTAACTGTTTTTATTATAATTTCTTATAGCTAGACTTTTAAAACTTGGGTGCTTTCTGGTAATTAGAAATTTATGACCTATCCTCAAGATAGGAACTCAGTTTGGTGGGGAAGCCAGACACCCCACACTCCCACCAATCAGCTGTTTCCAGCCGCTGACTGAAACCGCTGATCTATGGGAGTGCCAGGTGTTGGCCCCACACCGATCTGATATTAATGACCTGTCCTGAAAATAGATCATCTGTATCTAAGTATTGGAAATTCTTTTTAAACTGATGACCTAACTGATCCTACTGTTTCAGTAGAAATCTGCTTTGAACTTTATTTAACCTTTTATTTTGCAATTATGTGTTTTAGGAGCTGACGGAGGAGGGCCTTCCATTCCTTATACTTTTCCACATAAAAGATGACTTGGCAAGTTTAGAAAAGTTCCAACAAGAAGTTGCACGTCAGTTAATTAGTGAAAAAGGTATGTTTTGACTTTGACATTTGTGTGTGTGTGTGCTTTTTTAAAAAATTTTTAAGGAAGCTTAAAGGGGTATTCCACTCTTTGAAACCTCTGGACGGGTCTGATCGGTGGAGGGCTGACACCTGGGAACTCCGCTGATCAGCTGTTTGAGAAGGCGGCCACATCTCTCACTCCCTCACTGATCAGATGCTGATGACTGATCCAGAGGATATGTCATCAGTTTCAAAGATAAGCTCTTTAAGAAAATTTAAGAAAACAACATATTCATCTACACATTAAAATCTAATGTCTGTCATTTTAAAATATGGTATGTTATTAAGAAGAACATATGTGTTTATGCCAGTGACGTCCTTTTCTAGAAGAGAATTGTGTATTTCCATGTTTTTACATTTTTTTTTTTATTTTTTTTACAGGATCAATAAACTTTCTTCATGCAGACTGTGATAAATTTAGACATCCTCTCTTGCACATTCAGAAAAGTCCTGCAGATTGCCCAGTAATAGCAATTGATAGTTTTAGGCACATGTATGTGTTTTCAGATTTTAAGGACTTATCGTAAGTATCTCTTTCTTATGTTGTAAAACAAATAGGCTAACTTTAAATTTTTCGCACCAATTTACAGAAATCTATTCAGGCAAAATCTACTGTAAGTATAGCTTAATATACGCAGTTCAGTCAGATTATTATGAGCACTTCCTGCTTTCTACATCGGCAGTGCATATCTCATGAAGGAAGTCACGTGTGGTGAGCTGGCTGGATGGGTATAGGTGTGTGATAGGCTGTCTGCACATATCCCTCATTGCTGTCATGGGTAAAAGGAGCGATTTATCAGAGTGATTAAGGGAAAAAGGGATGATTATTAGCTTTCGGATCTAGGGTAGCAGTATTTCTGACACTGTGCAGTTTGTGAACTGTTCGTATGCTGCTGTGACGAAAGTGTATCCTGAGTGGACAAGTGGCACCAATGCGCGTAAGAGTAGTGGAAAATGTGGAGCACATGTGCCACTGATGTGAGAGGTGAATGTTGGCTATGAAGCTGCGTAAGGGTAGACTGACATGCTACAGTGGAACAGCTCACCACCAAAATAAACCAGGGGGTAACCTGACGTGTCTAAAAGAGTTCTGTGAACCCCACTGTGTATTGGGATTCCAAAGCAGCCAGTTACTGCTAAGAAAGTTGTATTGGTACTATTGAAATTGGACCTTCAATGATTGGCAAAGGGTTGACTTCTCTGATGGGTGACATTTTCTGCTTGAATGGATGGACATTGGCGTGTCGGGCAGGAAACATCAGAGGACAAACACCCTGCAACGATTGATAGAAGAACCCATCTGTTGGTGGCAGCATTATGGTTTAGGAAATGTTTTCATGGTATTCTCTGGGCCCACTCATCCATGTGGAGGACACTCTCAAACAATTTGGGTATGAAATCTATCCTTGCAGATCATGAACACCCATACATGCTGATTGTCTTCCCTGGGGTGGATGGGATATTTTACGCAACCTCCAGCAGCTGTGGAATGCACTGCAGTCAGGATGACTGCAGATACCTGTGACAACCTGCACCGAACTTATTGAGTCACTCCCAGCTCATCTGGCCACTGCCCATGCACATGGTGGATATTTGCTGGTGGTCATAATAATGTGACTTGATTGTGTATGTTTTCATTCTTTTCACAACCATTTGTTCGCTTTGCTAAAGATTTAGGTTAAAATACTCATACCAAACAAAATAAGATGACTTAGCTGGTGGTTAAGTATTTTCTTAAATCTAAATGGGGTCAATGTTTTGGCAATTAATTAATATATCACTACATACGTTGTGGAAAGAGTCCCTTCCCTTCATTCCATAGTGTACATGATGGCCTGAGCATTTACCCACTGGAGAAAAATATGAAACTCCCAACACTACTGGCAGGGATCAGAGGAAACATGTAATAGAAATCAGAATAAAAACCTATTCTGCACTGCTGTCAATGCAGATAGTGATGCTGACAAAGGGAGAAGGATCCCTTTGTTGTCTCCCTACCAGACCCAGCAATATGATCCACAGGGATGATTAGGAAATCATGACTGCTTTGGACCTAGTAAACGGGGCCCCAAGGACTGTCTAGTGACATCCTCCTCAAAAATGGCTGGTGAATGATTAGAACCTGTAACCACGAAATGCAGTCAAATCTGCAGGCAGTATGTTATAGAGCAGCAGGAGCTGAGCAAATTGATACATAGTTCAGTGGGAAGACACATTAAAATCTCTGCCCTTTCTGAGTTCCGTAGCCAAGTTAGCTGTTTTATCAGTGATTAATGGCTATCTCTGTATAGATTCAGCATAAAATTCTCGAGTAGGAAGCGTTTATTCCTAAAAGTCATCCACTCGTCAGTGAGGAAGACCGCTGCAGTTATATGCAGTGATCTCCTCCACAGTATGGGCAGGAGCAGTCGCTAATGCCATTGTTTGTCTCCATACAGAATCGTTATTTGCCGGCAGCAGAGTGTGATTAGACGCCACGATTTGCTGCCGGCAAGCAATGATTTTTGTGACCGTATAGGATGCGATTACCCAAGCATTTTGCTCGTTCATCGGGTAATCCACACCACCTTTTGCAACGGCAGATAATTGCTAATAAGTGTTCGTTCCTACGACCGCTTGTTACCGATGATCTGTCTGATCCTCGGCCAGTGTAATACAGCCCTAACACAGGGAATGTTATCAGTCACTGATAAGGTGGCCCACTTGGGCTACTGAGCTCAGAAAGAGAAGAAATTTTAATGTAGGAATTACATTACAATAAGTTTTGCCGCATCTTTTCCCACAAAACTATATATCAATCTGCTCAGTTCCTCCTGCTTTATAAAGGCCACTTTACACACTGACTGAGAATCTGCTAAATAATCACTAACGAGGGTTCATAGGAATGCTCGTTACAGATTATCTGGCGGTTTGTAAAGATGCCACAGCTTACCCAATGAATGAGCAAAACGCTAGTTCGTCTCTGTAATATGCTCATTTGTGCAGGCACCTAAATCGGCGTTTGCCGGCCTCATATTGTGCTGTCTAAACAGCAATTATAAAATCGCCATATATTAGGTATTGTCGCGTCCCTAACAACCCGCACTACGCACAGTTTTTTTAGTATCTCTGTAATCATACTGACCAAGAGAATAGTTATTGTGTTATTAAAATTTAATTTATATAAAATTAATGCTGCCAAATTTATAAGTTAAAAACATATTGCTGTTTTTTCCCATCTCTCTCCCAGAAAGAGTTAATAAAAGTAAATCAGTACCCCAAAATGGCACAATTAAAAACTACAACTTGTCCCGCAAAAAGCAAGCCCTTATATGGCTTCATGGCTGCGGAAAAATAAAGTTGTAGCTCTTGGAAGGCCATGATGACAAAAATTTAAGAATCTGGTCATTAAGGCCCAAAACAGGCTGGTCACTAAGGGGTTAAATGTTAATAGCTGAAAATAAACTTTAAGATATAGTTTTTCTATGTACTGTATATTGTACTGTAAGTGATTAAAAATGGCCATTTTGATGTTATTATTCGTTACGCCATTTGCCGTAGGGGATAAATAATTTTATATTTTAATAGAACGGGCGTTTTGGGATACGGTGATACCCATGGTCATTTTTTTTTTTTTTTTATTTATTTCTATTTTTATTCTGGGGAAAGGAGTGTGATTTTAAATTTTTGTGTGTATATATATATATATATATATATATATATATATATATATATATATATTTTTTAAAACTAACTTTAAACCTTTTTTTTTTTTTTTTTTTTTTTTTTTTTTATAATTCTCCTCCCCCTACATGTATGGTGGTGGTACTCTAGGAGTTGAAGGAATGCAATTTATCTTATGCAGTGCCCCCAAGAACTCCAGTTAAATGAATATAACCATTTTGATATTTTATTTATTTAAAAAAATAAAAAAAAACTCACCCTCCCTTCATAACTTTGCACATGGCAGTTGGAGACTCCTGGAATCCACAGTTTGATACTGATCAGATATTAGGAACCAAAAGTTTAACACAGCAGGAGATTCATAATCCTGCAGTAGAGGATGACATATGTCACATTTATTGATGAAAAATTCTACCCCTAATCTGTATTGGTTCCCTTTTTAGCCTAGAATGGCATGTACCTTTTCTCAAGTGTATAACCTTCTTTAGTGTCATTTGGAAGCAGACCTTAAAGGGATTGTCCGAGACCCATCAAAATGAGATGGAGCCTAGAGTCAGTTTTTAAAACAGAAAATGGACTTGGCTTCTAACGGTACCACCCTTCCCGACACTTTAGAAATGACTGTGTTCTGTATACACCCATGGTCACTGACTGCCAGTCAGTATATCACCAGTCACTTGTGCACGAACAGTTTGTGACTGAATAGCCAGTCTGCCATTTTTGTTCATTTAACCTGGATATAATCATTTTATATGTTATCAAAGTTAGTGTATCAAAGTCTACTATAAGACTAATTTATTTACTGTATATTTTTCTAGAATTCCTGGTAAACTAAAACAGTTTGTTTTAGATTTACATTCTGGAAAACTGCATAGAGAATTTCACCACGGACCCGACCCAACTGATGTTGCTCCAGGACAGGTACATACAATACTTAATTGTCATTATTTAAAAGCTATGAACACCTTCAGGACAACTTTCCATATGATTGCATTTTACACATTTTGGCTAAAAATATTTTTTTCAATTGGCCTTTATTACATTTTCTGCAGTTTTTGTGATACATGGGATAAATTTCAGTCTGTTTGCAGACTGTCTGTTAGAAGAGATAAAGAGCTCTACATGAGCGTCATGTCCTCTATCTGATTCACTGTGAACAGAATGTCTGCTGGTCTGCAAATACACAGAGACTGACATCTGTACAGAGAAAGGGGATGGAATTTTTTAAATAAAGACCAATTGGTAAAAAAAATGTATAGCCCAAAATGAGTAGGATTCAATAATAAAAAAAAAAAAGCCTCTGAAAGTGTTCATTGACTTTTTAAATAAAGCACCATAAATGTATCTTTGGATAAGTGGGCTGGACCCAACAGAAATATTTTCTAGGAAGGTCTGAAGGTATCCGATTGTTAAATGGTTTATTGTTGATGTCACATGGTTCATTCTGTGTAAAGATGTTTAGTTTCAATTACCAGATTGTGAAGGTAAATTAAGGTACACAATTGTGGCTAGATTCCAGTATTCTGTTTCTGGCATAGGAACAGAATACTGTAATTGCCAGATCCAGCATATGGAGGCCAGCACCGCTGCCTGCTAGACCTCTTTCACTATAATGGGGTTTGTCGGGTTCCTGCGTGAGAACTTGTGACGGTGGCTCCTGCCGAACCTTCAGTACAGAAATGCTCATAGCCATAACTACATTGATAAAATTCCAGTTTACATTTCCTGTACCTTTTTTTTATTGCATCTATAAAATCCCCAATTTAAAATTTATGGATGTGTAGTCTGAATTTGGTAACCAAAATATTGTGAGTTCCATTTATTTCCTGACATTTACTGTTTTTGTGTTTCTGATTGTCCAAAAGATCTCAGGGAGAGTGACCATGAAAATAATCCATGTCAATTTAATGGGTGGAGATTTTTCTAGCATTTCATTATTTTGTCTTTTGTAAATGTATAACAAAATACAATAAAAATGACAGGGGAAGGTGAAAAATGGTTTGCTATTCCTTTAAAAGGGTTTTTCGATATTGATGACCTTGAATGGGAACTGAGCTGCTCTGTGCCTGTACAGTCACTACACTGCTATCAGTAGTGTCATTTGTTATATTTCCAGCACCAGCAGCTGCCACAAACAGCTGATCTTGGAGTGTGTTGGACACCCACTGATCTGCTATTGGTGGTCTATACGGAGTATCAAAAAGGTGGAAGACACTTTAAAGGGGGTGTCTCACGTCAGCAAATGGCATTTATTATGTAGACAAAGTAAATACCAGGCCCTTACTAATATATTGTTATCATCCATATTGCTTCATTTGCTGGCTAAACTTATTTTTCCATCACATTATGCACTTCTCATTTCCATGGTTATGACGGCCCTGCAATCAAGCAGAGGTGGCCGTGATTGCACACTACAGGAACAAGCGCCAACCTATCCTCTTCACCAGAGAGGTCCTTGCTTTTTCCTGTAGTGTGCAAGCCGGCCACCTCTGCTGGATTGCAGAGGATGTGATGGAAAAATGAATACAGCCAGCAAAGAAAGCAATGTGTATAAGAACAATACATTAGTAAGTGGCTTGTATTAGCTTTCTCTACATGATAAATGCCATTTGCTGGAGTGAGAACCCCTTTAAGTTTGAACTAATTGTACAATTTCTATATTTGTTGACTCATCATTTCTGTTTTTTTCCCAGCAAACTCAAGATTTTGCAAGTAGCCCTCCTGAGAGTTCTTTTCAAAAATTAGCCCCAAGTGAATATAGGTACACTATACTGAAAAGAGATCGTGATGAGCTTTAGTAAATTAGGATTGCTTTGGAAGCTATAGCGTTTGGTCAAGCCGAGTGTGGTAAAAAAAAACAAAAAAAAAAACTTAGCCTATATTTTCATAATTGTATTTTTTATTTGGGATAAACAATAATGGATTATTTTTATTTGCTCCCTCTGTTTGTAAATATGTCTGTGTTTAGTGGTTTCTTTCTGTACAGACTTTTAAATTGAAAATATGAAACCTGAAATCTCGTAAACCAACTGCCCTGTTTTATAATTCTAAAGGTGGCATGACAGTATGCATAAGTTGTTAACTTGCACTTCCCCCAATAAATTGGATTTTTGGATGTTTTCTGTGAAGTCTGTCTTTATTTAATGTAAACATAACAGATAAAAGACACATATAAAAATAAAAGACCAAAGGCACATATATGTACTGTACATTGTGTCAACAATGAAAGTTTGTTTACTTTCTTTTTCCAAATAAAAGAATGTAATTGGTTTTCCCACTATGGCGGTCATTTAGTACTCGTGGGCCACTATTCACACCACTATTTTGGCTTGTACCATTCTATACACAATTATTATTCAGATGCGTCAAAAATAAAGACCTATTCAGAATAAGTAAGTGCATAACTTTACATTTTTCCATATTAAACTTAAAGGTATCGGCCACTTTGCTGGTAAATTACAGTAATGCTACACACTAGCATGTGATAATTGGCCTCTGGGCTTACCTTAGCCTACATGGAGTTGCTTCCCCTCAGTTTCAGGTTAGCAGTGTAAACAGTTGCTGCCATCTATACCCATTTTGTAAAATTGCACTTTTTTCCCTTTTACTGGACCTGTGTTGACTGCAATTAATGCAGGTACAGAACATAAGGCAAACACTGGACATCCTGTATATGCAGTACAGGAAAAAGCACCATCTTGAAAAAGTATATAGGCGTCGACTGTTAATGCCACTGCTCCCCCCAACGCCCTACACCAGTGGGTGGGGGGCAACTCCATGTAGGTTAAGGTAAGCCAAGAATCTAGCAGCTTATGCCTTGTTCTATGCACCCTTTCCCTTTGGCCCAACCCATTTTAAGAGGAAGATGGACATTAATCCAGGGATCTGTTCCGTCGATCAGTATAGCAGGATTACAAGTTGAACTTGATGGACTTTTTTCTTTTTCCAACCTTAACAACTATGTAAGCCCATAATGATGCTGAGATATGGCTTTTGGAATGTGGAGATGAAAAAAAGTGCAAAATAGGCACCATCCTTAAGGGGTTTAATATGTTTATCCATAATATAAGTAGGTTTATTGGACCTGAGTTTATACAGAAACAGATTTAATTCCTCAGATGCTGTGGTCAATTGTGACCACAGCAGCTGAGGATCAGTTTACCAGGAGCCTGCTACTCCTGGTGACTGAACAACTCTCCCACAATGAAATGTGGGAACCATTCAGTTTCTTTGGCATCCAGGAGCCTTTTGAAAGCTTGTATGCCCACCATAGTAAGATTCAGGATGCAATAGTAACAGTATTTTTTTTTTTTTTTTTACATAATATAAACCTTTAATGGAAGATGAAGCAACCAAAGTCATGCATACCCAAAATTATATCCATAAAATTGACAGCTTTACATACTAAACTAAACAGCATGCAATGCCAGTCGGCTACCTCTAAGGACACAAACACAGAAGGACTGCCCTGTAGCTGGAGCCGTGAGTTGTAATCCCTAGGATTGTAACAAGCATTTATGTAAGGAGCGACATACTTGGCATCCACTACTGAGACAAATATAAGTGCCTGGCACAAAACATCGGGGGTACGTCGGCACTATATCTCCTATAGTGAATACTGGAACCCCAATAAATCCTATCCGGACCAAGTAAGAGCAATATAAGGCCTCTTTCACACGAGCTTGACGGATTAGGTCCGGATGCGTTCAGGGAAACTCGCACCATTTTGCGTGCAAGTTCAGTCAGTTTAGTCTGCGATTGCGTTAAGTTTTTTCCACGCGGGTGCAATGCGGTTTGATGCATTTTTTTACGCACGTAATAAAAAAAACTGAAGGTTTACAAACCACATCTCTTAGCAACCATCAGGGAAAAACGCATTGCATCCGCACTTGCTTGCGCATGCAATGTGTTTTTCACGCAGCCTCACTCTCACTTCTATGGGGCCAGGGCTGCGTGAAAAACGCAGAGTATAGAACATTATGCGATTTTCACACAACGCAGAAGTGAGGCGTGAAAAACAACGCTCATGTACACAGACCTATTGAAATGAATGGGTCCGCATTCAGTGCGTTCAAGTCACGCATTGCACCTGCGTGGAATACTCACTCGTGTGAAAGGGGCCTAAGGCTCATTACTGAATAAATGTAAAGCAACCAGCACTCGCTGAGGTGCACACTGCCCGGGAGAGGAGCGCACTCCACCAAAATCAAAAAAAGAGGACTCCCAGCAGTCGTTTCTTCATGCAGGTAAACTTAATTTTATTAATGCGTTTTGGCGACCTGCCTTTATTAACAAGTACATCCAAGTGTGATCAAATACAGAGTATTTATGTGAGAAGTACCACCCACAAGGACGTGCCTCCCGCCCCTAAAAGGGAGGGGCTATAAATAGTATGCATCACAAATAGAGCAAAAAAATATATGAAAGCATACAAAGCGCTCGAGAAAGGAAACTGTCTTACGTATTGTAGTCTAATCACAAGGTAGATGGTAAAGCTGAAAAAAATACATAAATAGTATATTAGTCCAAGTTAATAAACATGTTACAAATGCATGATCTCATATTCCCTGTTGAGACCTCTAGGGTGCAATGTATCCAACGTGTGGATCCAAAATGCCTCCCTCCGCAGAAGTATCTTCTTAATGTCGCCTCCTCTACGAGGTCTTTTGATCTGTTCCAAAACCTGAAACCACAGGGGCATTTAATAAGATAAATCACATTAGAAGATTCACATTTGAATTATCCCTTCACTTCAAACGAACGTCTGGTATGTGGATGATAGAATAAGGGACCTTAATGATATGCGAACATTGGAAACAATGCAGGCAGGGGAATGTGCCTTTACGTGGTGTAGATAATACTCTCTGATGTGGTAGCCGTTGGGTACCACCTATATCGGCACCGACTAGAATGTGCCTTTACGTGGTGTAGATAATACTCTCTGACGTGGTAGCCGTTGGGTACCACCTATATCGGTAACGACAAATATAGAGCAAAAAAAAACGCGTGGACCTCTCCTTTCTGGTCAGCCTATGAATTTTATAATGAAGACATAAAGAAATTGGATTTTTTCCTGAGCCTGCTGCTGAATTTTTTTTCTACTGTTTTGAGTAAAGACACTATATATAAATTAACTGTGAGCTAGCCATAATTTTTACATACAGTTTTTTTTCTTTTGTGTCCGAGAAAACAAATCCGGCACTATTGACTTACATTGTGCTTCATGTCAGATCCGTCTTGCTCTGCATACCACAACACACTCAAAAATGCTGCTTGAATGGGGACAAAACTGAAGTAGCCTTCGCTATGGCCAAAGACTAAATAACTGCATTTGTTTAGCTTTGAGAAAAAGATGTCTAAGGCCTCTTGCACACGAACGTTTTGTGGCCCGCACACGGCAGGTCCGCAATACACGGACACCGGCCCGTGTGCACTCTGCATCATGGATGGTGTTTCTGTCCGTGCTTCTGCACCACAAAAAAAATAGAACTTGTCCAAAATTCACGGAACTGATGCACAACATTCGTGTGCAGGAGGCCTAAAGGGGGGACATGATTAACCTTTACAAATGGAAACGCAGAATGTGTGGGTAGGTAAGAACCATTTGGCCCATCTAGTCTGCCCAATATACTGAATACTATGAATAGCCCCTGGCCCTATCTTATATGAAGGATGGCCTTATGCCTATCCCATGCATGCTTAAACTCCTTTACTGTATTTGCAGTTACCACTTCTGCAGGAAGGCTATTCCATGCGTCCACTACTCTCTCAGTAAAGTAATACTTCCTGATATTACTTTTAAACCGTTGCCCCTCTAATTTAAAACTGTCCTCTTGTAGCAGTATAGAAACATAGAATGCTGAACCTGAATATATAAACGGACCATACAAAAAAATAGCCAGAGAATGTATATTGTTTTAAACCTTCTTTATAAAAAAAACAAGGGGCCACTCCCTACGTCTGAAAAAAAATTGTCTTAAAAGTAGGGATGTCCCGATACCGATACCAGTATCGGTACCGATATTTGCACGAGTACTTGTACTCGTGCAAATGCCCCCGATACCATTGCCGATACCTGTGCGCTGCTTTTAAATGTGTCTTCATCCGTCCGCGGCCTGCCCCTGCATGTCGCACTGAAAAAACTGTTCCTTCTTGCTCCCAGTCTCCGCCCCTCTCTCAGATTACCAGCGGCCTCTGTCCCCGGCTCCTCACATGTTTAGGACTCCGCCCACATGACCAGTTCTTCATGTAGTGTGAGGCGGTTGTCTGGAAAGAGACTTTTCCACTGACTGCTCTGCTTCACACTTTCCGCAGCGGCTGCCACAGACCCTGGCTCCTCCCTCCATTTACCTCACAGAGCACAGGAGCAAGCCAGCCACGGGAAAAGCCTCTCCAGAGTCCAGACATCCTCCTGCCTCCTCACAGAGTTTGCCTGCCTGCCAGGAGTTTTAAAACGTTAGCGGATCCGGTAGTAAGTATATGAAGTTTAAATAGAAGATTATAAAACCAGCCAAGGTGGTCACAGACAGAAAGAAATAAAAAATAGGTGGTGTGTCTGTTTTCTATGGCCCTGGTCCTTCACTTTCTGCCTGCAAGCTGCACATTGATCTCTAAAAGCAGGCATTAGGGAAGAATCTGTGTCCCATATACATGAGCAAGAAAAAAATATACATTACTGTATGATGGCCACAAGACTTATACTGAGGAGAGGGGGGATTCAAAAATTGTTGTCCTGACTCCTTACAGGATGTCTCCTTGAGGCTACCATACAGTATAACGTCTCCTTGTGGCCCACCGCGCCATACAGTGTATAACGTCTCCTTGTGGCCCACCGCCCCATACCGTGTATAACGTCTCCTTGTGGCCCACCGCCCCATACAGTGTATAACGTCTCCTTGTGGCCCACCGCCCCATATAGTGTATAACGTCTCCTTGTGGCCCACCGCCCCATACAGTGTATAACGTCTCCTTGTGGCACACCGCCCCATACAGTGTATAACGTCTCCTTGTGGCCCACCGCTCCATACAGTGTATAACGTCTCCTTGTGACCCACCGCCCCATACAGTGTATAACGTCTCCTTGTGGCACAACGCCCCATACAGTGTATAACGTCTCTTTGTGGCACAACGCCCCATACAGTGTATAACGTCTCCTTGTGGCACAACGCCCCATATAGTGTATAACGTCTCCTTGTGGCCCACCGCCCCATACAGTGTATAACGTCTCCTTGTGGCCCACCGCCCCATACAGTGTATAACGTCTCCTTGTGGCCCACCGCTCTATACAGTGTATAACGTCTCCTTGTGGCCCACCGCCCCATACAGTGTATAACGTCTCCTTGTGGTCCACCGCCCCATACAGTGTGTTTACCAACCAATGTGCCTCCAGCAGTTGTAAAACTACACCTCCCAGCATGCAAAGGCTGTCCAGGCATGCTGGGAGATGTAGTTTTGCAACTGCTGGAGGCACATTGGTTGTGAAACACGGTTATATGCTGATTCATTAATTTATTAACCCTTGTACAAAGGAAAAGTAAAGTAGTTGTCCATAGCAACCAAATTCCAGCTTAAATTTTTTTCCTTGCTAACAGCAACTGCTCCGCTGTTTCTTTGTAAAAGGTTTGATAAATTTTCCCTTGACTAAATGAAAAATTGAAATTTCACATTACTGCTACCAAAAGGTGAAGAAACTTATTTTTTGCGTCCTTTCAGACAGTGCACAGAGCCGCCAGCAAAATGTCAGCAGTGTGGAAGCATTTCAAAATTTGTAAAGACAACCCACGCATGGCAGAATGCAATCTTTGTTCTGCAAAGATATCAAGAGGAGGTGCAAAAGTTAGCTCATATAATACGAGCAATCTTATAAAACACCTAAAAATAAAACATAAAAATGAGCATGAAGAATTTGCTGCACTTTCAACCGGCAGTGTTCGGCAGCCAACACTGGAGGAAACCCTAGCAAGACGAGAAAAATTTTCAAGAGATAACCCAAGAGCTATACAAACAACAGATGCGCTTACTCAGTTTATTATTCTTGACGATCAACCACTGTCAATAGTGGATGACATGGGTTTTCGAAGATTTGTTAATGTTTTAGAGCCAAAGTACGAGATTCCCAGTCGTCACTATGTCACTGATGTAATGTTACCCCAAATACATGACACCGTTAAAAAGCATGTTACCAGCATGTTGCAGGTGAAGAAGAATGCCATCAGCTTCACTACTGACATATGGAGCTGCAGTGTGAGTCCAGTGTCTTTAATTAGCTTAACAGCGCAGTGGATAGAGGATGATTTTTCTCTAAAACAAGTTATGCTCCATGCAAAGGCATTTCAAGGCTCTCACACTGGTCAAGCAATAGCAAACATCCTTCAGGAAATGCTTAAAACTTGGGCAATTCCTAAAAGTTCTGTTCATGTTGTGGTCCGTGACAGTGCCAAAAATATGATAAAAGGCATGGATGAAGCTGGACTTTGCAGTATTTCCTGTGTGGCACATACACTACAGCTGGCTGTCTCAGAGGGCCTGTTAGCACAGCGCAGCATTGCTGATGCTCTGGGAATTGGGCGCAAAATAGTCGGCCACTTCAAACATTCAAACCTGGCATACTCTCGCTAACAAGATATTCAAAAGCAGCTTGGTCAACCAATTAAAAGGCTTCAACAAGACGTGCAAACTCGTTGGAACAGCACGTTTTACATGCTGCAGTCATTGAATGAGCAGAAACGGGCACTAGGAGTATATATGTCTGAGTATGAGCTTCCTGCCACTTTCACTGCAAACCACTGGAATCTAATGGAGAAAGTGTTACACATCTTGGCGCCCTTTGAAGAGCTGACACGTCAAGTGAGTTCTGCGGATGCTCTGGTGTCTGATGTTATTCCTGCTGTGACTGTGCTGCAGAGACTGCTGTCAAAAGAGGATGACGACCATGGTATTAAAACAATGAAGAGCACTTTGCTTGCTGCTTTGCAGAAACGCTTTTCTGATACAGAGTGTAATCCACTATACTACATAGCAACAATAATTGAGCCAAGGTAATGCAGTAACTTTTAAATAAAAAGTTTTGATTTGCTTATAAATGCTAGGGGGAATGATGTATTTCATCATTTTGTATAAATTTTCTTTTCTAGGTATAAAGATCGATTCTTTTCCAATGCTGACAGTGCCAGGCAGGTCAAAGAAATGCTTGTCGTGGAACTTCAAAAGCTTTCAGGAGACACATCCACACTTGAGGAAGAACCAGCTGTCAAAAAACCACACCATGACAAGCCGAGTACCAGCCTGGACTGTGTTTTTCAGGAAATAGCAGATGAGCATCCCTCTACATCTGAGAGCATCACTCCAAAAGCTGCTAATGTGCAGCTGCTAAGGTACCTAGAGGAGAACACTGTGTCACGCTCAGATAGTCCACTTCAATACTGGGCATTAAATAAAATACGTTTTCCAACTTTGGCTGTAATGGCACAAAAGTATCTTTCAGCCCCATGCAGTAGTGTGGAAAGTGAAAGACTGTTCAGCTCAGTGTCTCACGTTCTGACCGAAGGCAGAAACAGACTTCTAGCTGAACATGCAGAAATGCATCTGTTCCTTAAAAAAAAACCTTCCACTTATATTACATAAATAGTTAATGATACACTGCCTCTTGTACTTAAACAATGTTATAGTTCTGTTTTTGGGCCTTTTAGTTGGTCAGTGGTCACAAAATACCTGTGTATGTATTTTATTGTTAAAATTGGTATAGGTAATTGGTATCGGCGAGTACTTAAATAAAAGTATCGGTACTCGTACTCGGTCTTAAAAAAATGGTATCGGGACATCCCTACTTAAAAGGCGACAAGCATTCTTTACAGTAAGGGCTGTAAATCTCTGGAATTGCTGCAGGAGCTGGTCACAGAAAATACAGTAGATGGCTTCAAAAAAGGTTTAGATTAACATTTATTTCAAAATAATATTGAGGCTTATGACAATGTATAGAAATCATGTTCTATACCCCCTTTCCCTTTGGCTGAACCCCTTCTTAAAAGGAAGATGGGTGTTGATCCAGGGTGCCACATCTGAAGTTTTGGAGTCTTTTTTTTTTTTTTTTTTTTTTTTTTAGTTTTGGAGTTTTTCCCTTCATTGTTTTTTTTTTTTTGACAATGGATTATATTTATTTAATTTATTATACTCACTTATATAGCGCTAATATATACCACAGTGCTTTACTGACATTAGCATCATGCTGTCCCCAATGGGGTTCACAATGCAAGTTGGAAGAACACATCGTTCCTTGCATGCTGAGACACTTTGGGGTTAATTTATTAAAACCGGCATTTTAGATGCCCTCCTTAATAACCCATGTGCTGGTGGTGGATTCGCTGAAGTTATGTAGAGGCGACAGATATGTTCTAAAGATATGGTTAATGTTCATTATTGTTAAAATCAATAAAAAGAATTAAAAAAAAAGAATTACATTGAAATACAATCGACCAATAAGGGCTCACAAACCACTGGAAACCCTAAAGGGAGTCTGTCACGTCATTTTCACCAATATAACTGACAGCATTTCCCCACAGAAGATTGCAGATGCATTCCAAACATACCTGTGTGTTTTTTGTTGTTATTCCATGTCCAGGAAAATTCTGCTGAAAAACAGTTCCCAAATGCCCAGCTGGGCAGGCTTTGCTGTTCCAAATGCCCAAATTAAAGCCCACCCAGCTGGGCATTTGGGAGCTGTTTTTCCACAGAATAAAAGTTATTTTCCTGGACAAAGTCGGCATATGCCAAGATGGGAGCAGTTGTCGAAGGCTTGTTTTAGTGCCCGGAAAGCCTCTTTCTGCCTTTGGCCCCAGAAGATGGGCCGATTCTTCGGACCACCGGCGGTCCCTCTCCATGGTTCAGAGGGCTGGCAATTTTCGCAAAATCCTCTACAAACGACTGGTAGTATCCAGCCAGTCCCAAGAAGGCTTGAAGTTCCTGTAGGGTTTTCGGGGTAGGCCACTGTCGTACTGCCACTACCTTGTCTTTGGAGGGTAAAACTCCATCTTACGACACAGTATGTCCCAGATACTCGATTTCTCGTCGGAACAAGTGTCATTTCTTTGGCTTGAGTTTCAGGCCATGGGCTTGAGGTCAATCAAACACCTGTCCTAATCTCTCACAAATGCTCTTTAAACGTAGAAAAGTACACAATCGTGTCATCCAGGTAAATTAGCGTTGCTTCATTTCTTACAAGGCACCTCTTCATCAACAGTTGCAAGGTTCCGGGTGCATTTGTCAGTCCGAAGGGCATTCGGTTGAACTCAACTTATCCCATAGGGAGGATGAATGCCGTCTTGGCCTTATCTTTCTCAGCCATGGGCACCTGCCAGTAGCCACTTGCCAGATCAAGAGTGGAGAAATATTGGGCCTTGTTCAGGGCAGTGACAGACTCCTCAATTCGGGGCAATGGGTATGAGTCTCGGGTGGTGCAAGCATTCAATTTGCGGTTATCCTCACAATCTACTGGTGCCGTCCTATTTTTTTACCAATTCCATGGATGCTGCCCATGGGCTCTTGACTGCTCCTTATGACCCGGTGTTCATTTGATTTAACAGTGTTTTGGTACAAATTTGATGTGTTCTGATGGTACTGTTCACAAATAGTAGTGGCATCCCCTGTCGGTATCTCGTGTGCAGCCAAATGCTTCAGCGTGATGAGCAAACACAGCCTGATATTCCCAGAGCCAGTCCTCTATCACCCTGATCTGTTCTGTGCTGAAGAACAATAAATCGGCTTCCAACTGATCTAGAAGCAACCGGCCATTCCACTGTGGCGTGGGAGCTTCCTTTTTGTTGGCTCGTTATGGTCAATGTCCAGGCCCCGCTTGTCCCTGGGGCTAGGCACACTTTTTGTGAACTCAGAACTTCTCCTTTGGATATGTAGACCCGGGCTAGTTCCATCCCAAGGGAGAGAGTAATTTCCTGTTTGGCCAGGTTGATGCACTGGACTATGACTCTGTCCTTGAGGACTACTGCTAGAGTGAAAGCCACCAGGATGTCTTGGCCTAACTCTACTAGGCCCACAGGCTCTACGACCACTTTGAGGCCATCTAGTTTTCGGTTTGTTCCCACCTGCAGGGTCAGTATGGTCTGCTGTTGCAGGGGCAGGGTGAGAGCAGCCTTCCAAGGAACCTAGATGATCCCCACAGCCCGGTATCCTGGTATGCTCTTCTGGCTTCCGTAGCCCTAGATCAGTTGTTGGAAGGCCTTCTGGGTAATCCTGTTAGAAGTGACATCTTTCCAATAACCAGATCCCTTCTTGGTAAACATAGTCTGGTACAACTGTTGCAATATGTTCATCGCCCAAACTTTTTTCGAACAGGATGATCCCCTTCTTGTTACTAGTAGCAACGGCTCACCAGCTGTGTCAAATGGAATAGGTGCACTCCTCCACGTGCCACCCTCAGGCACAATCAAATGACAAGATTATAATGTAATATGTTATGAGGAGGGGCACTCAATCACTGGGGTATATGGATTTATTTAATGGTAAATTTAAAAGACATAAATTCAGATATAGCAAATAAAATACAAATAAATATGAGATAAAAGAATAAACAATATATCGATTCAGAGGGGTCGCTCTACACAGTACAATTATTCTGAACCCTAAAGAGTCCAAATACGGCTGCAAAACCTATAAAACCTATAAAAGAACTATCAAAGATCCAAAGACCAGTAGGAGGTCCGAACAGTGTAAGTCTCAATGTTCAAAGGATGTTTAGAGATCCTCCGCTGTATAGTTTAATTATAGGCAATTTAGCAGAATACATTAGACATCTAATAGTATCGATATTGTTAGAGATTAGATATCTTGCTTGAAGCCACATTGCAGTCAATGTCCCGAAGTTGAGGCAATCTCTATAGTACGCTGAGGCATAAGCTGGCAAGTCGCAATGAAGCTGTTAATGACGCGTCGTGCTCGTGAAGTATTCCCTGTATATACGGGACACAAGCTGCACTTGTAACACAGTTTAGTGCTGTTACATTGAAATGTCACCTTACCGTCCTGTAATGTCCCATCTGTCCCGGCAGTGTGGCTGTATAGTGGCGTTCACGTGACTGGGGAGGGTAAAGAGACATGGAAGCAGCACGGCAGTTCTGGGTCCAGTGTCCAATATTTTGAAACCAGCATAGGTCTTTGTAATAGTTTCAGCGTCTGCTCTGTAGCTGAAAATAATCTTCTTTCTTTCTGCTTCGGTGACCAGGGACTCACTAAATGGCACCAGACGCGCTGGGACACCCTCTCCTCAGTGGTACCACTGAGGAAGGGGTGTCCCCAAACGCGCCTGGTGCCATTTAGTGAGTCCCTTGGTCACCGAAACAGAAAGAAAGAAGATTATTTTCAGCTACAGAGCAGACGCTGAAACTATTACAAAGACCCTATTGCTGGTTTCGAAAAATATTGGAGCACTAGGACCCAGAACTGCCGGCTGCTGGACCTTCCCGCTGTCTCTTTACCCTCCCCAGTCACGTGGAACGCCACTATACAGACCACACTGCCGGGACGCCGGACAGAGTGAAAGGACATTACAGGACGGGTAAAGTAGACATTTCAATGTAACAACACTTTTAAACTGTGTTACAAGTACAGCGCTTGTGGTCCCGTATATATACAGGGAATACTTCACAGGCACGACCGCATTCATTAACAACACTTCATTGCGGCTTTGCCAGCTTATTGCCTCAACGTACTATAGAGATTGCCTCCAAACTTCGGGACATTGACTATACCGAATGTGGCTTCAGAGCAAGATATCTAATCTCTAACAATATCGATACTATTAGATGTCTAATGTATTCTGCTGAATTTGCCTATAATTAAACTATACAGCGGAGGATCTCTAAACATCCTTTGAACATTGAGACTTACACTTGTTCGGACCTCCCTACTTGGTCTTTGGATCTTTTGATAGTTCTTTTTTATAGGTTTTTTATAGGTTTTGTAGCCGTATTTGGGACTCTTTAGGGGTTCAGAATAATTGTACTGTGTAGAGCGACCCCTCTGAATCGATATATTGTTTATTCTTTTATCTCATATTTATTTGTATTTTATTTGCTATATCTGAATTTATGTCTTTTAAATTTACCATTAAATAAATCCATATACCCCAGTGATTGAGTGCCCCTCCTCATAACATATTACATTATAATCTGATCCCCTTCTTGCCGACATTCTGTCCACATATGCGCACCTGCATCCAGACAGGCGCGGATTGCCATAGAACTTACAGGGAAATTTCCCGGTGGGACGATGCCCCGGGGAGCACTCAAGCCCCTGTCTCTGCCACTGGATGGGTCCATAATAAGCTATCAGTGGTAATTAACTTTTAGAATCAGGTACTCATGTACCTGGCTAGGTAAATGCCCTCCGGAATTCAACTTTGTCCCGCATCTCACCTTCTAATCACCCTTCTCCATATCTTAATCAGAGAGAAAATGAGCCTCTATTGATGGCCAACTCAGAAGAACAGCTTTTGGGGCAATATATTGTGCGGCACTGTGGTATGTAGTATTTTGCGCTATGGTATTGCTGACCCCTACTTTTTTTTGCCCCACCTCCTGTCAATTTAGACCCTCCTACAATATGGGGACACTTTCAGGTGTTTTTTCCAGGGACACTTTAGGTTCCCAATCCACCCCTGCATCCAGACAACCCCCGAGACGGAGACTGGTAAGAGAGATCCTGCTGTGCTGCTACTTCTGTGCCCTGAAGTAATTTTGAATACTCTTATGGATAGTTTCTCCAGATACTTTATCCAGTAACTGACAGCAGAGGGGTATAAGGCTGGGATCAGCAACCTTCGGCACTCCAGCTGTTGTGAAACTACAGTTCCCAGCATGCTCCATTCATTTCTATGAGAGTTCTTAGAAGAGCAGAGCAAGTATGCATGCTGGGAGTTTTAGTTTCACAACAGCTGGAGTGTCGGAAGGTTGCCTACCCTTGGTATAAGGCAGGGGTAGGCAACCTTTGGCTCCCAGCTGTTGTGAAACTACAACTCCCAGCATGCATAGTTGCTCTGCTCTTCTAAGACCTTACATAGAAATGAATGGAGCATGCTGGGAATTGTAGTTTCACAACAGCTGGGAGCCAAAGGTTGCTGATGCCTGGTATAAGGCATGTCATGAAAGAAATTGAGTCGCTACTTGACCTCTGTGGGAAAGCCTGTGATCCTGTCATTCTGCAGGCAGGATATTAAATGGTCTCTTATCACATTGTGCTCAAAGATCGCCGTTGCAAATGCTATGGTGAACACCCCATAGCCATAGGTGTTTCTCTGCGGACCCACATTGAGAAATTTTAGATGTTTCAGGGGCTCATGGACTACTACACTGCAGATGTTATTAATCTGCTCGTAAACAGATAGAGGCAAATTGCTGGTCTTGATGTTGTTGGCCACTAGGATGTGGACATTTTTGAAGCAGGTGGTCAGCCAGTGCACCCTGTCCTCGTTGTGGTGTATGGCCGTCTTTAGCTCACTGTACCTTGGAAAGAAAATAGCAGCGGCAGGCTGCAGGCCATCAATTTCCTCGAACTGATTCTGCAGGAGATCCTGAGCCTTGTAAATGATGTCATCATCCAGAATGCCTTCCTGGCTGCTGCTTTTCAGGATGGATAAGTGCTCTGGAGACAAGTTGTTCTGTGTACTCCAGGTATAGGCCATCTCTAGTGTTCAAGAAACTTGTGGGTTAAAGTTCAGTGTACAAGGTTCGAGTTATCTAAGAATTCCGTGGTAGCGGAATCCACAACTGAATTCTTAGATAACCCGAACCTTGTACACCGAACTTGAAAACACAAGTTCGCCCAACACTAGCCATCTCCTCTTGTGGTGTTCCCAGTACCAGGCTACATAGTAAAACACTCAGTAACACTGACATGGAAAAGGATCTAGGAATTTTTATAAACAGTAAACTAAGCTGCAAAAAACAGTGTCAGGCAGCTGCTGCTTAAGCCAATAAGATACTGGGTTGCATCAAAAAGGGCATAGATGCTCGTGATGAGAACATAGTCCTACCACTTTACAAATCACTAGTCAGACTACACATGGAGTACTGTGTACAGTTTTGGGCTCCAGTGAACAAGGCAGGCATAGCAGAGCTGGAGAGGATTCAGAGGAGGGCAACTAAAGTAATAACTGGAATGGGGCAACTACAGTGCCCTGAAAGATTATCAAAATTAGAGTTATTCACTTTAGAAAAAAGACGACTGAGGGGAGATCTAATTACTATGTATAAATATATCAGGGGTCAGTACAGAGATCTCTCCCATCATCTATTTATCCCCAGAATTGTGACTGTGACGGGGAGACATCCTCTGCGTCTGGAGGAAAGAAGTTTTGTACACAAACGTAAAGGAGGATTCTTTACGGTAAGAGCAGTGAGACTATGAAACTCTCTGCGTGAGGAGGTGGTGAGTACAATAAAGGAATTCAAGAGGGGCCTGGATGTATTTCTGGAGTATAATAATATTACAGGTTATAGCTACTAGAGATGGGTCGCTGATCCAGGGAGTTATTCTGATTGCCTGATTGGAGTCGGGAAGGAATTTTTTATTCCCCTTAAGTGGGGTATATTGGCTTCTACCTCACAGTTTTTTTTTTTTTGCCTTCATCTGGATCAACTAGCAGGATGACAGGCCAAATTGGATAGACAGATGTCTTTTTTAGGCCTTATGTACTATGTTAGGCTTCCTACTGTATATGTCTTCTGCCAAAGCTATTTTAGCTTGTGGAAATGTCCTGGACTGACTGTCATTGGAGGTTGGTGCTTTCCTTTTAAGACTGGCTTTGGAAGCTTTACCAGATGCCTTCAAAAAGTCTTCAGCAGATTCAGCCATTTTCTTGTCCAATGTTTTAAGCGTCTCATAATTTAAAGAGACATCATCCTTCACTGTTGTGTCTTGTTTTTGACAAACCTTTCTTTTACATCGTCGCTTACAGCTCTTTGGTGCTTTGTGGACAAGGAATAGCTCCACAGCAGGATGCCAGGATGAAGGCCAGTTCATCACAGAAAATAATGCACTAAAACAATAGATGCAAACATAATATATGGACTAAGCCCTCACATAAAATCTGAGACTCTAAGCCAATGTATTTTGATCAAAACACATCTGTGCCCACCTACCCAGCACCACGGTGGTCTCACTCAGGCAGCTCCTACTCTATACCTACCTATGCAGTTGTGCATCTATGTTCTGGAGAGCAGACCCTGCACATACAGCATCTCACAAAAGTGAGTACACCCCTCACATTTTTCTAAATATTTTATTATATCTTTTGATGGGACAACACTGAATATATGACACTTTGATACAATGTAAAGTAGTCAGTGTACAGCTTGTATAGCAGTATAACTTTGGTGTGCCCTCAAATAACTCAGCCATTAATGTCTAACCCGCTGGCAAAAAAAAGTGAGTACACTCCTAAGTGAAAATGGCCAAATTGTGCCCAAAGTGCCAATATTTTGTGTGGCCACTATTATTTTCCAGCACTGCCTTAACTCTCTTGGGCATGGAGTTAACTAGAGCTTCACAGGTTGCCACTGGAATCCTCTTTCCTCCATGACAACATCACGGGTCTGGTGGATATTAGAGACCTTGCGTTCCTCCACCTTTCGTTTGAGGATGCCCCACAGATACTCAATAGGGTTTAGGTCTGGAGACATGCTTGGCCAGTCCAGCACCTTTACCCTCAGTTCCTTTAGAAAGGCAGTGGTCTTCTTGGAGATGTGTTTGGAGTCGTTATCATGTTAAAATACTGCCCTGCGGTCCAGTTTCTGAAGGGAGGGGATCATGTTCTGCTTCAGTATGTCACAGTACATATTGGCATTCATGGTTCCCTCAATGAACTGTAGCTCCCCACAACCTGCAGCACTCGTGCAGCACCAAATCATGACACTCCCACCACCATGCTTGACTGTAGGCAAGACACACTTGTCTTTGTACTCCTCATCTGGCTGCTGCCTCACACGTTTGACACCATCTGAAGTTTATCAGACCACAGGACATGGTTTCAATAATCCATGTGCTTAGTCTGCTTGTCTTCAGCAAGCTGTTTGCAGGCTTTCTTGTACATCATCTTTAGATGAGGCTTCCTTCTGGGACGACAGCCATGCAGACCAATTTGATGCAGTGTGCGGCGTATGGTCTTAACTAGAGATGAGCAAATCAAAGCTGACGAAGTGGAATTCATTACAAATTTCAGGAAAAATTTGATTCACAACTAATGTGAATTTCCTCGCGGTTCATGGTAACGAATCATAATTCTTCCTAAAATGGTGGCTACACGTGTGAGGACATGGGGCAAGGAACTCTGGGAAGGCGGGATGACCCATAATGCCATGCATGCAGCCAATCAGCAGCCAGCCCTGTGATGTCACAGCCCTATAAATACGGCGGCCATCTTGGATTCAGACATTTTCCAGCGTTCTGAGTGCAGGGACAGATGTGAAGGTGTTAGGGACAGCAATAGCAAAAACCTAATTGTGAAAAGAAAACTGAAAAAACGATTTATAAGTGCAGGGAAAGGATAGGGCGGAATCATTTCACAGCATCTTAGTGCAGGGAGAGACATCAGAAGGTGCTGGGGACAGTGCTAGAAAAGCGATTTACAAGAGTAGGGAAGGATTATTCGGGG
This sequence comes from Bufotes viridis, assembly GCA_033119425.1. Classification (NCBI taxonomy): domain Eukaryota; kingdom Metazoa; phylum Chordata; class Amphibia; order Anura; family Bufonidae; genus Bufotes; species Bufotes viridis. Next base: position 184,877,535 of record CM065593.1, on the reverse strand, counting down.
ATCCAAATAGCCATTATATAGCTCTATCATTCCAGCAATTTGTTCTTGTTATTGGGGTGCAAGTTCTATGTTGAAAAACCTTTAGTGGCCTATTTCAGTACAAAAAGAAAAATATATACGCACTTCACTGTTGCAGTTATTTGTGGTAAAAGCGTTTAGTGGCCTATTTCAGTACAAAAAGAAAAATATATACGCACTTCACTGTTGCGTTATTTGTGGTGAAAGCGTTTAGTGGCCTATTTCAAAGCCTGTTGTGTAAAAGTAGAACAAAATTTGGCCCTAATTGCCATTCTGCGGTACACTGATATATTTTGAAACCCTGTTTTCAGTGTATTACTGGCAAAATTAAAATATATTCGCCGTTCAGCGTTGTACTTCTCTGTTGAAAAGCCTGTTGTGTAAGGTAGAACAAAACTTGGGCCTAATTGACGTTCTGCAGTGCTGTGATATATTGTGAAGACCTGTTTTCAGTGTATTACTGGCAAAATAAAAATATATTCGCTGTCCAGCGTTGCTTATATCTTTTGAAAAGCCTGTTGTGTAAAAGTAGAACAAGATTTGGGCCTAATTGCCATTCTGCGGTGCAGTGATATATAGCCCTGTTTTCAGTGTATTACTGGCAAAATAAAAATAGATTCGCCGTCCAGCTATGTACTTCTCTGTTGAAAAGCCTTTTGTGTAAAAGTGGAAAAAAATTAGGGCCTAATTGCCGCTTAGCGGTGCAGTGATATATTCGGAAGCCCAGTTTGCCGTGTATTAGTGGAAGAAAAAAAAATTATATTTGCCGTTCATCATTGAATTTACCGTATCTGTTGAAAAGCCTTGTGTAGTGTAAAAGTTGAAAAAAATAAAGGCCTATTTGCCATTTAGCAATGCACTTAAATGTGGTAATGGCCTTTTTGCTTTTTTTAGAAATGTCATGGCTGACTGTACACCTCCTTTTGCTGTAGGCACCGAATTGCGTAGTGGTGAAATTTTTTCTGTGAAACAGGCTTGTTTTGGAAAAATGAATGGGTGATTGTACACCTCCTTTTGCCGTATGGGCCGAATTACGTAGTGGTGAAATTTGTAATATGAAATGGGCTTTTTTGGGGAAAATTCATGGGTGACTGTACACCTCCTTTTGCTGTATGGACCGAATTACGTAGTGGTGAAATTTGTTATCTGAAACAGGCTTTTTTCTTCAAATTTATGGGTGATTGTACACCTCCTTTTGCGGTATGGACAACATTACGTAGTGGTGAAATTTGTAATATGAAACTGGCTTTTTTTCGTCAAATTCATTGATAATTGTACATCTTCTTTTACTGTATGGACCGAATTATGTAGTGGTGAAATTTGTAATCTGAAACGGGCCTTTTTGGGGAAAATTAATGGGTGACTGTACACTTCCTTTTACTGTATGGACCGAATTATGTAGTGGTGGAATATGACTAAAAAAAGCCTGTTTCATATAACAATTTCCACCAGTACGTAATTCGGTCCATACAGCAAAAGGAGGTGTTTAATCACCAATGTTTTTGATGAAAAAAAGCCTGTTTCATATAACAAATTTATGGGTGATTGGACACCTCCTTTTGCGGTGTGGACCAAATTACTTAGTGGTGAAATTTGTTATATGAAGCAGGATTTTTTTCACCAAATTCATAGGTGATTGTACAGCTCCTTTTGCAGTATGGACCAAATTACTTAGTGGTGAAATTCTTAATGTGACACTGGCTTTTTTTCGGAAAACGTATGGTTGATTGTACACCTCATTTTGCGGTATGGGCCGAATTACGAAGTGGTGAAATTTGTTATCTGAAACGGGCTTTTTTTCGTCAAATTTATGGGTGATTGTACACCTCCGTTTGCGGTATGGACCAAATTACTTAGTGGTGAAATTCTTTATGTGACACAGACTTGATGAACTTTGTTAAACTTCTGGGCTCCATGTAATCTTGAAGCTTTGTCTTCTCATTGTCTGTATTTACTAGAAGCCTGTTTATGCCAGGCAGGTTCCCCCAGAAGTATCTGGCTTGATGAGCAGCTGATACTGCACTTGCATCTGTCTTGACAGGATTCGTCTCCAGGTAGAGAGAAATAGTTTTTTGGAATGCTTTCTTCATCGCAACCACAGAAGACTGTCGATTCTCTCCTGTCTTAGGCAACACTTTATTCGAGTAATCGTGGAAAGTCAAAAAACAGTTGTCCACTAACCCCATAAAGGCCTTCCGGTGCTGGTTAACCACAGATAAGTCATTACAAGGACTGCCGCCAATTATCAGATCAAATCGTCCCCATTCTTCAGTTTCCTGGTTTTATTCTGTATGTCGCCCACATATACAATCTCCCCTGGATTGCGTACTTGTCCTATCGTGATGGCGTCCTCCTCACACACCTCTGATGCCATATATTTTTCAACATTGATTCTAAGCTTTTTCCATGATGATTGATGACTGGAAACATGTAATGTTTTCCCTGACGAAGATACCAGGGGCTGGTAGGGTTTAAATCTTGATGAACTTTGCAACTCTTCTGGGCTCCAAGCAATCTTGAAGCTTTGTCTTCTTATTGTCTGTAGCTACTAGAGGCCTGTTCATGCCAGGCAGGTTCCCCCAAAAGTATCTGGCTCGATGAGAAGCCGATACCGCACTTAGTAACATAGTACCATAGTACATAAGGTCGAAAAAAGACATCTGTCTATCCAGTCCAGCCTGTCATCCTGCTAGTTGATCCAGAGGAAGGCAAAAAAAAAATCTTTGAGGTAGAAGCCAATTTTCCCCACTCAAGGTGAATAAAAAATTCCTTCCCGACTCTAATCAGGCAATCAGAATAACTCCCTGGATCAACGACCCATCTCTAGTCGCTATAACCTTCAATATTATTATACTCCAGAAATACATCCAGGCCCCTCTTGAATTCCTTTATTGTACTCACCACCTCCTCACGCAGAGAGTTCCATAGTCTCACTGCTCTTACCGTAAAGACAGTTGGATGGCCAAATAGAAGAACAGAAAGGCGCTCATAGGTAGTGATGAAGAAAATATATTTATTCGTCTTATCTATCCAGGTTGAGTTAGTTTTACTCACCTGGTAGATTTCCGCTCAAAACGGTTCACTTTTGTGAAGGGTCACCGGTAGGAGGTTTATGGTCACAATAGTCGATGCTGCCGTAACGTGTCCTGAATAACCATGGGCGTGGGCCAGTCCGCCACTTTGGTATATTGTAAAGTGTAAGGGAACAGCTCGTCTACCACTTGTTGATTGTGTGATGAGCAGATAGACACTAGGCGCAAGGACGCGACCACAGTATGGATACAACAATGTCTTTATTGTATAGACGACGCGTTTCGGGGCACCAAAGACCCCTTTATCAAGTCTAAAAAACATGTAGTGGTACGAAACTTTGAATAAATTGATAATATTAAAATATTTTGATTACATTAGAAAACAGTTAATTGTATGGTAAAATGTATAAGTAAGTATATAAACAAAAAAAGTAATAAATATATAAATAAAATTCATAGTACTTACTAGACGATCTTATCATATGACAATTGATAAAAGAAAAAACACATTTTCATATATGTGAGTATCTAAACATTATAAATTATTAAAAAGTATTAGACAGTTCATTACAAGGGCTGAATGTGACCATAATACAGTGTAATTACATCAATAAATAAATAAATAAATAAACGGACCTAGCCATAGGTTACCATTTCATTTTAGTGAAGAATGAATGATAAATGGTAGGACTTAAAAGGTACCTGTATCCTTAATATCGTGCACTTTGTAGAGATGTCTCCTGTAGATATTGTGGTGATCCTGGCTGTGGTTGGAATGGATAGGGAATTAGGTTAAGAGCTGGTGTGGAAGGATGCAGTGGTGGAATGAATGACTGGCGACTGCATACACACACACACACACATACATATGCATATTGTGGTAAGGTGCAAGGTGTCATATGCGATGGCAGGTACGTGTCACCGAGGTTGCTGGCCTCGGTGAGGTGAGAGCCGGGTTTTTGTCTGCAGCAGCTAGTGCTGTTTGACTCTGTTAAATAGCATGGCTGCAAAGCCGATCCGGGCCGGCTCTTACTGGGAGCAGCTAAAGAGTAGGGTGGGTGGCTGCTCCCCACGGTCCAGTCCGAGTTTTGGGCTGGGTATAAAACACAGCCATCAGCTGTGTCTGGTGTGACTATCCTGGAGCCTGCTAACAGGGCTGAGGAGTTCTCTGTGCTGGAGGACGGAGCTCAGCAAGGTGGTGTTTCCCTGCAACCTGAAGGAGGAATCGCCTGCGGCTGAGCCGACTGCTAGGTGTGAACCCGCACCTAAACCACCCAAGGTGACTGGACCCTGTGTTGGCCTGTTTTTGGTTTTGCCACATGATTTCTGTTGTGTGTGAACTGTCACCAAGAGACTGTTTTCATTTCTGGTGTGCAAGTGTGAATAAAACACTGTTTGATGCACAATCTGGACTCCTTGTTTTGCCTCTAAACTGCACCCGCACCGCTGTCTACCAGAGCGACTCCCCACATTTGGTGTCGGATGCGGGCATGCGCAGTGAGGCTGGCGTGAACGCCGAACTTTGTTTTTTGCTGAGCAAAAGTGAATGTCCTATATTAAGCCGGCAAAGTTGCAGCCTGTGATCCCCGACAAAATGGAGGCGGCTGTGAAAGCCCTCATAGAGGCTAACGTGCAGCAGCGGGAGACCAACCAGCTACTGCTACAGCACGTGATGGCGCTGCAAGCGGCAGGAGCGTCCCACCGCGCCCACGATGCCCGGAAAGCTGTCCGTGCCGCGATCCCTAAGATGACCCCTCGGATGATGTTGAGACCTATCTGGCGGTGTTCGAGAAGGTGGCCGTGAGGGAGAAATTACCCCGAGAACAGTGGGCAGAGGTCGCCGCTCCGTTCCTGGCGCCTGGACCCCAGCAAGTATTTTTTGACCTCCCAGGTGACCAAGCAGCTGACTACCCGACTGTGAAAGGTGAGATCCTGGCAAGACTGGGGGTGAATGTTTTGGTCCGGGCCCAGCGGGTGCATCAGTGGGAGTTTAACCCGGCTGAACCCGCCAGGCCACAATACTATGACTTGCTACAACGGTTGCAAAATGGCTGCAGCCAGACATACTGACTCCCACTGCTATGCTCGACCGTCTGTTAGCCGATGTCTTCTGGAGGGCTTTGCCTTACCCTCTCCAGCACTGGATCGGCCAGGTATCGCCCACCAATGCCCTGGAGATGGTCGACCTGGTGGAGCGGTACGAGGCCACCAGAAACCTGCAGGGGAGTCTTGCTGGGAAGGGGTCAGTCAAACCCCGGAGGCCTCTGCCCCAGTTCCGACGTCCGCGACAGAGCGGCCTGCACGGAATATACCCCTGCGAGTCCGCCTCCCGTGGTATGCTGGAGGTGTCAGGAGCCAGGCCACATCAGGGCCGACTGTCCGCATCGGGATGAGCCGATGGAGGTGAACTACGGGGGTCGCCACTCCTTGTATGCACGGAAGCTGTGCGCAACTGGCACCCGTGAGGTGCAAGACCATAACCACCTGTGTCAGGTAGAGGTGGGAGATTCGCTGGCGGTGGCTCTGCTGGACTCCGGGAGTTTAGTCTCCCTGGTAAGGGCTGCCCTTGTACGGCCTGCGGAGTATACTGGCCGTAAAGTCGGGGTCCTGTGCATCCACGGAGACCTGAAAGACTACCCCACTGCACTAGTGACTTTGTCCACAGCGGCTGGTAGGTGGACCCACGAGGTGGCTGTCGCTACTAAACTCCCACACGAACTAATACTTGGGAGGGACTTCTCGGTTTTCCGGCGCTGTGGCCGGCAATAAAGGTATCTGAGGGACCCGAGACAGGGGTGACCCTAGTAGAGTGGCCTGATACTGCTGGAAGGCCAGAACCCTGGGAGCCCGAGTCTGAAGGGCCGGGCGGTAGGGGTGACCACTGCTCCAGCGGTAGAGGGGGAGACAACCCCACTGAGTGTAATGGTGGGAGACACGGAGGACTTGCCACCGGGACCTGAGTTGGCAGACCTCAATGTCTCCGGGAAAATTTTGGGACCGCACAACACCGGGACCAAACCCTAACCAGGGCCTGGGAGAATGTGCTGGAAATTGATGGTAAACCCCAGAAACCAGGGGCTGAATTAATGTTCCCACGATTTATTGTTCTACAGGATATGTTGTATCGGGTGAACCAAGTCCGAGGTGAACCTGTTGAACAGTTGGTGGTGCCCACAGCGCATCGCAAGCTTGTCATGGAGCTTGCCCACCAACATGTTCTTGGGGGACACCTGGGGTGGCAGAAAACCCAGGACCGCATACTGCAGCGGTTTTATTGGCCCAGTGTGTTCAAGGAGGTAGAAAATTATTGTAAGTCCTGTCCAACCTGTCAGATAACTAGCCCCCAGCCTCATTTCCGTAGTCCTCTGGTACCTCTGCCAATTATTGAAGTACCGCTTGAGCGAATCGCTATGGATTTAATTGGGCCTGTACCAAAGTTCGCCAGGGGCCACCAACACATTCTGGTAGTTCTCGACTATGCCACTGGTATCCGGAGGCGGTGCCTCTGCGACATACCTCAGCTAGGCTCATTGCCAAAGAGTTAATGGAGATGTTTTCCCGTGTGGGCCTGCCAAAAGAGGTTCTGACAGACCAAGGGACCCCTTTTATGTCCAAAGTAATGAAGGAACTGTGTAAATTGTTGCGTATAAAGCAGTTACGGACGTCCGCTTACCATCCGCAAACAGACGGTCTTGTTGAGAGGTTTAACCAAACTCTAAAAATATGTTAAAAAGGGTGGTGTCTAGAGATGGGAAGGACTGGGACCTGCTTCTGCCCTATCTCATGTTCGCAGTGCGAGAGGTACCCCAGGCCTCTACTGGCTCCTCGCCTTCGAACTGCTTTATGGCAGACACCCTCGGGGCCTGTTGGATATCGCCAAGGAAGCATGGGAACAACAGCCTGTCCCCCACAAAAGTGTCATTGAGTATGTCACCCAGATGCAGGAACGGATAGAAAGGGTGTTGCCGCTGGTCCGGGAGCATATGGAGGCAGCGCAACAAGCCCAGAGTAGGGTGTATAATCGTCAGGCTCGGGTACGGGGCTTCCATCCGGGAGATCGGGTTTTGGTTCTGGTACCCACCCTTGACAGCAAGTTCCTAGCTAGGTGGCAGGGCCCCTATGAGGTGATCGAGAAGGTAGGGGAAGTAAATTACAAAGTACACCAGCCAGGCGGCGCAAGCCGGAGCAGGTGTACCACGTGAATTTACTTAAGCCGTGGAAAGATAGGGACACAGCCGACGACCACAGCCCCGGCCAGGGCTTCTAGGTGAAAAGGGTCCAGCCCCACAGTTCGAGGCCTGTGAAGCAGTAACCACGGTAAAATTGCAGACAGCCTGTCTTCCAAACAAGTTCAGGAAGTCAGGAGTTCATCAGTCGGAACACGGATGTGTTCTCGGACCTCCCTGGCCGCACGCCTCTCATCCAACATGACATCGCCACTGAGCCTCAGGCCAAGATCCGGTTAAAACCATACCGGGTACCCGAGGCTCGGCGACGGGCCATCGCGGAGGAAGTACAGTTAATGTTGAAGCTCGATGTCATTGAGGAGTCGAAAGTGAGTGGGCCAGTCCCATAGTCCTAATACCTAAGCCGGATGGGACGCTATGCGGTTCTGCAACGACTTTCGCAAGTTAAATGAAGTATCCAAGTTTGACGCGCATCCCATGCCCCGAGTAGACGAGCTGGTTGAAAGTTTAGGACAAGCCCGTTATTTTTCTGTGCTGGACCTCACTAAAGGGTACTGGCAGGTACCCTTAACGGAGTCGGCTAAGGAAAAACCGCATTTGTTACCTCGCAGGGCCTGTATCACTACAAGGTGTTACCCTTGGCCTGCATGGCGCCCGCCACTTTCCAAAGGTTAATGGACATAGTGCTGCGACCACATCGCCGGTACGCCTCGGCCTACTTAGATGATGTAGTCATCCACAGCACCGACTGGGAAAGCCATTTACCCAAGGTGCAGGCGGTAGTGGATGCCCTGAGGAAAGCCGGACTGACCGCTAACCCAAAGAAGTGCTCCATAGGGTTAGAGGAGACAAAATATCTGGGATATGTAATTGGCGGGAGTCATCAAACCTCAGGTAACTAAGGTAGAGGCCATTCGTAACTGGCCCCGACCGGTCACCACCAGGCAGGTAAAGTCGTTCCTGGGGATTGTAGGTTACTACATGAGGTTTGTGCCCCACTTTGCCACAATAGCAGCGCCATTGACAGACCTGTTGAAGGGGCGAAAGTCTGGGAGGGTTAGCTGGAGTGAGAAGGCGGAGGAGGCTTTCTCCGCGTTGAAGTCGGCCCTGTGTGGGTCCCCGGTTTTGGTGACACCCGACTTCAACAAGGAGTTTGTCGTACAGACCGACGCCTGGAGGTAGGCCTCGGTGCGGTACTGTCGCAGGAGGTCAACGGGGAAGAACATCCCGTTGTCTTCCTGAGCCGTAAGCTCAGTCCCGCCGAGTCCAGATATAGTATAGTGGAGAGGGAGTGCCTGGCTATCAAGTGGGCACTCGAATCTCTCCGCTACTACCTGTTAGGGAGGAGGTTCTGTTTGGTGACCGACCATTCCCCTCAAATGGATGAGTCAGGCCAAGGAGAGGAATGCTCGGGTCACCAGGTGGTTCCTATCTCTTCAAAATTTCAAGTTCTCCGTGGAACACAGGGCTGGCCGCTTGCAGGGCAACGCAGATGCCCTGTCCCGTGTCCACTGCCTCACGTGTGTTCACCCCCTCAGGGTTGAACAAAGGGGGGGGGGGTATGTGGTAAGGTGCAAGGTGTCATATGCGATGGCAGGTACGTGTCACCGAGGTTGCTGGCCTCGGTGAGGTGAGAGCCGGGTTTTTGTCTGCAGCAGCTAGTGCTGTTTGACTCTGTTAAATAGCATGGCTGCAAAGCCGATCCGGGCCGGCTCTTACTGGGAGCAGCTAAAGAGTAGGGTGGGTGGCTGCTCCCCACGGTCCAGTCCGAGTTTTGGGCTGGGTATAAAACACAGCCATCAGCTGTGTCTGGTGTGACTATCCTGGAGCCTGCTAACAGGGCTGAGGAGTTCTCTGTGCTGGAGGACGGAGCTCAGCAAGGTGGTGTTTCCCTGCAACCTGAAGGAGGAATCGCCTGCGGCTGAGCCGACTGCTAGGTGTGAACCTGCACCTAAACCACCCAAGGTGACTGGACCCTGTGTTGGCCTGTTTTTGGTTTTGCCACATGATTTCTGTTGTGTGTGAACTGTCACCAAGAGACTGTTTTCATTTCTGGTGTGCAAGTGTGAATAAAACACTGTTTGATGCACAATCTGGACTCCTTGTTTTGCCTCTAAACTGCACCCGCACCGCTGTCTACCAGAGCGACTCTCACAATATATATAGTAGATACATCACAGCATATACATAGCAGACATATATATACATACATAGCACATTACATCACAGTTACATAGCATAGCATACATAGCATATATATATACATATATATATGCATATGACACACGCACACTATACTTATATGTACATATACACACGCATACACATTGATATAGTTAAAACTGGTTTGATAGATGGTGATACTGCAAGTATTTATAATCCTGGATGGTAGTAACTGATTATGCCGTATAGATAGTAGCTTGTGCAATATGGTGTGTTCTGTAGGTGGTAAGTGACTGCTAGATGATGGTAACTGTTGTCCGTGAAATGATTGCTGATTTGTTTCTAATATAAAACATATGTGCATGACAATAGGACGTAAAGGAGATGAGTGATGGAGTTGGGAAGAGTAGAGATTACCTGAAGGGATCCGGATGACAGGGAGATCTGGTCAGCGCAGTGCTTCTCAGCCCGCTGCACGTGTCAAGTGCGGTGCCAAAAGAGCGTGCACTAGCTTAGAGCGCGCACGCCCCCTTTGCCCTCAACCCCCGTTTTAAAGCTCTAAGCTAGTGCGCGCTCTTTTTGACACCGCACTTGACACGTGCAGCGGGCTGAGAAGCGCTGCACGCTGACCAGATCTCCCTGTCATCCGGATCCCTTCAGGTAATCTCTACTCTTCCCAACTCCATCACTCATCTCCTTTTTCGTCCCTATTTATTCATACACATATGTTTTATATTAGAAACAAATCAACAATCATTTCACAGACAACAGTTACCATCATCTCTAACAGTCCTTACCACCTACAGAACACACCATATTTGCACAAGCTACCTCTATCTATATAACATAATCAGTTACTACCATCCAGGATTATAAATACTTGCAGTAATCACCATCTATCAAACCAGTTTTAGCTATATATCAATGTGTATGCGTGTGTGTATGTGTACATATAAGTGTGTGTGCGTGTGTGTATATATATGCATGTATATGTGTGTGTATATGTATGTATGTATGTATGTGTATGTGTGCGTGTGTATGGGTATGTATGTATATATATGTATATGTATGTATATGTGTGTGTATATATATATATATGCATATGTATGTGTGTGTGTGTATGCAGTCGCCAGTCATTCATTCCACCACTGCATCCTTCCACACCAGCTCTTAACCTAATTCCCTATCCATTCCAACCACAGCCAGGATCACCACAATATCTACAGGAGACATCTCTACAAAGTGCACGATATTAAGGATACAGGTACCTTTTAAGTCCTACCATTTATCATTCATTCTTCACTAAAATGAAATGGTAACCTATGGCTAGGTCCGTTTATTTATTTATTTATTTATTGATGTAATTACACTGTATTATGGTCACATTCAGCCCTTGTAATGAACTGTCTAATACTTTTTAATAATTTATAATGTTTAGATACTCACATATATGAAAATGTGTTTTTTCTTTTATCAATTGTCATATGATAAGATCGTCTAGTAAGTACTATGAATTTTATTTATATATTTATTACTTTTTTTGTTTATATACTTACTTATACATTTTACCATACAATTAACTGTTTTCTAATGTAATCAAAATATTTTAATATTATCAATTTAGTCAAAGTTTCGTACCACTACATGTTTTTTAGACTTGATAAAGGGGTCTTTGGTGCCCCGAAACGCGTCGTCTATACAATAAAGACATTGTTGTATCCATACTGTGGTCGCGTCCTTGCGCCTAGTGTCTATCTGCTCATCACACAATCAACAAGTGGTAGACGAGCTGTTCCCTTACACTTACCGTAAAGAATCCTCCTTTATGTTTGTGTACAAAACTTCTTTCCTCCAGACGCAGAGGATGTCTCCCCGTCACAGTCACAATTCTGGGGATAAATAGATGATGGGAGAGATCTCTGTACTGACCCCTGATATATTTATACATAGTAATTAGATCTCCCCTCAGTCGTCTTTTTTCTAAAGTGAATAACCCTAATTTTGATAATCTTTCAGGGTATTGTAGTTGCCCCATTCCAGTTATTGTTTTAGTTGCCCTCCTCTGAACCCTCTCCAGCTCTGCTATGTCTGCCTTGTTCACAGGAGCCCAAAACTGTACACAGTACTCCATGTGTGATCTGACTAGTGATTTGTAAAGTGTTAGGAATATGTTCTCATCACGGGCATCTATGCCCCTTTTGATGCAACCCATTATCTTATTGGCCTTGACACTGGTTTTTGCAGCTTAGTTTGCTGTTTATTAAAATTCCTAGCTCCTTTTCCATGTCAGTGTTACCGAGTGTTTTACCATTTAGTATGTACGGGTGATTTGCATTATTCCTTCCCATGTGAATAACTTTACATTTGTTAGTGTTAAACCTCATCTGCCACTTATCTGCCGAAGCCTCCAATCTATCCAGATCCCTCTGTAGCAGTATATTGTCCTCTTCAGTGTTAATTACTTTACACAGTTTAGTGTCATAAGCAAAAATTTATATTTTACTATGCAAGCCTTCTACAAGATCATTAATACATATATTGAAAAGAATAGGGCCCAATACTGACCCCTGAGGTACCCCACTAGTGACAGTGACCCAATCTGACTGTGTACCGTTAATAACCACCCTCTGTTTTCTATCTCTCAGCCAGTTACTTACCCACTTACAGACATTTTCTCCCAATCCCAGCATCCTCATTTTATATACTAACCTTTTATGAGGTACAGTGTCAAATGCTTTGGAGAAGTCCAGATATTTGACATCCATTGATTCGACATCCATTAAAGTCTAGAACTTACCTCCTCAAAGAAACTGATTAAATTAGTTTGACATGACCGATCCCTCATGAAGCCATGCTGATATGGCGTTATTTGCTTTTTTTCCGTTGAGATCCTCTAAGATAGCATCTCTTAGAAAACCTTCAAACAGTTTAACCACAACAGATGTTTACCGGCCTATAATTTCCGGGCTCTGTTTTTGGACACTTTTTGAATATTGGCACCACATTTGCTATGCGCCAATCCTGTGGAACATTCCCTGTCAGTATAGAATCCGCAAATCAATCTTGACAGGATTCGTCTCCAGGTGGCGAGAAATAGTTTTTTGGAATGCTTTTTCCATCTTAACCACTTTGTTAAATAAACTGGCCGATTCTCTCCTGTCTTAGGCAACACTTAATTGTTTTTTATTAAGTTTATTAAATATTTAATATTAAATTGAACCAAAACTTGATTAAAATTATAAGAAAGTAAACTTAAATTCGCCAATATATTATTCCAATCTTCGAGGGAAATTCTTGTGCCAGAGAACGAATATTATTAAATCGTGTTTTAAGCAACACTTTATAAAGTTGAGAAATTTAAACCTTCTGTTCTGTCCCATATTCCCTATAAATGAATAGACAAAGTGGCCGCTCTGTGGCCTTCTCATGCTGCTGCCACCTCCGCAATCTCTCGTCGTCGTGCCACTCTGTGACGTCCTGATGCTGCCGCCACCTCCACGCTATGTCACCTTGCCACTCTGTGGTCTCCTAATGCTGCTGCCACCTCCAGACTCTGTCATTGTACCACTCTGTGGGCTCCTGATGATGCTGCAGCCACCTCCACACTATGTCATTGTGCCACTCTGTGGCCTCCTCATGCTGCTGCCACCTCCAGACTTTGTCATTGTGCCACTCTGTGGCTTCCTCATGCTGCCGCCACCTCCAGACTCTGTCATTGGGCCACTCTGTGGTCTCCTCATGCTGCTTCCACCTCACCACTATGTCATAGGGCCACTCTGTGAACTTCTCATGATGTTCACACCCTCCTCACTTCATGACTGGGCCACTATTTAGCTTTGGCTTGACTGACATCATCATTTATTTGACCCTTCTTCTGATCTGTCAGAAGGAAGGAAAAATGAGATACACAACGGATCCTGTCTGTGTAGCAGCTGTAAGGCCTGTATAGTCCCATCAGAATTGGCTTGTGATTTAGTAGCCAAAAGCAGGAGTGGGTACAAAACACAGAAGACATGCAAATACTCGGTTCAGGTGTCATTTCTGTTTAGGATCGACTCCTGTTTTTTTGGCTTTAGCAATACTGATGGATTACTGCCCAAATGCTGACCGAGGGAAGGCAAATGCTCAACAGACAGGATCCGTTTTTTGGGAGGTTATTGTTGTGACGGATTAGAGGAAGGGAAAAATAATCAGTGACGTCAACACAAACTTACTACTGACAACCTCTCCACTCTGTCGGGGTGCTCTACTTTTATAAGCGTTTAATAGAACAGGTTCTGTTTACATCTATGTGGAATCAGCTGGCGACGGTGTAAAAGGAGTGCGCTTCTTGACACTAACATATACCTGTAAGGCTGAGTTCATACTTGAGTTATTTGGTCTGTTTTTTTTTTTAAACAATTGTCTTTTTATTGAAAGAGTATAAGGTTACACTAAACAAACAGTTTGTATTTTTTCCATTGTTTGTACATTCTGTTGACATCTAAGCAACTAACGTATATAGGAATCTAGACAGTGTAGATAATTTTATGACAATCCAGTGGATAGTAAGCGAACCGTTCCACAACTATCAGCACACATCGGCATATACTGCAATCATTATAGATAGAAACTAGAGCAGAAGAAACTATAAACGCGTGGGCTTGCACTCACAGCAATATAACTGGGCAGAAATAACCGCTATGTAAATATACTCAATATTCAAAGGTTAAGTTACTAGAGACAAAAGACACGACAAGACACAAGGGGGTAGAGGGGGGAGAATGAAATGTTACGTGGTAGTTTCTATATATGTGTCCCAAGGCTGCCAAACTTTGATAAAGTTATCAATTATATTATTGACAAGTGCGGTAAGATGTTCCATTCGTCTAACATCCATGACACTGGAAATTAGGTCAGCTCGAGTCGATATGTCCCGTATTTTCCAGTATTGAGCTATGAGTCTTCTCATTGCCGATAATATGTGGAGCACCAAGCGTAGTACATGGTTCTTCAGTGGTGTTGGAGGCATGTTCAGTAAAAACAAATACGGGTCAAGAGAGAATTTCACATTAGTTAATTGTAGAATAAGGTGTTGAGTCTCTCTCCATAACAGGAATATAGCGTGACAATCCCAGAAGATATGAAGCAAAGACCCCGTGCCTGAGCCACACCTCTAACAGGCGTCAGAAACCGTAAAAGTGTTTGAGCATTTGCGGCGTATGGTACCAAAACATCAGAAGCTTATATGAATTTTCTCTATGAGTCACACAAGCAGATGTCAGAGGCGCTCTCTGCCATATAAGCTTCCAGTCACCTGGTGATATTTCCTTCTCCAAATATCTCTCCCATTTGGACATATACGCATGATGCACAGTCCCTGGGGGTTCTGGAGTCGAGAGAAAAACATAGATATTTGATATGAGACCCCTGGTGGAGGTCGAGAGCTTACACAATCGCTCAAACATTGTCGAGGTAGACGACTTCGTGGGATTTAACAAAGTTCTAAAAAGATGTTGAATTTGTAGGTGTTGCCATCTAGAGCTGTCAGGTAAATTACATTTTTTTCTAAGCCAGTTAAACGGTATGATCTCCAGAGTCCTATATTCCACTATATCAGCAAATCTAAATAATTTGTTGGAGAACCATGGCTTAATAAAAGCATGCTGTAGACCCAATGGGAATAAAGGGTTTAATAAAAACGAGGTCATAGAGGATTTATCAGATGCTAAAGGGAATTTCCATTATGTATGTGTATTAGGTCAGATTGGGCATGTGTCGTTTTTACAAAGGCCGTCGGATGGGTATAAAGAGCTCGAATGGCAATCAGAAAGGGCCCCCCCATACTAAAGCACTGCAAAGTGGAAAACATAAAAGGCCAGCTTAGGCGATCAAAAGCCTTTTCTGCATCTAAACCCAATATAAGCGCCTGTTGCTTCCATCTATTAAGGATGTCTATCAGATCTATAGCCCGTCTTGTGTTGTCACCCCCCTGGCGATTTAACACAAACCCTACTTGGTCCTTATGGATCAAGTCCGGAAGAACGCTAGCAAGTCTATTCGCCAGAAGTTTTGTAAATATCTTCAAATGTGAATTAAGTAGGGCTATAGGACGATAGTTGGAGCAGTCCATATGATCCTTCTCTGGTTTTGGGATAAGTGTGATAAAGGATTGCAGCATCGTGTTCGGTACAGGAGAGCCCCCGAGGAAAGAATTAAATATCTCAACCATATATGGGAGGAGAGTATCTATATATGTCTTATAGTAAAGGTATGGCAGGCCGTCAGGACCAGGTGACTTTCGATTAGGGAGGCTCTTCACCACCTCTAATATTTCTTCAGCAGTAATTGGAGTATTAAGGGTGGCTGAGAGTTCGCGAGTTAGTTTGGGTAGCTGACACCGTTTGAGGAAGGAGGAAAACAGTTCTTGTTGTTTCAAGGGATCCGTGGGGAGTTGCTGGGGGAGGGAGTAAAGATGTTCCTAAAATTTTTGAAAGAAAGGTCATAATTTTGTTAGGGTCGTATGTAATAGTGCCATCAGCCTGTCTCAAGGCAGTCGGGCCTTCCGTCAGATTGGAGTCCCGCAGCTGTTTCGCCAAGAGCGTGTGCGATTTATTACCCCTGGCATAATAACGTTGCCGAAAGTATAATAGTAGTTTATCGGTTGTTGCCAGTGCCAGGTCTCTCAACCTAGCTCTTGGCACAACAATGCATCTCAGAAGGTGACGAGAGCTGCAGGAACCCAACTGTCCTTCCAAGCGCTCTAGGCTGCTCTTAGTAATACTATACTGCAAATTTCTATCTTTTTTCAACTTAGAGCAAACAGCTATACAATTGCCCCTGAAAACAGCTTTATGCGCCTCCCATAGGGTAGACACAGAGGAAACTGATTGATGGTTGGTACGAAAGTATTCTAATAGTCTTTCCTGTAATTCCTGCCTAGGCACGGGATTGGAGAGAAGGCTTTCATTTAGTCGCCAGTGGCAAACCTTGGTGAATGGATGCTTGGTTTTTAGGGTTAAAAAAAAATCGGTGCATGGTCTGACCATGTGATGGATCCTATGTCAGCATCCATCATTAAACACAGAGTGGGAATGTTCCCTAAGAAATAGTTGATGCGGGTATGTGTACTGTGAGGGTGTGAGTAAAAGGTAAACGTCTTGGACGTAGGGTAATTCACACGCCAAGTCGTATAGCGCAAACCTTCTCACCAAGCATCTAAAAAGGTGGGAGAGTCTACTCTGCTCAAGGGAAGGGGGTTTTCTCGCGATTGATTGTCTGTCTAACGTCTCAGAGAAAGAGAGATTGAAATCACCTCCCACAATAAGTGCTGCTGGGAGTAGGCGGGACTCCCTAGTGAATACCTTAGTAAGAAAAGATATTTGTTTAGAGTTTGGGGCGTATAGATTACAGAGAACAATGGGGTTACCATATAAAGTTGCTTGTAAAATAATATACCGACCTTGGGGATCGGAAATCTGCGAGACTACCTGCAATGGGCAGTTAGTAGATAAAAGAATAGCTACTCCAGCTCTTTTTTTATCACTAGATGCCGAGTACGTTCTTGGGAAGAGCCCGGTTGCAAATTTAAATGTTCCAGTGGCATCAAAGTGTGTCTCCTGGAGGAAGACTACCTCAGCCTTTTGAGAACGGCATTCCGTCAGGGCCAGTCTCCGCTTAACATTGGAGTTCAGGCCCTTAACGTTTAACGACATACATTTAATCATGGTGGAAAAAATGGCTGAGCCATATACTTGCCATTTCGAATGCAAAAGATAGTCCTCCAGGGAAACCCACTCCAGTTATTCTGGCTAGAAAGCCGCAAAATAAAACAATCAGCATCAATAAGTGAACCAGACAGGCAAAATGAGGGGAGACACAGAAGGAAAAGGGGGGGGGGGGGCACATAATACAATAACAAAAGAGAAAAGCAGTCTGGAATGATCCATACATTGGACGTCAACGTCCAGACGGGGGTATTTAGAAAAAATCTAGAATACTTAATAAAACCCTGTCTCATCTCCCCAGATCCCTTGAGAAAAAAAGGAGGGGAAGAGGGCATCTGTAATAGGGGGGACTGGAACTCCCAATGTGGTGCAAAAGGAAGATAAGTCCTCATGTGACCTCAAGGAGATGGCTCGTCCATTTTTATTAGCAATAAGCGCAAACGGATATCCCCAGCGGTAGGGAATATTTTGATTTCTCATGGAGGTCAGGAGGGGTTGCAATAGCCTCCGCTTTTGTAGTGTTAGCCATGATAAATCTTGGTATAATTGTACCTGGGCACCATGGAAGTCTATGGATCGTAGTGAACGGGCTTTAGCCATTATGGATTGTTTGAGCTGGAAGTCCATAACACAGCATATGACATCTCAGGGCTGCACAGATGTATTCTTGGGGCGTAGAGCCCTGTGAGCGCTGTCTAGCTTAATCACATGGGAGGGTGGAGAACCCAATATGATATTAAATAAGTCATTCAGGACTTCATGCAGGTTTTCCTCGGACTCTGGTTCAGGCAGGCCTCTCACTCTGATGTTATGCCTGCGACCTCTATTGTCAAGGTCTTCCAAGTGTCTAGTGTTATCTCGAACAGCCTGGAAGCACTTTGATATAGTAGATTGAAGGTGAGCAATATATTTGCGGGTCACATCATGTTCTGATTCCAGAGTGTCCACTCGGGCCGTAATCTGTTTAAAGTCCTGGCGTAGGGATGAGATTTCGGTTTTGCAAGTATTCCTCACTTCCTTTATGAGGGCCTTGAAGTCCTCTTTAGTGGGGAGGTGCTGCAAAGATTTTTGTATAGCTGCTGAGGACTGTATGGTGCCGTCATCAGTATCATCATTCAGGTCAGACAACGAGTCCCAGGGGTTATCATCCCCATCTTGTCTACCCTTGGGTTGTGTGGGTTCTGGAGGGTCATCAGAGGGATCAGCCCACTCCTTTCTGCGCTGGGATGGTGTGGCCTGGGAGGCAGGGCGCTTGGGCACCATCTTGGGCGGCATGCCCGTCACTATATCGCAGGCCTGAAGCCGGTTAATGGTGCTCCGCGACCCCGGTACGCTAGTGGGGTCAGGGGTGAATTCCCTGGCCAGCGGTGAGAGAGGTGAGGCTGGTACCTGAAGGATCGTGTCCCGATCCGAACGCTGTAGCGGGGGAGGATCGCGCCGTTCACCTCCTGCGATGGCGCCTGTGAGTGCTTCACGCCTCAGGCCCCAGGAAGCGGTCGGGTCTTCAGCGCGGCTGGAGAGGTAGGAGGTGATCGTCTGGGTCCTCGATTTGGGTGCCAGGCTGCTTCTAGATCTTTTTTTGAACACTGACAGGCTGACTCTCTCCCCCCGCCTTTAACCTCTGCAGCAATGCTGGCAGCACTCATATGTCTATTTTGAAAAGACAACCTCTGGATATGATGCTGAGCATGTGCATTCAACGTCTTTGGTCGACCATGGTGAGATCTGTTCTGAGTGGAACCTGTCTCTTTAAACCGCAGTATGGTCTTGGCCACCGTGCTGCAGCTCAGTTTCAGGGTGTTGGCAATCTTCTTATAGCCAAAGCTATCTTTATGTAGAGCAACAATTCTTTTTTTCAGATCCTCAGAGAGCCATGTTGAACTTCCAGTAACCAGTATGAGAGAGTGTGAGAGCGATAACACCAAATTTAACACACCTGCTCCACATTCACACCTGAGACCTTGTAGTCACATATCACCAGGAAGGGAAAATGGCTAATTGGGCACAATTTGGCCATTTTCACTTAGGGGTGTACTCACTTTTTTTTTGCCAGCGGGTTAGACATTAATGGCTGAGTTATTTGAGGGCACACTAAATTTACACTGCTATACATACAAGCTGTACACTGACTACTGGACATTGTATCAAAGATATGACTTCAGTGTTGTCCCATGAAAAGATATAATAAAATATTTAGAAAAATGTGAGAGGTGTACTCACTTTTGTGAGATACTGTATACTGTGTTGCTCCTAGTTACCTCTGTGTGCACACACAGCTATATGTACCACCTTAACTCCTTAAGGACGAAGGGCGTACATGTACGCCCTTGTGTCCTGGCACTTAAGGACCAAGGGCGTACATGTACACCCTGCGAATATCCAATCACCGCTGCGCACGTGGCGGTGATCGGAACAAGATGCCTGCTGAAATCAATCAGCAGGCACCTTGGCACAATGCCCAGGAGGGTCCTGTGACCCCCCCCATGTCAGTGATCGCAGCAAACCGCAGGTCAATTCAGACCTGCGGTTTGCTGCGCTATCTGTAGTCTCTGATCCCCGGGGTCTGTGACCGCGGGGATCAGAGACTAAAATATGCCCCAAACTTATAAATATTAACCCCCCCTGCACCTCGCCATGTTTGTGTCCCCCCGGGCGGTGCAGGGGGGGAGGATTGCGGGCGGTGCTGCGGGTGGGCGGCACGGGAGGCAATTGCGATCCCCCGCCCGCCTCCTTTCAAATGCTTTCCCTGGTGTCTAGTGGGTATAGCAGGAGGTCAGCACATTGCTGACCCCCTGCTATAAACTGCTGACATCTGTGCTGCAGATGTCAGCAGCTTAACCCCTTCTATACCACGGTCCGCACAGACCGCGGTATGGAAAGTGTTAACATGGAGGGAGCTCCCTCCCTCTCCCATCGGGGGGGCTGCTGTACCTTTGCAGCCCCCCGACAGGATAGGATAGCAGAGGGAGGGAGCTCCCCTCCCTTCCCATCACCCGCTGCTCAGTTATGGCAGCGGGTGATGGTTACCATGGCAGCAGGACGCTTTCAGAAGCGTCCTGCTCTCCATGGCACTGAAACTCTGAATAGGCTTTTGCTAAAGGCAAAAGCCTATTCAGACTTTGTAAAGTAAAAAATACATTAAGTACACTATATAGTGTACTTACTGTATTATATAGACACCAGATCCACTGGATCTACAAGAACCAAGTGGGTCTGGGTCAAAAAAAATGTCAAAAAAGTGAAAAAATAAAATAAGAAAAATACATATCACTGAATAAAAATAAAAAAATAAACAAATACACTACACATATTAGGTATCGCTGCGTCCGTAAAAATCTCCTCTATAAAAATATCACATGACCTAACCCCTCACGCAAATACCGTAAAAAAAACTCCAAAAAAATGGTGTAAAAAAGCCATTTTTTGTCACCTTGCATCACAAAAAGTATAATACCAAGTGATCAAAAAGGCGTATGCCTCCCAAAATAGTACCAATAAAACTGCCATCTCATCCTGCAAAAAATGAGTCCTTACATAGGACAATCGCCCAAAAAAATAGAAAAATATGGCTCTCAGACTATGGAGACACTAAAACATCATTTTTTTTTCTAAAATGCTATTATTGTGTTAAAGTAAAATAAATAAATAAAAAGTATACATATTATGTATCGCCGCGTCCGTAACAACCTGATCTATAAAAATATCACATTATCTAACCCCGTTAAAAAAATAAAATAAAAACAATGTAAAAAAAAAACATTTTTGTCACCTCACATCTCAAAAACTGTAATAGCAAGCGATCAAAAAGTTATATGAACCCAAAAATAGTGCCAATCAAACCGTCATCTCATCCCGCAAAAAATGATTCCCCACATAGGACAATCACCCCAAAAAAATAAAAAAAATATGGCTCTCAGACTATGGAGACACTAAAACATGATTTGTTTTGTTTTAAAAAGTTATAATATTGTGTAAAACTTAAATAAATAGATAAAAAGTATACATATTTGGTATTGGCGCGTCCGTCGCAACCTGCTCTATAAAAAAAACACATGACCAAACCCCTCAGGTGAACACAAGAAAAAAAAATAAAAAAATACGGTGTCAAAAGCCATTTTTGTCACCTTACATCACAAAAAGTGTAATAGCAAGCGACCAAAATGTCATATCCACCCCAAGATAGTGCCAATCAAACCGTCATCTCATCCCGCAAAAAATGAGCCCCTACATAAGACAGTCGTCCAAAAAATAAAAATAAAATATGGCTTTTAGAATGTGAAGACACTAAAAAATCATTTGTTTCAAAAATGCTGTATTATGTAAAACTGAAACAAAACCCCCCAAAAAGTAGCCATATTTGGTATTGCCGCGTCCGTAGCAACCTGCTCTATAGAAATAGCACACAATCTAACCTGTCAGTTCAACGATGTAAATAACAAAAAATAAATACGGTCCGAAAATAGCTATTTTTTTGCAAATTTTCCATTTTAATCAATTTTTCCAGTAACAAAGCAAGGGTTAACAGCCAAACAAAACTCAATATATATTTCCCCGATTCTCTAGTTTGCAGAAACACACCATATGTGGTCGTAAACTGCTGTACGGCCAAACGGCAGGGCGTAGAAGGAAGGGAACGCCATATGGTTTTTGGAAGGCAGATTTTGCTGGACTGTTTTTTTGACACCATGTCCCATTTGAAGCCCCCCTGATGCACCCCTACAGTAGAAACTCCAAAAAAGTGTTTTTTTGGAAAGTACGGGATAAGGTGGCAGTTTTATTTGTATCATTTTAAGGTAAATATGATTTTTGGTTGCTCTATATTACACTTTTTTTGAGGCAAGATAACAAAAAATAGAAATTCTGAATTTTCATCTCCATTTTCCAATAACTCTTGTGGAACACCTAAAGGGTTAACAAAGTTTGTAAAATCGGTTTTAAATACCTTGAGGGGTGTAGTTTCTTAGATGGAGTCACTTTTTTGGAGTTTCTACTCTATGGGTGCATCGGGGGGCTTCGAATGGGACATGGTGTCAAAAATCCAGTCCAGCAAAATCCACCTTCCAAAAACCATATGGCGTTCCTTTCCTTCTACGCCCTGCTGTTTGGCCATACAGAAGTTTACGCCCACATATGGGGTGTTTCTGCAAACTACAGAATCGGGGCAATAAAAATTGAGTTTTGTTTGGCTGTTAACCCTTGCTTTGTTACTGGAAAAAATGGATTCAAACGGAAAATTTTCCAAAAAATCGAAATTCTGACATTTTATCTCCATTTGCCATTAACTCTTGTGGAAAACCTAAAGAGTTAATGACGTTTGTAAAATCAGTTTTGAATACCTTGAGGGGTGTAGTTTCTAGAATGGGGTCATTTTTGGGTGGTTTCTATTATGTAAGCCTCACAAAGTGACTTCAGACCTGAACTGGTCCCTAAAAAGTGGGTTTTTGAAAATTTCTGAAAAATTTCAAGATTTGCTTCTAAACTTCTAAACCTTGTAAAAATAAAATGGCTTTCCCAAAATAATCGATACATGAAGTAGACATATGAGGAATGTAAATCAATAACTTTTTTGGGCGGTATTACTATGTATTATAGAAGTAGAGAAATTGAAACTTGGAAAATTGCTAATTTTTTTAAATTTTTGGCAAATTTGATATTTTTTTATAAATAAAAATGAAATTTTTCGACTTCATTTTACCAGTGTCATGAAGTACAATATGTGACGAAAAAACAATCTCAGAATGGCCTGGATAAGAAAAAGCGTTTTAAAGTTATCACCACATAAAGTGACACTGGTCAGATTTGCAAAAAATGGCCTGGTCCTAAGGTGAAAATGAGCCCGGTCCTTAAGGGGTTAATCAAGGTCGCCTATTAGATAGGTGAGGCAAAAGTGCACATGAATGCTACTCTCAGGATAGAAGCGCATTGAAACCTGAAGGTGCCACTCCTTTAATACAAATTTTAAAAAATCACGGGAAAAAGATTATGTTAACCACTTATTGGCCAGAGCATCTAATATGTTAATGAACTAAGATATATGGATAGTATTTGTTTGATGGATGCAGATTTTGAGTTTTTGAGAATACATAGATTTTTTCCTTTACAGTACATTTTCTGCTTCACATTTTTAGTTTCTTTTTGCTGATTATTATTTTTTTTATCTGCATAGTTCCAAAACTTAGGGGTCAGATCTTTATATTATATGAAACACTCTAATCCTTAAATTACAGAATTTGAAATGCAGATGCTGCAGAACCTCTTTTCTAAAAAGTAAGGCAGAGAGTCCTGTCCACTGTTGATTGCTTGGATAAGACCTTGTCCTTCTTATAAGAAGGTCTGCAGTGTATGAGATGTGTATTTTTGTGTTGTGCCCACACTGGTGATTGCGAAGGGGTTGTCCAAATTGTAGAGTCCTTTCAATTTCGGCCACCCATTGACAACAGATTAATATGCAAATGGTACGGAGCCATAATACAGCCCCCAAAATAGTCTTTGGGGCCCTACTGTACCCAAAGGCATAACAAGGTGCAAAAGGAGTCAAGAGTTTACTAAACAATAGCACCTCCCCAGGCCCTTCCCCCTTATTAATTCCCCTCCCTTCCATCTACATGCAGCAGCTTCCTAATGGTCCTCCTCTCTCTGAGGGTTTTGGTCCCTGTCGTTTATAATCTTCTGTTTTTACTGTAACCTAATCATCTCTCCATGCACAAACCTTCCAATTACACACAGCAGCAAAATTAAACAGACAGTGCTGCCGTG
Organism: Bufotes viridis; assembly: GCA_033119425.1. Taxonomy (NCBI): domain Eukaryota; kingdom Metazoa; phylum Chordata; class Amphibia; order Anura; family Bufonidae; genus Bufotes; species Bufotes viridis. The sequence continues at coordinate 184,853,673 of CM065593.1, read as the reverse complement.
TAAAGCATGATGGAGATACAGAACAGCAGACCAAGTTCATATGGAGATAAGACCTCTTATACAAAATGCAGCTAAGCTCGTTTGACCCAAACTCAAAGCATCATAGCGATTTATGATGCTGTGAGTTCCTGCCGGGCCACAGGTTTACTGTTCTGTATTCATAGTAACATAGTATATAAGACCGAAAAAAGACATTTGTCCATCCAGTTCGGCCTCTTTTCTACAAGTTGATCCAGAGGAAGGCAAAAAACCCCTGTAAAGCAGATGCCAATTTTCCCCACTTAAGGGGAAAAAATTCCTTCCTGACTCCAATCAGGCAATCAGAATAACTCCCTGGATCAACGACCCATCTCTAGTAGCTATAGCCTGTAATATTATTACACTCCAGAAATACATCCAGTCCCCTCTTGAATCCCTTATTGTACTCACCATCACCACCTCCTCAGGCAGAGAGTTCCATAGTCTCACTGCTCTTACCGTGAAGAATCCTTTTCTATGTTTGTGTACAAACCTTCTTTCCTCCAGACGCAGAGGATGTCCCCTCATTACAGTCACAGTCCTGGGGTTAAATAGATGATGGGAGAGATCTCTGTACTGACCCCTGATATATTTATACATAGATATTAGATCTCCTCTCAGTCGTCTTTTTTCTAAAGTGAATAACCCTAATTTTGATAACCTTTCAGGGTACTGTAGTTGCCCCATTCCAGTTATTACTTTAGTTGCCCTCCTCTGAACCCTCTCCAACTCTGCTATGTCTGCCGTGTTCCCAGGAGCCCAGAACTGTACACAGTACTCCATGTGTGGTCTGACTAGTGATTTGTAAAGAGGTAGGACTGTGTTCTCATCACGGGCATCTATGCCCCTTTTGATGCAACCCATTATCTTATTGGCCTTGGCAGTAGCTGCCTGAGACTGGTTTTTACAGCTTAGTTTGCTGTTTATTAAAATTCCTAGATCCTTTTCCATGTCAGTGTTACCGATAGTTTTACCATTTAGTATGTACGGATGACTTGCATTATTCCTTCCCATGTGCATAACTTTACATTTGTCAGTGTTAAACCTCATCTGCCATTTCTCTGCCCAAGACTCCAATCTATCCAGATCCCTCTGTAGCAGAAAACTGTCCTCTTCAGTGTTAATTACTTTATGGCAGGAATTCACAACATAATATTGTGGTGCTGTGAGTTCAAGTCAGATGGGCAGAGGTCATTCCAAGCAGTGCTGCGTCACATACTATTCCACATTTTTCACGTTGCACCCACAAAGTTCAGTTCAGTTTTCATTTTCAAATTCAAAGGTACAAAACCAATCATAAACACAGGGAATCCCCACCGTGGTAGGAGAAAAATCGATCATTACAATTAGGATACATAGCAAATACTCGCCCATCCACTAGAATCGATATACCCGTCAGTGGGATTCCCCCACAACTTTCATCTGCAGTCAACACCATTCACTCACACATTCACACGGGCAGTGACCTGGGCCAGTACTAGCTGATCTAGCTCAACATTCTGAGACCGAATTTGCACTTAACCAAATACCCCAAATTTTCTGGAATTTCTCCGGGACCCCTCTAGCTTCACACGTTAAGAACTTTCTCCATTTATAGACAATTTATCTTACCGTGGACTGATGAACAGCAAGGCTTTTGGAGATACTTTTATATCCCTTTCCAGCTTTATGCAAATCAACAATTCTTAATCGCAGGTCTTCTGAGAGCTCTTTTGGGCGAGGCATCATTCACATCAGACAATGCTTCTGGGAAAAGCAAACCCAGAACTGGTGTGTGTTTTTTATAGGGCAGGGCAGCTGTAACCAACACCTCAAATCTCATCTCATTGATTCGACTCCAGTTGGCTGACACCTCACTCCAATTAGCTCTTGGAGATGTCATTAGTCTAGGGGTTCACATACTTTTTCCACCTTCACTGTGAATGTTTACATGGTGCGTTCAATAAAAACATGGTAACATTTAATTCTTTGTGTGTTATTAGTTTAAGCAGACTGTGATTGTCTAGTATTGTGACTTAGATGAAGATCAGATCACATTTTATGACCAATTTGTGCAGAAATCCATATTATTCCAAAGGGTTCACATACCTTTTCTTGCAACTGTATGTGATAGACCAACACAAAGAAAATGATACATAGTTTTTAAAATTTTTAATAAACAAAATTCTGGAAAATGTGTTGTGCATTTGTATTCAGCCCCCTAGAGTCAATACTTTGTAGGGCGACCTTTTGCTGCAAGTCTTTTGAAGTATGTTTTTGCATTTTCTTTACAAAACAGCTCAAGCTCAGTCAGAATGGATGGAGAATATCTGTGAACAGAATTTTTTTAGAGAGAGGGTGTAAGAAGAGGGGTACTGTTAGCCCAGCGGTCCGTGCTGGCGCTGCTACCCCTACCCGCAGGAATGGGCGCCGGGCTCCCTCTTTCCCTCCTGCTGCCATGTGCCGCGCTGACAAGCCTGTGCAGCAGGTAGCTTAACTGGTGTATCTGCGCTCCATGCCAGAGCTTACTTCGTGCTTGAGTCCTGTACTGTTTGTTAGGGGTTGCATGGGCGTGTCTCTCCTCCCTTGTGAGGCAGCACTTACACGCCCTCTGTCTCCCCAGCCTATGGCTGGATTGCAGAAAGTATTTAAAGGTGCTTCCTGCACCAGCAATCTTGGTCACTGGCTTGTCTAGTTCCTGGTCTGAAGGTGTTTTGTTAGTTTCTGCTTTTCATTTTCTTTTTAAGTATTCATACCCCTTGAACTTTTCCACATTTTTCACGTTACACCCACAAACTTAAATGTATTTTATTGGGATTTTATGTGATAGACCAACACAAAGTAGCCAGTATGTGTGAAAAGAAAATGATACATGGCTTTAAAAATTTTAATAAACAAAATTCTGGAAAATGTGTTATGCATTTGTATTCAACCCCCGTGAGTCAATACTTTTTAGGACCACCTTTCGATGCAATTACAGCTGCAAGTCTTTTGAAGTATGTCTCTACCAGCTTTGCACATCTAGAGGCTGAAGTTTTTGTTAATTCTTTTTTGCAAAATAACTCAAACTCAGTTAGATTGGATGAAGAGCATCTGTGAACAGCAATTTTAAGTCTACCCACTGATTCTCAATGGGATTTAGTTTTGGACTTTGACTGGGCCACTGTAACACATAGATATTTGATCTAAACCATTCCATTGTAGCTCTGGCTGTATGTTTATGGTCAGTGTCCTGCAGGAAGCTGAACCTCTGCCCCAGTCTCAAGTCTTTTGCAGCCTCTACCAGGTTTTCCTGCAGGATTGCCCTGCATTAGCTCCATCAATCCTCTTTTCCACTCTGACCAGCTTCCTTGTCCCTGCTGAAGAAAAAATCCACAGCATGATGCTGCCACCATGTTTCATGGTGATGTTCAGGGTTAGTTTTCCACCACACATAGCATTTTGCATTTAGGCCAAAAAGTTCAACTTTGGTCTCTTCTGACTAGAGCACCATCTTCCACATATTTTCTGTGTCCCCTACATGGCTTGTGGCAAACTGTAAATGGGACTTCTTATGGCTTGCTTTCTAAAATGGCTTTCTTCTTGCCACTCTTGCATGAAGCCAAGATTTTTGTCCGTTACGTTTTTTTTGTGGACCGTATGCGGAACCATTTATTTGAATGGGTCCGCAAAAAAAACGGAAGTTACTATGTGTGCATTCCGTTTCAATATATCCGTATTTCCGCTCCGCAAAAAAAAATAGAACATGTCCTATTATTGTCCGTATTACGGACAAGGATAGTACTGTTCTATTAGGGTCCAGCTGTTCCGTTCGCAAAATACAGAATGCACACGGATGTCATCCGTATTTTTTGTGGATCCGTTTTTTGCAGACCACAAAATACATACGGTCGTGTGCATAAGCCCTAATAGTTAGTCTGTAGACAGATTATCTCACCTGAGCTCTGGATCCCTGCAGCTCCTCCAGGGCCTCCTGGCTGCCTACTGTACTTGCCTGGGCTGTCAGTTTAGGTGGACGGCCTTGTCTTAGCAGGTTTGCAGTTGTGCCATTATGCTTGAAACTGTCCCAACACATGCATTTTGCCACAGCTTTAGACAGGATTCACAGCAGTTTGCAGCAATTTTTGTGCCCTTTTAACTTATTCCTATTTAAAAGCAGTGTAGCAACTGTTACTTTAAAGTCTACAGTAAAATATTGAAAAATGTATGTACATGGCATTTTTTGTTATTTTTTTTTATGTAGCATGATCTCGGTCTGCCATTTTCTCTGGTGTTTCTAAGATTGATTTATCTGTCAGAACTGAAAAACGCCAAGAAAAACATTTAAAATGTTAGAAAATAAAAGAAGGCATTAAAATTACCATGTAACAGAAGTTAGAAAAGCTGCAAAAAAAAAAAGGTGTTTGTAAAGTTAAATGAAGGTATTTTACACAACTGAAATAACATCTGTATGTGAATATGAACATGATTCTCACAGTCCTCTCCATGAGCTCAATGATCATTCACCTTCCTTTCCAACCAACCTGACTGCCGATATAAGATGCAGGCACTTTTTGGCAGGGTTTTTCCTGTTACAAAATGAGTCATATAGTACAAAAAATACTGCATGTCCCACTAAAAACAACTCATCCTGCAAAAAACAACCCCATATATGGCAAAAAATGCAGCAAAACAGTTCTACCAAAAAGTTCTAACTGAAAATGTGGACAAAAAAAAATTGCTGAAAGTCACTGATAAACTAGGATGCCTCCTTATAGGGGTTGAAGATATATAGATGATCATCATTCATGAAGATAAGAAAGCTGTGGACTTTGTTAGTTCCATTAATTCTAATATTTAAGTGCACTGAAAAGCATACACCCAAACATTCTTTAAAGAGTGTCAATATAAATGGTTGTTTAAAAATATTTATAGTCCACATTATAAAAAAATGGTTTACCAACCAGTACAAAAGAATCAGAATGAACTGCATTTTGATACTCAGGATTTTAAATATCAGTCCAAGGCTTTATATGGGATATTTTTCTATAAAGCATGACAAATGTTGTGGTTTTATTCCGGCCTCCTCTCGGCATGTTTGTTGTGCTGCCGCTGGAACTCTGGCCTGCCCCATTATAGTCAATGGGGTCGGAGCGGTAGTCCCGGGGCACGTGCACTAGCGGCAGCAAGGATTAGACAGACTATTCACCCGCCGGAATAGCCTGAGTTCTTTGCTGCTAGTGTGAAAGTAGCCTAATACACAGTAACGCAAACTGCACTCACACAATTTAAAAAAAAAATGGAGGTAACTGGGCTCATTTAGGGCACAAGGCTGTGCTTTAATTTACTAAAAAAAAAGGTACAGTACTTATTTTCTAAAAATAAAATGATAAAAACAGAAAGGTTCTTACTACTCAACGAATTGTGTGATCAGAATCCGTTCTGATTCCAGGGACAGGAGGATGTAGAACACAACCCAATGTTGATCGGATCCCCTAATTGTGTCAATGAAATGTTCTCAATTGTTTATTTTTATCCCCATTCGGCAGAGGGTGGAGCTGAGAGGAGTCTCCCTCCTATTCTCATCCCAGCCTTGTGGGAAGGCCCTCATTACCTGTGCAGGCTCCACCTCTCTTACTCAGCTGGCTAAAATGAAATATTAATAAAACATAGCTTTCCGTCCACACTGATATTCGGGCCCGACATGTTTTAACAACGCATATTTCATCAGGCTGATCGTTGTGGTACCACATATGACTGGTCTAGGGGTCCCAGAAAGTGAGATACTTGTTATGTTGGAATGCTGGCTTTCAGTGGTTGGATGTGTGGACTCCCTACAATGCCCACATTATACGGAATGCAATTATTCCAATAATTAATATGCGAGTCGTACCAGCGATGAGTATTGCTTATGAGATATTTTTTTCATCTTCTAGTACTCTATTCGAAATGCTTCTGGACCCCCACTGGGTGAGATTCCATTCTGTCTGAGTGTATGCTTTTCCAAGAAATGACTTCATTAACACTTGCAAAGGGACAGTTTTTTAACATTCTCACATCAGAGAGTGGTTCCTTGTTTTGCATTGCAAATGTCTTACTGTAGGAGACAACATCCTGCAGTGTACTTTTAGTGTCTAAATTAAGTCCAAACTCAGGGTCCATAAGGTTGAGATCATTCTCTAGCTGCTGGCTTGACCTTGGAAGAGTCACTACTTCCCTTCTTGGCTTTCTATCTGGTCCTCGACACAGGGTCTGTTGGATCTCTGTCACATTTGGAACTATATCCACAGTGAAAGACAAAGGGGCAATTAAAGCCATGACCGACCCACCATCAACTAACCCAATTAATCCAAATAGATTAGCTGATTGGTTCACAACCAGTAATCCATCTACAGAGTCCATATTAAGAAGGGCTCTGACTGTTTCTGTAGTTTCTATGGCTTCATTGCCATCCTGACCAGAAGTGTTAGCTGCCAAAGTGAGGTCATCATCTGGTATGGTTGTCTCCTCTATTACATCCAGTGAGGAATCCATAACTAGGTCATCATCACTTAAGTTTATAAGTGCATTATATTGGTGCAGTAAATCTGCAGTCGGCATTTGTTCCATGATGACTGCGTAGCTCCTTCTTGCAAGGACCCATTTTTGGCTATTCTACAGGGATATAGTACTTTTCCACTTAGTTTCCACTAAATTACCATAATTTACAGTCCGTGCCTTAAAGGATAACTGTCACATTTAGATCCTAATTTCAGTTTTCATATATGTAGTTACTAATATGATAATATTCCTGAATCAATAACTATTAGACTTACTTACCCCTTATTTAATAAGATTCAGCCCTTAGCAACCAGTCTGCATAAAACTGCAATTTCACTATTCTGTTAAGATGGCCGCCCTCAGCCCTGAGGCTAATCCATAGGACACCTGCAGTGAAGTTAGTGAAGACCAGATCTGTATAGGGGGGCCTTGCAGTGAAGTTAGTGAAGACCAGCTCTGTATAGGGGGGTCTTGCAGTTAAATTTCCAGGTCTGGCTGAAGCCTATAGTCCTTCTACAAGCTCTCCTCTTATCAGATAAGGCTGTCATTTATACACTGAGCAGCCACATTGTCCTGCACTGCTAAGGGAGTGTCTGCCAAGCACAGGCATGTGGAGAAGTTCACACACACAGCCCAGCACTGTTATTTCCTGTCAGGAAGAACCTGGCTTTTTATACATTCCCTTACAATGTTGACTCACTATCAGTTCCCAGCACACGCAGCGTTCTCCGTCCTCATCTGGTAGACGGAAGGAGCATAGCAACCTGATTTTATCTCAGGTAACAATAGCCAATACTGGGGACTTTTAGATGGCTTTTAGGGGTTATTTATTAAATAATCAGAAATTAAAACAGGGCCAGCAAGGTGATATTAATCACCAGAATCCAATAGTAAAAAAAAAAAAATTTGACAGTTATACTTCCTGGCTTCCATTTTGTTATCTGATATAGCAATAGCATTCTCTTAAATAATGTCCATTACCTTCACCTCGTGGTCTTTGGACAATAGAATCCTTCCACCTCGGCATCCAGATTCTTCCACCCCGGAATCTAGGGTCCCTTCGATACTATTACTGCCTCCCATTTCACTATCTGCTTTGTTAATGTGATTATCTGCATTAGTGTCCATACCTCCATGTCCAGGTTCTTGGACAATAGAGTTCTCAACAAGATTGTCATCTTGTAACGCACGTGATTCTTCTATAATGCTGCCACTTCCCACCTTGTAGGGAAGTTTTGACTGGGTTTGTTCTTCTGGAACTTCAGGATCACCAACACGATTCCCCAGAAACTGTTTATCTAGGCTTGGTGTGTCATCTCCATTTGGTGTAGACTCATACTGAAATACCATCCGCCCCAAGTCAGTTCCCAGCAATATGCCAGTAAGGATGGCATTGGTTTCTCCCAGCGTCCAAACTCCATGACCTGCACTCCAATCTAGGAATACTCGTGCCATGGCTATGGCAGGGTTAATCCTTCCACAGTCGAGGTTTGTCCAGGGAGTATACACTTGGGCGGTACTAGTTCCGGATGCACTGGAGCAGGCATGCTCAACCTGCGGCCCTCCAGCTGTTGCAATACTACAACTCCCAGCATCCTCGAACAGCTTGCAACTATCAGCCTACAGCAAGGCATGGTGGAAGTTGTAGTTTTAAAACAGCTGGAGGGCCGCAGGTTGAGCATCCCTGCACTGGAGTAACTTCTTCTCTAGTATCTTGCAGTCCGATAGTGACCTGGTTGCCGATGGTGAAGGATTGCAGGTGATCAACATTCCGGCCCTCTGTGCTATTAACTAGAGATTAGCGAGTTTCTCAAAAATTCCATTCGGCCGGTTCGCCAAATTTTTCAAAAAAATTCGGTTGGATCCGAATTTATTCGTGGCTAATTGCTTTAAAAAACAGCTATTTCCTGGCTGCAGGGAGCCTCTATAGTGGTGTAGAACACTGTGCCTTGCTGTGGTAGTGGAACAATACTGTGAGTCAGTATGACATGCAGATCACAGGCGTCGCTCTTAGAATCACTGCACACTTGAGTTATTTGGTCAGTTTTGGACCCGTAACTGCCTAAATAAGTGAAGTGTGAACTCAACCTTACAGGTCAATGTTAGTGTCAAGAAGAAGCGCACTAATTTTACACCATCGGCAGCTGATTCCACATAGATGTCCACAGAACCTGTTCTATTAACCACCCCCCACCCCCACCCCTGACAGAGTGGAGATGGTGTCAGCAGTAAGTTTGTGTTTATTGTGCTGATTATTTTGCCCTTTCTCTGATCCGTCAAACCAATAACCCCAAAAAAATGGATCCTGTCTGTGGAGCATGCGCCTTCACTAGGTCAGCATTTGGTCAGTAATCCATGAGTATTGCTAAAGCCAAAAAAAGGAGTGGATCCAAAACAGAGATGACACGTGAATAGAATATTTGCATGTCTTCTTATGTTTTGTACTCACTGCTGCTTTTGGCTACCAAATTATAAGCCAATTCTGATGCAAAATAGGAACCATGTCATGCAGGCCTTACAGCTGTTACATAGACAGGATCCGTTGTGCGTCTCATTTTTCCTTCCTTCTGACAGATCAGAAGAAGGGTCAAATAAATGATGATCTCATCCAGGCCGAAAGGCAAAATAGTGGCCCTGTCATGAAGTGAGGAGGGTGGGAACAGCATGAGAAGTCCACAGAGTGGTCCTATGACATAGTGGTGAGGTGGAAGCAGCATGAGGAGACCATAAAATGGCCAAATGACAGAGTCTGGAGGTGGCAGCAGCATCATCAGGAGGAGGCCACAGAGTGGCACAATGACAGTGTGGAGGTGGCAGCATCATCATCATCAGGAGGCCACAGAGTGGCACAATGACAGAGTGTGGAGGTGGCGGCAGCAGCAGCATTAGGAGGAGGCCACAGAGTGGCACAATGACAGAGTGTGGAGGTGGCAGCAGCATCATCAGGGGGCTACAAAGTGGCACAATGACAGTGTGTGGAGGTGGCAGCGGGAGCATCAGGAGAAGGCCACAGGGTGGCACGATGACAGTGTGGAGGTGGAAGCAGCAGCATGAGGAAGGAGACCACAGAGTGGCACAATGACAGAGTGTGGAGGTGGCGGCAGCAGCATCAGGAGGAGGCCACAGGGTGGCACAATGACAGTGTGGAAGTTGCAGCAGGAGGCCACAGAGTGGCAAGGTGACATACTGTGGAGGTGGCAGCAGCATCAAGAGACCACAGAGTGGCAAGGTGACATACTGTGGAGGTGGCAGCAGCATCAAGAGACTACAGAGTGGCAAGGTGACATAGTGTGGAGGTGGCAGCAGCATCAGGAGACCACAGAGTGACCCGATGACAGAGTGGGCAGGTGGGTGGGAATACCAGTACAAATTGAAGATGGTGGGTGAAAGAAGAAGCGCTTGGCATCAGATGTGTGGCATCAGCGGGTGGCAGCATCAGAATAGTAGCTGAGGCAGGTAGCTAGAAGAAACCGTCAAAGTGTTGGTATGTCACCATGGATGATCTAGTCTGATGCATCAGGCATTGGTGGGTGGAAATCCTGGCTTATCCATGCCTGACTCATCTTGACAAAGGTCAGTCTCTCCACATTTTGAGTGGACAGGCGAGTTCTTCTTGGGGTAACTATGGCCCCCGCTGCACTAAACACCGCTCTGATGCTACACTACTGGCCGGGCAGGACAGCTTTTCCAGGGCAAACTCTGCCAGTTGGGCCACAAATCCAGTTTGGCTGCCCAGTAGTCCAACGGATCTTCAATGTGGGGTGGCAGGGTGCTGTCCAAGTATGCCACCACCTTCTGACTCAGGTCATGCTCCAGGTCTAGCTGCTGCTGCTAGTGAGTAGTAGGCGGGTGAAGAAAGCTGCTCATCAGCAACTCTAGACTCAAGTTGCTTCTGATGGAGCTGGAACTGCTCCTACCCCCACCCTGCCACAGCAGCCATGGCAGAGGAATGTGAGCGCAGAGGGTCCCCTCGGTCAGACCTGCGAGAGAATGGACGATGAAGCAGAAAGGCAGCGGCCAACTGACTACATAGAATGTCTCTATAGTAGTTCAGTTTGACCTCCCTCTCAGCAGGTGTAAAAAAGGCCCCCATTTTGGACCGATAGTGAGGGTCCAACAAGGTGGAGAGCCAGAAATCATGCTTTTATCGAATGGTGAAAATTCGGCTGTCACTACACAAGCAAGTGAGCATGCATTGGGCCATTTGTGCAAGTGACTTGGAGGGACTCCCTGCCTCCATCTCCACTGCATACTGCCACGGTGTGTCTGGATCCTCTGCCTCATCTTCCTCTTTGCCCTGTAAGCTCCTCTGGCTGCTCCTGCTCCTCCTCTCCTGTCTAGAATAACCACCCATTTTGCAACACATTGGAGCACAAGCAATGTCCTCCTCCTCCAGTTCAGCCCCAACAGGGATCATGTGGCCATGAGATCTAGGTGCCACGTCTCCAGTCCCCTGACCAGCCAGAAGTACCAGCATCTGTTCCAGGACATGAAGCAGTGGAGTGACATGTCACACATGAGCTGCCACCGAAGTTACACAGGGTAGTACTCCTGTCCGCTTGGATCATCAACAAATCGTTTATGGCTTTTCTCTGTTTGTATAGTCGGTCCAACATATCGAGGGTGGAATTCCAATTGGTGGAAAGGTCGCATATCAGCCTCTGTTGGGGGATGCCATTCTGCCACTGCAGATCAAGGAGGATGTTCTTTGCGGTATACAACTGGCTGAAGTGCATGCAAAGTTTCCTGGCAATTTTTAGGATGTCTTGCAGATGGGTGGAAGACTTCAGGAACCGCTTGACAACCAGATTGAACACTTGTGCCATGCAGGGAGCATGGCTCAGCCCTCCTTGAGCAGCGCCGACACCATGTGCTTCCCATTGTCGGTCACCATGAATCCGATTTTGAGTTGTCGTGGAAAAAGCCAGGATTCAATTTCTTGATCAAAGACACGGAGCAGTTCCTCCCCTGCGTGACTCCGTTCGCCAAGGCAAACGAGGTGCAGAAAAAGGTGACACTGCCATGCCCTACACATGTGGTATGATGGAGGGGCACTGTGAATTGTCCCTGCAGTGGAAGCTGAGGACACGGTGGAGGATAAGGAGGCAGAGGCGGACATTGCAGGACCAACGGCGTGAGAACGTGGAGGCGGAAGCGGCGTCACCTGACCAAGTTGCTGGTGTGGCTGTGCAGGAACCACATTCACCCAGTGGGCCGTAAAGGACATGTATTTTCCCTGACTGTAGTTAAAGCTCCACATGTTGGCGCTGCCGTGCACTTTGGCAGACACCGACGGGCTCAAGGACTGGCCCATACGTGTGCAGGCCTTTTTGGCACAGAAATGATGGCTTGGGACTCTCCACTTCGGCTCAGCACAAGCCATCAGTTCTCTGAAAGGTGCAGAGTTTACCACTTGGAAACGGAGGGACTGCAGCACCAGCAACTTGGCCAGGCATACTGTCGCCTCTTGGTAATCGCTTCAGTGATCGATTGCTGACTGAATAACTGACCAGGAGTAGGAGGAGGAGCATCAGGACCAGCAGATGATGGGAAGGACAAACAGCTCCCTTCGGCTGAGGTGGTGGAGCCTTGACTGCCTGAAATCGTGTGCCTGCCACTGGGTGATGCAGTGGTTGCTGTGGTAGGCTGGACCACCACATCGGAGCAACGGTTCTCCCAGGCCACTTTATGGTGATGCTGCATATGTTGACGCAGGGCCATGGTGCCAACATTGGCACTCTGGCCACGCTTCACCTTCTGCCCACAGATTCTACAAACGGCCATGTTCACCTCCTCCGGCGGCTTATCAAAAAACTGCCACACCGCCGAGTAGGTGATTTTACCCCTAACACTCCGCACTGACTGACTGCTACCGCAGCTGCTTCCGTGAACTTCTGCTCCACTACTTTCCGGGCAGGTAGGCTACAGCGAAGCGGGTGGTCTACCCCGGGCACGTTTGGCTCCTGACCTCCCACTGCTGCCACCCTGCTGACTCCTGGCCACGCTAGTGACTTGCTGGCTCTTCTGCTGCCTCACGGGCAAGCTGACACTCTCTTCTTCCCATGATTATGAAGCCCCTAATTCACCCGGCTCCCAAGTGCGATCAGCCACATCATCATCGAGTATTGTCTGCACATCACTGATGTCCTCCTCAACGATCTCTGGGTCAGGAGCATGACCTATAAATCACTGAGGACAACTTCCTAAAACGTAACTTTTAATCTATATACAATTCAAATACAAAAGAAACGGTAAATGTGGTCCAAACTGGACCATGGTAACTATAGTGCAAAAAGCTGTCAATACAATGGACAATAAAATACATCTGAGACAGAGAATCAAGATATAATATGTCTCTACCTGTTCTTGCCCTTACCAACACTGCTCAGCCCAGAGATGCACCTTATAGGTGCACTCTGTCCACGTACCTGGGCTAACCTGCCCTTATACAGCCCTATCACTTTCTGACACAACATACAATGTTCCAAAGCATTTCCCCTTACAGGTTCATCAAGGGACTAACAGTATATACAATGCCATATATAGAGATACATAAATAACTGATAAATCATAAATTACTGGAGCGCCCCAGACCAGCATACATCTGTGCTGAGGTAAAGGAAACAGTGTATAAACACTGTAAAGTATACTTGATATAAATCCAATACTGATTAAATGGTTTAACATCACTGTATTAAGAAAGAAAACAACTTAGCTGATCCAGGTAGATATAGAAATAAATCCAGTCCTCTCACAGATGCAGGATGCACAGCTGGGGGGCTCCAGGGGACCAGAAAATAGCTCCATTTTGCCAGGGACATGTTCTCTCATTTAAATGATAAGGTACTGGATAGGCTCCAACTCCATTGGTAAGCTCAATCCTCAACTCCACCCCTCACAGTCCCATGACCAGAGCTACCCACCATTATTGGGTGGCAGCATGAAGATATCCTCCCCAAATGTCCCCGCCAATAGTCCTCGGATGTTATGCGTCTCAGGACTCACTTGGAGATACGATCTCCCCACCCTAATGCTTTCCATACCTCTCTTTGGAAAGCCAGTCACGGGACCAGTGTCGGACTGGGGTATCTAGGGCCCACCAGTAAAATTTATTTTGGGGGCCCACCGTATGGATACATTCAAATATAATAAATAATTTAACATGAACATAGGCTGGTTGAGGTGCTGTACATTGAATATATGTATGTAGTGCAGTAAAGCTACTGTGCCATGTGCCACTTGTGCAGGGAGTAGGAGACTAGGGGCTCACCTTGCTCAGGGGCCCACCGGGGGTTTCCCCTGTACCCCTGTGGGCCAGTCCGAGCCTGCACGGGACGAAGCTGGTAGTGCGCTCCACGTACATCCATTGTGGAGCACACAGTCACATGATACAGTCTAAGATGGCCATATGTTCCAAGCACAGCGATCATGGAATGCACAGGCCTAATTTTTGGCAGAATTATCTCCACTTATGATGTCGAAAATCGTAGTGAGAGAGATAATTGATCAATATTGGCCAATCCTTCTAATGGATCCGGACATGGCTGACGTGGCATTACCCCGCCCGAGTATTACTTTCAGACGTGTTAGATGTCTGCGGGACCGTTTGTTCCATAGCCACTTTTCACGTCCAGTTCCAGCAGGGTCATGGTTAGACAGGAAAGCGTTGGATACTTTTCGTTGCAGGGCATGCTCGGATTGTCGTTTTGTCAGAAATTCGAAAGTCAATATATGTTCAGCCACATAAGGGATTATAACATAAGGGATTTCATTAACTGGAGGAGCAAAGGGGTAGTGTACCTTTGTCAGTGCCCTTGTCCCTTGGATTATGTGGGGAACATTTAGGGAATTTCATTGCCGAATTCTTGAGACCCAATCCCAGAAAAGGTGACTGTTTCTTTTTGGAGAATTCTACGGTCCCAAAGTGGTTCTGGTCTCAGTCACCTGGGGGACTAAATGAGAGACTTCCCTTTTCCTGTTATATCTGAGGGTTAGCCCTTTCTCTGTGCATAATTAGCTTCACCTCCTTTACCATACGGAAATAATTATCGTTGCATGAAGTCATGCGTTATCACCTTGTAGTCATGCATTTTGTCATGGGAGTAGAATTTGCATATGCTATATTGCCTTTTTCATTTATTTATTTTTCCTTTATTATTTAGTATCCTGTCATATATTTGTGTTATCCGCCTGGTTTGTTCTAACCAGAGTATTAACAACCAGCATATAATTAAAGTGGTGTCACTCCCCTTTGTTTGTACTCTGCGGCGCTATATACATACTAGTGAAGCATATGACATGCACTGATACTTATCAATTAAATGGGACCATGGATTTGTCATAAAATGGTCCTTATATGGTGTCCCCTTTACTCCGCTGTATAAGTAGTACCGCCAGGCTTTATTTATATAATGGTCCTGGGGTGGTATCCCCTAATATCCCCGTTATAGTACAGTAAGGGGTTGGGGTTGTATGGGGAATACTGGGGTCCGGCACCTCATGCCTCTGGATGCGTTGTTTGCGCCTCCAGTTTGATTTATCTGGCGCACTGAGCACCCTGCCAAATATTAGGCCTGTGCATTTCACGACCGCTGTGCGTGGAACGCATGGCCATCTTGGACCGTATCATGTGAGTGTGTGCTCCACAATGGATGTACGTGGAGCGCACTACCAGCTTGGTCCCGTCGCTGCCTTTCCAGAGAGAGGTATAGAAAGCATGAGGGTGGGGAGATCGTATCTCCAAGTGAGTCCTGAGATGCATAGCATCCGAGGACTATTGGTGGGGACATTTGGAGAGGATATCTTCATACTGCCACCCAATAATGGTGGGTGATGGGACTGTGAGGGGCGGAGTTGAGGATTGAGCTCACCAATGGAGTTGGAGCCCGCCCAGTACCTTATCATTTACATTAGAGCCCATGTCCCTGGCAAAATGTTGCTGTTTTTTGGTGCCCTGGAGCCCCCCAGCTGTGCATCCTACATCTGTGAGAGGACTGGATTTATTTCTATATCTATCTGAATCAGCTAAGTTGTTTTCTTTCTTAATACAGTGATGTTATCAAGATGATATCAAGTATACTTTAGTGTTTATACATTGTTAAAAGTGCTCTATTCCAGAGGCTTGTTTCTTTTACCTCGTCACAGATGTATGCTGGTCTGGGGCACTCCAGTAATGTATGATTTATCAGTTATTTATGTATCCCTATATATGGCATCCTATTACCATACTGGTCCCTTGATGAACCTTTGATTATCTATAAGGGGAAACGCTTTGGGACATTGTATGTTGTGTCAGAAAGTAATAGGGCTGTATAAGGACAGGTTAGCCCAGGTACGTGGACAGAGTGCACCTACCTTAACCCTAAGTTCACACCTGAGCGTTTTACAGCGCGTTCAAACGCGCTGTAAAACGCTCAACAGATGAAAACCAATGCATCCCTATGGGAGTGGTTCACACTTGAGCGTTTTACAGCGCGTTTGAACGCGCTGTAAAACGCCCAACGCATAAACAAGTACTTGAGCTTCTTTTGGGGCGTTTGACGCGCGTTTTGTGATTGACACCACAGTAGTCAATCACAGAACGCAGCGTTTACGCAGCGTTCCTATTTGCAAAAGCGCGCTGAAATACGCGCGACAAAAACGCGCGTAAAACGCGCGTTTGGAGAACGCTCAGGTCTGAACCCAGGGTTAAGGTGCATCTCTGGGCTAAACAGTATTGGTAAGGGCAAGAACAGGGAGAGACATGTTATATCTTAACCACATCAGCCCCCCTAGCTTAAACACCCTTACCCTGGGTTCAGACCTGAGCGTTCTAAAAACGCGCGTTTTACGCGCGTTTTTGTCGCGCGTATTTCAGCGCGTTTGTGCAAATAGGAAACGCGCAGTAAACGCGCGTTCTTGTGATTGACTACTGTGGTGTCAATCACAAAACGCGCGTCAAACGCCCCAAAAGAAGCTCAAGTACTTGTTTATGCGTTGGGCGTTTTATAGCGCGTTCAAACGCGCTGTAAAACGCTCAAGTGTGAACCACTCCCATAGGGATGCATTGGTTTTAATCTGTTGAGCGTTTTACAGCGCGTTTGAACGCGCTGTAAAACGCTCAGGTGTGAACCCAGGGTTAAAGACCAGGCCACTTTTTTCAATTCTGCACTACGCTACTTTCACTGTTTATTGCTCCGTCATACAACTTACCACCCAAATGAATTTTACCTCCTTTTCTTCTCACTAATAGAGCTTTCATTTGGTGCTATTTCTTTCTTGCTGACATTTTTACTTTTTTTGATGAAATTTTTGCAAAAAAATGATATTTTTCACTTTATGTTGGAAAATTTGTCAAATAAAACTACATTTCTCTAAAAATTTTCCTCTAAATTTATTGTTCTACATGTCTTTGATAAAAAAAAATGCAATAAGTGTATATTTATTGGTTTGGGTAAAAGTTATAGCGTTTACAAACTATGGTGCAAAAAAGTGAATTTCCGCACTTTGACTTTCTGAGCACCTGTCCTGTTTCCTGACGTACTACAATGCCCAGACAGTAGAAATACCCCATAAATGACCCCATTTCCGAAAGTAGACACCCTAAGGTATTCACTGAGGGGCATAGTGAGTTCATGGACGTTTTTATTTTTTGTCACAAGTTAGCGGAAATGGATTTTTTTTATTTTTTTTACAAAGTCTCATATTCTACTAACTTGTGCTAAAAAATACAATTTTACATGAACTCACCATACCACTCACAGAATACCTTGGGGTGTCTTCTTTCCGAAATGGGGTCACTTGTGGGGTATTTATACTGCCCTGGCATTTTAGGGGCCCCTAAAGCGTGAGAATCCAAATGCGTAAAAATGCCCTGTAAAATCCTAAAGGTACTCATTGGATTTAGGGCCCATTTGCGCATCTTGGATGCAAAAAAGTGGCACACATGGAACATTTTAAAACTTTTATAAAACATGAACATAAAAACCTGAACTAACTCAAGATTTTTTTTTTCTTGCTACCTGTTTAATTTTTTTTTTTTGTTTTCCATGTCACTCTTTATTTTCCTAGCAGAAACCTCTCCTTTCCCATGGGACAATGTGTAAAGTGTAAATCACACAGAGATGGTGCGAAGTACATTATACGCGTTATCCCAAGTGAAAGGAGACGTTTCTACCGTTTCACACTTCTGCTGTAGCACACCAGCACCATCCCTATGTGTTAGGGTCTCTCAAAACCTAGTGTCCTGAGAGACCCTAGAGCCTGAGTGGAAAAAAAACTACCTGTGTAGTGCTGTCCCTAGGTCCCTAAGTGTACCTGAGTGTGGTACTTCCGGAAACACTCTCCAAGGCATAGGGCAGGGTGGTCAGGACAGTCAGGACAGAAATAGCGGGTGTCACGCCTTATTCCACTCCTGCTACAGACACGACATCTTTTTCGGGGTGGCGGTTGGGTTGAGGTACCAGGCACAACGTTGGGGAAGTGCCGCTCGTGTAGACGGCTAACTACACTGGTGGTTGGGGCCACGGAACCTCCTGGATACAGGAGGTTCTCGATGATCTCTTCCTGGAATTTGATGAAGGATCCCGTTCTCCCAGCCTTACTGTAGAGAACGTAACTGTTATATAGAGCCAATTGAATCAAATATACAGACACCTTCTTATACCAGCGTCTGGTCTTTCGGGAAACCAAATAAGGGGCCAACATCTGGTCGTTGAAGTCCACCCCTCCCATGTGGAGGTTATAGTCGTGGACCGAGAGGGGCTTTTCAACGACACTGGTTGCCCATTCAATTTGGACTGTCGTGTCTGCATGAATGGAGGAGAGCATGTAAACGTCACGCTTGTCTCTCCATTTCACCGCGAGCAGTTCTTCGTTACACAATGCAGCCCTCTGCCCCTTGTAAGTCTGGTGGTAATGAGCCGTTGGGAAGCCCCGCGACTAGGTCGCAGGGTGCCGCAGCAGCCAATCTGTTCTAGGAACAAATGCCTGAAGAGGGCCACACTTGTGTAAAAGTTGTCCACATAAAGATGGTACCCTTGCCGAATAAGGGTGACACCAAGTCCCAGACTATCTTCCCACTGCTCCCCAGGTAGTCAGGGCAACCGACCGGCTCCAGGGTCTGATCTTTTCCCTCATAGATCCGAAATTTGTGCGTATAGCCTGTGGCCCTTTCACAGAGCTTATACAATTTGACCCCATACCGGGCGCGCTTGCTTGGGATGTACTGCTTGAAGCCAAGGCGCCCGGTAAAATGTATTAGGGACTCGTCTACGCAGATGTTTTGTGCAGGGGTATACAAATCTGCAAATTTCTGGTTGAAATGGTCTATGAGGGGCCGAATTTTATGGAGCCGGTCAAAAGCTGGGTGGCCTCTGGGACGGAGGTGGTGTTGTCACTAAAGTGCAGGAAACGCAGGATGGTTTCAAAACGTGTCCTGGACATGGCAGCAGAGTACATGGGCATGTGATGAATTGGGTTCGTGGACCAATATGACCGCAATTCATGTTTTTGGTTATGCCCATGCTGAGGAGAAGGCCCAGAAAGTTCTAAATTCGGAAACCTGACTGGTTTCCACCGGAAAGGCTGGGCATAAGAGCTTCCCGGGTTGTCGGGCGATAAATTGAGTGGCATATCTGTTTGTTTCTGCCACGACTAGGTCATAGAGCTCCGCAGTGAAAAACAGCTCAAAAACCCCAGCGCCGATCCTATCTGAGCTGTTTCCACCCGAACTCCTGACTGGGCGGTGAAAGGGGGAACTAATGGTGCGGCTGAAGTTGGGGCTGCCAATCAGGATTTGCCAGCACCTCAGGGACTCTAGGGGCTCTACGGGCCTGTCTGCGCGGTGGCTGCGACGGGGAAACTACTGCACGTGCCACCGTACCAGCTTCTACTGCCCTTCTGGTGCTCGCCACTTCACCATGTTGTACGGCAGTGCTGGTAGAAGGTCCAGGACGGGCTGCGCTGCTGGTGTATGCCTCACCACGTAATCCGGCAGCGCCAGCCCCACTCTGCTGCCCTTGAAACGGATCCTGCGCAACCTGCAGTCTAGCAACACGGGGCCGGGTACGCCTGGTTCTATCAGGGACCTCAACCTCCTCATCCGAACTTTGGGTCAGACTGCCACTGCTCTCTACAGGTTCATATTCTGACCCGCTAGATTCGTCAGATGAGGGTTCCCATTCCTCATCCGACTGGGTCAGAATCCTGTAGGCCTCTTCAGAGGAATACCCCTTGTTTGACATTTGGGCGTCTAAATTTAGGGGGTATTCCCTGAGACTACCCAAGAAAAAAAGCAAGCCTGTCTTACAATTGAGAGGGTAGCGAAGTACAGAAGCCGCTGCGATTGATAAAAAAGATCAAAACTGATTTTTTTTTATCGCCGCAGCGCTTGTGAAGGGATTGTGCAGTGATTACAAAACAAAAAAATTTTTTGTCACTGCGGCGGGGCGGGTGTGGGTGAACGCAGGTGTGGGCGACCGATCAGGTGGGGTTTGGGGTGGAGGGCGAACTAAAGTGACACTAGTACTATTATATATCTGACCGTGATCAGTTCTGTCACGCTAATCAGCGAACCAGTGACTGCGGTGCGGTGGGCTGGGCGCTAACGCTAACTACCTACCAAAGGGGCCTAAAGTAATCTAAACCTAAAAGTCAATCCTAGTGAAAAAAAAAAAGTGACAGTTTACACTGATCACTTTTTTCCCTTTCACTAGATGATTCACAGGTGATGAAAGGGGTGATCAAGGGGTTAATTTGGGTGATGGGGGGCTGATCAGGGGCTAGTGTGTGGTGCTTGGGTGTACTCAAAGTAAGGTGTGCTCTCTCCTGGGTCCAACCGACGAAAAGGACCCAGGAGAGGGCACAGAAGCCATTTAATCCATCATATTTACAAATATGATGGGTTAAATGGCTTCTCATTCGTTTTTTTAAAAGTCATCAGCCCGCCAGTGCTGCCGATTGGCTGGCAGGCTGATGACCAACTCTCCCTGCGCCTTTTGCCGTGCGCGATCTGCGCACGCGCGTCTCGCGAGATCACGCGTAGATGCGTCCGATCAGAAGAGCCCGGCCGCCCGCAGAACGCGATCCTGCGTGCGGCGGTTCGGGAGCACTTAATTCACTGTCCCAGATGTATTTTATTGTCCTGATTTTTTGCTAACCGTCCATTGTATTGATAGCTTTTTACACTATAGTTACTATGGTCCAGTTTGGATTTTCACATTTATCTTATGTATTTAATTGTATGTAAATTAAAAGTTAAGTTTTAGGAAGTTGCCTTCAGTGATTTATGTGTTGTTATAGCAACTGTCCTTTGTAATATCCTGGCATTCAGTGATTCATGAGCCTGACCGCTCGCAACACCAGCTCCCACGTCACTTATCACTACTTGCCCGCCTACAGGAGGAAGCAGCGAATGTCTCCTCCACATCTTGTCTGACCAGTAGCTGCTGACTGTCCTCTAGTAGCTCGTCCTCGCAGTATAGTGGAGCTGAGCCCACAGCATATAATACTTCTCTGGCTGAGGGAACAGAAAAGGAAGGAGGCAGGTTGAGGACAGGTGAGGGCACAGGGCCTGCTCCCAGGCCATGCCAACTAAGGGTTGTGTCTGACGAACCCACCGACTCTTAGCTGGGGATGTTTGATGTCACTTGGGATAAGGTGGATGACTGATTCAACCATTCAAGAACTGCTGGGTTGCTGGTCAAGATACGACCACTAGATGACATTGGGAGCTCAGGCCTCTCGCTGCGACCCCTGCTGCCACGCCCCCTTACTCTGCTGTGACCTGTGCCTGCGCCAGAAACATTTAGGCCTCTGCCACTCCCCTGTGCAGGGCCTGGCACTTCTCTGTGTGACATCGCTGAACGGCAAATATATCTTTTTATGCCACTAATAAACGCCAAAAAGGGCTTTAGAACATATAACTACACCGCTGAATGGCAAATAGGCCCTTACTTTTTTCCACTTATATACTCCACAGAAGGCTTTAGAACATATAACTGCACTGCTGAACGGCAAATAATATATATTTTTTTTGCCACTAATACACGCCAAAAAGGGCTTTAGAACATATAACTGCACCGCTGAACTGCAAATAGGCCCTTAATGTTTTCCACTTATACACGCCACAAAAGGCTTTACAACATATAACTGCACCACTGAAGGGCAAATAATATATATTTTTTTGCCACTAATACACGCTCAAAAGGGCTTTAGAACATATAACTGCACCGCTGAACGGCAAATAATATATATTTTTTGCCACTAATACACGCCAAAAAGGGCTGCACCTCTCAACGGCAAATATATATTTTTTTGCCACTAATACAAGCCAAAAAGGGCTGTAATTTTCTCATTTAACCACACAGCTGCAAATACTTTTTTTTCTGCCACTAATACACGCCAAAAAGGGCTTTAGAACATATAACTGCACCGCTGAACGGCAAATATATCTTTTTATGCCACTAATACACGCCAAAAAGGGCTTTAGAAAATATAACTGCACCGCTGAACGGCAAATATATCTTTTTATGCCACTAATACACGCAAAAAAGGGCTTTAGAACATATAACTGCACCGCTGAATGGCAAATAGGCCCTTATTTTTTTCCACTTATACACTCCACAAAAGGCTTTAGAACAGATAACTACACCGCCGAAAGCAAATAATATATTTTTTTTTGCCACTAATACATGCCAAAAAGAGATTTAGAACATATAACTGCGCCGCTGAATGGCAAATATATATTTTTTTGCCATTAATACACGCCAAAAAGGGCTGTCAGTTTCTCACTTCACCACACAATGGCAAATAAATTTTTTGTGCCACTAATACACGCAAAAAAGGGCTTTAGAACATATAACTGCACCGCTGAACAGCAAATAATATATTTTTTGTGCCACTAATACACGCAAAAAAGGGCTTTAGAATATATAACTGCACCGCTGAACGCCAAATATATATTTTTTGCCACTAATACACGCCAAAAAGGGCTGTAAATTTCTCACTTCACCACACAACGGCTAATAAGCCCTTTTTTCCCACTAATACAAGCCAAAACATATAACTGCACCGCACAAGGGCAAATAAGACGTAGAAATATTTCCTTGTAATAAACCCTGTTAATGGCTGTATCAAACAGCACTTGCACCCCAATAACAAGAACGGTTTGCTGAAATTACAGAGCTGTACAATGGCAATTTGGATCCGCAGTCAGTGCAGCAAGGTGTAATAGGATTGTTCCTATTACCCAGGCTGTAAACTTCCCTATTGAATCCTGTTCTGCTTCAATACTGTGTATTGAATTCCTCCCTATCCTTTCCCTGAACTTCTATACAGCAAAATAAAAGTTTTAAAGTCTTTTCTACCACTGTCCCTTGAGCCTGCTGACGTCTCTCCCTGCATTAAGTACACTGGAAAATAGAAAAAAGGGGATGTCCGGCACTGCTGGATTGTCTGGTGCAATTTCTTCCTTTTATTGACGTGGCAACAAGGATTGTACACAAACACTGTACAGCGGTAAAATTGATGCGTTTCGGACTGTAAAGTCCTTAGTCGTAACAGTAGGTGAGACAAACTGCAGGAATATATATATACAGGTTATACTGGCTGGGTGCTGCCCCCATCCCATCTGGTCAGGGAGGAACCCAGCCTGATTCACAACTATCTGCACCTGAGTGTTTCACCCACTGGTCGTACTACAAGTACAAAATCAACACAGTAAGATAAAAAGTATATAAGTATACATGGTTGTGTGTCAAGACAATAAATATGATACTGTTCCGATATCTGTCTGTCTTGCAGCAATCAACACTAAAACCTAGTATAAACAGTGTTAAAATAAAACCAAATAGTACTTCAGAAACATGGCTGAAAAATCGCATAGTGTGAACCGTTGTCTAAACATACAAGTACATGAGTTCCCTGCGTAAGTTTAGACCATTGGGTACTCAGGTATTGAGTTTTAAAATCCAGTATGCCTCCCGCAATAGGATTTGTTTCTTGTGGTCTCCTCCTCTTATTGGTTTTTTGACCCTTTCTATTGCAAATACTTTGAAAGATTGCACCTTGCGGTTGTGAACCGCAATAAAGTGTCTTGCTGCATTGGAAATGTTGAGGGCTGAGGGGCTAGTAACATAGTTAAGATGTTCCAACACTCTGGTTTTTAGCTTGCGAGATGTGCTGCCTACATACATCATATCACAGATGGTACATGTGATGATGTACTCTACACCTTCACTGTTGCAGTTAATGTAATTTTTAATTGTGAATGTCTCTGTATGGTCTGCATTGTGGAACTCCTTGATAGGAATCACATAGCTGCAGGTTTTACATCTAGAACTGCCGCACCGTGTGAATCCTGTGTAGCACATCCAGGTTTTTAGAAGTGCGTTTTTCTGTGGTGTAGAGGGAAGGGGACAAGCGTGTAGTTAGGGCGGGAGCTCGTCTAGACACAATTCGACAACCTTCTCTTAAAATATCATGGAGAACCTCATTTTCAAATAAGATGGGTATGCAATTTTTTACAATTGAGCTGATTTCATTAAATTGTCGACTGTACGCAAGAACAAGAGTGGGAAGGTGATCTGCATTTCTAGATGATAGGAATCTAACATCTTTTGTATTTTTTTCTTTTGTTTCATTGGGAAAATTTATTTTTGAAGAGCAGATCAATTCTATTTTTGCTGGATGCTATTCTATAAGCCCTGTCTAGCATCCACTGTGGATAATCTCGGGCTTTCAGACGAGAATTTATAATCCTACATTCTTGTTCATAGGCAATTAATGTGCTACAATTTCTGCGGGCACGTATAAATTCCCCTACTGGCAAGCTTTTGAAAGTATGTTTGGGGTGATGGCTGTTAGCCCGTAATATCGTATTGCCAGCAGTGGTTTTTCTATATGTTTCCGTAGAGATGTTCTGGAGGTTTCCTGTTAGTTTCAAGTAAATAAAACACATTTTCCCAATGAAACAAAAGAAAAAAATACAAAAGATGTTAGATTCCTATCATCTAGAGGGGGTCGCCAAGCTGTGCGTCTTGGGCTACGTGGGTGATCTGCAGGTGCCTGCGGAACACAAATTGGCGATAACCCGTATTCTTTATCAAGCGAGGAAAGTGATTGCATACCACTGGATAGATGAGGATCCCCCTTTTGGGAGGGAAGTGGTTGCCAAAACTCACTGTCTGATTAAGTTGGAGAGATACGTTTACTTGAGGAGGAACGCTGTTAAAAAATTTGATAAGATATGGGACAAATGGATCCAATTTTACAATTTGACTGAGTGATGTGGCATTGGGGGCCCTGTGGCGGGACTGTTCTCTCATCTTCTGTATTTGTAAATGTGGGGGACGTCTCTTGTAAGAATAATTTTTGATGCTCTTTGCTTGGTATGATGCATACCTGTGACCATAGTTGCCCTTCACCGGATGTACTGTACATGCGTTACTCTCTTCGTTACATGGACATTATGATCCTGTCTTGAGGACTCGCTGCTGGATATATGTGCCTATGGACTGCGACATGACATAGAAGAGGTGGAGTGCTGCCGCCTCTTTATTTCTCGTGCCTTATTTTGGTATTATGGGACTCTGGGACCGTGGGGGGGAGGGGGGGGGGGTTTGGGGTATGTTGTTACTCTTGTATATGTTTGAAAAAGTTTAATAAAAACTATCTGACTTAAAAAGATTCCTATCATCTAGAAATGCAGATCACCTTCCCACTCTTGTTCTTGCGTACAGTCGACAATTTAATGAAATCAGCTCAATTGTAAAAAATTGCATACCCATCTTATTTGAAAATGAGGTTCTCCATGATATTTTAAGAGAAGGTTGTCGAATTGTGTCTAGACGAGCTCCCGCCCTAACTACACGCTTGTCCCCTTCCCTCTACACCACACAGGTTCCACACGGTGCGGCAGTTCTAGATGTAAAACCTGCAGCTATGTGATTCCTATCAAGGAGTTCCACAATGCAGACCATACAGAGACATTTACAATTAAAAATTACATTAACTGCAACAGTGAAGGTGTAGTGTACATCATCACATGTACCATCTGTGATATGATGTATGTAGGCAGCACATCTTAACTATGTTACTAGCCCCTCAGCCCTCAACATTTCTAATGCAGCAAGACACTTTATTGCGGTTCACAACCGCGAGGTGCAATCTTTCAAAGTATTTGCAATAGAAAGAGTCAAAAAAACAGTAAGAGGAGGAGACCACAAGAAACAAATCCTATTGCGGGAAGCATACTGGATTTTAAAACTCAATACCAGAGTACCCAATGGTCTAAACTTACGCAGGGAACTCATGTACTTGTATGTTTAGACAACAGTTCACACTATGCGATTTTTCAGCCATGTTCCTGAAGTACTATTTGGTTTTATTTTAACACTGTTTATACTAGGTTTTAGTGTTGATTGCTGCAAGACAGACAGATATTGGAACGGTATCATATTTATTGTCTTGACACACAACCATGTATACTTATATACTTTTTATCTTACCGTGTTGATTTTGTACTTGTAGTACGACCAGTGGGTGAAACACTCAGGTGCAGATAGTTGTGAATCAGGCTGGGTTCCTCCCTGACCAGATGGGATGGGGGCGGCACCCAGCCAGTATAACCTGCATATATATATATTCCTGCAGTTTGTCTCACCTACTGTTACGACTAAGGACTTTACAGTCCGAAACGCATCAATTTTACCGCTGTACAGTGTGTGTGTACAATCCTTGTTGCTTCGTCAAGAAAAGGAAGAAATTGCACCAGACAATCCAGCAGTGCCGGACATCCCCTTTTTTCTTAAAACTACTTTTCAGATGCTTTTCTGAACGACCGTGCACACTGAAATCGACATATGGGTGAGCTGGAAATTTTCTTTGAATGACAAAGTACACTGGAAAATGGCTGAATCCAAGATGGCTGAGGCTATTTATAGGGCTGTGACATCACACGGCTGGCTGCTGATTGGGTGCATGCATGGCATTGTGGGTGATCTCTCATTCCTAGAATTCTTTGCTCCATGTACATACACGAGCAGCAGCCATTTTAGGAAAAAATTTGATTTGTTACCACGAAGCGTGAGGAAATTCGGATTCGGTGCAAATGGAATTTTTCCTGAAATTCGGATCGCATTCCACTTCGTCAACTTCGATTTGCTCATCTCTACTAATGACAAATAGGACAGTTGAAGCTGATCCACTAGGTTCCATGGGTATATTAGGTTTCCTATACTGAGGGCAGTTACAGCTTAAGGGTCAATTCACACGTCCGTAAGTGTTTTTCGGATCTGGCAATTGCGGACAAGAATAGGACATGTTCTATTTTTTTGCGGAAACGGAAGTGCGGATGCGGACAGCACATATTGTGCTATCCGCATCTTTTCCGTCCCCATTGGAAATGAATGGGTCCGCACCCGATCCGCAAAATTGTGGAACGGATGCGGACCCATTTTGCGGACGTGTGAATGGAACCTAAAAATCCGACTTAGTCGCAGGTAAAACATTTGCGGAAATAAACTGCAGGCTTGGTGGGGATAATAGCGGCTATCCCTCTTGAGGGTCGGTTGGTGAACAGAAGTGTGCTTGCAGTCAGCTTACCCCCTTTCGAGCTGGCACCAGGAGGTTTTCGTGATGAGGATTCAAGGTTGGCAACATAGCTATCCAACAGTCTTGCTGCCTGGGTGGCATCCTTGGGATCCTGGTCCATAATAAATTGTCTCACTTTCAAGGGGTAAATGTGTAAAAACTGATCTTTCACCATTAAATACTGCAGTTCCTCAAACATTGTGATGGATAATACACAGACCCACTGCTGAAGGTTAGTCCTTAAGCCATCTACTACATCTGAATAGCTATCGTTGGGTGTGCATTGTAGAGTCCTGAATCGTTTGCTATAAACCTCTGGAGTGAGGTTGTAGTTCCTGATCAAGGCTTGCTTTATGGCATCATAGTCACCATCCTGGTCATGAAGAAGAGCTACAAATACCTGCAGGGATTTTTCTCTTAGACTTGGTGTCAAGCATCGGGCCTACTGCTCCATGGGTAGCTGGTACTGCCAGCAAATCTTTTCAAATCCTTGTAGGAAACTACTATCCATGTTGACATCCTTGTCCATAGTAGGGAAGTGCTCTAGATGAGTCTTGAACATTGTGGTGCTGCTGGACTCACTATTGCTGGCACTGTCTTTTGTCTTGTCTCTCTGCATCTTCTTTCCCCGGATATTTTTGCATCAGCTATAACTTTCTATCAAGGTCCATGGGGCCAAGAAATTTCAGAACACTTTATAGATAAGCCTCCATAGCAACATCTGTATGTGAACTGTGAGAGTCTTGGGCGAGGGCTTCTATTAGCTGCTCTTTGTTCTTGCCGACGGCGGAAATTCCTCTCTCCTGACATTGTGCAGCAAGCACATCCTTCCTATAATGTCTGTATGCTGAGGCAGCCATCTTCATACATTTGTACAAAGAATAAATAGAGAAAGAAAAACATGATGGGGGTGTGAACTGTTTTGCACGTATGTCTACAAAACAAAAATTAAGTACTGCGTTTTGCCTTGTGTGCTGGTCTACCTCGCAAGGTCCCTACCAGCCATTAGTGTCCGGGATAATTGAGTAAACCAGACACTAACACCCCAGTCAAATAAAAACAATGACTATCCCAAGGCTGCACACCAATTTATGTCATGTATGGGAACCGCCCTGTCACATGACCCAGATGCGACTGCCAAGGGTCAATCTATTTCACACAATCTCTCACGCCCCTACACACAGGCCTCAGATTGAGCCTAGATCACACCCGACACAATCTTTCATGTACTCCAACACGCTGCCACCATCTATTAAAATTAATACACCAATTAATTAGGGGCTAATAGAAAACCCCATTGCGCCCCACTTGCAAGCAGGCTCACAGTAGCACATGATAACGCAAACAGCACACACACATTTAAAAAAATGGAGGTTACTGGGCTCATTTAGGGCACAAGGCAAAACCATTAAAGCATAGCTTTAATGTACTAAAAAAAGGTACAGTACTTAGTTATAAAAATAAAATGATAAAAACAGAAAGGTTCTTACTACTCAACGAATTGTATGAACAGAATCCATTCTGATTCTGGGGACAGGAGGACGTGGAACACAACCCAATGTTGATCGGATCCTCTAATTGTGTCAATGAAATGTTCTCAATCGTTCATTTTTATCCCCATTCGGCAGAGGCTGGAGCTGAGAGGAGTCTCCCTCCTATTCTCATCCCAGTCTTCTTGGAAAACCCACATTACCTATGCAGACTCCAGACTCAGCTGGCCAACAAAAAATATTATTAAAACATGGCTTCCTGTTCACACTGATGGACATTGGGCCCTGACATGTTTTATTAACGCATATTTCATCAGGCTGATCATTTTGAAAGCACAGTTTAGGGGTCCCAGAAGGTGAGATACTTATTATGTGTGAATGCTGGCTGTCAGGGATGGGATCATTGGACTCCCTACAATGCCCACATTATACAGAATGCAATTATTATAATAATTAATATGCGAGTTGTACCAGCGATAAGATATTGCATATGAGATATTTTCTTCATCTTCTGGTACTCTATTTGTAAAGCTTCTGGACCCCCGTTGGGTGAAGTCGGATATCCCTCAATCACCCACTATAATAACATCCATTTTCCACTAAAGACAGCTCAGTGTGAAGCTATTTCTGCCTTTTCATTTTCACTGCAGTAAGAGTACAGAGAAGTAATACTTTCGCCGCCATAAAACAACTGATTCACCTACATGGAGTACTGTGTACAGTTCTGGGCTCCTGTGAACAAGTCAGACATAGCAGAGCTGGAGAATGGGGCAACTACAGTACCCTGAAAGTTTATCAAAATTAGGGTTATTCACTTTAGAAAAAAGACGACTGAGGGGAGATCTAATAACTATGTATAAATATTTCAGGGGTCCGTACAGAGATCTGTCCCATAATCTATTTATCCCCAGGACTGTGACTGTGACGAGGGGACATCCTCTGCGTCTGGAGGAAAGAAGGTTTGTACACAAACATAGAAGAGGATTCTTCACGGTAAGAGCAGTGAGACTATGGAACTCTCTGCCTGAGGAGGTGGTGATGGTGAGTACAATAAAGGAATTAAAGAGGGGACTGGATGTATTTCTGGAGTGTTATAATATTACAGGCTACAGCTACTAGAGAGGGGTCGTTGATCCAGGGAGTTATTCTGATTGCCTGATTGGAGTCGGGAAAGAATTTTTTTTTCCACTTAAGTGGGGAAAATTGGCTTCTGCCTCACAGGGGTTTTTTGCATTCCTCTGGATCAACTTGTAGGAAACAGGGCGAACTGGATGGACAAATACTTCTTACATCTGTACTTTTCGCTCCAGTAGTGCCTTGATGTTAACCTAACTAGGCTACTTTCGCATCTGCGTTTTCACTTCCGCTATTAGTGGAAGAAAACACTTCAGTTTTGTCCCCATTCATTGTCAATGGGGACAAAACTGAACTAAATTAAACAGAATGTACCAAAATGCATTCCGTTCCGTTTGCTTGCATCCCCATTGCGGAGAGAAAAACTATGCAAGCAGCGTTTTTCTGTCCGCGATGTGGTGCGGGCATGGCGAGTTCATAGAAGTTTTTTTTTTTGGGCACAAGTTAGCGGAAATTTTTTTTTTTCTTACAAAGTCTCATGTTCCATGTACTCTTTGGAATTAGGGCCCCTTTGCGCATCTTGGCTGCAAGAAAGTGTCACACATGTGGTATCGCCGTACTCAGGAGAAGTAGGGCAATGTGTTTTGGGGTGTATTTTTACATATACCCATACTGTGTGTGAAAAATATCTCTGTAAATGACAACTTTTTCCATTTTTTTATACAAAGTTGTCAATTTACAGAGATATTTCTTTCATCCAGCATGGGTATATGTAAAAATACACCCCAAAACACATTGCCCTACTTCTTCTAATAAACTTTTTCCATTTTTTATGCAAAGTTGTAAAAATCTCTGCCAAAAAATATGCAAAAAAAAAAAACAAGAGGGGCCTGGCGATTGCCAGGACATAGGGGCTCCGCCCAAACATCCATACCCACTTCAGCTCCTATGTCCTGGCAAACGTGATTTCTCCATTCACATCGATCAATCGATCGTTGTGGAGGAAGACATCTTTGCCAGATTTTTGATTAGGGTCTCTCAAAACCTAGTATCCTGAGAGACCCGAGATCATGATTGTAAAAACTACCTGTGTCCTGCGGTCCCTACGTCCCTAAGTGTACCTGAGTGTGGTACTTCCGGAAACAATACCCTACGCATAGGGCAGGGTGCTCAGGACAGTCAGAACAGAAATAGCGGGTGTCACGCCTTATTCCACTCCTGCTACAGACACGACATCTTTTTCGGGGTAGCGGTTGGGTTGAGGTACCAGCAACGACACTGGGGAAGTGTCGCTCGTGTAGACGGCTCACTAAACTGGGGTTTGGGGCCACGGAACCTCCTGGATACAGGAGGTTCTCGATGATTTCTTCCTGAAATTTGAGGAAGGATCCTGTTCTCCCAGCCTTACTGTAGAAAACAAAGCTATTGTACATAGCCAACTGAATTAGGTACACAGACACCTTCTTATACCAGGGTCTGGTCTTTCGGGAAAGCAAATATGGGTCCAACATCTGGTCATTGAAGTCCACGCCTCCGATGAGCAAATTATAGTCGTGGACCGAGAGGGGCTTTTCAATGACACTGGTTGCCCGTTCAATTTGGATTGTCGTGTCTGCGTGAATGGAGGAGAGCATGTAAACGTCACGCTTGTCTCTCCATTTCACCGCGAGCAGTTCTTCGTTACACAAGGCAGCCCTCTCCCCCCTTGCAAGACGGGTGGTAACAAGCCGTTGGGGGAAGCCCTGGCGACTAGGTCGCGCGATGCCACAGCAGCCAATCTGTTCTAGGAACAAATGCCTTGTGTAGAAATTGTCCACATAACGATGGTACCCCTTGCCGAATAAGGGTGACACCAAGTCCCAGACTGTCTTCCCACTGCTCCCCAGGTAGTCAGGGCAACCGACCGGCTCCAGGGTCTGATCTTTACCCTCATAGACACAAAATTTGTGGGTATAGCCTGTGGCCCTTTCACAGAGCTTATACAATTTGACCCCATACCGGGCGCGTTGGCTTGGGATGTATTGTTTGAAGCCAAGGCGCCCGGTAAAATGTATCAGGGACCCGTCTACGCAGATGTTTTGTGCAGGGGTATACAAACCTGCAAATTTGGTGCTGAAGTGGTCTATGAGGGGCCGAATTTTGTGGCGCCGGTCAAAAGCTGGGTGGCCTCTGGGATGAGAGGTGGTGTTGTCACTAAAGTGCAGGAAACGCAGGATGGTCTCAAATCGTGTCCTGGACATGGCAGGAGAGTACATGGGCATGTGATGAATTGGGTTTGTGGACCAATATGACCACAATTCATGCTTTTTTGTTAGGCCCATGTTGAGGAGAAGGCCCAGAAAAGTTTTAAATTCGGAAACTTGGACTGGTTTCCACTGGAAAGGCTAGGCATAGAAGCTCCCCGGGTTGGCGGTTATAAATTGAGTGGCATACCGGTTTGTTTCTTCCACGACTAGGTCAAAGAGCTCTGCAGTGAAGAACAGCTCAAAAAACCCCAGTGCTGATCCGATCTGAGCTGTCTCCACCCGAACTCCTGACTGGGTGGTGAAAGGGGGAACTACTGGTGCGGCTGAAGATGGGGGCTGCCAATAAGGGTTTGCCAGCACCTCAGGGATTCTTGGGGCTCTACGGGCCTGTCTGCGCGGTGGCTGCGACAGGGGAACTACTGCACGTGTCACCGTACCAGCTTCAACTGCCCTTCTGACACTCGCCACTTCACCATGTTCTACGGCAGTGCTGGTACTAGGTCCAGGATGGGCTGCGCTGCTGGTGTATGCCTCACCATGTAATCCAACAGCGCCAGCCCCACTCTGCTGCCCTTGAAACGGATCCTGCGCAACCTGTGGTCTAGCGACACAGGGCCGGGTACGCCTGGTCGTATCAGGGACCTCAACCTCAAACTCGTCTGAACTTTGGGTCAGACTGCCACTGCTTTCTACAGGTTCATATTCTGACCCGCTAGATTCGTCAGATGAGGGTTCTCATTCCTCATCCGACTGGGTCAGAATCCTGTAGGCCTCTTCAGACGAATACCCCTTATTTGACATTTGGAAAACTAAATTTTGGGGGTATTCCCCGAGACTACCCAAGAAAAAAAGCAAGCCTGTCTTACAAATGGGAGGCTAGCGAAGTACAGGAAGCCGCTGTGATTGATAAAAAAGATCAAAACAGATTTTTTAATTGCCGCAGCGCTTGTGAAGTGATTGTGCAGTGATAAAAAAAAAATAAAAAAATTTTGTCACTGTGGCTGGGCGGGCGTGGGTGAACGCACGTGTGGGCAACCAGTTTAGGCCTGATCGGGCAAACACTGCGTTTTGGGTGGGGGGCGAAGGTGACACTAATACTATTATAGATCTGTCTGTGATCAGTTCTGATCACTTACAGATACTATAAAAGTACAAATGCTGATTAGCGCTACGCTAATCAGCGAATCAGTGACTGCTGTGAGGTGGGCTGGGCGCTAACGGAAGCTAACTACCTACCAAAGGGGCCTAAACTAACCTAAACCTAGCAGTCAATACTGGTGGAAAAAAAGAGTGACTATTTTGCATTTTCAAACCCATTTTGACAGTTACAGACCTCCATAGTTATATTATCATATTGCTTACTTACACTAAATAAATTTAGTTAAATTAAACTTTATTTAACCTTTCATTTTACTGTTATGTGTTTAAAGAAGACTAGTATGTTATCTTTTAGCATCTAGATACGGCTGTGATGTTAAAACTTAAGTTTTTGTTCACATTTGAGTAGTTACTTGCTGGTCTGTACATGTACTTCGGTAAACATCTTTCTTATCTTGATATGTATATTTACTATTATTTCCAATTGTATGTTCCACAAACTATTTTACATGTATTTATATGTAGGTCTTGTTTTTTTCCTTTTGTGTCTGTTGTTATGTAAGGACACAACCTTTGCCTTTTATCCCAATTATCACATTGTTTGTATATAAAACATTTGTGTCTATCATGTTTGTAAAAGGTCCTGATGAAGGGGGTCACAGGGCTCCAGACAAAAAAAAAATATCAAGGAGCCATTAGCTCCTAATCTGAAAAAGTTAGGCGCCAAACTAATTTTTTAGTCACCAAATATAAAATACATATTATAATAAGGGGCCATCGCTTGCGGCTCTTCAGCGTATGGGGCAACACTGAACAGACGTGTCCACTCTGGGGTTCACCTGAACCCCTACTTCTTTGGTGTAAGAGTGGGTCAGCCTCAGCTGGCTGAGCAAGGCCTTCAGCTGAGCCCACCGGTAGTTTATTATCCAGGCAGTCAAAGGGAAGGGCAGACTTCATGGGCTCCCTTGTAGGGAGGCTAATGATTCCAGCCATTATAGTGCATGATCAGAGAGTCCTGCAAGAAGCAGGTGGGCTGCGGGGCTGCCCCTTATATCAGTCTGTTATAGCATGCTCGTTACTTTAACGACCGGCAGCCCTGCGGCCTAACCTCTTCACTGCCAACCACACCTAAGCCTCCCCAGCGTGGTGGCATCTCCGATCTCACTGTAGACTGTACAAATGGCACTCCGCTCCCTCATACGCACGTGCAGCGGTCTAAGGGAGCGGAGTGCTCCCTCATACCACCGCACGTGCACTAACAGATGGAACTGGTCACAATCGCACTTTGGGCTCACACCAGATAAGCCCCCCTTCCCCCCCACACCTCAGCATAAAATTGGAGGCGTGCAGAGAGAAGTAGGTAGGTGGGGGGATCAACAGCAGCATAAAATTGTTGCCGCGCAGAGAGAGAGAGAGGTAGGTAGGTGGGGGGGGGGGATACTGGGCAGCGGCAGCCAACAGCAAGCGAAGTCTTAGTGGCAAGCTAACCTGTTGGAGCAGTCGGCATGGAGCGGGTTCCCCATTTTCATGAAGACAAGCTTCTGCAGTGTTCAGCGCGGGAGAATGGGGGAGGTGTGAGTGGAGCAGCAGCCAATGGCAGGGCAATCCGCGGATACTATGACCAATCCCCAATCTGCAGCCTCCTCACTAATAACAGAGCTCTGTACTGTGCGGAGCTCTGTTATTGGATTGCTGTGTGTCTGATGCATGAAATCCCGGTTCTTCTCAAAGCGGCAGAGCAGCGGAGCGACTAGGCGCAAATGGCGACAAGACCATTTTGCAATTCAAAGTCGAATTGGCGACCATTTTGGTCGCCATCTGGAGCTCTGGGTCATCCTTACTTTTTCAAGTGAGTTGC
This sequence comes from Bufotes viridis, assembly GCA_033119425.1. Lineage (NCBI taxonomy): Eukaryota > Metazoa > Chordata > Amphibia > Anura > Bufonidae > Bufotes > Bufotes viridis. Next base: position 184,818,820 of record CM065593.1, on the reverse strand, counting down.
ATGCAGTGGGACCTAGGCATGCTTTTCTTTGCCTTCAGTATCCCACTTTGATGATCTGGCCTAGTCCTAACAGACATATACTGTAGAAATAAAACTGCACTAGTCTATATGCCTGTTAGAAGAAAATATTGGGTTGCACTTGATGCCCCAGATTCTGAGGTGCAACGTGGATTGTGTATATACCACAATACAGATACTGTTGAAATACCACAGCACACTCTTTGGTTTGATGCAAATAAAATATCTCATAATTATTATTAATCCTCCACATAGTTGATTGTCATATCAGGAGAACATTTGTCTTTAGATATACATGACTAATATTTCTGATGTTTCGGTCTAATCCCAGACCTTGATCGCAAAGTCACTGGCAAAAAAAAAAAAAATCATGTAAATACCTGGAGTCAAAACAGATAAGTTTATTGCAATAATATAGGGAGAATAGAACTAATAAGGGAGCTAGAGAGAAATGGGGTTGGCCATGCAGGTAGAGAGCCTGCTGGTTAAAGAAAAATTAGATTAATATTAAGTCAAGGTGGTATATGGCAAGAAGAAATGCATCGGTAGAGCTAGGGAGTGCAAAGAGTAGCTGAAGGGACACAAGAGACAGAATGCGCTGGGCTGTACAGCAAAATGGCTGATTAGCAATGCAGTACAACCTTATAACTTAAGAGAGACAAGCTCTCAAGAATATTCAACATAATCGTGAGATTACCATTAAACATTACCATGTCCAATCCTGTCAGCCAATAAAAATCCCAATAATGAAACTATAGAACGTGTCTCTTTGTCTACACTTACCATCCCCTAATGCCAAAAATCAAACAGGCCATTAAAAAACAATAGCCACTCATACAAGGCACTCGCACAAAGGCAAAGCAATTGTCATCCTAAACACTATGGACTACAAAGATGAAATTGAACGTCGACTATCTGATACCAAAAGATACACTATCCTCAAGGAAGATCTTACACCCACAATTCGCCATAAAATACAATCTATCCTTGACAAACACCTAGCCCATGTCACTTTTGACAAAAGCTGATTTTCTTACCAACCAGCACCCAATAACTCCTGTCATTTACATACTACCTAAAATACACAAGTCCTTACAGAAGACTCCAGGCCATCCCATTGTCGCATCCACTGACTCCATTCTAGCCCTCATTTCAATCTTCCTAGAAAAAATTCCACCATTCATTCAGAAAGAAAAATGATTCATACAGGATACCAACCACTTTCTTAAAAAACTGTAATCCCTGTACCCCATCCCACCAGACAGCATTCTGGTCACCCTCAACGTGAATAGCCTATTCACCAGCATTAAATATGATAAAGACCTTCCCTCCACAAAATCTCTTCTTGGACAATCCTCTCATGACCCTAACACCGTTCTATCAAGACTTGAATTACTTAATATTGTTCTCAGAGAAAATGTCTTCCTTTATGCTGATACGTTTTATTTACAAACATGTGAGACTGCAATTGGCACGAATGTAGCGTCCCCCTCCACTAACGGGTACATGGTGCATTTTGAAGAAGCACACATTTACCCCTGAGATCTTTTTAAACATGCCGTATGCTGGTTCAGATTTATCGATTACATTTTCTGTATATGGAATGGTTCCCACACATCTCTCCTTGAATTCATCCACATTCTTAATAACACCAGACCAGAACTTCATTCTGACTCACACTCCATCAGTTTCCTTGACACCAGGATTCTGAATGTTCACAATGGCAACATAAGCACAGATTTTTACACAAAGCAAACTGATCGCAAAGGCCTTTTACTCTACTCTAGTTGCCATCCCTGTGCAGCTAAGAACTCTTTATCTTGCTCCCAATTTCACCGTATCACCCACACTGTCTCAGATCCACACATTCGACAAACACAGCTCCAAACAATGACGTCTAAATTTACTGAAAGGGTCTATCCCAATGCTACTTATTACCATAGAAATGTCTAATACTCCATCCAATAAAAATCCCAATAAGGAAACTATAGAACATGTCCCTTTGTCTACACTTACCATCCCTTAATGCCAAAAATGGAACAGTCCATTAAATAACAATAGCCACTCTTACAGAGGGCATACCCTGCCATTCAGTCCTTTCAAGCACCTCCATAAATATCCATGAAATGAGCACCCAAACTTAAAGATAAACTAGTTAAGGCCGATATAGGAAGTTCATTTTATCAACCTAGACAAACTTTCCTTCAGACACAACATGGCACATTCCCATGTCTTCATTGCAGCTATTGTCCAAATGTGATCAAAGTCGATCACATTACACATCTCCATACAGGAAAATCCTTTCCCATCAAATACTTTTTTATGTGCAACACATCCTTTGTTGTTTTCCTTATTTAATGTCCATGTGGTCTTCTGTATGTGGGTGAAACCACACAACCAATCTGGGTTCGGATTATCAGCCATAAATCCACCATCAGATCCAAAAAGAACTGGCTTCCACTCCCTGATCGCTTTGCAAAAGCCCAACATAACAACGAACAACTAAAGTTCCAAGTCATCGAACACATAAAACGACCATGGAGAAGCAGCAACCATTTACGCGTCTTGAAAGCACGAGACGCATACACGTCAAAGTTTGGCCCCAAGGGGACTTAATCGACCCTTTTAATTTGTACATTTGATTGATTGCTTATAATATTTCTCATATTAACATAGTAACATAGTACATAAGGCCGAAAAAAGACATCTGTCCATCCAGTTCAGCCTGTCATCCTGCAAGTTGATCCAGAGGAAGAAAATCCCCTATGAGGTAGAAGCCAGTTTTCCCCACTTAAGGGGAATAAAAAATTCCTTCCCGACTCCAATCAGGCAATCAGAATAACTCCCTGGATCAACGACCCATCTCTAGTAGCTATAACCTGTAATATTATTATACTCCAGAAGTATATCCAGGCCCCTCTTGAATTTTTTTATTGTACTCACCATCACCACCTTCTCAGGCAGAGAGTTCCATAGTCTCACTGCTCTTACTGTAAAGAAACCTCTTCTATGTTTGTGTACAAACCTTCTTTCCTCCAGACGCAGAGGATGTCCCCTCGTCACAATCACAGTCTTGGGGATAAATAGATGGTGGGAGAGATCTCTGTACTGACCCCTGATATATTTATACATAGTTATTAGATCTCCCCTCAGTCATCTTTTTTCTAAAGTGAATAACCCTAATTTTGATAATCTTTCAGGGTACTGTAGTTGCCCCATTCCAGTTATTACTTTAGTTGCCCTCCTCTGAACCCTCTCCAGCACTGTTATGTCTGCCTTGTTACCAGGAGCCCAGAACTGTACACAGTACTCCATGTGTGGTCTGACTAGCGACTACCTCTCAGTAGTTTAGAGATAAGGTTTATTAGATGACTGTAAATAACTGAAAAAGGTGCACCACAATGATAAGCAACTAACAATGCTGGCTAATCCCTCAATCTGATGTTAAAAGCTGAGACTTTCGCCAACATATTCAAGTCAGGAACATATCAGAGCCCTTTTGCACCATCGTCAAGGTATCTCAGTGTGGAGATGGGTCCTACCACTAGACTACCTATGGTGTGTGAACAAGGTCTGATAGATGCTCAGATCCAACTCACAGCAAGGCTTCCACATACCTCCATAGTAGGATCACTAAGGCAATGTGAGGTAGAATAAGGCTGCAAGCCCCACCTATAACAGACCATGTAAAATAGGCTACCAGGTGCAACAGAATGTTACCAGCAAAACGCAATGGCACATTCAATACATATATAGAAAAAAAATCACAGAAATAAAGTGACCTTAATGGGAGGAACTGCTCAAAAACCCCAAACACTGTAGCGTGTTTCTAACCAGGGGAGCAGTTCCTCCGCATGTGGTCCACTGCTAATGGCAATCCCTAGCAAAAGTGCATACAATGGAGGACGTCGGCGCGGACCACATGCACCACAAAAGCATCCTACAAAAGGGCTCCGATATGTTCCTGACTGAAATATGTTGGTAAAAGTCTCAGCTTGAGGGATTAGCCAGCATTGTTAGTTGCTTATCATTGTGGTGCACCTTTTTCAGTGATTTATGTATTTTTATATTTCCATCCACACATTATTCCATTTTGTGTAGGATGTTTTTGTGGTGCATGTGGTCTGCGCCGACATCCTCCATTGTATGCATTTTTGCTGGGGATTGCCGTTAGTAGCGGACTACATGCGGAGGAACTGTTTTTGGGGTCTTTGAGCAGTTCCTCTTATTTAGCCCACTTTATTTCAGTTATTTATTTATTAGATTACCGGCACAAAGGGAAAGTGAAAGTATCAGTCACACAGCTAGAAAAAACTGTTAACCCCTTGTGACAAAATAGCTCAATATTTATTTTTTTAAAAGGGCAATTGAAAAAATGATTTTTAGCCAAAATGAGTAACATGCAATAAAAATAAATAAAAAAATAGCCTCCGAAGATGTATATAGCCTTTGGGAACAGCATTCAGTACATGGGGATGTGTTATCAATGACTGACAACTATCTGTGCATACACACTTGTATATAGAATGGCATCAATCACTGACAAATACCTCCCCTTGTACTCTGGGACTCACACCTATCTTTAGAACAGAGCCCGCAAAGTGAAGGAGGGTGCACTGAATATGCGCAGATGCTCCATACATATGGGAGTGCCGAAAATAGCCAACCCGCGCAATCGCCTATTTCTGCCAGTCCTATTGAAATGAATGGGAAGCTCACACAGTGCGCCCTCCATCACTTTGCGGGCTCCATTCTAAAGATAGGTGCAGGAGCTGCACCTAATCAGATATTTAGGGGCATATCCTGGCAATATGCCACCAATGTCTGAGGTGAGGCAACCCCTTTAACATAGAAAAACTGAATATTTTCCCACAAAACTATATATCCATCTGTTAAGCGTCTCATGCTGTATAACATGCCACTTGCAGATTGAAGACAGTCCTTAACTTTTTTACTGCAGCAGAGCTCAGCCATTAAGCCAGAGCCACTATCATATGCAGATCACAACCCTATGTAGCATCTTAAAAGTCAGTGTTCTTTAATATTTAATAATTCAGCATTTAAGAGTTCACATTTGAGCCATGGATGGCAGACTTATATATAATCCGACAGTAGTGAATAAACAGACGACACTTGCCATTGGTGTAATCTTCTCCTTATTGTCTTCAGCTTAAAAACACCACCATCTGGCATAGGGGCGGACAAACATACAATGCAGTTGTAGAGATGTGGCAATGGCCATTTCGCGCCTAAGCGCTTCCTAGGATGGAAGGAAGCACTTAGGCGCTAAACGGCCGTCGCCACATCTCTACAACTGCATGTATTAGGGAAGGAAGATGCAGTGCCATTCGGACTGTTCTATATTACATGTTAGACTTATATATAATATTATATATGTGTAGATGAAATATGTTTCACATCTTACTATGAATAATGTTAAAATTTGAAAATGTTATTTGCTAAATAAAAAGACAAATGTTATCACAAAACATCACAAACACATACAGAATCAGTTTTATTTACAAATATTCTGATTAAACCTATTATGAAGCTTTAGATTAATATACATAAATGTTTCATGTTGATTTATTTTCTTCTTGTGGATGGTATTCTATACTGGATAGATTCTCTCTTCCAATGTCTTTTTTTCTTTGTAAAACTTTTCCTCCTGTGAAGCCTAGAAGTCCACCACCAATTGCAGTTGCAATTCCAGCTGCTTTAAATCCTGCCATCAAGCCAATAGGCCCAGCAACTATTCCACCAATGAGTGCACCTGCTGCAGGAAGCAGTGACAGCTTGTATTCCAATGCCTTGTAGAATAATGAAATATAAAAAACAATGTTAGTGTAAATCCTAAATTAATACACAAATACTGTTAATTGTAAGAGGGGGAAGAAACAAAACAAACTTTGAAATCACAAAATGGTGTTATAATATTTTACCACCCACAAATTTTTATTTTGCTGCTATACAATATATATAGAACTAAGCATTTACCAGCTACCATATTTTTCGGACTATAAGACGCACTTTTGTCCCCTAGAAGTGAGGGAATAGTGGCAGTGTGTCTTATACTCCGAATGCTAATGATGTGATCAACATGCGAGAGGTGCAGGAAGCGGTGAGGGAAGCGCTGCGAGGCTGTACTCACCCTCCCTGGGCTTCTTCCAGGACCCACTCTGCACTGTGTCCTGATGGCGTACAGCATCAGGACGTAGTGCACATAGGCGTGCACTATGACCTGACACTGTACAATGTCAGGTCACAGTGCCGCGTGGGCCAGAAGACGACCAGGGAGCAGTGAGTGGCAGCACCATCCAGAGCAAGTGAGGTAAGTTTATTTATCAATTTATTTAACATTTGATCTGAGGGGGGTCTGATCTGAGGTCTGATGGGGGTCTGATCTGAGGCTGATGGGGGTCTAATCTGAGGCTGATGGAGCTTGTGTGTCTGACATGTGTACTGGATAAATACATTTATTTTAATAGTTTAAGCATTTTGGGACATGATGCTTATGATTTTTTTTTTTGTATTGTTTCTTAATTTAATTTTAATTCTGGGAAAAGGGGGGTGATTTTTTTAAAATGTATTTTTAAAAACATTTTTTTTAAGCCCCTCTTCAGCGATCTTCAAATCGCTTTTATGTTTCAAAAGGGTTTCTTTATTTAAAAGAATAACAGTCATAGAAGTAAAGCAGCATATGCAGAGTATACAGGCAGCATATCTTATATGAAGCAGCTTATACATTTGGCAATGACATCACAATGTTCAAAAGTATCCTAGAACATCAAAAGAAAAAAAAAAAGAAAGAAAGAAATAAAAAAAAAAAAACTGTCAAAAGGAGATCATATAAAGAAAACAAGGTTAATACACTAAGTGTTTCTGGTGTTTCTTATACAGTAGAAGGCCCATAATTCCATGGATCTAAATAAGGTCTCATAAGGTCTCCAGAACCTACAATGTCATACATTGTCAAAGATCCACCGAGTAGGCGGAGGACATCCAAGGTTCCCAGAGTCTTTCAAATGACCCGTACGTGTCCTGGCGAATAGCTGTAAGTCTCTCATAAAGTAAGATCTTGTTAATTCTGTCAACCACTGCCTGAAAACTTAGGTTTGCCGATCTCCATTTATAGGCAATATGGATCCTAGCCGCTAACAGCATGTGCTGAGATAACTTAAAATTGGAGAATGGTAACCAAGAAGGTTTGTCTCCAAGGTGACACAGGGCAGGTGATAGTGGGTAGGTACAGCCCAGCACAGAAGAGATCAGACTACAAATCTTGATCCAGAATTGCTGTACCAATGGACATGTCCACCAGATATGATAAACCGTACAATCCACTTCACATCCCCTGAAACATAAAGGAGATACTTCTGGATATATACGATGTAATCTATAGGGCACTAAGTATACCCTGTGGAGAACCTTAATTGAGGTCTCCACCAAGGTAATTTGCCACGAGGTCTTAGTCAAGGTCTGGGAACGCTGATGCCATCTAGATATAGAGAAATCCTCTTGGATGTCCCCCTCCCACTCCATCATTTAAGGCAGTTTGACCCCATCTGGTGTGGCGTTGAGTGTCCCATACATTCTGGACAGTAACCCCCTTTTATACAATGAAAATATGGTGGATCTCTCGAAGGGGGTAAAATTCAAGGTTGAATTATTAATCCTCAAGGAGTGAAGGAAAGCGAAGATTTGATTAGCATTATAGGACTCATTATCTGGGAGAGTATATTTTTCTTTGAAGTCAGGTAGTGAGATAAGTTTACCTCAAGAATCTGTGAAGAGAAGTAAGAAAGCCGGGTTGCCAAACAGATGAAGAAGCGATGTTTAGATTGAAGACCTGCCTTAAACCTAACAGACTGCCACAGTAACAATGAGTGATGAGACAATGGTGAATTGGAGCGAATAACCGATGGCAGGGGGATGGAATTCCAAAGCAGGGCTTTCCAGGTCCAGGGTGTGAAGAGGGATTGTTCCATTGACACCCATAAGGGGTGGGCCTCTGGTTTCAGGTGAGTCCAAAACAATTGAGCTAGACCTGCCGCCTTGTAGTACTTATTAAAAACGGGAACTGAGAGGCCCCCTGGGTTTTGCGTCTACACATCGTGGACCTGGAAATTCGAGCACGTTTGCCACCCCAGATAAATCTCATCGTATCAAGTTGTAAACTGCGAAGATCACTGCTAGGAACATGGACCGGAAGGGTTCGAAACAAATACAGTAGACAGGGTAGAACCACCATCCTAACTATATGTATTCGTCCAATCAATGATACCGGCAGAGAGCTCCAGGTTCTATAATCCTCTTTAATTCTGAGATATAGTGGAAGGTAATTAAGTTTATATGTCATATGTAGTTTGGAAGGTATTAGAGTACCCAGGTACTGGATATGCGTGGATAATTGAGAGAAAGAAAAGTTCTGTGAGAGAAAGGATTGGAGTGAGGGGGGGGGGGGGGGTGTTACATAATAGAAGGTCAGATTTCTTTTGGTTAATTTGGAGCACAGAAGCTGCGGAAAAGGTTTTCAGCAGTTTAGCAAATTTAGGAGAGAGATAAGAGGGTTGGAAAGGGATTGTAGGAGGTCGTCGGCAAATAGGCTAAGCTTATACTCAGTGCTTCCCACCCCAATGCCCGTGATATTAGGGTCATTCCTGATAGAGATAGCAAGGGGTTCCATGGCCAGGGCAAATAAGGCGGGGGAGAGGGGGCAGCCTTGTCGTGTGCCTCTGAGGATTTGGATGGGGGCAGGGTGTGTTGATGGGAGTTTAAGATATGCGACAGGGGCTGAGTATATAGCGCGGACGGCCTGTAAGAATGGTCCACTGATACCCATGTTGTGTAGGACTTTGTACAAGTAGTCCCACTTAACTGTATTGAAGGCCTTCTCTATATCTAGGGCCAGAATGGCTAGAGGGGTGTTCCTTTTGTTAGCCACCTGAATTACATTGAGAACTTTTCTGATATTGTCTGGAGCCTCTCTACCAGGAATGAATCCCACCTGGTCTCTATGTCTGAGGCCAGGAAGTATTTTATTAAGGCGCCTTGCCAGAATTGACGTAAAAAGTTTGGTGTCCAAATTTAACAAGGATATCAGTCTATATGTTTGTAGGTGACAAGGGATCCTTTTTAGGTTTGGGAAGCACTGTGATATTAGCGGTAAGAAAGTCAGGGTGAGGAGTGTTACCATTCATCAGATAATTGCAGAACTGGGTGATATGCGGAATCAGTACAGAGGCAAATTTTTTGTAATATAGGGCCGATAGGCCATCCGGCCCAGGTGCTTTTCCTAGTTTTAGTGAATTGATCGAGAAGACTACTTCTTCTGAGATAATGGCTTTGCCTGGCTCATTCAGCGCATCAGGTGTCAGCCGAGGGAGTGGGATTGAAGACAGGAAGCTGTCACCATCTAACTCTTGTCCAGTTCCCGATTTCGCATAAAGCTGTTGATAAGAAGCGTGGAACGTGTCATAAACGGTATCCGGATTTGAGGATATGTGACCGGAACGTGAGCGGATTTGAAACACGGTTGATTTTTTGTTTAGCTTTCAGTTGACGTGCTAGCATTTTGTCAGGTTTGTTTGCATATCTGTAATAATACGAAGCAGTCCACCGTAGGGCTTTTTCTGTATTATTCAACATGATCAAATTAATTTGCATTTTAGCGTCTGTAACTGCTTTTAGCAAATACAGGGATGGTGACCTCTGATGCGCCTGTACCAGCCTGCCAAGCTTAGATTTCAAAGAAAGAAGAGCTGCTTGCCTCTCTTTCTTTAGATGTGACGCCTCTCTGATCAGTCTACCCCGCATAAAATCCTTATGTGTAAGCCATACCATTAGAGGGTCTACATCTGGGTTTACATTATCCGTGAAGAAACTCTTCATGTCCTCCTGGAGCCGATCACGGATGGCTGGACGCGTCAAAAGTGATTCATTGAGTCTCCATGTGAACATGCGACTGGTAGGTGTAGATGGTGCGACATCCATCATGACCATGTCGTGGTCGGACCAGGAGGACACGATATGTCTGCTATAGGACAAAAAGGGAAGGAGAGAAGTGGAGAGCAGGATGAAGTCAATACGCGTATACAAGCGATGAGCTGGAGAATAATAGGTATAACCCCTCTGTGAGCCACTGTGTTCTCTCCAAGTGTCTGCTACAGAAAGAGATTCCATAACCTTCTTGATAGTGACCCTTTGTGAAGCTGGACATGGTGTAGTAAGTGGTGCTGACCGGTCCAATAAGGGTTCTTGTATGAAATTAAAGTCTCCGCACCACACTAACTTATCATAAGTAAGGGACTTAAGCATATGTCGCATATGGGTGAAGAACACAAGTGGCTCATTAGTAGGGGCATACACATTTACCACACACCACACATCGCCTCCATAGTCTCCCAATAAAATAACATATCGACCATTTTGGTCCACGATGGTGTGGGATACCTGGAATGGGAAGGCATTTATTAACATAGTAATAACCCCTATGCTCTTAGATTGAAATGTGGAGGAATAAAACCTTGTGTATTGAGAATGAAGGTATTCAGGGTGAGAGGTTGTGGTGAAATGGGTCTCCTGTAGGCAAATAATATCAGGCCTATGTTTGGAGTAAGAGGAGAAAGCCGTTTTTCGTTTCCTCGGGAAATTAAAACCCCATACATTGTGTGTTAAGACCTTACACATAACCTAGGTGGGTAAAGAGTATCATTAGGATGGGCCATAGTGACTGCTACCGTATACACTAATAGACAAAGTATATGATCTCCAACATAAATAGGAAAATTAGAAAACATTATGAGAACTAAAGCACTGAGGAGTGCAACATAGCAATACAAACGGACGAACTTCAAATGTTCAGCAAATAGAGATGGGTTAGTTGTGGTTACCCGGGAAGCAACAGGCAACCCTGATCCCACAAAAACTTACCCTGTAGAGACGGGCAACATGTAAGTCCGAATCGCTGATTCCCCATATGAAAACCGGTGGGCCATGCAGAGGAATGAAGAAGAAAAATAAAAGGGTGGGGGAGAGGGAAGGGACAGGGTGATGGTTAACGTACAGATCCCAAATAATGGAAAAGCATGGTAAGTCACGGAGTTACCAGTTCACAATGGTCCTTCGTGGTTCCAGTGATCAAGAAATAATCTGAGGCATTGCAGTCAAGATACAGGTAATCTGGTTCCAGTCGCAACTGCCGAGGAAACTTTTGTCCACACTCTAGCTGGGCGTTGGGGTCTGGGGGGTGCAGATGAGCCCTCTAGACGATCTACAGCGATGCTGGCCTTCTGTAGTGTCTCGATCCCCTCCGCCGGGGTGCGGATTGTGTGGGCACGTTCATTCAGCTGGAAGGAGAGGGCAAAAGGGAACCCCCAGCGATATTTCACTTGAGCCTGTTGCAGGGCTCACAGGCCTCATCTCCCTGCGTTTCCGCAGCATGGAGGGCGCCAGGTTGGCGTATAGATGTACCGTGGAAGGGAGTCCAGGTGGCTTGGTAGGTTCCTAGCTGCAGCCAGGATCATATCCCTTACTTCTGGGTGGTGGAGTCTGAGCACGACATCCCTTGGAATATCCGGGACTCTCGGTTTCCCCAGGGATCTGTGGACTCTGTCCATCTTCAATTGGTGAGGTAGTGCGTCTGGCAGCAACGCCGCAAACAAAGAGCCCATCGTGGTAAAAAGGTCCAGAAAAGAATTAGGTAAGCCCCACACTCTGAGGTTGCCTCTTCTAGACCTGTTTTCCAGGTCTTCAATTTTAAGCTCAAGCTCCTGCAGTTGTGCTGCGTGAGAGTCAATGTCTGCCCTATCAGCCCCAAGTGCATCAGCGATCTCATCTGCTTTGGTTTCCAGGTCTGAGACTCTGTTGCCCAGATCCTGGATTTGGCGGGAAAACTCTGCGACCGCCTGTGAAAGCTCGGTGTGAAAAAGGGCTGCGATATTATTGTAAAGCTCTGTCTGACCTGTGTGGACCTCTTCTGGTGCAGGCCGGGGGCCACTGTCAGTGGAGGATGCTGGACTCGTCGGGGATGCCGCCTGGTCCGCCATGATGGATTGGCGCGTGTTCCTGAAGATCTCCGGTATGGTCTGGGATGGAGCTGGTGTGGCGGGTATTTTGGATTTCCCCTTGCCTCGGAACGTATTCTGTGTCCCCTGCATTTGTGCACAGGGCTGGTGGAACCGAGGATTCGGCGCTAATAGCGGGAATAAGTCAGCGGTTGGAGCGGAGCTCACACAGGCATGTCCTCCCTGTAGGCCGCGTGCATGCGCCCTGCCTCTTCAAATCGCTTTTAGCTTACATTGCAGTGAATTCGGACCACTTGCTGTTACCCTATGGAGCCCTGCCACCTGCAGGCCTCCGTAGGAACAATAGCTCCGATATTCCTGTTTTTTTTTCAGAGACCCAGCACATCAGAGTGAACAAACAAAGCTTTTTGTTTCCGGGCATAGGACGTCTCCCCCACACAGCGATCAGGGTAGCTGTTCCAGGCCTGGAAACACAGAGCTTCCAGATGACCTCCATCATACATGCACAGCAACTAAGTCGTCTAAGTGTTAAAAGGGGTGTCCGGGCCTTTGCATTGATGAACTATCCTAAGGATTGGCGTGTGATCAGTGTTTGATTCACCGGGCTCCAACTGACCGGCTGCTTCAGCAGATTCAAATGTGAACCCTTCTGTACCTGGCACTGTAGCACAGACCCATTCAAGTGAAAAGTGTAAATTTGTAAATGACTAATACCAAGATGTCAAAGAAAAGGCCTAGAAATGTGGGTGAAATGTAATTATATTGCCACTTGGCTAGATGAGGATGAAATTAAGCACTAACACAACATGAGTGTCTCATCATGCAATAATCTTTCTTTGTCCTCATGAACACGACCGTATTTTTGGTGTGCATTCAATACGGATTTTTTGAGGATTGAATGTGGACCCGTTCATTTCTATGGGGCTGCAAAAAATGCAGACAGCTCACGCAAGTAATCCGCGTGATATCAACAGCTGTGCTGCAAATTACAGAACATGTCCTATTCTTGTCCGTTTTGCGGACAAGAATAGACACTTTTACACCGGGACTGTAAAATGTGCAGGAGGCAAAACAGATAAGGTTGTGTGCAGGAAGCCTCAGTCTTAGGCTACCTTCACACGTCCGTGTGTGTTTTGCGGATCCACTGATCCGCAGATCCGCAAAACACGGACACCGGCAATGTGCGTTCTGCATTTTGTGGACCGCACATCGCTGGCACTCTCATAGAAAATGCCTTTTCTATATAGGACATGTTCCATATTTTTCGGGAACGCGATCAAGATGGAGCCCGTCCCAGCCAGAATCCAGGAAGTGAATGGCGTGCCGGGAGCAGGTAAGTATGAAAAAGCGTTGTGTGTCCCCTTTAAACTGACTGCAATGAGTATCAAAACTGTTTACTTGTTGCAACCAACACTATCCGCATATTTTATATAGCAGTGGTCTTCCCGGCTATGGCAAAACTACAACACCCAGTATGCCCAGACAACCGAATGTGTTTTATCACAGCTAAAAAGCCCCATACTGGAGATTAGTTCACAAGGAAAAAACATAAAAGAATTATGCATTTGCTGCATATAGTCAGTACAAATTCCAAATACACTGTGTCTCAGAAAATCTCAATATAACTAGTAAAAAATGGTATATTGTTATTCTCAAACTTACACAGTTACATAGTACTGCTGAAACAAAAAAAGTCTTTCAAGTTCAACTGAGGGATGGGTGGGGATGTGCAAGAGAAGAGGAGTGAGAAGGAAGAATTTTACCCATTTTCACAAGCATTATTTGATGCAAATATTACAAATATACAATACAAATATAAAATACAAATATAAAATATAAAATACAATATAAAATACAAATATTTAATTTTAAGAATTCATCTAAGCCTTTTTTTTAAACAGTCCACTGTTCCTGCTGTGACCACATCCAGAGGTAGACCAACTGCAATGGTTCACAGTTCTTATGGTGAAGAAGCCTCTGGAGACGGAACTTTTTCTTCTGCCTTTTTGTCTTTTGTGGGTATTTTTGTGGGATTTTACAAACCGTTGACTTTGAAAAAGTATCTGAAATGAACTACATGCAATGTGCAGGATGTCTACATCTTAGTGCTTAAAGAATGAATGTGATAGCATATCACAGCAGAGATTGATTTCTTCTTCACTGCTCCCTCCTTTTTACCCATGTGTCATTTCTTTCTTATTTCCTTAATTGCTGTTTTCCTCAGCATTAAAGACGGCGGATCAATTGTGTTAATACAGAAGATTGCTAGCAGGCACAGTACCATTGATTCAACAGCAGGAGCATATCCCTACCTTCCCCAGGTTCTTGGTTCCCTCTTCAACATTCACAGCGGCAGTGTTGACATGGTCTTCAATGCTGTCAATCTTCTCCTGCTGAGCCTGGATGCAAAGGAATTATGAGTGAGATTTCCTGCTGAGAAGCAACAGAAAGCCAATACACACTATTTAATTTTTGTAATCAGGGACCCTGCGGCAGCTTTCATCTGGAGCGCTGTGTAGCTGCACAGCTGTTAATGGCAGTTCACTAATAGCACCTGATAAATAGTGCTGGAAGGGGAAAGAAATTAAACCTAAAGATTTAACTATTAGTTTTCTGTCTTCCTTCCACCTCCTGCTTCAAGAATTTTACATAAACTAGAATTACAGTTCTCAGAGATCATAATATAACAGCATTTTTGCAGCTTGGTTGCAGACCCATTTACTTCAATGGGGCCGCAAAAGCATTCTGCAAAAAAAAAAAAAAATAGAACATGTCTTATTCTTGTCCATTTTGCAGACAAGAATAGGCATTTCTATCATGGGTCACCTGTTTTATAAATTGCAGAATACACATGGCCGGCACCAGTATTTTGCGGACAGCAAAACATGTCACGGTCGTGTGCACGAGCCCTTAGGCTACATGCACACGACCGTATGCGTTTTTTTTCAGTCCGCAAATTGCGGATCCGCAAAAGAAACGGATGACGTTCCGTATGGCATCTGTTTTTTTTTTTGCGAATCCGTTGTTTTTGTGGATCCATTGTAATAATGCCTATACTTGTCCGCAAAACGGACAAGAATAGGACCAGACATACGGATGCGAATAGTACACAGTGTGCTGTCAGTTTTTTTGCAGACTCATTGAAATGAATGGGTCCGCATCCTATCCGCAAAAAAAACGGAACGGACATGGAAACAAAATACGTTCGTGTGCATGAGGCCTTAGGCTGAGTTCACACCTCAGTTATTTGGTCAGTTATTTCGATCAGTTATTGTGAACTAAAACCAGGTGTGGGTCAAAAACACAGAACAGGAGCAAATCAAATCCTTACACCTGATCTCTGAGTAGGTTTCTCTACTAACTGACCAAATAACTGAAATGTGAACTCAGCCTTAGACCAGATTTACTATATGCACTTCACAATCTATTTCTACAAACAACATACTGGAAGCACATTGGTAGTTAGTACTGATATCTAGTGTCTTTTTAATGGAAGTGCTGTATATGTTTATACCGGGATAGAATAAAATGACCTTTGATTACTGCAAGCGCCTCTACTGAATCCTGTTTCTATTACTACATCTTAGTACTGTAATTACAGATATCTTTGGTCATATAATTCACGACACAAATAACTTTTCTAAATCAGTAGGTTTGTTACTAAGCAAAATAGTTGAAAACAGAGTTTACAACCATGACTGTATTTGAGTACAACCCCATCTAGCCTTCATTAACTGCATACTGTACACAGATATGGCGCTCCTGTTGGAAATCAATAAATATACTATACCTTGTTTTTGCATTTTGCCATTGCCATTGCTATTCTGTTACCCTAAATCCCAAAAAAGATTCAGGGTATGACCACATGAAACGGCCATGCTATGCTTGGGATGCGGCTGCCTATGGCCATACAAGCCACAGCTACATCCTCTAATTACTAATAACTAATCCACTAAATTCAAGAGCATTATGTCCTGTTAATTGTTAATGTCTGCATGGTTTTAAGGTTTACCATGTGTTCATTAACCACCTCAGCCCCCCTAGCTTAAACACCCTTAATGACCAGACCACTTTTTACAATTCTGCACTACACTACTTTCACCGTTTATTGCTCCGTCATACAACTTACCACCCAAATGAATTTTACCTCCTTTTCTTCTCACTAATAGAGCTTTCATTTAGAGGTATTTCATTGCTGCTGACATTTTTACTTTTTTTGATATTAATCAAAAATGACCGAAATATTTGCAAAAAAATGTCATTTTTTTACTTTCTGTTGTAATTTTTTTTTTAAAAAACTACATTTCTATATAAATTTTTCTCTAAATTTATTGTTCTACATGTCTTTGATAAAAAAAATCCAATAAGTGTATATTTATTGGTTTGGGTAAAAGTTATAGCGTTTACAAACTATGGTGCAAAAAAGTGAATTTTCGCATTTTGAAGCAGCTCTGACTTTCTGAGCACCTATCATGTTTCTTCAGGTGCTAGAATCCCAGGATAGTATAAATACCCCCCAAATGACACCATTTTAGAAAGAAGACACCCAAAGTATTCGCGGAGGGGCATGGTGAGTTCATGTATGATTTCATTTTTTTTCACAAGTTAACGGAAAATGACACTTTCTGAGGAAAAAATAAATAAATAAAGTTTCCATTTCTGCTAACTTCTGACAAAAAAAAAAAAAATCTCCCACAGACTCACTATGCCCCTCAGTGAATACCTTGGGGTGTCTACTTTCTGAAATGGGGTTCACTTGTGGGGTGTGTTTACTGTTCTGGCATTTTGGACTGGGCTAAATTGTGAGCAACCCTGTAAAACCTAAAGGTACTCATTGGACTTTACGCCCCTTTACGTACCTAGGCTGCAAAAAAGTGGCACACACATGTGGTATCGCCGTACTCAGAAGAAGTAGGGCAATGTGTTTTGGGGTGTATTTTTACATATACCCATGCTGGCTGAGAGAAATATCTCTGTAAATTGTCAACTTTGTATAAAAAAGTTTAAAAAGTTGTCAATTACAGAGATATTTCTCTCACCCAGCATGGGTATATGTAAAAATATACCCCAAAACACATTGCCCTACTTCTCCTGAGTACGGCGATACCACATGTGTGACACTTTTTTACAGCCTGGGTGCGCAAAGGGGTCCAAATTCCAATGAGTACCTTTAGGATTTCACAGGGCATTTTTACACATTTGGATTCCAGATTTCTTCTCACGCATTGGGGGCCCCTAAAATGCCAGGGCAGTATAAATACCACACAAGTGACCCCATTTTAGAAATAAGACACCCCAAGGTATTCCGTGAGGGGTATGTTGAGTTCATGTAAAATTTTATTTTTTGTCACAAGTTAGTGGAATATGAGACTTTGTAAGAAAAACAAAAAGCCAATTTCCGCTAACTTGTGGCAAAAAAAAAATCTTCCATGCCCCTCACGGAATACCTTGGGGTGTCTTCTTTCCAAAATGGGGTCACATGTGGGGTATTTATACTGCCCTGGCATTTTAGGGGCCCTAAAGCGTGAGAAGAAGTCTGGAATCCAAATGCGTAAAAATGCCCTCCTAAAAGGTACTCGTTGGACTTTCGGCCCCTTTGCTCATCTTGGCTTCAAAAAAGTGTCACACATGTGGTATTACCGTACTCAGAAGAAGTAGGGCAATGTGTTTTGGGGTGTATTTTTACATATACCCATGCTATGTGTGAGAAATATCTCTGTAAAAGACAACCTTTTAAAAATGTTTATACAAAGTTGTCAATATACAGAGATATTGCTCTCACCCAGCATGGGTATATGTAAAAATACACCCCAAAACACATTGCCCTACTTCTCCTGAGTACGGCGATACCACATGTGTGACACTTTTTTGCAGCCTAGGTGCACAAAGGGGCCCAAATTCCAATGAGTACCTTTTAGGAGAGCATTTTTACGCATTTGTATGCCAGGGCAGTATAAATACCCCATATGTGACCCCATTTTAGAAAGAAGACACCCCAAGGTATTCTGTGAGGGGCATGGCGAGTTCAATTCTGCGGAATAGATGCGGACCCATTCAGTGTGAATGGGGGCGGCGGTGATGCGGAGAACACACTATGTGCTCGCCGCATCAGCATTTGCGGAGCTGCGGCCGCGAACTTCTAGGTTTCGGCTCCAAAACATCCGGCTGCAGCTCCGCAAAAGATAGAGCATGTCCTATTCTAAGGCATTTTCTATATAGTTCTGGCAATGTGCGGATCCGCAAAATGCGGAAAGCACATTGCCGGTGTCGGTGTTTTGCGGATCTGCAAAACACATACGGACGTCTGAATGAGCCTTAAAGGCGGGTGATTAGTGACGGGGGTGACGTGGGGTGATCAGGGGTTAATTGGGGGTTAATCAGGGGTTAATCAGTGACGGGGAGGGGGGTGGATGGGGGGGGTCTGTGTGGTGATTGGTGCACTTACATATGTTTCCTCTGGTGGTCCCAAGCAAAAGGGACTACCAGAGGAGCAGGCGGCAGGCATATCAGACGCTGTTAACAAAACAGCGTCTGATATGCGATTTTATTTTAACTACTACAGCCTGCCAGCGCATAATCAGCATTTGCAGGCTGTAGTTAAACTTCCTCCCGACGCGATCCTGTGAGCGCGCGCGCTTTCACAGGGAATCTCGCCTCTCGCGAGATGAAGCGCCGATGCGTCAATGAGGAATAACCCGGCCGCCTGCAGGACGCATCCCTGCGTTAGGCGGTCGGGTAGTGGTTAACAGTGGAGGTTATCAATATCAGATCAGCGGTGGTTTGACACCTGAGCCCCCTTGCTGATCAGCTGTTAGAGGAGGCTGGATGCTCCTTTAGCCCCACGTCCTCTTCCAAGGCCAGTGACGTCACCACACAGGACGTCATCATTACATTTTCCAGGATGACCCCTTTAAGGTTCCCACACAGCCACACTGTCCCTAGTGGGTACAACAGCACCACAGTTAGCAAGAGTACCACAATAGAAGCCAAAGTGCTTTGCCACTTCTGCTGCATGAAGGAAGTTACAAATGCACTTGGTACTTCATAGCCCTTCTTCCAAAACTAAGCAGCCTCTTATAAATTGCTGGACAGAAACATCATATCTTAATACATGTCTTAGAACCTGAGGCTCTTGGGAACCATGTTACAGTTTACCAAGAAATGTACGGTGTGCCTGCCTTAGGGTCAGTTCACATGGCTGATTTTTCAGCATAAAACACCTCAAAAAATGCCTTTAAACAGCGCCTCATTAATTTGAATGGGAGTTAGCACTTGCTTCTTTTTTACACGTGTAAAAAAGAAGCAGCATGCCCTATCTTTGGGCAGAATCAGCGATGATTTTCCCACTCAAATTAACAGGAAGCAGAAAAAACTGGGCATTGGATACAGCACTGATTTTTCACAAGTGTATTGAAAATCAGCAGTGTGAACTGACAATAACAGTTCGAGAAGCAATGTAAGAGGACATAAAGTATATAAACAGGTTTTGCTCTAATAACATATTTAAAGCATTGATGTTATAATTAACACTTAGCTTGCAGAAAATTCATTTTTTTCCCCCTATATAACTGCATTTTCTCGCTAAGTTTTCCTAGAGTCTTAAACAAAATGGTAGCTTAATGACATTCTTTCTTGATACTGCCTGCTATTCTACACGGTTAACTTTGCTCAGAAAACCCCCAAAATGAACTGAAATATAAGAGGGCATTCATTACCACCGCTTTTGGAAACGCTGCAAGACCTTTGATTAACATGTTTTTTGGGAGGTGAGCTAACTAAAAAATCTGTTTTGGCGCAATGTTTATTTATTTATTTTTTATGGCATTCACCTAATGGGGTAGATCATATGTTATTATTATAGAGCCGGTGGTTGCGGACCAAATATTTATGATACCAAATATGTCTATTTTCTCTTTTTTCTTTTAGTTTTAACATTTTTAAAATACCGAATTTGGGGGGAATTTTTTTTTTTTTAATGTGAAACTTTTTTTTCAAAACACTATTATTTTAATTTTTAATTTTACCCTTTGTGTCCCCCATAAGTTCATACAAGACCTCTGGGGGACATTGAAATTCATTTTTTTTAACTATTGATTTCTCCTGTAACTGGGGCTGACATAGTAGCCCCAGTTACAGTGGAAATACACCCCCCAGAGATATACTGTACAGCCTTAGTGCAGGGCTGATCGAGGTCTATGGAAGACCCATCAGCTCCTGCTCTCCCCTGGCCCCGGTGGTCACATGATCGCTGGGCCGGGACAGGAAGTGGCAGATCGCTTTCTCAGCTGTATACACAGCGCTCGTTGAGCGCTGTGTATACAGCGATCTAGAGGACAATGACACCCAGGAACTGTCCCTGTCTTTTTATGGGGTGCTCTGCTGTCACTGCCAAAACCCCTTCGCTCTGCAGCTGCACCAGGGCCCATGAGCTGTTAGCTACGCCCCTGACTACGGGGGATAATTAACATAGTATTTTAGTAGTTCTGACATTGTTGGATTCAGCAATACCAATTGTTTATTTTCATTTTTAATGAATTAACATGGCAGGCCTGGGGGCCTTCAGAAGACTCCATAAACCATGACAACTGCTCAGATCCCCATGATTAAGTCTTTGTCTAGCCCACGGATGCTCAAACTGCGGCCCTCCAGCTGCATGCACTCCTGTTAGCCGATAGTTGTAGGCTGTCCAGGCATGCTGGGAGTTGTAGTTTAGCAACAGCTGGAGGGCCACTGGTTGGGCATCTCTGGGCTAGCCCAACAAGGAGCATGGCTATAAAAGGGCGTGACACGTTAAAGGTAGCACAATTTTACAACACAATTCTGGCATAAAACTCTGTCTCAAACTAAGCCAACCGATTGTAGGTATAAAGTTTAACAACAGTGTCTAGTCTTGAACCAAATTTATCATTCAGCCCGTCACAATGACAAATCTGGTGCAAGACAAGCCTGTGTAAAATTTCAAAATCTATTGGATTAGTAAATCTGCCACAATTAATTTGTTGGAAACATTTAAATTAGTTGCTCAAACCTATACATTTCATGAATGAAATAAGACACTTACGTGTACTATATGAGAAAATTCATTTATAATTTCATTCAAGTCCAATAAATCCTGGTAGAATGGAAACAATAAATTATCCACTTACAAATGAAAAAAAGTAATACAGGTTTAGAAAATTATTTCTCAAAAGGCATCTTTCATAACAACACTGTTTTTACACTGATAATTTTAGACTATTTTCACACTAGCCTTTTGGCTTTTCATTTCTGAGATCCGTCATGGGCTCTCAAAAGAGGTCTAAAATGAATCAGTTTTGCCGTAACGCATTCTGAATGGAAAAGGATCCGCTCAGAATACATCAGTTCTGGCTTCGTTTAGTCACCATTCCGCTCTGGAGGCGTTTTTCTGTCCGCGATGTGATCCGTCCTAAAACACAATGTAAGTCAATAGGATCCATTTTCTCTGACACAATAGAAAATGGATCCGGCCCCCATTGACTTTCAATGGTGTTCAAGATGGAGCCGTCATTGCTATAGAAGACATAATACAACCGGATCCACTCATGATGGATGCATGCGTTGTATTATTGTAACAGAAGTGTTTTTGCAGATCCATGACGGATCCGCAAAAAACGCTAATGTGAAAGTAGCCTTAAAATGATATAATGCATTTTCAATCTAAAGTTTGCCTTACTTTCTTTGGAATAGACACGTCATGAATGCTGTCTGTACTATTTTGTTACATTGGCTGTCCTCTCTTAGTATACATAATTTAAATGGGCCGTGATGTTTCAATATACTTTGGATAAATCAATAGTACAAGCCAGGGACCAGCTTGCATGCTGCCCATTGAAGACTATGGAGAGGGGAGGAGGCAAGGAAGAAGCATCTTCAGAGTATGAGGAAGAGACACACACACAGAAATGCTGCTGAAAGTTCTAGTAAGCGTTCACTCCGGTGTTTGATTCTTAACAACAGTGCTAATTACTGATAATCGCCTCCATGCTGCTGCTTCTGTGTGTATGAGAGATAGAAAAGGAGAGCCTGCACCTCTATATCTGTGCAGCTAACCTCCCCCACTCTGGAGCTCAGCTCAGGAAAAACGGACAAATAACAATGCAGAGTCTTTCAAACTATTGAAAAAATCAAATATACAAGTCACATAATGGCCCAAAAAAAATTCTATTCAGCTTATTTTAAAAAGCCACCTGAAACAGTATGTTTTAACAGCCATGACAGATTATAGACTTAACAATGCATCTCAATAAATTAGAATATCATTGAAAAGTTAATTTATTTCAGTAATTCAAATCAAAAAGTGAAACTTATACATTACATAGATGCATTACATATAGAGTGATCTATTTTAATCATGATGAATATTGCTTACAGCTAATTAAAACCCAAAAGTTAGTATCTCAGAAAATTATTTTGTGAAACAGGTCAATATTGTAGACTCATAAAGTCACACTATAATCAGCTAATCAACAGAAAACACCTACAAAGGTCATGGGAAAGACTGCTGACTTGACAGTTGTCCACAAGACAGTCACTGACAAACTCCACAAGATGGGTAAGCCACAAAAGGTCATTGCTAAAGAAGCCGGCTGTTCACAGAGGGCTGTATCCAAGCAGATTAACCCTTTTGCAAACTCCACTGTACATGTAAGTCGGCACTTTAAAGATGGTGCCCACTTGCAAGTCCAGCAGGCACCAAAGCCGCCAAGTTTCTGCTGTTTTAAACATCAGAGGCTTGGGGCAAATGACAGCCATAAGGCCGATTGTAGACATTTAAACCCTTAGAAACGCATAACAACCTTCCTGGGCTGAGATTGGGGAAGTTGGTATGTGCCTGTGATAGCTTAAAGGCTCAAGCAGGCTCTGATACTCGTCACTGGTATATACAAATTCAGGCCTGCAGGTGGCAGCACAGTATTAAATATTAAAGTTCAAATCACCCCCCTTTCCCCAAAATAAAAATACAAATAAATAAAAACATCATTGGCATTGTCGCATCCTAAAATGCCTATACTATTAAAATAAAACAATATTTATCCCATAATGGCATAATGAAAAATAATAATAATCAAAATTGCCAATTTAAATTGGTATCACTGAAAAGTACAGATAACCCTGCAAAAAATGAGCCCCCACACAGCTCAATAGACATAAATATAAAAAAGTTATAGGGGTTCGTATATGGCAATAAAAAGAAAAAAAATCTTTTTTTAATGAAGTTTTTATTTCTTTTCCATGAAGGTAATGAAGATAACAGGTCAATTTTACAGTATAGGGAAAGCCGTAAAAAAAAAAAAAAGACAAAAAAGACAAAAAAAATGTCATGGCTCTGGGAAGGCAGGGAGTGAAAAACAAAAATGGAAAATGATAGGGTCCTCTAAAGTTTAATGGAAATTTGAGTGGAAGAAAAAAGTTGGTAGAAAACGGTGCACAAACAACAAGGATAACCGCAGCCGTGAAAGAATTGTAAGGAAAAGGCCATTCCAGAATTTGGGGGAGATTCAGAAGGAGTGGACTGTGGTCAGTGCTTCAAGAGCCACCACACACAGATGTATCCAGGACATGGGCTACAACTGTAGCATTCCTTATGTAAAGCTATTCATGACCCAGAGCCAACGTCAGAAGCGTCTTACCTGGGCTAAGGAGAAAAAGGACTGGACTTTTGCTCGGTGGTCCAAAGTTCTGTTAAGCAAATTTTGCATTTGATTTGGAAATCAAGGTCCCAGAGTCTGGAGGAAGGGTGTAGAGGCACACAATCCAAGTTGCTTGAGGTCCAGTGTGAAGTTTCAACTAGAGATGAGCGAACACATGGAAGTTCGGGTTTGGGAAGTTCGGCCGAACTTCCCGAAAAGGTTCGGGATCCGAACTCAACCTGAACTTTAACCCGAACCCCATTAAAGTCAATGGGGACCCAAACTTTTAGGCACTAAAAAGGCTGTAAAATAGTCCAGGAAAGGGCTAGAGGGCTGCAAAAGACAGCAAAATGTAGGTAAATGCCCTGCAAACAAATGTGGATAGGGAAATGAATTAAAATAAAATAAAATAAATAAAAATTAACCAATATCAATTGAAGAGAGGTCCCATAGCAGAGAATCATGCATCATATCACCCACCACTGGAGAAGGCCACTTTCAGTTATTTCGGCCCCAGCACCCAGACAGAGGAGAGAGGTCCCACAGCAAGGAATAAGGCGTCATATCACCCACCACTGGAGAAGGCCACTTTCAGTTATTTAGGCCCCAGCACCCAGACAGAGGAGAGAGGTCCCACAGCAAGGAATAAGGCGTCATATCATCCACCACTGGAGAAGGCCACTTTCAGTTATTTAGGCCCCAGCACCCAGACAGAGGAGAGAGGTCCCACAGCAAGGAATAAGGCGTCATATGACCCACCATTGGAGAAGGCCACTTTCAGTTATTTAGGCCCAGCACCCAGACAGAGGAGAGAGGTCCCACAGCAAGGAATCATGCGTCATATCACCCACCACTGGAGAAGGCCACTTTCAGTTATTTCGGCCTCAGCACCCAGAGGAGAGAGGTCCCACAGCAAGGAATCATATGTCATATGACCCACCACTGGAGAAGGCCACTTTCAGTTATTTAGGCCCAGCACCCAGACAGAGGAGAGAGGTCCCACAGCAAGGAATCATGCGTCATATCACCCACCATTGGAGAAGGCCACTTTCAGTTATTTAGGCCCTGGCGCCCAGATTGAGGAGAGGTTCATTCAACTTTGGGTTGCACCGCAAGATCATGGTAAAGTTAAAAAAATGAGGATTTAATAAAGAAGTGCCCCGGAGTACAAGAATACATGGTTGAGGGGGAGGCAGTTATAAATGTCTATTCTGCACAAGGAACGGACAGGTCCTGTGGGATCCATGCCTGGTTCATTTTTATGAATGTCAGCTTGTCCACGTTGGCTGTGGACAGGCGGTTGCGTTTGTCAGTAATGACGCCCCCTGCCGTGCTGAATACACGTTCAGACAAAACGCTGGCCGCCAGGCAGGCCAGCACCTGCAAGGCATAAAATGCTAACTCTGGCCACGTGGACAATTTGGAGACCCAGAAGTTGAATGGGGCCGAACCATCAGTCAGTACGTGGAGGGGTGTGCAGAAGTACTGTTCAACCACGTTAGTGAAATGCTGCCTCCTGCTAACACGTTCCGTATCAGGTGGTGGTGCAGTTAGCTGTGGCGTGGAGACAAAACTTTTCCACATTTCTGCAATGCTAACCCTGCCCTCAGAGGAGCTGGCTGTGACACAGCTGCGTTGGCAACCTCTTGCTCTTCCTCTGCCTTCGCCTTGGGCTTCCACCTGTTCCCCTGTGACATTTGGGAATGCTCTCAAGAGCGCGTCCATCAGCATGCGCTTGTACTCACGCATCTTCCTATCACGCTCCAGTGCAGGAAGTAAGGTGGGCACATTATCTTTGTACAGGGGGTCCAGCAGGGTGGCAACCCAGTAGTCTGCACACGTTAAAATGTGGGCAACTCTGCTGTCGTTGTGCAGGCACTGCAGCATGTAGTCGCTCATGTGTGCCAGGCTTCCCAGAGGTAAGGACAAGCTGTCCTCTGTGGGAGGCGTATCGTTATCGTCCTCCGTATCCCCCCAGCCACGCACCAGTGATGGGCCTGAGCTGTGTCGGGTGCCACCCCACTGTGAACCTGCTTCATCCTCATCCTCCTCCACCTCCTTCTCATCCTCCTCGTCCTCCAGTAGTGGGCCCTGGCTGGCCACATTTGTACCTGGCCTCTGCTGTTGCAAAAAACCTCCCTCTGAGCCACTTCTAACAGACTGGCCTGAAAGTGCTAAAAATGACCCCTCATCCTCCTCCTCCTCCTGGGCCACCTCCTCTTCCATTATCGCCCTAAGCGTTTTCTCAAGGAGACATAGAAGTGGTATTGTAACGCTGATAACGGTGTCATCGCCACTGGCCATGTTGGTGGAGTACTCGAAACAGCGCAACAGGGCACACAGGTCTCGCATGGAGGCCCAATCATTGGTGGTGAAATGGTGCTGTTCCGCAGTGCGACTGACGCGTGCGTGCTGCAGCTGAAACTCCACTATGGCCTGCTGCTGCTCGCACAGTCTCTCCAGCAAGTGCAAGGTGGAGTTCCACCTGGTGGGCACGTCACATATGAGGCGGTGAGCGGGAAGGCCGAAGTTACGCTGTAGCGCAGATAGACGAGCAGCGGCAGGATGTGAATGCCGAAAGCGCGCACAGACGGCTCGCACTTTATGCAGCAGCTCTGACATGTCGGAGTAGTTGTGAATGAACTTCTGCACCACCAAATTCAGCACATGCGCCAGGCAAGGGATGTGCGTCAAACCAGCTAGTCCCAGAGCTGCGACGAGATTTCGCCCATTATCGCACACCACCAGGCCGGGCTTGAGGCCCACCGGCAGAAACCACTAGTCGGTCTGTTGTTCAATACCCCGCCACAACTCCTGCGCGGTGTGGGGCCTGTCCCCCAAACATATCAGTTTCAGAATGGCCTGCTGTGCTGAAGCTGGTGGTGAAGGTGTGTGGCTGACTGGATGAGCTGGTGGAAGCAGAGGAGGAGGAAGCCGAGTATGAGGAGGAGGCTACAGGAGGCAAAGAATGATGCCCTGCGATCCTTGGTGGCGGAAGGACGTGTGCCAAGAAACTCTCCGCCTGGGGCCCAGCCGCCACTACATTTACCCAGTATGCAGTTAGGGAGATATAGCGTCCCTGGCCGTGCTTACTGGTCCACGTATCTGTGGTTAGGTGGACCTTGCCACAGATGGCGTTGCGCAGTGCACACTTGATTTTATCGGATACTTGGTTGTGCAGGGAAGGCACGGCTGTCTTGGAGAAGTAGTGGCGGCTGGGAACAACATACTGTGGGACAGCCATGGACATCAGCTGTTTGAAGCTGTCTGTGTCCACCAGCCTCAATGACAGCATTTCAAAGGCCAGTATTTTAGAAATGCTGGCATTCAGGCCCAGGGATCAAGGTCGGCTAGGTGGGAATTTACGCTTTCTCTCCAAGGTTTGTGAGATCACACTGCCGTGTGATATGGTGGAGATGCTTGGTGACGCAGGTGGTGGTGTCGGTGGCACATCCTCTGTTTGGTGGGCGGCAGGTGCCAACGTTCCTCCCGAGGCGGAGGAAGAGGCAGAGGCAGCAGCAGAAGAGGGAGCAGGGGGAGCAAGAGTGAGTTCCTTGCTTTTAAGGTGTTTACTCCACTGCAGTTCATGCTTTGCATGTAGATGCCTGGTCATGCAGGTTGTGCTAAGGTTCAGAACGTTAATGCGTCGCTTCAGGCTCTGATGGCACAGCGTGCAAACCACTCGGGTCTTCTCGTCAGCACATTGTTTAAAGAAGTGCCATGCCAGGGAACTCCTTGAAGCTGCCTTTGGGGTGCTCGGTCCCTGGTGGCAGTGGCCAGTAGCAGGCGAACTCTCTTGGAGGCGGCTGTTCTGCTTTTGCCCCCTGCTCCCTCTTTTGCTACGCTGTTGGCTCGGTCTCACCACTGCCTCTTCCTCTGAACTATGAAAGTCAGTGGCACGACCTTCATTCCATGTGGGGTCTAGGACCTCATCGTCCCCTGCATCGTCTTCCACACAGTCTTCCTCCCTGACCTCCTGTTCGGTCTGCACACTGCAAAAAGACACAGAAGTTGGCACCTGTGTTTCGTCATCATCAGAGATGTGCGGACTCCGATGAGGTGGTATTCCCATGTCCTCATCATCAGGAAACATCAGTGGTTGTGCATCAGTGCATTCTATGTCTTCCAACACTGGGGAAGGGCAGGGCGGGTTCCCTTGGGAAACCCTGCCAGCAGAGTCTTCAAACAGCATAAGAGACTGCGGCATAACTTGAGGCTAAGACAGTTTCCCTGATATGCATGGGGGTGATGTGACAGACTGATGGGCTTGGTTTTCAGGCTCCACCTGTGCGCTTTCTGCAGAAGACTGGGTGGGAGATAATGTTGTGAACGTGCTGGATCCACTGTCGGCCACCCAATTGACTAGCGCCTGTACCTGCTCAGGCCTTACCATCCTTAGAACGGCATTGGGCCCCACCAAATATCGCTGTAAATTCTGGCGGGTACTGGAACCTGAGGTAGTTGGTTCACTAGGACGTGTGGCTGTGGCAGAATGGCCACGTCCTCTCCCAGCAGCAGAGGGTACACTAACACCACCACGACCGCGTCCGCGTCCCTTACTAGATGTTTTCCTCATTGTTACCGTTCACCAAGCACCACAATAAGAAAAAAAATATTTGGCCCAATGTATTGAATTCAAATTCAGGCCTTTTTTACAGGCACCTAACACTATCTGCCTATTTATTTATGTAGCGTATTACACTAATCCAGGCACAGCAGTAACCACTGATTTAGGGGAATATCTCTTTTAGGGCTAGTATTTAGGCCCTGGATGAAAGGTATCCTTTTATGGACAGATTTACACTTGGAGATGCACAGTAGCGTGAGAAAAAATATGTAGGATTATGCCTTCAGCAATTGTATTTTAACACTTTGTGTAATATATCCTTTAATGGACAGAAATCCAATGGGAGATGCACAGTAGCGTGTGAAGTTAATGAGGATGACCCTCTCAGCACTTGTATATACACCTTGAGTGTAATATACCCTTTTACGGACAGATTAACACTTGGCCTGCAACTGCTGGAACACCAGATTCAGGGTATTGCTATTTTGGCAAGTGAATTTCACCCCAGAACAAAATATACCCTTTCATGGACAAATTAACACTTGGCCTGCAACTGCTGGAACACCAGATTTATGGTATTGCTATTTTGGCAATTGAATTTCACCCCAGAACAAAATATATGTTTTGGCGTACACTATTATAGTTTGCCAGCCACAGCTGTGACACCAGATTTATGGTATTGCTATTTTGGCAATTGAATTTCACCCCAGAACAAAATATATGTTTTGGCGGACACTATTATAGTTTGCCATCCAGTGCTGGGACACCAGATTTAGGGGATTACTATTTTGGCAAGTGAATTTCACCCCAGAACAAAATATATGTTTTGGCGGACACTATTATAGATTGCCAGCCACAGCTGTGACATCAGATTTATGGTATTGCTATTTTGGCAATTGAATTTCACCCCAGAACAAAATATATGTCTTGGCGGACACTAATATAGTTTGCCAGCCAGTGCTGGGACAACAGATTTAGGGGATTGCTATTTTGGCAATTGAATTTCACCCCAGAACAAAATATATGTTTTGGCGGACACTATTATAGTTTGCCAGCCAGTGCTGGGACACCAGATTTAGGGGATTGCTATTTTGGCAAGTGAATTTCACCCCAGAACAAAATATATGTTTTGGAGGACACTATTATAGTTTGCCAGCCACAGCTGTGACACCAGATTTATGGTATTGCTATTTTGGCAATTGAATTTCACCCCAGAACAAAATATATGTTTTGGCGGACATTATTATAGTTTGCCAGCCAGTGCTGGGACACCAGATTTAGGGGATTGCTATTTTGGCAAGTGAATTTCGCCCCAGAACAAAATATATGTTTTGGTGGACACTAATATAGTTTGCCAGTCAGTGCTGGGACACCAGATTTAGGGGATTGCTATTTTGGCAAGTGAATTTCACCCCAGAACAAAATATATGTTTTGGAGGACACTATTATAGTTTGCCAGCCACAGCTGTGACACCAGATTTATGGTATTGCTATTTTGGCAATTGAATTTCACCCCAGAACAAAATATATGTTTTGGCGGACACTATTATGGTTTGCCAGCCAGTGCTGTGACACCAGATTTAGGGGATTGCTATTTTGGCAATTGAATTTCACCACAGAAAATAATCTATCTCTTGCCAGACAGCAGACAGTATTATACTTGGCTGGCCAAAGCTGGAACACCAGATTTAGGGGATTGGTATTTTGGCAATTGTATTGAACCCCTTAATAAAATATAGAAATTGCTATCCTCAGTTTCTAGGGGTGACAATAAGCACAGCCAAGCCCCTGATGTAGGATATAGCAAAAAAAAAAACTAGTATTGATGGATTGATGAACTTGGTGGCAGCTTGATCTGGTGCACCACAAGTCACAAAATGGCCGCCGATCACCCCAAAAAAAATAAGTGACAGAAAAACGCTCTGTGCAGCCTAAAAACCAGTGAGCAAGTAACTAGCAGAAGTTGAATCATTCACAGCTGAAGATCGATCACTTCATTAGGTGCTTTTGCTGACTTTTCCCTGCCTAATCTCGCCCTCACAGCAGCTGCATCCTCTCTCTACACTAATCAGAGAAGTGAGACGTGCAGCGCTACGTGACTCCAGCTTAAATAGAGGCTGGGTCAAATGCTGCACTTGGCCAATCACAGCCATGCCATTAGTAGGCATGGCTGTGATGGGCTCTTAAGGCAAGAAGTAAAACGCTAGCTGATTGGCTGCTGTGTAGCCCTTCAGAAAGCGGGAAGAAATCGCCGATCAACGAACCCGAACTTTTTTGAAAATGTTTGGGTTCGGGTACGTGTCCCGAACACCCCAAAATTCGCTCAACACTAGTTTCAACAGCTAGTGATGGTTTGAGAAGCCATGTCATCTGCTGGTGTGGTCCATTGTGTTATATCAAATCTAAAGTCAGCGCAGCTGTCTACCAGGAAATTTTATAGCACTTCATTCTTCTCTCTGCTGACAAGCTTTATGGAGATGCTGATCTCATTTTTCAGCAGGACTTGGCACCTGTCCACACTGCCAAATGTATCAATACCTGGTTTAATAACCACGGTATCACTGTGCTTGATTTGCTTGCAAACTCGCCAGACCTAAAACTCATAGAGAATCTACGGGCTATTGTCCAGAGGAAGATGAGAGACACCAAACCCAACAATGCAGACGAGCTGAATACAAATTTTTTTTTATTGGTCCTATATAATATTTTCATTTTCTGAGATACTGACTTATGAGTTTTCATTAGTTATAAAAAAGAAATAAAAACTTGAAATAGATTACTCCAGGGATGTTCAGCCTGCGGCCCTCCAGCTGTTGTACAATTACAACTCCCATCATGCCCTTCTGTATGCTGATAGCTGTTGCATGCTGGGAGTTGTAGTTTTGCAACAGCTGGAGCGCCACAGGTTGGGCATCCCTGGATTACTCTGTTTGTAATGAACCTATATAATATGTGAGTTTCACTTTTTCAATTGAATTATTAAAATGAATGAACTTTTTGATGATATTCTAATTTACTGAGATGCACCTGTATAAGAATGTGATTGGTCAAAGTTGTCCCTGAAAGGGTGTAAAAAGTTCCACCCCATAGTCTTCACTGGGCAACCATTCAGTTAAAGACTCCCAAGAGATCATATTATTCTAGGTAAAAGCTTGTCCATCACACTGTAGATCCATCCTACAAAACCCAGTACTTTCCACAAATGACAATTTATCCAAATGTCTCCAACACAAAATAAAATTAATACAAATGAAACAAGTGACAATTGTTTAGGTGGTCAATAATCAGTGCAATTTGTACTGCCCATACAATGATCAAGTTACAATTAATGCTATATAGAGCTGAAATCCAGAGGTAGCAAATCTAAAACAATGGCAAGAAAATGCTGAGTTTTTTCAATGGTTTTAATGGCTTTAGTCACGTGTTAACGCAATCTTTTGAATTCTGCTACATTTGTACAATGTTGTTCATATGACCTTAGGCAAGATCTATTTCACATCACTGTGGAAAATGACAGGGGGTTACATTTAGGTTTTATACACATGTTGCAGTCGCACTTGGGGTACGTTACGAAAGTTGGTCAATGGATATCTCCAACGGGAGATATACTAGAAAGGTCATGAGACAGTTTGATGGGACTAACAGATTTTGACCCAAAAAATAAAACATATTATGAACGGTACCTTTTCCAGTGTATTCCATGATTCTGAGGCATTTGGATCCTGAATTTCAATGAACTGTGCATCAATTTGGATTGAGGGATTATTTTCACAGGGAGGCTCTACAATAAATTAAACTTTAATTAAAAAAGCAGATATAATAAAATATAGATAAATATAAGGAAGACAATATAAAAATAGAAGAAACGTCATAGATAAAATTAAAGAAATGACCAGCAAAAGAGGCATTAAACCTATTTTTTGCTGGGTGTTGTAACCATTTGATTGACAGTCCTGACAAATCAAGAATTTTAACAGTTTTCTTTTCTTTCAGCCACAATTTATGTGGTGCTGCATTTACTGGTATGTATTTTACATGTATGAGACACTTTATTGAGCTAGTCTAACAGACTAAGCAGTATATTCAGGGATTCAGCAAAATACATTATTGAATGATTCTTGCAATTGAAGGTCTTACTGTAAACCTACAAAGTAAACCAATAGATCTCAATCAAGAGAGATCTTAAAGGGAATGTATCAGCTACAATCTTTTTTGCCAATTCAAATACTTTTTTATTTTCTGATTGTAGATCTTTTAAATTCTATTTACTGAACATTATTATGGGGGCAGCCATCTTGCCTGAGCTGTTAACAGCTTTTAGAGATATGGTTTACAGCAGCCATAGACATGATGGACGAGAGCTAATATCACTGACTTCTATGGGAGAGTTTTCTAGCCATGCTCTGTGGCCTGTAAATAGGTTATTTTACATGCTAGGAGTAGCTTTGATATCATTTTTTGTGACAGAAGCATCTTTAACCCTACTCTGTTTTTGCGTTTTCACTCCCTACCTTCCCAGAGCCATACATTTTTTATTTTTCCGTTTACATAGCTGTATGGGGGCTTGTTTTTTGTTGTACTTTCTAATGCCACTATTTAATATTGCATAGGATGCAGTGGAAAGCAGGAAAAAAATGTCACCACTGACTTGTGCTTTCATTCTCCAGGTCAGTATGAATCCGGTGATACCAGATATGTATAGTTTTTCTTGTGGTTTAATACTGAAAAAAAAAAAACTTAAAAAACATTTTTTTCTTCTTTTCATCGCCATATTCTGACCCCCTAACTTTTTTATAGTTTTGTCTACAGAGATTTGTGGGGGGTAATTTTTTATGGGACGATCTATCGTTTTTGACAATACATTTTTGATCACTTTTTATGACATTTTTATGGAAAAGTTATGGAAAAACAGCGGTTTTTAGCTTTTTCTAATATTTTAATATTATGGGCATTGTCGCAAGAGACAATGCCCATGATATTATTTTTTGAATTTGAGTGTTTTTCAAAACTTGTTAAAAATTTTTACATTTTTTATTTTGTTGTGGACCACAACTTGCAATTATCATACTGGAACTTTTGAACAAATTCCATTATTCTGTACAGAAATCACTATAGTTCAGTGCTGCCACCTGCTGGCCTGAACTAGGATATACTAATAATGAGCCTGGAAGCCTAGTACAGGCTCCGGTTTATTATTCCAACAGGGAGCTTTCCCTGATCACTATTGGGTGAAAGTGTGCCTGAAAGAAGCGCACGCTTCCGGGTTTTAGCCTTGGTCATATTTGACTATCATGTGAGGGGTTAAATGTCTGCGGTCTGCATTACTGCTGATCATGGACATTAACTGGAGGTGTCCGGACAAGCACGACGGATGAGATGCTGGCTTAAAGGGGTTGACTGGCCATATATATTGATGATTTATCGACAGGATAGGTCATCAACATCAGATTTGCAGAGGTCCGACACCTGGCACCATCAACAGCTGTTTGAAGAAGAGACAGTGCTCCATTCGAGCACAGCTTCCTTTTCATTACACTGCACTTCATCTCGGAAGTTAAGCGTAATGATGAGTATTTACTCCATTTGTAATTACACTACGCCACAGGCGCGTACATACAGGGGTCGCAGCTGCGACCGGGCCCAGCACTCCCAGGGGGCCAGCCGCCTGTGGACCCCTGGCCCCTGCAGTAGTGTTGTACCCAAGGCAGCTGGGGCCTGCAGCCCCACCACAAATGATTGAAACAAATGAAAATTTTTTAATAGTATATGGCCGGTCGGGCCCTGGCCTCTGTGCCTTGCCGGCGGTGCAGCACTGCACACTCGCAGTTAGTAACTTACGCGGCGGCCTCTCCTCCGGCTCCTCCCATCCAGGGCTGCTGCCAGTGCCTTGCTCCAGACCAGACCCGTGACCTTGCGCTGGGTCTCGCGGGTTGACGGGATGATCCGGGCCCGCGACACTGCCGACGCACGCCAGAAGACGGGATTATGGACAAGATGGCCGGAGCAGAGCAGGTTCAGAGTAGGTAATTTTTATTTTTTTTTGTATGTTCCGGATTTATAACACAGGGAGCATCTGGAAGTGCGGCACAGTGGCACCAATGCACTGGCATCGCAGCAAATCCTTCATAGGGGCGCGACCCCGAGGGCCCCTTTTTTTCATGAAATATTTGGCAAAACGCAAAAATGACAAAAAATTAAATATATACAGAGGGGGCAAAAAATGTAATATATACACAGGGGACAAATGGAATATATACAGAGGGGGCAAAATGGATATAGATATATATATATATATATATATATACAGGGGCCCTGTATTTATATATATCCATTTTGACCCCTGTCTATATATTCCACTTTTTGCCCCTGCTGTATATATATTCCATTTTATCCCCTGTAACTGTGAGGGGGACACATATCTGGCCATAACTACTGTGAGGGGGACACATATCTGGCCATAACTACTGTGAGGGGGACACACATCTGTCCATAACTACTGTGAGGGGGACACATATCTGTCCATAACTACAGTGAGGGGACACATATCTAGACATAACTACTGTGAGGGGAACACATATCTGGACATAACTACTACTGTGAGGAGAACGCATATCTGGCCATAACTACTGTGAGGGGAACACATATCTGTCCAAAACTACAGTGAGGGGGACACATCTGGCCATAACTACTGTAAGGGGGGTATATAGCTGGCCATAACTACTGTAAGGGACCACATGGAGGACATAACTATTTTCAAGGGACCACAAGGTGGGTTTAATTACTGTGAGGGGACACAAGGTGGGCATTAGTACTGTGAGGGGCCACAATGTGAGCATTAGTACTGTGTAGTAGCACTTAGGAGAAATGTCCTAGATTACCCTGCTATTCATTGGCATGGCTCAGTCTTACAGGCCAGCACAGCGCCTCCTGCTGGTGATTTGACAGAGGCAGTCACCATCCCTTCCTTATGTGATTATTCTTTTTTTCTCTATCACCACAGGGACCTTTTTCTGGATCCAGCGGACATCACGCCAACGCCAGGGACACCCTGGATGAGGTAGGACTAGATTTTATTAGGACTGGGTGAGTGTAGCCATGCATTGGGCTTAGTGCTCTTTCACACGAGTGGATGCCATGCAGGTAATCTGCTGATGAAAGAGAGCCAAGCCCCGTACTGGACAGCAGAGACACGGAGCATTAACATGATTCATAATGATCTGTGCCTCTCTGTGATCGATTTGCTACAAAATCACAGTGACAACTTTATCTTACTGTGATTTTGTAGTAAATAGGTCACAATGA
Source organism: Bufotes viridis (assembly GCA_033119425.1). Classification (NCBI taxonomy): domain Eukaryota; kingdom Metazoa; phylum Chordata; class Amphibia; order Anura; family Bufonidae; genus Bufotes; species Bufotes viridis. The sequence goes on along the minus strand of CM065593.1, from coordinate 184,783,256 downwards.
GGCACAGAGCATTATCAATCACAATCCAGGGAGCCCAAGTAAATTCTTGCCCAGGGTCCAATCAACATTAAAGACGGCAAAGTGTGCATTGCGGTACGGTTTGGAGGCATGTTGGGTGAATGGTAGGAGAGGTAGTGGGGGGGGGGGGCATGGATCAGTTTCGCACCGGGGCCCCATGGATTGTGTGTACGCCACTGCTACGCCACCACTACACAGGAGATGACGCGTGGTGTAATGACCAGGAAGCGACACTCACATGGAGAACCGCCTCCTCAACAAACTGCTGATCAGCGGGGGTGCCAGGTGTTGGACCCCTGCAGATCTGATGTTGATGACCTATCCTGACAATAGGTCATCAATATATATGGCTGGAAACATCTTTAATTATTATCCAAGTCATGTCAGAAGGTCTTTTAAAAGGTTGAACACTGACTTATTGGATAGCTACCTTACAACTGGTAGCATTAGAGGCAGAACTAATTTGCATACCCTCTTCCCAGAATTCAAGGGGAGCTTTGCCTAGACTATAAGACCCCTCAAAACGTTTAAGGTTTTCTCCATAAGGAGATATTGTATTCCCTAAATATAGATGATGACATGGAAAATTAAAGGGGTTGTGCAGTGGCATAATATTAATGACCTATTCTCAGGGTAGATCATCAATATCAGATTGACGGGGGTCTAGAATACAGGCAAACTGTGATGAGGATGCAGCGCTCCCACAAGCGCCATGAGCCCTTCAAACAGCTGATCAGCAGGGGTGCAGCGGAAGGACCCTCACTAATCTAATAACTATCACCTATTCTGTGGTTAGGGGATAACTTAACATAACCGGAACACCCCTTTAAAAACGGATAATAATAATAATCTTTATTTATATAGCGCCAACATATTCAAGTACAAACAGAGTCATAAATAACATAGAAGCAGGTCAATGATTAAACAGGTCAATAATTAAATAAGAGGAATGAGGGCTCTGCTCCCAAGAGCTTACGAGATCTATGAGAAGGTGGGGGTGAGACAAAAGGTAGAAGTGCTTGTTTTGTACAATTGTCCAACCATCTTAACACAATAGGGGAGTAGATGTAAGGCTACATGAGCATGGAGCATGGTGAGGAGTAGATGGTAGTCTATAGTGTGGAATTCTGCAGAGAGATGAGAATTAGTAAAGAGTAGTCACCATTGCATTTAGTTGTCAGGAGTAGGGATGAGCGAACCCGAACTGTATAGTTTGGGTTCGTACCGAATTTTGGGGTGTTTGGGACCCGGACCCGAACATTTTCCAAAAATTTCGGGTTCGTTGTTCGGCGAATTCTTCTCGCCTTCTGAAGGGCTGGACAGCAGCCAATCAGCTACCGTTTTACTTCTTGCCCTAAGAAGCCATCACAGCCATGCCTACTTATGGCATGGCTGTGGTGATTGGCCCAGTGCAGCATGTGACCCAGCCTCTATTTAAGCTGGAGTAACGTAGCGCCGCACGTCACTCTGCTCTGATTAGTGCTCTGATTAGTGTAGGGATAGGAAGCAGCTGCTGTGAGGGCGAGATTAGGCAGGGAAAACTTAGCAAAAACAACTAATGAAGTGATCGATCTACAGCTGTGAATCATTCAACTTCTGCTAGTTAATTGCTCACTGGCTTTTAGGCTGCACAGAGCGTTTTTCTGTCACTTTTTTCTGGGGTGATCGGCGGCCATTTTGTGTCTTGTGGTGCACCAGCACAAGCTGCCACCAAGTCCATCAATCCATCAATACTACGTGTTTTTTTGCTATATCCTACATCAGGGGCTTGGCTGTGCTTATTGTTACCCCTAGAAACTCAGGATAGAAATTTCTATATTTTATTGAGGGGTTAAATCCAATTGCCAAAATAGCAATCCCCTAAATCTGGTGTTCCAGCTGTGGCTAGCCAAGTGTAATACTGTCTGCTGTCTGGCAAAGGATAGAATTTTTTCTGTGGTGAAATTCAATTGCCAAAATAGCAATCCCCTAAATCTGGTGTCCCAGCAGTGGCTGGCCAAGTTTAATAGTGTCCGGCAAATAATATATATTTTTTTTCTGGGGTGAAATTCAATTGCCAAAATAGCAATACCATAAATCAGTGGTTTCAGCTGTGGCTTGCCAAGTTTAATAGTGTCCGGCAAAGGATATATTTTGTTCTGGGGTGAAATTCAATTGCCAAAATAGCAATACCGTAAATCTGGTGTCCCAGCAGTGGCTGGCCAAGTTCAATAGTGTCCGGCAAAGGATATATTTTTTTCTGGGGTGAAATTCAGTTGCAAAACTAGCAATACCGTAAATCTGGTGTTCCAGCAGTGGCTGGCCAAGTTTAATAGTGTCCGGCAAAGGATATATTTTGTTCTGGGGTTAAATTTAATAGCCAAAATAGCAATCCCCTAAATCTGGTGTCCCAGCAGTGGCTGGCGAAGTTTATTAGTGTCCGGCAAAGGATGTTTTTTTTTTCTGGGGTGAAATTCAATTGCCCAAGTAGCAATACCATAAATCAGTGGTTTCAGCTTTGACTGGACAACTTTCATAGTGTCCGTCAAAGGATATATTATTTTCTGGGATGAAATTCAGTTGTAAAAATAGAAATACCGTAACTCTGGTGTTCCAGCTGTGACTGGACAAGTTTAACAGTGTCCGTCAAAGATTATATTATTTTCTGGGGTGAAATTCAGTTGTAAAAATAGAAATACCGTAAATCTGGTGTTCTAGCTGTGACTGGACAAGTTTAATAGTGTCCGGCAAAGGATATATTATTTTGTGGGGTGAAATCTGGTGTCCCAGCAGTGGCTGGCCAAGTTTCATAGTGTCCGTCAAAGGATATATTATTTTCTGGGGTGAAATTCAATTGCCAAAATAGCAATACCGAAAATCAGTGGTTTCAGCTGTGGCTGGCCAAGTTTAATAGTGTCCGGCAAAGGGTAGATTTTGTTCTGGCGTGAAATTCAATTGCCAAAATAGCAATACCGGTAATCAGTGGTTCCAGCTGTGGCTGGCCAAGTTTAATACTGTCTGGCAAAGGATAGATTTTAAATTGTTGGGTGAAATATTACAATTTTTGCCAGGTACAAACCCCTGCACTGCATAACTGACAGGGAACTTACAATTGGCGGTTACATTCTTGCATGAAATAAAGCCTTTTTGGGCTGTGAAGCCAAAGGTAGTCGCCAATAACTGTTTTTTTATTTTTTATTTTTTTAAATAAATTAGTGTAGACCCCAAAACATTGGGAAAATATAAAAAATAAAACAAAGTGTAGGTGCACGGTAGTATAACAGTGGTTGGGTGAGGCCGGTATACATGTCTATTCTGCATAAGGTACAAACAAGTCCTGTGGGATCCATGCCTGGTTCTTTTTAATAAACGAAAGCTTGCCCACATTGTCTGCTGACAGGCGGCTGCGCTTGTCTGTGATAATGCCACCGGCCATGCTAAACACACGTTCAGACAATACAGTGGCTGCAGGGTAGGCCAGCACCTCCAAGGTGTAAAGGGCAACCTCAGGACATGTGCCCAATTTGATGACCCAGAAGTTGAATGGGGCAGACCCAATGGCGTAGCTAGAAATGATTGGGCACCACAGCAAATTTTTGAATGGGGCCCCCCTCCCCCAGTAATTTTTGCACAAACCCCTTCCTTTCATGCCGCTATGCCTGTGGCTACTAAAGATCGCTCTCTCAGACCAGGCCCAGCAGCTGTTCCATTCGCTTTCTACACTGTCTATACTGCCACTGTATATAATTTCATTGTATAATACTAGTGTATTAGTCCTCCTCCTCCTCCTGGATGGGCCCTTACTAGGTCACAGCCCCAAAGCAGTTGCTTCCCCTGTTTCCCCTGTAGCTATTCACCTAGGCAGACCCATCAGTCAGTACGTGTACTGTTCCTCCATGTTGCTGAAATGCTGCCTTCTGCTAAGATGTTTCAGATCTGCTGGTGGTGCAGGTTGTTGTGGCGTGATGACAAAGCTTTTCCACATTTTGCCCATGCTAACCCTGCCTTCTGAGGTGATGCTGGTGACCCAGCTGCATTGGCAAATTCTTCCTCCTGCTCCTCTGCCTTCACCTTGTGCTTCCACTGAGTCCCTGGTGTCAGGTGTGAATTTCATCAGCAGCGTGTCTACTAGCGGGCTCATCTTCCTATTACACTCCAGTGAGGGAATTAAGGACGGCACGTTGTACTTGTAACGGGGATGCAGCAGGGTGGCCACCCAGTAATCAGCAAAAGTTAGAATGTGGCAGTAACTGGGTGGTCGTTGTGCAGGCACTGCAGCATGTAGATGCTCATGTCTGCCAGGCTGCCCAGAGGCAAGGACAAGTTATCTCTTTGAGGGAGGTATATCGTCTGTGTTCCTCCTACTCTTCTTCCTCCAGAACTGTGCCCTGGCTTGACAATTGTGTTCCAGGCCAGGGCCTATGTTGGTGCAGATACCCACCCTCCGAGCCACTTGTATTTAACATAGTAACATAGTATGTAAGACTGAAAAAAGACATTTGTCCATCCAGTTCGGCCTGTTTCCTACAAGTTGATCCAGAGGAAGGCAAAAAACCCCTGTGAGGCAGAAGCCAATTTTCCCCACTTATGGGGAAAAAAATTTCTTCCCGACTCCAATCAGGCAATCAGAATAACTCCCTGGATCAACGACCCCTCTCTAGTAGCTATAGCCTGTAATATTATTACACTCCAGAAATAAATCCAGTCCCCTCTTGAATTCCTTTATTGTACTTACCATCACCACCTCCTCAGGCAGAGAGTTCCATAGTCTCACTGCTCTTACAGTGAAGAATCCTTTTCTATGTTTGTGTACAAACCTTCTTTCCTCCAGACGCAGAGGATGTCCCCTTGTCACAGTCACAGTCCTTGGGATAAATAGATGATGGGACAGATCTCTGTACTGACCCCTGATATATTTATACATAGTTATTAGATCTCCCCTCAGTCGTCTTTTTCTAAAGTGAATAACCTAATTTTGATAACCTTTCAGGGTACTGTAGATCCCTCATTCCAGTTATTACTTTAGTTGCCCTCCTCTGAACCCTCTCCAGCTCTGCTATGTCTGTCTTGTTCACAGGAGCCCAGAACTGTACACTGTACTCCATGTGTGGTCTGACTAGTGATTTGTAAAGTGGTAGGACTATGTTCTCATCACGGGCATCTATGCCCCTTTTGATGCAACCCATTATCTTATTGGCCTTGGCAGTAGCTGCCTGACACTGGTTTTTGCAGCTTAATTTGCTGTTTATTAAAATTCCTAGATCCTTTTCCATGTCAGTGTTACCGAGTGTTTTACCATTTAATATGTACGGGTGACTTGCATTATTCCTTCCCATGTGCATAACTTTACATTTGTCAGTGTTAAACCTCATCTGCCATTTTTCTGCCCAAGCCTCCAATCTATCCAGATCCCTCTGTAGCAGAAAACTGTCCTCTTCAGTGTTAATTACTTTACACAGTTTAGTGTCATCTGCAAGTTGGTTGGCCTTAAGTTAAGGATAAGGCGTGTATATAGTTTTGTTTCTTTATATAGTAAGTTTAGCTGCATTATAGTTATTTTAATATGTTTTTAAGAAAATTTGTAAATATTTTTTTTAATGGTTTGAGTGAAAGGGGGTGGGGGTGGGGTGTTGAATTGTAACTGAATTGATTTTTACTGTCTGGTGTTTAGGAATATCTGCACCCCAAATTCAGCACATGTGGCAGGCAGGGGATGTGTGGCAAACCGGCTAGGCCCAGACCTGCTAGTATATTTGGCCCATTAGCGCACAACACCAGGCCGGGCTGGTGGCTCAGTGGCACCAACCAATGGTCGATCTGTTGTTTCATGCCTGTCCACAGCTCCTGCGCGGTGCGGGGTTTGTCCCACAAACACACAAGTTTTAAAACAACCTGCTGTCGTTTCCCCCTGGCTGTGCTGCTGTGTGTGGTGAAGGTGTTACGCTGAGTGGATGAGGAGGAGGAAGCCGAGTAGGAGGAGGCGGTAACAGGATACAAAGAGAAATGCCCAGCAATCGTTGGGGGTGGGAGGAAATTCACAAAAATGCGATCCACCTTTGGGCCAGCCGCTACATTTACCCACTGTGTTATTGGTTATGTGGACGTTGCCACAGATAGTGTTGCGCAGTGCACACTTGATTTTGTCCCCACTTGGTTGTGCAGGGAAGGGATGGCTCGCCTGCAAAAGTAGCGGCGGCTGGGATACACGTACTGTGGGATAGCCACCGCCATAAGGTTTTTAAAACTGTCTACCAGACAGAATGACAGCATTTGAAAGGAACAGGAAGTTTGAAATAAGGCATTCAGAGCCATGGGTAGGGGGGTACTTCCTCTTTCTATTTATTTTTTTCTCCAGTGTTTGGGAGATGGACAGCTGATAGCTGAACACTTCCATGGGATTTGGTGGAGATGCTTGGTGACAATGACAGATGTTGTGGCGTTGCTGCCACATTCTCTGTTTGCTGGGTGACAGGTGCCACTGTCACTCACTTGGGCTCAAGTTTAGAATGTTTATTTATTATTTGCCTGTATTTTATTTTAAGTCATTTCCCTATTCGCATATGCTTGCAGGGCATTTACCTACATTTTGCTGCCTTTTGCAGCCCTCTAGCCCTTTCCAGGGCTATTTTACAGCCATTTAAGTGCCCAAAAGTTCGGGTCCCCATTGACTTCAATGGGGTTCGGGTTCAGGGTGAAGTTCGGGTCGAGTTCTGATCCCGAACGCGAACATTTTCGGGAAGTTCGGCCAAACTTCTCGAACCCGAACATCCAGGTGTTCGCTCAACTCTAGTCAGGAGGTAATTGGTTACTTTGGCGAGGGCAGTTTCTGAAGAATGTAGGGTGTGAAAAACAGATTGTAGCGGATCAAGTAGAGAGTTTGCGAAGAGATAGCGGATAGCTGAAGAGTAGTCGCTCAAGGAGTTTAGAGATAAAGGGGGAGATTAGAGACAGGTCTCTAGTTAGCTGCGCAGGATGGGTGAAGAGAAGATTTCTTTAATAATGGGGTTATAAAAGAATGTTTGAAGGAAAAGGGGAAGATACCAGAAGGGAGAGAGAGATTGAAGATTTTGGTTAGGTGAGTGGTGACAGCCAGGGAAAGAGACTGGAGGAGATGTGAGGAAAAGGGTCACTAGAGCATGTGGTGGGACGAGAAAAAGAGAGGAGCATGGAGACTTCTTCTTATGTGACTGGGTGGAATGTGGAGAGTGAGCCAGAGGAGATGCGTGTGGGATCAATGACACTTAGGCCTCTTGCACACGGACATTGTGCATCCGTTCCGTGCTTTGGAGACCGCAATTTGCGGTTCCCAATGCACGAGCAACATCCGTGCAGCGGCCGGGACGGATCGAGACCCATTCAACTTGAATGGGTCTGTGATCCGTCTGCACCGCAAAAAAATAGAACAAGATATATTTTTTTGTGATGCGGAGGCACGGACAGAAACACCATGGAAGCACTCCTTAGTGCTTCCGTGGGCTTCTGATCCGTGCTTCCGTTCTGCATCTCTGTGATGGGACTTGAATGGGTTCGCATCCGTGATTCGGAGTGCACATGGGCCGCGGGCACACAACGGTCGTGTGCAAGAGGCCTTAGGCTGGGAGCTGATTTCCTGCCGGATATTTAAATTTTTTTTTTTTGAAGTAGGTGGATAGATCGTCAGTACGGAGGTCTGTAATATGTGCCTGCACTTTTGGACTAAGGAGGGAGTGAAAAGTGCTAAAGAGATTTTTCGGATTATAAGAAAGTGAGGAGATCAGGGTGGTAAAGTAGATCTGTTTGGAGAGGTGAAGGGTAGAGTTGTAGGTTGTCAACATGAACTTATGTTGGAAGAAATCTTGTGGTACGTGAGTTTTTGGTGCTTCTGGAGCATCGCTGGAGGAAGCGATTTGAGGTGTAAGCCAGGGTTGCTTTTCTCTCTGTTTGGAGGTTTGAGTGTAGGGGGCGCTACTTCCTCCAGGCTGCTTCTGAGGGTGTCATTATAGCGTTTTTCAGCCAGTTCTGGACGGGAGAGGGAGAAGAATGAGGACAGTGGTGACTGCAGAGAGTCTGTAAGTTTCTTAGTGTTAATGGCATGTAGATTTCTGAATGTGTGACAAGTAAGAGTGTGCTGAGAAGGATGAGGACTTGTGACAGTAATGGAGAGAAGATTGTGGTCAAAGAGCAAGAGAGGAGAGTTAGTGAAGTTGGAAACGGAACAGAGACAGAAAAAGACCAGGTCAAGTGTGATACCGTCTTCATGCGTCTGAGAGTTTGAAAGCTGTGAAAGTCCAAGACAGGAGGTTAGAGAGAGAAGCTGGGAGGTAGACGGAAAAAAAAAGCTGTTTATGGGGATGTTAAAATGGCTCAGAATGAGAGTTGATACCTCTGAGAACAAGAAGTGTGACAGCTAGGCAGCAAAGTGATCCAGGAACTGGGTGGGTGAACCAGGGGGTGATTTATCCCTAGGATAGGCACGGAAACCCTGCTGATCAGCTGTTTGGAAGTAGCGCTGGCACTGGAAATGGATGTCACAACTACATAGACCAGAAAATTATAGCCATTTGTACAAATACAGTGCAGCTTAAAAAGAACCACAAGTCTTGTGAAGTCTGTTTGAAAAATACGAATAAATCTAGAAGCTTCTCTGTGTAATTAATTAAGTTAGAAATTAGAATAGTGTTTCACAGAAAAGGTAGATTTAGGCTGGCAACCCGGTTTGCAGACAGAGGAATCGGAGGTTCCACCTGCAGCCAGTTACATCACATTCAGACAAGTTTATGAGGAGGAGGATGAGGGAAATGGGTAATCTCATTAGACACAAATAGATGAATTCTTTACTTTTTCACCAAAATTATAAAAATGAAGGATGATATTAATGGAGGAACTGCTTAGACTTTTTTGTAATCCATGACACTTTGCTTTCCTTTAACCCCTTCCCGATATATGACGTAATAATACGCCATGACGGCAAGTGACTTGCCGCACTTTGACGTACTATTATGCCATGGTGATCAGACGGTAATTGGAGCGGTGCACGCCCGATCACTGGAGGTCCCGGCAGTCCCTCATAGTCAGGCCCCTGCTGTATCCGCCAGCATCGCTGTAAAAGCCGAAAAATATAAAGTTTGAAGTAAAAAAAGCCCATTTCCCCTGATTTTATAATAAAAAACTGAAAAAAAAGGAAAACACACATATTAAGTATCACTGCGTCTGTAAAGTTGGTTCCATAAATATATCATATGATCCAGCCCATCCGATAAACACCATAAGAATAAAATAAAAACTGTGTCAAAAAAGCCATTTTTGTCACCTTACATCACAAAAAGTGCAACACCAAGTGATCAAAAAGGCGTATGTCCCACAAAATGTTACAAACTATTGCTCTCAGAACATGGAGACATTAAAACATCATGTTTTTGCTTCAAAACTGCTATTACTGTGTTAAGTGAAATAAATAAAAAAAGTAGACATATTAGGTATCGCTGCGTCCGTAACAATTATATATAATTACATGACCTAACCCCTCAGATGAACACCATAAAAAAATAAAAACAGTGCCAAAAAAAGCCATTTTTTTTGTCACCTTACATTACAAAAATTTCAACACCAAGCGATCACAAAGGCGTATGCCCCCCAAAATAGTACCAATCCAACTGTAACCTCATCCTGCAATAAACCCTACCCTGGCTCTCAGACTATGGAGACACTAAAACATCATTTTTTGTTTTCAAAAATGCTATTATTGTGTAAAACTTAAATAAGTAAGAAAAAGTATACATATTAGGTATTGCCCATAACGATCTGCTCTATAAAAATATCACATGACCTAACCCCTCAGGTGAACACCATAAAAAAATACAAATAAAATCTGTGCCAAAATTACCAATTTTTTGGTCACCTTGCCCCGAAAAGTTTAATAATGAATGATCAAAAAATCATATGTACTCAAAAATGGTACTAATAAAAACGTCAACTCTTCCTGCAAAAAGCCCCTGCACAAGACGATTGGGATAAAAATAAAAAAAATATGACGTTCAGAAAATGGAGACACAAAAACATAATTTTTTTTCAAAAATGCTTTACTATGTAAAATTTTAAGAAACAAAATAGACATATTTGATATCATTGCATCTGTAACAACCTGCTCTATAAAAATAGCACATGATCTAACCTGTCAGATGAATGTTGTAAAAAAAAAAAAACAGTCCCATTTTCTGGTTACCTTGCCTAAAAAAAAACGTAATATAGAGCAATTAAAAATTATATGTACCCCAAAATAGTACCAATAAAACTGGCACCTTATCCCCTAGATTCCAAAATGGGGTCACTTTTTGGGAGTTTCTACTGTAAGGGTGCATCACTGGGGCTTCAAATCGGACATGGCATCTAAAAACCAGTCCAGCAAAATCTGCCTTCCAAAAACCTTATGGCACTTCTTTTCTTCTGCGCCGTGCCGCATGCCCTTACATACGTTAACGACCACATGTGGGGTGTTTCTGTAAACACAAAGCGATCACAAAGAATCAGCGTAATAAATATTGAGTTTTGTTTGGCTGTTAACCCTGAATATGAGCTGAGCGCTGTGATTGGCCAGTGCTCCAGCCCTGGGAGAAGGAGACGCCCAGGGCAGAAGAAGAAGTCTCCGCCCCAGGCAAAATTAGAGCAGCAGGAGCGCCGGTACCGGGGGCTACAGAGGACGAACGGAGCGGCACCCAGGGATACAAGTGCAGGGACATCCCTGGGTGCCGCTCTCCATGTAAATAGCTTTAACTCATAAACTGTGGACCAGTGAAAGGTCCTCTTTAAAAAGTGGGTTTTGGAAATTTTCTTAAAAATTTTAAGAATTGCTTCTAAAATTGTAAGCCTTCTAACGACTTAAAAAAATAAAATGACATTTACAAAATGATGCCAACATAAAGTAGACATATGGGGAATGTTAACCCCTTAAACCTTAAGGACGAAGGGTGTACATGTACGCCCTTGCGTCCTGGTACTTAAGGACCAAGGGCGTACATGTACGCCCTGTGAATTTCCGATCACCGCTGCGCACGTGGCGGTGATCGGAACAAGATGCCTGCTGAAATCAATCAGCAGGCACCTTGGCACAATGCCCAGGGGGGTCCTGTGACCCCCCCCATGTCAGCGATCGCAGCAAACCGCAGGTCAATTCAGACCTGCGGTTTGCTGCGCTATCTGTAGTCTCTGTAGTCTCTGATCCCCGCGGTCATCAGAGACTAAAATATGCCCCAAACGTGTAAATATTAACCCCCTCCCAACCCCCCGCACCTCGCCATTTTGTGTCCCCCCGGGCGGTGCAGGGGGGAGGATTGCGGGCGGTGCTGCGGGTGGGCGGCGCGGGAGGCGGGCGGCAGGCAGGATCGCAATTGCGGTATAGAAGGTGTTAACATGGAGGGAGCTCCCTCCCTCTCCCATCGGGGGGCTGCTGTACCTTTGCAGCCCCCCCGACGGGATAGGATAGTAGACGGAGGGAGCTCCCCTTTCTTCCCATCACCCGCTGCTCTCTTATGGCAGCGGGTGATGGTTACCATGGCAGCAGGACGCTTTCAGAAGCGTCCTGCTTGCCATGGTACTGAAACTCTGAGTGGGCTTTTGCTAAAGGCAAAAGCCAATTCAGACTTTGTAAAGTAAAAAAATACAGTAAGTACCCTATATAGTGTACTTACTGTATTATATAGACACCAGATCCACTGGATCTACAAGAACCAAGTGGGTCTGGGTAAAAAAAAATGTCAAAAAAGTGAAAAAAATATAAGAAAAATACATATCACTGAATAAAAAAAAAAAATACAAATACACTACACAAATTAGGTATCGCCGTGTCCGTAAAAATCTCCTCTATAAAAATATCACGTGACCTAACCCCTCACGCAAATACCGTAAAAAAAAACACAAAAAAATGGTGTAAAAAAGCCATTTTTTGTCACCTTGCATCACAAAAAGTGTAATACCAAGTGATCAAAAAGGTGTATGCCTCCCAAAATAGTACCAATAAAATCGCCATCTCATCCCGCAAAAAATGAGTCCTTATATAGGACAATCGCCCAAAAAAATAAAAAAATATGGCTCTCAGACTATGGAGACACTAAAGCATAATTTTTTTTTTCTAAAATGCTATTATTGTGTTAAAGTAAAATAAATAAATAAAAAGTATACATATTATGTATCGCCGCGTCCGTAAAAACCTGATCTATAAAAATATCACATTATCTAACCCCTTAGGTAAATACTGTTAAAAAAAAAAAAATGTAAAAAATTTTTGTCACCTCCCATCTCAAAAACTGCAAGCGATCAAAAAGTTATATGCACCCAAAAATAGTGCCAATCAAACCGTCATCTCATCCCGCAAAAAAAAAAAAAATAGGGCTCTCAGACTATGAAGACACTAAAACATGATTTGTTTTGTTTTAAAAAATGATAATATTGTGTAAAACTTAAATAAATAAATTAAATAAAAAGTATACATATTTGGTATCGGCGCGTCTGTCGCAACCTGCTCTATAAAAAAAACATGACCAAACCCCTCAGGTGAACACAACAAAAAATAAATAAATAAATACGGTGTCAAAAGCCATTTTTGTCACCTTACATCACAAAAAGTGTAATAGCAAGCGACCAAAATGTCATATGCACCCCAAGATAGTTCCAATCAAACCGACATCTCATCCCTCAAAAAATGAGCCCCTACATAAGACAGTCGCCCAAAAAATTAAAAAAATATATGGCTTTCAGAATGTGAAGACACTAAAAAATCATTTTTTTCAAAAATGCTGTATTATGTAAAACAAAACCCCACAAAAAGTAGTCATATTTGGTATTGCCGCGTCCGCAGCAACCTGCTCTATAGAAATAGCACACAATCTAACCTGTCAGTTCAACTATGTAAATAACAAAAAATAAAAACGGTCCGAAAATAGCTTTTTTTTTGCAAATTTTCCATTTTAATCAATTTTTCCAGTAACAAAGCAAGGGTTAACAGCCAAACAAAACTCAATATATATTGCCCCGATTCTCTAATTTGCAGAAACACCCCATATGTGGTCGTAAACTGCTGTATGGCTAAACGGCAGGGCGTAGAAGGAAGGGAACGCCATATGGTTTTTGGAAGGCAGATTTTGCTGGACTGGTTATTTGACACCATGTCCTATTCGAAGCCCCCCTGATGCACCCCTACAGTAGAAACTCCAAAAAAGTGACCCCATTTTGAAAACTACGGGATAAGGTGTCAGTTTTGTTTTATTATTTTAAGGTAAATATGATTTTTGGTTGCTCTATATTACACTTTTTTTGAGGCAAGATAACAAAAAATAGAAATTCTGAATTTTCATCTCCATTTGCCAATAACTCTTGTGGAACACCTAAAGGGTTAACAAAGTTTGTAAAATCAGTTTTGAATACCTTCAGGGGTGTAGTTTCTTAGATGGAGTCACTTTTTTGGAGATTCTACGCTAGGGGTGCATCGGGGGCTTCGAATGGGACATGGTGTCAAAAATCCAGTCCAGCAAAATCCACCTTCCAAAAACCATATGGCGTTCCCTTCCTTCTGTGCCCTGCCGTTTGGCCATACAGCAGTTTACGCCCACATATGGGGTGTTTCTGAAAACTACAGAATCGGGGCAATAAAAATTGAGTTTTGTTTGGCTGTTAACCCTTGCTTTGTTACTGGAAAAATTGGATTCAAACGGAAAATTTTCCCAAAAAAATCGAAATTCTGAAATTTTATCTCCATTTGCCATTAACTCTTGTGGAAAACCTAAAGGGTTAATGACGTTTGTAAAATCGGTTTTGAATACCTTGAGGGGTGTAGTTTCCAGAATAGAGTCATTTTTGGATGGTTTCTATTATGTAAGCCTCACAAAGTGACTTCAGAAAAATTTCAAGATTTGCTTCTAAACTTCTAAGCTTTGTAACGTCCCCAAAAAATAAAATGGCATTCCCAAAATGATCGATACATGAAGTAGACATATGGGGAATGTAAATCAATAACTTTTTTGGGCGGTATTACTATGTATTATAGAAGTAGAGAAATTGAAACTTGGAAAATTGCAAATTTTTCCAAATTTTTGGTAAATTTGATATTCTTTTATAAATAAAAATGAAATTTTTCGACTTAATTTTACCAGTGCCATGAAGTACAATATGTGACGAAAAAACAATCTCAGAATGGCCTGGATAAGAAAAAGCGTTTTAAAGTTATCACCACATAAAGTGACACTGGTCAGATTTGCAAAAAATGGCTTGGTCCTAAGGTGAAAATGAGCCCGGTCCTTAAGGGGTTAAGTAATAGATACTTTATGAGGTATCACTTTCTGTTTTAAAAGCAGAGAAATTGAATTTAGAAAATTGCTAATTTTTCAAAATTTTGGGTAAATTTGCGATTTTTTCATAAATAAAGGTGAAATATATTGACTCAAATTTATGACCATAATGAAGTACAATGTGTCACGAGAAAACATTCTCAGAATGGCTTGGATAAGTAAAAGTGTTCCAAAGTTATTACCACATAGTGACACATGTCAGATTTGCAAACAAATGGTCTGGGAAGGAGGGCGAAAAACTGACCCAGGGTAGAAGGGGTTAATTTAGCTGATTTGATCTCTTACTGAGTTTGTTTTCTTTAGATCAATTTCAGTGTGGCAGTGTTGTACTCAATGATCAAAGGCCTGCAGGAAATATAACAAAAATGTCTGCAGCTACCGAAAAGCATGTACATTTAAAAGGTAAACAAATTACAATAAAAATCAATGAAAACGTAAGGTAATCAAGCAATAAAACTAAAATATGCCAACATAAGAAATTTCATTTCTATATGTGCTTACATTTACAAATAATAAACACATACTGAAAATATAGTATTTATGTACATCTATAGAAACACTACCTTTTGGCACATCAAAGACATTTCTTTCATGTAAATCTTCAACTGATTTCGAGTGAATCTCTAAAAATTCCCTGATTGATGCCAAAGCCGTATCTTTTACTGGTTTCAGTACTTTGGTCAAGGCCTGGATATCTTCTTTCTTTACTTTTAGAAAAAGTGTTTCCATATCTTGCATATTGGCCTGAAGTTGCTGAAGAAAAATAAAGAAGCACTTCTCAGTTTTTAATATTATTTTACATTATTATTAAATAGAAAATTTCAGTACCAGTCAAAAGTTTAGATACACATTTTTATTGCATGAGTTTTCTATTTTATTTTCTACATTGCAGAATCATATTTAAGAGATGAAAATAATAAAGTAACACATATGGAATTAAGTACTAAAGAAGAAAGTGTTAAGCAAAACCAAAATGCGGACCACAGACACTCTGAAGTCAATGGGTAGGCAAAAAATGCGGATGCAACATGGATGGTATCTACAGTTGTGTTCAAAATTATTCAACCCCCACTGAAATTGAGTGTTTTGGCCAGTTTGACATTGATTTTGATCATTTCAGTCATCTTGTTTACAATTAAATCAAAGAGGCACTTGTAAGTCAGACAAATATAACATAACATTTATAATGAAATAACCACAAATGTCTTTTCTGTGCTCACATCATTATCAGTTTTATTCAACCCCAAGTGACATTCAATCTTAGTACTTAGTACAACATCCTTTTCCAGTTATAACAGCTTTTAAACGTGAAGCATAGCTTGACACAAGTGTCTTGCAGCGATCTACGGGTATCTTCGCCCATTCTTCATGGGCAAAAGCCTCCAGTTTAGTCACATTCTTAGGCTTGCGCTCTGCAACTGCTTTCTTTAAGTCCCACCAGAGGTTCTCAATCGGATTTAAGTCTGGTGACTGCGATGGCCACTTCAAAATGTTCCAGCCTTTAATCTGCAACCATGCTCTAGTGGACTTGGAGGTATGCTTGGGATCATTGTCCTGTTGAAAGGTCCAACGTCTCCCAAGCCTCATTTTTCATCCAATATCTCCTGGTACTGAAGAGAATTCATGGTACCTTGCACACGCTGAAGCTTCCCTGTACCTGTAGAAGCAAAACAGCCCCAAAGCATGATTGACCCCCCGCCATGCTTCACAGTAGGCAAGGTGTTCTTTTCTTCATAGGCATTGTTCTTCCTCCTCCAAACATAGCGTTCATCCATGGGCCCAAACAGTTCTAATTTTGTTTCATCAGTCCACAGAACACTATCCCAAAACTTTTGTGGTTTATCCACATGACTTTTGGCATACTGCAGTCGACTCTTCTTATTCTTTGGAGACAGCAAGGGGGTGCGCCTGGCAGTTCTGGCATGGATGCCTTCATTATGCAGTGTGCGTCTTATTGTCTGAGCTGAAAGTTCAGTACCTGCATCTGACAAATCTTTTTTCAGTTCCTCAGCAGTCACACGGGGACTTTTCTCCACTTTGCGCTTCAGGTAGCGCACAGCAGTCGAAGTCAGCATCTTCTTTCTGCCACGACCAGGTAGCGTTTCAACAGTGCCCTTTGCCTAGAATTTGAGAATGATGCTTCCTATGGTGTCTCTTGGTATGTTTAACATCTTTGCAATCTTCTTATAGCCATTGCCCTTCCTGTGAAGCAAAATCACCTCTTCTCTTGTCTTCCTGGACCATTCTCTGGACTTCACCATGTTTGTAAACACACCAGTAAATGTCTAGAAGGAGCTGAGTATCACAGTCAGTTTAAATCTGCCTAATTGGTGCTTAATATGCTTGTTTGCTGCTCCTTGACATCCACAGGTGTTTTGAATACCTGATCGAAAACACTTGAATGGACCTCTGTTCTTAAGAGTGGTAGTCTTTAAGGGGTTGAATAATTGTGTCAATGAAGAAATCACAAAAAAAACATTTAATACTGTATTACAAAAACAATTGATGTCATTTTAGGTGCATTTGGTTCTTTAAAAAGTCCTTGTAAGATTTCATTCTGAATTACAAATGTACACTAAATTCCCTAAAACCCTTTACAGCATTGGGGGTTGAATAATTTTGAACACAACTGTATATTTTGTGGATCCACAATTTGCGGACCTTATACATTTATGTCTCAGCTCTTTCTTATTTTAGACCATCTATGTGAACAACTTTCAGTATAAGGGGAGGCGTTTTAAGTGATTGATAGCATTCCCTGTGTAAGTAGCTGCCGATCACTGATAGCGGTTTACGGGGGTGGTCTTAAATTGAAAAAAGTAGATATGTAAATGTATACTTAATTTTACTGAATCTTTTCCCACAAAAATATGTATTAATCTGCTCAGCGTCTGGTTTATAACTTGCTGCCTGTAGATTGCATAGCATTTTGTGGTAACAGGTCCTTCTTCATATCGCTGTAGACACAGACAAACTCATTCAAATTCACAATTTTAACCTTACAGAAACATTTCTTTTAATCTAATACATTTTTATGTGGATGACGTGATGACGTAGTCACGCTACATTGCACCTCCCTCCTCCTTCTCCACCTTGCCATGCTGTGTAAACATTGTTCTACCCTGACCCCGACTGACCCAAAGGATATTGCCGCCTTTGAGCCTTGAATCTCCTCAGTACCCTCCATGCTTTATTGCCTGGATTGCCGTGGTTGCCAGCTCTGCCTGACATTCGTGAATGGTCCCTGCTTTTTGTGTCCGCTTGCTCCTCTCTACAGCTGGTCCTGCCTCTGTTTACAGACCCGCATTGTGGCTACCTGTTTTCATCTGGCGCCACTCCTGCCCGACGCTTTGCGAGGGACCCCTGTCTCCGGTCTCCGCTTGCTGGACTTGCCTCCCTGTTCCTCCGCCTACTGACGGTCTTGGGAGTAAAGTTTGAGGAAACGCCGTTCTCTGTCCTCCCTGGTTTGTCCGCCTGATCCTTTCTCCCTGCCGATTCCCTCTGTGTGCCTTTTACCCCTCCTGTGTCTCTTTATTACAACAAAGGCTTGCTATATCTATCACTACTGTGCATATATTATTGGACTGCAATTGGTCTTACTTTAAATGGTATTTTTTCTATTGGTAATCCACATAAGAGTGTAAAGAGGGGAGGGGAGGAATAGAAAGAAGGGGGGAAGAAAGGAGAAATAAAGAAGTGAAAATGGAAAGAGGAAGGAAAATAGGAGGAAAGAAAAGAAGAAGGGGAGAGAAGAGATAAAAAAAAAAAAAAAAAATGTCCCCTAAGCAAGATAGGCGTTCTACTGAGTATATATCTGCCAAAGCAAACAATAAGTTGGTAGAATCGGCCAAAATTAAACAATTCTTGAAGTCCCCTAAGGTTGTAACTACAGCGGGACAAAAAGGGTTGTATAATTTGGATGTAGAAAAAAAATAAAATAATCTAGAATGGAAGATGTATTGGATCATCATACCCAGGAGGTGGGGGTGGAAATGATCTAAATGTTCTGTCCAAAGATAAATCCTCACCACTGAATTAAATCTTGGGTGCAGTAAAAAAAATTGATAATTAATAAAAAAACATCTCAATTCAACTTGGGGCAATCCAGACTGATGTGGCTCTGATAAGAGACAATCTCTCTAAAATATGGGACAGAGTAACTACCATAGAAAAAACTGTGGCGGTCCTAGAGATTTAAATAAAAGTCCTTAAAATGGAGCTCCCCATGCTGAGATATGAGGGTAACATATTTTTTTAAAAGGCAGTTTATCTGAAAGACAGGCCTCGGTGATGTAATGTCAAAATCCTGGACCTACAGGAGGGCATGGAAGGAGATAACCCTGCTGATATGATACAGAATTTAATTTCGGAGAGGTTTGGAAGGGAGAATTTTTCTTGATTATTTCTTGTAGAAAGGGCTCATCGGGTTCCAGGAGGTAAACCAACTCCTGGAAGGCACCTGCGGACACTTTTGGTGAAGATTCTTGTTTCACGTGATAGGGAATATGATTTTGAGAAGGGCTAGGGAGTGCTCCCCTATTTTATATAATGGAAATAAACTACCCTTTTTCCTGACCTTTCTAAGGACATTTAAGAAAAGAGACGCACTTACATCGAGGTCAAGAGACGACTTCAGGAAAAAAAATATTAAATATTCATTTGTTTATCCAGCTAAACTGTTGGTTATCTTCAATAGCGGGACATATTTTTTGACACTCCTGACCTTGTGGTAGAATGGCTCGATGAGTATAACATCTGACATTTTTTTCTTTGTTTTTTATCTTCTTCAGTTTCTTTTATTGTGGTGGGTTGGGGGAGAAACGAGGAAGTCTCAGTTAAGAGATCTATCCTAAGACTGTGGCGGATCACGAGTTGGTGGGTCGGGGGAGGGGGCGGAAAGGTATGCAGTGTGTGGGGTCGGTTGTGATGAGTCTCCCAGGTTGTGGGAAGAAGTGGGATTTGTTTTTGGTTTTTTGCCTTTTCTTGATTCGAAACTACAGACTCGATTTAAGTCCTGACTTCAGGCGTAAACCAATTTGGGACAGTGCCAAGGCAACAGGCACGGTAGGTTGTGTCTGTCACGACTACAGGCTCGACTCCAAGCATTGTCACGACTACAGGCGCATACCAGGTTTTGTGGGACCAGACACCATTAGATGATCACATCCATCATCTTTTGGATCATCATCCGATTAATATTAGAGGTAGCAACTCGCCACGTAATTACAAGCTTGTCTCGCTTACAGGCTTGGTCTCGTACACCACACATGGAGGCACGGAGAGTCACGACCAGGTGGTGGGTAAGCATATACGATGACTCCAGCAAGGTCACAAGGTGCATAATGCACGGGATAACCAGGGGGTCCACCAACCATCACGTCACCACGAATCGCATGCATACAGCAGGTCATTCTAGAAGGGGGCACTAATTGATCTTATTTATTAACAGTAGGGAGATGTCACAAGGATACATTCCAGGGGGCTCATCCCGGGACAGCAGGGACGTACAGTGCCATCCTTGAGGTCATGGACCATACCGAAGTTGACAGCCGAGTTGCGGAGTAGGGGCATCCCCTTTCCCGCATCAGCTAGGAAAGCGGAACTACACCGTCTCCTTATATCGGACGCACCATCTACGAGCCAGGAAACGGTGTCCATGAACATCATCCCGACAACCGGGAAATTCTCTAATAAAAAACGACTAATCTATGACTTGTCGGCCCCACATTTATTACGAATACCAAGTTTGAATTCTTTCATTCCATCCGAGGAATTTACAATGAAATACGCATCCATAGACGAATCTATCAAGGTAATAATTAAATTAGGCAAGGGAGCCTGGTTGTCAAAGGCAGACATAACAGATGCTTTCAAGTTATGCAACCCATTCAACCAGAATTGTGGCAGTGGCACGGCATCAAATGGCAGGGGCAGTATTATTTTGCAAACAAGTTGACATTCGGTTCAAAGTCTAGCCCGTGGTTATTCGACCAGTTTGCCAGCGCCCTGCACTGGATCTTATCTAATACCTTCAGGTTAAACCATGTCATTCATTACTTAAATTACTTTTTACTGCTAGAATATACAAATCAGCAGCCACAGGATTTATGGGTCTTGAGCACAGTCTTCGAGGATCGGCAAGTCCCAGTGGCTCCACACAAGGTAGAGGGCCCTAGTACAGGGATCACATTCCTGGGGGTACACTTGGACACAATAAAAATGCAGTCTTCCACAGGACAAGTTATCCAGAATTAAGGCAGTAGTTCACAGGCTGCCTCAAGTCAGGGTCACCTCCAAGATCTTTAGTCACTACTAGGCATGCTGAATTTTGCCATGCGGATGATTCCACAGGGCAGATCATTCATATCAAGATTGTTAGTGCTTCTCCCCCAGGCACCATGCCAGGACAGTCCAGTTCAACTGGATCAAGACGCGGTATCTGACTTATTGATGTGAGATAATTTCCTCTCTCAATGGAATGGAATCTCATTATTCATCCCAGTAGTGTCCAGTCATTCCTCGGTAGTCTATACCGATGCATCTCCCACAGCTGGCTTCGCAGCTATACATGAAACTCATTGGTTTGCAGACCCATGGCCAACAGAAATAACTAGGGTTCTCCAAGTGCTCTTCACTGTTTGAGATATATCCCATAGTGGGGGCAGCATTCATATGCAGACATCCTGATGAAGGGCAGGTCAGGATCCAGGCACATAATGGCTTTTGTTCGGAAATTCGTTTGGCTGTCATTACAATACAACTTCAATTTCATGTGCACACATATTAACGGGCGGCATAATATCGCAGCCAATGCGCTGTCCCGTTTTAATTTTCCACTCTTTCCAGGTTTTTCCGGAAGCAGACCGCTCACCAACACCAGCTCATCGTCTTGGCCAGTTGCGGATGGAGTAACTCCATTTCTTAACATAGCTAAGAGGCTCATGACCAAATCATAGTCTAATAACATGCAGAAGGCATACAAAACAGCTTAGCAATTGTTTAATAAGTCCAAAGACACCTATCCTCCAGCCGGCAAGGGACCAATAACATATCTACTAGCGTTTGCAGCCTTTTGCCACTCACACCTAAATCTTGCCCATAGCAACATCAAGCTGTACCTGGCAGGCATACAGCACTATTGGTATATCCAATTTCCGGATCAACCTTCACTGCTCATAGCCCATCCAATTAGAACCTTGTTGAAAGGTACCCAAAAGCAGTGAAGTACAACACGTCCTACGAGACAGCCCTTCTCTGGTAGCATGTTCAGGTCTGTTCCTGATGCATTGTCTTATAAACCATTCGGCCATGTCATAAGCACACTAATCAAAGCAACATTCTATTTGGCCTTCTACGGGTTTCTTAGGCCGGGCGAGTTCACGAGTGCCAGATCGGCAGCACACTATTTACTTAAGAACCAGTTATACTGGAATGGAGCTCACTATATTCTTACGTTGGAGACAAGCAAGTCTGCCCGGTCGGGGGAATCAGTTAAAATCAAATACTTTGCCACCAATAACAGATGGTGCCCTGTACAGGTACTACATGAGTGGTTGCAATGCATCAAAGATGATCCTGCTGAGTCTCCCTTGTTCAAATTCAAGGCTGCACCCCTCAATATTCAAACTTTTCTCAAATACATCCGCTTACTGTTGCCTTCATCAGGGGTCAATCCACTTGCTATAACCGGGCATTCCTTTAGAATAGGTGCCGCCTCTAAGAATAGTGTACCCGTCCATATTATCAAGAAATTGGGCAGGCAGAAATTGTCATGTTATACCCATTATGTACCTGACCCACAATACGAAATGACGCTTGCCTTTAATAACTTGGTTATGTAACATTCACGCGTAAATATATACAAACCGGATTCCAAAAAAGTTGGGACACTAAACAAATTGTGAATAAAAACTGAATGCAATAATGTAGAGATCGCAAATGTCAATATTTTATTTGTAATAGAACGTAGATGACAGATCAAACGTTTAATCCGAGTAAATGTATCATTTTAAAGGAAAAATATGTTGATTCAAAATTTCACGGTGTCAACAAATCCCAAAAAAGTTGGGACAAGTAGCAATAAGAGGCTGGAAAAAGTAAATTTGAGCATAACGAAGAGCTGGAAGACCAATTAACACTAATTAGGTCAATTGGCAACATGATTTGGTATAAAAAGAGCTTCTCAGAGTGGCAGTGTCTCTCAGAAGCCAAGATTGGAAGAGGATCACCAATTCCCACAATGTTGCGCAGAAAGATAGTGGAGCAATATCAGAAAGGTGTTACCCAGCGAAAAATTGCAAAGACTTTGCATCTATCATCATCAACTGTGCATAACATCATCCGAAGATTCAGAGAATCTGGAACAATCTCTGTGCGTAAGGGTCAAGGCTGTAAAACCATACTGGATGCCCGTGATCTCTGGGCCCTTAAACAACACTGCACCACAAACAGGAATGCTACTGTAAAGGAAATCACAGAATGGGCTCAGGAATACTTCCAGAAACCATTGTCAGTGAACACAATCCACCCTGCCATCCGCCGTTGCCAACTGAAACTCTACAGTGCAAAGAAGAAGCCATTTCTAAGCAAGATCCACAAGCTCAGGCGTTTTCACTGGGCCAGGGATCATTTAAAATGGAGTGTGGCAAAATGGAAGACTGTTCTGTGGTCAGGCGAGTCACAATTCTTCTTGGAAATCTGTTCTTTTTGGAAATCTGGGACGCCATGTCATCCGGACCAAAGAGGACAAGGACAACCCAAGTTGTTATCAACGCTTAGTTCAGAAGCCTGCATCTCTGATGGTATGGGGTTGCATGAGTGCGTGTGGCATGGGCAGCTTACATGTCTGGAAAGGCACCATCAATGCAGAAAAATATATTCACGTTCTAGAACAACATATGCTCCCATCCAGACGTCATCTCTTTCAGGGAAGACCCTGCATTTTTCAACAAGATAATGCCAGACCACATTCTGCATCAATCACAACATTATGGCTACGTAGGAGAAGGATCCGGGTACTGAAATGGCCAGTCTGCAGTCCAGATCTTTCGCCTATAGAGAACATTTGGTGCATCATAAAGAGGAAGGTGCAACAAAGAAGGCCCAAGACGATTGAACAGTTAGAAGCCTGTATTAGACAAGAATGGGAGAGCATTTCTATTTCTAAACTTGAGAAACTGGTCTCCTCGGTCCCCAGACGTCTGTTGAGTGTTGTAAGAAGAAGGGGAGATGCCACACAGTGGTGAAAATGGCCTTGTCCCAACTTTTTGGGGATTTGTTGACACCATGAAATTCTGAATCAACATATTTTTCCCTTAAAATGGTACATTTTCTCAGTTTAAACTTTTGTTCCGTGATTTATGTTCTATTCTGAATAAAATATTAGAAGTTGGCACCTCCACATCATTGCATTCAGTTTTTATTCACGATTTGTATAGTGTCCCAACTTTTTTGGAATCCGGTTTGTATATTCAAATCATTCCTGCCTCTACTGTGTGTTTTTGGCCCCTTTAGGCTACCCTCCTTCAGCAGTTCCAGCATAACTCTACTGCTTCAGGTAGGTATATATATGTGTATGACAGGTAAATCTACACAGTTAGCCGATCTGAGCACAAGTGTTAGGCAATGTATATTGCCGTATTTGTGTGAAGAGGAGGCGGGGCCAGTCACATATAAATCCTAGCAGCACATACCAGTTGGACGGACGACGGAATTTCGACCCTCCCAAACCCCCCCCCTCTCAAATACACCATACTAGGGTTGCCCCCTTTGGGCTACCCTCCTTCAGCAGTTCTGGCATAACTCTACAGCTTAAGATAGGCATATATATGTGTATGTCAGGTAAATCTACACGGTGAGCCGATCTGAGCACAAATATAAATATATAAACAATAATAGACAAGTCAAAATCACCTCCAATTTTTTAAATTTATATATAAAAATAAACAATACAAAAATAAACATAATTGCTACATGCAATAATGTGTGGTTGTATCCTATGAGGGATATTAGGATAAGTAGAGGGTTCATGGCTGCCACTGTCAGTGACTGTATGCGGTATTCTTTTGCGCCTGGTACAAGTGTACCAGGAACATTCACCACTGCTTGCACACTATAGGAAAAAGCGCTGGTTTCTCTGGTGTCCAGAACCGCAGGAGTTTGCATATGTGGGATATTTTTGGAGTTTGTTATAAGCAGGGATGAGCGAATCGACTTCGGGAAATGTTTATTTACAGTATAAATCAATTTCTGAAATTATTATGCAAAGTCTGGTGAGACTTCGTGAAGTGTCACAGCCAGGTAGTACACTGAGGATACCATCATTGTCCCTACCCATTAGGATCATCGGGTTAAAGGGATTTTGACTGTGACCCCCTGTGATGAGGATAGTGGTGCGTGGGACACGCTGAAAAAAGGACCAAAATAGGAGGCGCCACAATCCACATAGACAGAATGATGTGTTTCAGTATAATGTCATATATAAATCATATAAAATCCAATGTATAATCCAATATCATATAATCATAAAAACCAATATAAAACCAAAGCCAGAATGTAAATAACTCACTTCACCCAGGAGGGTAATGTGGGATAAAACTCAAGACACCCACACCACTCCTCCTGCGCCTGGGTCGCCTGTAGAGATGTCAGAAAAAAGGACGGCAAACCCTCAGCAGTGTATCTTGAACTTTTTCTTTTATTCCAAAGCCAGGGTAGAGTAGAAGGGGAAGCTCAACGCGTTTCGGGGCCTAATAGTGGGTCCCCTTCATCAGGAGCAGGCATAAGTATAGGAGTAAAAAGTGGTGTTTAAATAGACACTTCCTGTTTCCGCATGCGTTCCAACGCTGGAACGCACTGGAAATGACGCGCCTCCAGCTATTGGCTCACATAATTAAAACATAGGTTTTGGTACATAAATACCTAGCACATAAAAACATAGATAGCATTCTTCCTAAGTCCAGTGTAATAGCGCGACACTTCCCGGAACTTCCGGTGCGTCCCAACAGTGGAACGCATATGGCACACATCAGAGGAATAAATCATAAGTATTTTGTATGGGTGTGTGGGGCGCTGGAAAGCGGGGTCAGATGATAGTGGGCCTTGGTCAGTATTGACAACAGTGACTCAAATTAAGTTGTGGGTGCACGTGATCCCACCAAAGCTAAAGGCAAGAAAGTTAGGTATTTCCGGTTTCCGGGGAAATTACAGGAATGTAGTGTTCATTGATGGGTCACATGACAGGGTAGCGAGTCATGTGATTGGGTGTCTGTGTCATTGGTTGTGCCCGGGATGTACTGGAAAAAACTGGGGCCCAGAATACATATATTAAAAGGAAGGGCTTTACATATAATAAATTATAATTAAACATTATTATTCAATATTGACAGTATGTCCTTCCTGTTAGATCTCATATTCAAATTAAAGAAAATTAATAAATTAGGATAAAATAGAGTAAAGTAAACATATGGGTGAAGGACTATAGGTGGATGCGGCTTCTAATAAAGATTAGGTAATCGTGTATAAAATAATATAATAAAATTTCCGCAAAACCATTTGGTATATTCTTATGTAGACATTGCATATATTCTTATGTAAACAGTTAAATGAAAGGTCCATATTGGTATGGCTAGAATATATTTTTGAAAGGAGAATCATTTGGGGATTGTCTAAATGAACTGTAGACATATTATATTGTGGGGATATCTGTAGTATTCTTTTAGTAGTTTGAGTATTCCAGGCTTTTGTGAGACCGAAAGGGGATAGTGTGTTTAGTGTAAATATCCAGTACATTTCCTTTCGACATAACTGTTGGTAGGAAGATGAGATAGTTTCTAGAGGGGTGACCGTAAGACCAGTTAGGATGCCATCATGTCGTTCGGAGAAGTGGCGTGATACACTATGCGTTAGAACCTTACGTTTAATGTTTGAACGAAGTTCACACATTCTCTCCCTCAAAGTTTGGGTGGTCCTGCCCACCTATTTCAACCCACATGGGCATCTTAATAGATAGATGATGTTTCTCATCCCACAGTTAAGTTCCTGTTTAACCCCTTAAGGACTCAGCCCTATTTCACCTAAAGGACTTGGCCATTTTTTGCAAATCTGACCACTGTCACTTTATGTGGTGATAACTTTAAAACGCTTTTTCTTATCCAGGCCATTCTGAGACTGTTTTTTCGTCACATATTGTACTTCATGACACTGGTAAAATTAAGTCGAAAAATTTCATTTTTATTTATAAAAAAATATCAAATTTACCAAAAATTTGGAAAAATTAGCAATTTTCCAAGTTTCAATTTCTCTACTTCTATAATACATAAATTATTAACACCTATAAATGCATGGGACAAAAACCTATTAGAGCCTAGTCCCTCAATAATATTACCAAAAACAAGGCAAAAAATGCAATAATAATTCAAAAAATTCATCTTTATTTCAAATACATTATCATGATAAAATAACACAAGGAGGATGGGACATTAAAAAGACAGGAAAATGTAATATCCATAAAGGGAGAAGTGATGTATCCAATAAATCACAGTAGATACTACTCAAAATTGAGGAGCATGAAGACTCACATATAATAATGGCATAAAGTGCAAAGTGCCTATTGCAAGAAAGACATATTCATGAATACAATATAAAGGCATATAGTGCCAAGTAATACCTACAAACACATCAATAGCACTGCTCACCGAACCCGACGTACGTTTCGCGATTTTGGCTTCATCAGGGGAATGTATTCTATAATACATAGTAATACCACCCAAAAAAGTTATTGATTTACATTCCCCATATTTCTACTTCATGTATCGATCATTTTGGGAATGCCATTTTATTTTTTGGGGACGTTACAAGGCTTAGAAGTTTAGAAGCAAATCTTGAAATTTTTCAGAAATTTTCAAAAACCCACTTTTTAGGGACCAGTTCAAGTTTGAAGTCACTTTGTGAGGCTTACATAATAGAAACCACCCAAAAATGACCCCATTCTAGAAACGACACCCCTCAAGGTATTCAAAACTGATTTTACAAACATCATTAACCCTTTAGGTTTTCCACAAGAGTTAATGGCAAATGGAGATAAAATTTCAGAATTTCGATTTTTTGGGAAAATTTTCCGTTTGAATCCATTTTTTCCAGTAACAAAGCAAGGGTTAACAGCCAAACAAAATTAAATTTGGCATAGCTTGACAAAGGCTGGTCACAGCCGAAAAGTTGAATCTGCACTTTACTTGTATCTATGCTGTGAAGTCCTCTGAATAAAAGGAAAGAAACCGGATATGCTGCTGCTACTTCTTTATGTCTGCTGTTCGCTTTGACCACTGGGGATCCGTGGCCTGTTCTGCAGCTGTTGTATTCCGGTGACCTGACAAGATAGATGTAGGAGCGGTCAGCTCGCAGCTAGCATATGACCACTCCTATTACGGCCCAACCCACTTTTCCCTGCTACTTGCCCGCACAGGGCTAAACAACTTTACAAACTACTTGCCCGGCGCCTGGAACTGCATGTCCCGGGCGTCGGGCGATAGGAATTCCACACCCCTGTTGTAATTTCCCCGGAAACCGCAAATACCTAACTTTCTTGCCTCTAGCTTTGGTGGGATCACGTACACCCACAACTTAATTTGAGTCACTGTTGTCAATACTGACCAAGGCCCACAATCATCAGACCCCGCTTTCCAGCGCCCCACACACCCATACAAAATACTTATGATTTATTCCTCTGATGTGCGCCAAATGCATTCCACTGTTGGAACGCACCAGAAGTTCTGGGATGTGTTCCACTGTGGAATGCACCCAAAGTGTCGCTCTATTACACTGGACTCAAAAGGAATGCTGTGATGTGTTATAAGACATCGGCCCAGTGCCCGCCTATCCGTTTCTATGTTTTTATGTGCTAGGTATTTATGTACCAAAACCTATGTTTTAATTATGTGAGCCAATAGCTGGAGGCGCATCATTTCCAGTGCGTTCCAGCGTTGGAACGCATGCGGAAACCGGAAGAGAGGTCGCTAGAAGCTATTTTGGCGGTTTCTTCATGTCTATTTAAAAACCACTTTTTACTCCTATACATATACCTGCTCCTGATGAAGGGGACCCACTATTAGGCCCCAAAACGCGTTGAGCTTCCTCTTCTACCCTACCCTGGCTTTTGAATAAAAGAAAAGGTCCAAGATACACTGCTGAGTGTTTGCCGTCCTTTTTTCTGACATTTCTACAGGCGACCCAGGCGCAGGAGGAGTGGTGTGGGTGTCTTGAGTTTTATCCCACATTACCCTCCTGGGTGAAGTGAGTTATTTACATTCTGGCTTTGGTTTTATATTGGTTTTTATGATTATATGATATTGGATTATACATTTGATTTTATATGATTCCATTATACTGAAACACATCATTCTGTCTATGTGGATTTTGGCGCCGTCTATTTTGGTCCTTTTTTCAGCGTGTCCCACGCACCACTATCCTCATTCTCTACCACCTACCCTGAGTTTAGTGCCCTGGATCAGTGGCAGCCTACCCACCCATTTATCTGTATAATATATGACATCCTTTTCCATACGTCCGTTATTTTATTATACTCCGATTGAAAATGAATGTACTGCTCTCTCTAGCCTTCCCTTTGGCGCCCTGCTAAGTTATTCCGGGACCCTCTTCCTGAAGGTCCAGGTACTAACACACTTTTTTTAACTTCTTATTCCTGACCCCCTGTGATGGCCATGGATTACTGCTTCATCACTGGCATATCATATTTCGGTACTTATTATATACTGTATCATGAGCGTGTGGTGCTCTTTTATGTTAGTATAACAAGTGTCTTTTTACATTTAGGCACTTGTCTTTCTTGGCTTACAGGTTGCTAACATAATACATTACATAATGGCATACTAACCACCGCCATTATGGGTGGTGGCTGGGTATCTATTCATTGTCTCTTAACCCCCTGTCCGGTCTTGCTACTATATGCACTGAATGGATATAAACCGCTGTTTGGTCCCTGCTTACATGATTGGATGTCATGACATCCCTGGACTGATTGCTCCGTTGAGTGGGCCGGCACGAGGGGTGGGGCTTAACTGTGGCATGGCCACTCCTCAGCCCCTTTGATTGGCCGGTTTAGGGGCTTGATCTTTGTGAGGGGAGGGACCTCCCCCTTATATTCCCGGCATCCTTGCGGCCGCGTACGACCACTCCAGTGCTGTTTGGCTCCTGTTAGTGCTCCTGATGAGCCAATCTTGGTGAAATGCGTCGAGAAGAGCAGGATGAGCTACAAAGAGCTTGGGGGGGGGGGGGGGAGCCAAACATGGAGTATCAGCTAGCCTTACAAGTTCGTGTCCATATCATAGCCTGTGCCTGATCTCGGCTGTCACGCTGGCAGATATGGGCAGATGTTTATCAACTTGAGGGATACAGACAGCAACAGCTAGCTTCATCAGGTTGATTCGTGTTCGTCTCACTGGGTCTGCTTACACATGTGTAATACCGTGGACATGTGTTGTCATTAGCAGTCTTGTAGTGGTGAACAGATGTTTATCAACTGAAGTTAAATGTGGATTATTCTAGATAGTGGCTCCAAGGGGATTAAAGACAGTCCTCATTACCCACTATCCCTTGGGGTTAAGCCTTGTGCTATTTGTCCACTACCTTGAGTCTCATTCGATCTGCCCCATCGTGACCTGGCGCAGTTGGGTTGTACAGCGCTACAGTGAACCCCTGCGCTTCTGTAAATTGGTCACTGAGGATTGACGTGCAGTTTTGAATTTATTGGGTTATTTTAGGGAGGGTTTTCTCTGTTGTTTTCTTTATGTTAAGCAACCAGAATAAAAGTTACTTTTTAGCACCCGGTAGTTAGTGCATATCAATAATAGGAGGGAAGCAATAATGCCTTTACGTAGTCAGTGATATTACTTGTTATACTTCCTTATAGGAACTATAAAAAAGTGTAAAAGAAAGGTCTTTAAAAATAAAAAAAGATAAAAAAATATATAAAGATTCAAATCATTCCTCTTTCCCCAACATGGGAAAAAAAAAAAATACACATCATGGGCATCTCCGCATGCAAACGCCGCTTTGGTCGCTTCTCCTCCCACAAAAAATTTTATAAAAAGTCGCACACCTCAAAATGGTATCAATGAAAAGTACAGATTGCCCTGCAAAAAATAAGCCGTCACACATAACTATAGGATTCCGAATATGGCGATGAAAAGAAAAAAAAATATTTTTTTTCAGTATAAAAAACAAAAGAAAAACTATTCATATGTGATATTGCCGTAATCGTACTGACCTGGAGAATGAGAGCAACTGGTCAGTTTTACCATACAGGGAACGCCTTTAAAAGCAAAACCCATAAGATTTGCAGAAATGTGTTTTTACTCTAATTTCACCCCATTGGGAATTTGCAATATTAAATGGTGGAATCAGAAAGTGCAACTTGCCCTACAAAAAACAAGGCTCATACGGCTATGTAAATGGAAAAAAAAAAGTTATGGCCACATAAAGGCAGGGAGTGAAAAATGTAAACCCAAAAACAAAAAACCTCTGGGGCTGAAAGAATGAAACTGTCACTTTTGGATGGACAAATGTCTTTTTTCGGCCTTATATACTATGTTACTATGTTATGTTACTTTTCATCTGTGTTCAACAGTGAGCGGCCACTGCAAAATATCATTCAGGGGAGAGTAATCAAGGTTCTCTGTCAAATATCACTATGTTAACATAGGAAGAATTACAGCTGCGCTTGAACAAATTAAATATTGATAATGCCCCAATCCCAGATAGCATGCATCCATGGGCACTCAGGAAATTGATCTTGGTAATTGACAGACATTTTTAGCTCATCTTTTCTGAGTCTCTTACAAAAGAGTCAGTACCACAGGACTGGAGGAAAGCAAATGTTGTACCAGTATGAAAGGTAAAAAAGGTGGAACCATGTATCTTCTGTATAGTAAGTTTGACATTGTAGTATGTAAAATAATTGAAGGTATTCTAAGTGATAAGATACATAAGTATACAGCAGTGAATAAAATACAGAACACAGAATCATACAAACAGGTAGTGCCTAACAAACATGCTTAGGGGGTCATTTACTATGCTGAAATACGCTTAAATTAGGCATATTTGTCAGGCCCGTCTCATTTACCATTCTCTATGTCTGTTTTCTAAATGTAAGACAGCTTCTATAAGGAGGTAAGTGCAAATCATGCAGCAGATGTGATCTATTTAGATTTTGTAAAAGCATTTGCTAAAGTCAGCAGCGGGTTTGTATTAGACCCAATTCACTTTAATCTATTAATGATCTTGTGAACATGATTGGGATTAAAGTGTCATTTTTGCAGATGACACAAAATTGTGTAGAATACATAAACCCAGCTTGACTGTCAAATGTTACAGTAAGACCTAGATAAGCTGGCAGCGTCGGCAAGAATGCTGCAGATGAATCTTAATGTTGCTAAAACCTGTAGTAATGCATGTAGGCTCAGAAATCGTTTTGATGCATATACACTAATTGGAATAAAACTGGGGACAACAGAACAAGAAAATGAAATTGGATAGTCTGCTTACAAGTAAGCTAAGCAGCAGTACCCAATGTCAGACATCAGGTGCATAAAGAGGATTTTAGAATGTATAAAAAGATATATAATTACGGATATAAATAGATATAATTAAAATATGGGATTCCGTTTTGAACTCTATGTACTATAAAGGATATAGTTGAGCTAGAAAGAGAAGAAATAAAACAAGCTAATCCGACAAGAACAATAGTGAAACTAAAACTGCATAACACATGCCGCTTTGCAACATGGTTGACTAACAGTCATTCCCTCCGTAAAATAAGGGTACTTGCACTGTGTGGTGCCAGCCAGGAGTGCAGGTACCCATAATTTATGACAGGGATGCTTGTTAGTAGCTGTGCTGCATGGAGGCAGGTGGTATGTGGTATATTAGATTCACTCTTGGTCTTGTTAAATTGGCCTGCTATTATTATAGAGAACACAGGTCACCTATGTTTTAATTCTGCTCTATGGAGATTGTTGCAGTGCACTGAATGGCACTGAGACTTGTAGCACCTCCTACATTGTCCTTTTTGTACAGTCTGTGTCAGCACCAGTGACCCTATTTACACAGCTAAAAAGAGTTCAGAGGTAGGTAACCAGATTGTTAATTGGAATGGAAGGTCTCTCTTATAATGAGAGGATTAAAAAACTGGGCTTGTTCAGCTTAGAAAAAAGATGGTCATCTCATTTACATGTATAAATACATGTGTGGTCAGTACATAGTACTGGCACATGATTTATCTGTTCCAAGGATGATTACGATTACTCTTAAGCTTGTTTCACACTACTGTTAACTGATCTGGCAGGCTGTTCCAGCCAGGAACAGCCTGCCAGATACGGCATTGCCGGGCGCTGCCAGAATGACCTCCGGCACAGCACTGGTGTAAAGCCTTGGCCCCCAAGCTAACCTGGTCACACAAGTTAATACAGTTCATCCCATTCTGCATATTGAACCAGTAGGAGGCAAGTGTTACCTCAGTGCAATGTAGTGTGAATTTTGCATGAGAATATTTGAAAAGTAGAGACCACTTTTAACCAGGGTGGCAGAAAACTCATGCCAATTTTTTACAAAAGTATCCAACACATCAAAATTTCCTGTAATTTCCTTCAGTATCTGAAACACTTTAATTATATTTTAATATGCTTAGCATGATAACAAATAATTAAGTTGTGTAAATAAAAAAATGATAACTATTCTAATTATACAAGCATTGATTAGCAGTAAAGTTGTAGTGCATATATTTGTCTAAAACAGTCAGCTAAATGCTTCAAACAAATATTGACTCAAGGCTTCCTAATGCATTTACAAGCGTCTCATTTGAAACAAAAGTGTGCACAGAAGAACATTTGGTATCACAATAATTAATCTGTTTGCTTTGTAAACAAATAGAACTTAAGTCCATTGGCAAACAACTAGACAGCTTACAGCAAGCACAGAATACATGTAATACGACTAAGTGCCATAGCTATTTAATTTATTTAGGCACCATTTTCTGACAATACTTAGTGTAAAATCTTTAAGATTTATTTTTAAAATACAAATTGTGTTACATTTAATTTACTGCTGAAGCATAATGTTCACTTTAATTAACTGAGGCAAATTGTCATTGCTGAGAACAGTGGGTTTGACCAGCACCCTAATGTGTGTGGGGAGCTTCCAACTCTGCCCCGACCATGATGTTGGGGGGAGACAAGGATCTGGCATTAATAATATTTTCACTCGATCTTTTTGTTCTCTGGTGAGATAAGTCTCTGTATGGCAGTAGGTTTCTCTACTTTCCCTACAGCATACACAGACATTTCTGACCCACTGGGGCATGTATTCCACAAGATCTCTGATGTGTGCTGTGGTATCCAGCACCATGTTAGAATCAGCTGATCCTGTGGGTTGCAAAGCCCCTATGGAGTAGATTCGGGCAGATGCTCAATGAAATAGAGATCTGGGGAATATGGAGGTCCAGTTAACAACTGAACTCTTTTGTCATGTTCATCAAACTATTTCTGAGCAATTTTTGCAGTGCGGCTGGATGCATTTTTCTTCTGAAAGAAGATATAGTCATTAGGGAATATAAAATCCAAAGGTTGTGAACCGCACTGCAAAAAGACTTGTGGCAGGGTGCCTGCGGCTGTGGAAGCGATCCAACATTCAAAAAGTAAAGAAAAAAAATTCCACGGCACTCCCAGGAGTAAATTAAATGAAGTGTGCTTTATTCACCAGACCGCAACGTTTCAGTCCTCTCACTGGGACTTTTCTCAAGCAGTGACAAAATACAGTGGTGCTCAGTGCATATAAAAAGACCTAACAAGGTGATTACTTGATTAACATGATTAAATATACAGATGTGAAAAACATGATTTTACATAAAGAATCATTTCATAAAGTGTACAGAATTATAAATCAGTAATTGTGTTATAACGTATTTTTGCTCTCTTGCAGAAAGAAAATGACAATGAATACAAATAATGTAAAACCAGCATCAACCCCTGTATCTTAGGATGGTGAAAAGTTTTATTTCAGATATATCATTTAATAATTGTTACTTAGTAGCTGACATGAATTGGTTGAATGTCTCCGTTTATGTGATTTGTTCACAATATGTTCTTTCTTATTGGGAGGTCTGTACTGGGGTGCAGGATTATTAAGCACATCTTGTTCACCTTTAAATGGGATTTGAATACCATATTGGTGGACCATGGGCCGCCTGCCAACGGGCCTGGGTAACACTATGGTATTCATTGGGGCTCCATCACTACTCCCAGTACTTATCTATTTTTTTTATGTACATTTGTGACATGGAAAGTAGGTTGGCACAGCTGCATTCTATGTCTGGTCACAGATATTGAGCGACTGATGCCCCTCTCTGACGTACCGTGTTCACATTTGAAGATGAGACAAGGTATGAAGGATTCTGAAGTTCACTATAACATTAGGATATGTTGGATTCATTTAAACCTGCTCTCCCCCTGATATACTTTGGCCTCCTATTATATGCGATCAATTGATCTATACAATTGGGTACAACCAATTATCAGCCACCACATGTGATAGATCCTGTGTTGATATTACTTTAGTTACGATAACTGGGCTTACTTAGCAACTCGCGTCTCACGAACAACCCGATCACGAGACTGAAACTCGCGAGTCATGTGTGCGTTTCATTGAATGCGCTCCATGACAATGGAGGAAGCATATATGCACGCTGCACACGTGCAGTGAGCAGAGCACCACGCCGGAGCCTACCGATACACTAGGGTCCATGATGGTTAGTGTTTATATATGATCCTTTCTTTTAATGAATTGTTTTTTAATGTAAACCTGTGCACACAACATCATTCCACTTAATATTATGATCAATTATGAATTAATATGAAATAATGGGTCACACATGAGCATTTTTAGCTTTAGTCCCAGTAAGAGGACTAAAACGTTGCAGTCTGGTGAATAAAGCACACTTCATTTAATTTACTCCTGGGAGTGCCATGGAATTTTTTTCTTTACCATTAGGGAATACAGTTACCATGAAGGGGTGTCATTGGTCTGCAACAATGTTTACATAGATGGTACATGTCAAAGTAACATCCACAAGAATGCCAGGACCCATGGCTTCCCAGAAAAATATTGCCCAAAGCACCATACTGCCTATGCTGGCTTGCTGTCTTCCCACATAGTATTTTGGTGCCTTCTATTCTTAAGATAAGCAATGTCCACACAGCTTATTTGTTCACATGCAGTAAATGAAAACGTGAGTCATCAAACCAAGCATTTTCTCTTCATGGTCCAGTTTGGATACTTATGCGCCCATTATAGGCACATTTAGCGGTGGACAGTAGTCAGTATGGGAACTGTGACCAGCCTGCAGGCTTGCCTTCACTCCCCATCGATGAGTATCAATGAGCCCTGGGCACACAAGACAAGGTTACTGGTTCACCAATTGTCCTTCCTAGACCACTCTTGGTAGGTAGTAACTACTGCATACTAGGCTACACAAGAGCAGTCATTTTGGGAGCTTATTGGTGACATATACATACATGGACAAAATCATTGGCACCCTTCCATTAAAGAAAGAAAAACCCACAATGGTTACTGAAATAACTTGAAATTGATAAAGTATAGAAAGTAATAATAAATATAAATTTGCTGAAAATCAGCTAATGAAAAATTAGACACTGCTTTTGAATTGTGGTTCAAAAGAATAATTTTTAAAAACAAAGCAATTAAACTGGCCAGGAAAAAAATGATGGTACCTCTAGAAAAGATTGAAAATAATATGACAGGGGCATGTTAAACTATGGTGTGTCCTGTAATTAGCATCACAGGTATCTTCAAACTTGTAATCAGTCAGTCTGCCTATATAAAGGGTGAAAAGTAGTTAATGTGCTGTTTCGTATGATGGTGGGAACCACACTGAACATGGACCAAAGAAAACTATAGGACCATCTCCAAACAGCTTGATGTTCCTGTTACTACAGTTGCACATACTATTCAAAAATTTCAGGTCTACAGGACTGTAGCCAACTTCCATGGATGTTGCCGCAAGAGGAACATTGATGACAAATTGAAGAGTTGTTACAAATGGTAACCAAAGAGCACAGAACAACTTCCAAAGAGATTAGAGGTGAACTCCAAGGTCAAGGTACATCAGTGTCAGATAGCACCATCGTTCGCTGTCTTACCCAAAGTGGGCTTAAGCAAGACTGGAATTTGCCAAAATGCATATTTACAATCCACAAATGCTCTGGGAGAATGTTCTGTGGACAGATGAGACAAATCTGGAGCTTTTTTTCAAGTCACATCAGCTCAATGTTTAAAGATGCAAACATGTAAGCATACAAAGAAAAGAACATTGTACCTACTGTGAAACATGGAGAAAGCTTGGTTATGTTTTGGAGCTGCTATGCTACATCTGGCACAGAGTTTCTTGAATCTGTGCAGGGTACAATGATATATCAAGACTAGGGATGAGCGAATTTGTGTTTCAAGTTCGGCGTACAAGGTTCAGGTTATCTAAGATTTCCTTCATGGATTCCACTACCACGAACCATAACTTATGCGGAATCCATAACAGAATTCTTAGATAACCCGAACGCCAAACTTGAAACACAAGTTTGCTCAACACTACTCAAGACTATCAAGGCATTCTGGAGCTAAATGGGCTGCTCAGTATCAGAAAGCTTGTTTTCAGTCACATGTCATGGGTTCTCTAACAGGATAACGACCCAAAACACACAGCTAAAAACATCCAAGAATGGCTAAGGGCAAAGCATTGGACTATTCTGAAATGGCCTTCTATAAGCCCTGATCAAAATCCTATTGAACATCTGTGGAAGGAGCTGAAACATGCAATCTGGAGAAGGCACCCTTCACACCTGAAATGGCTGGAGCAGATTCTCACGAGGAATGGGCCAACATACCTGTGTACAGGTGCAGAAGTTCCATTGACAGTCACATAAATTTACTGATTGCAGTGATTGCCTCAATAAGTTGAGCAACAAAATATTAGCCCTTTCCTAAAAGAGAATTTCTGTTTTGATTTTTCACTGCTTGCCTTCCCAGAAATATAACTTTTTTATTTTTGCATTTACGTATGAGGGCTTGTTTTTTGCAGGACAAGTTGTACTTTCTTATACCACCATTTAACATTGCATACAATGTAGTGAGAAGCAGGAAAGAAATTCCAAATAGGGTGGAATTTTTTAAAAAAAATTGCAATTCAGCCACAGTTTTACAGGTTTTCTTTTTACGGAATTCACTATGAGATAAAACTTACTTGTGCTCTTCATTCTCCAGGTCAGTACAATTACAGTGATATAACACTGACTATGACAAAGACGCTAAAATATAACTTTTAATAATATCGATTTTAAAATTAAAAACAAGGGTGCTTAGGTTCAAACAATAACATGTGTGCATTTCCTCATGGACAACTAATGTGTTTATATTGATGTGCACATGGAGGTCCTATCTTTATCATGCGGGAAAATGCACACATCACCTGCAGATCACATCTCAAACGTGCCTGGTATAGGCTATGGATGCAGACCTGCCTGTGAGAAGTTAAATAGGCACAAATTTTACGTGCCTGTGGGGGTTAGGGAAAGCAGGTTCTAGTCATATGTTTTCTTTAATGACCCCCTGCCGTTCCAACATAGGTGCTGATACACTATTGCAGGTGGTGTTGCGCTATAGCTATTTCATACACCACACTCTGCCTCTGTTAAGCACCTCTCTCTAGCTCCCCCATGCTGGATTATACATTTAGGCGGGTCTCCTGTGTCATTTTACGCTCAACGCATTTCTTCTCTATTAGAATCATCAGGAGCCACAAATATTGAGAACCTGCCTAAACGCTGCCACACTAGTGTGCTGTGGCAGCGTCCTCCGGCGCTATGATGGCCGTGAAGCGGCCGCGCCAAATGTCGCTTCAAATAGCTAAAGCCGCACCCCCGAGAGGCGGAGCAAGGAGCAGGAACCAGCCACTGAGCGGCCGCATGAGCGTCGGTAACCTAGCAATGCCGGACGCTCAGTGCTGTATCATACAGGCTGCTCTTTTTTCCTAAAAGATCAAGAGGGTATTATGCAGCAAGCTTCTTTTCGGTGGATCAAATAAGGGACAAAAGCAATCAAGTCAATACAAAGAGCATGGTCAACACAAGATCGGGTGATTCTCTCAGGTGAACTGGTGCTATCGCAGTGCACTGGGCATACCCCGCTTTTTGTTATACAATATGCTATATGCTGAGCGCTTTAATTCTATCACATGCCGATCCATGCTATCATTGGCCCCACATGTTGGGTGTTTATCATCAACTACTCAGACACCCCGAACATCGCAGGTAAAAATATCCGGACATTGCTGGATTTTATATATTCTGCAATGGAATGTTGGGCATTGTAGTTCTACAGAATGCCAATTTCTAGCATTAAGATCGCTACAAGCATCAACAATCATGTTTGGGTTATAATAGGTGAACATAGAATTAATGACTGTGTCAAACATGACCATCAGACCAATATTAATTCAGGTGAGTAACCTGCACTTACATTAACCCAAACGCTGATATAAAGGATATGAATCAAATTATGTTATTAATGTCCAATCAAGGGACTGCATGTATGTATATAACATATTCCAACCTCTTTCGCCCAAACCATATAGCCCATAAGATACAGCAATTAGTAATAGAGCACCCACCAGGATGCGGATATCAAATAATTGACTAAAATGTATATGCCAGGACATAAAGAGTGATGTTTGGTAAAGACATTGAGGACATGCCAAATAGCCATAGAGGGTCTTATTATGGGGATAAATCCCTGATTTTCAATTAATCAATGAAGCAGGCGTAGGAGATCCGATCGTTCAGGCCCCCCGGTTGGACTGTACCCAACCTGAAGGTCCATTCCACTTCTTTACGCCAAGTACTGGGTGTATGTTCCTGGAAAAAACTACGGACCAATCAGTCCTTAATGTTCCTCCCTCTCCGGTAGGTCACCGAGGGCTTATCTGAAATAAATTCAGCCACATCCGGGTCCATCTTAAGGATATGCCAGTGTTTTTTCAATATCCGAACAACCTGATCATTTGCCCCATCAAAAGTCCCAATCAGCCGGATCTGACTGTCACCCTCACGGCTTTCTCTCGGATTTAACAGGGACTCTCTCTTGCATGTAACTGCATGCATATAGGCTGGTGATAAAATCTCCTGTGGGTAACCACGCCTCAAGAATCTTGCCTGGAGATCACGGGCCTTACATCAGAAATCCGAGATGGGCGAACAATTTCTCCTAACCCGGAGGTATTGCCCTCTCGGTATACCCCGCTTCAGGGGACCAGGATGCCAACTACCCCAGTGGTCCGTAGTTTTTTCCAGGAACATACACCGAGTACTTGGCTTGTTAACCCCAGCAGAGGCACTTTCCAATGCAGTGGGTGTGTGGCATGTCGTTTTATTAAAACGGGCAGCACCTTTACCAGCACGGCCACTGCTCAGGTATATGAGATTCGGTGCTTTGTAAATTGCAGGTCTGTGGGGTTGGTCTACCTTGCGACATGCACGTGTGGCCTGCAATATGTGGGCAAAACCACGCGTGAATTTCGCCTGGCATATATGTCCTGGCATATACGTTTTAGCCAATTATTTGATATCCGCATCCTGGTGGGTGCTCCAAGTGGGTGCTGATTACTAATTGCTGTATCTTATGGGCTATATGGTTTGGGCGAAAGAGGTTGGGATATGTTATATACATACATGCAGTCCCTTGATCGGACATTAATAACATAATTTGATTTATATCCTTTATATCAGCGTTTGGGTTAATGTAAGTGCAGGTTACTCACCTGAATTAATATTGGTCTGATGGTCATGTTTGACACAGTCATTATTTCTATGTTCACCTATTACAACCCAAACATGATTGTTGATGCTTGTAGTGATCTTAATGCTAG
This sequence comes from Bufotes viridis, assembly GCA_033119425.1. Lineage (NCBI taxonomy): Eukaryota > Metazoa > Chordata > Amphibia > Anura > Bufonidae > Bufotes > Bufotes viridis. The sequence goes on along the minus strand of CM065593.1, from coordinate 184,742,945 downwards.
AAATTGGCATTCTGTAGAACTACAATGCCCAGCATTCCATTGCAGAATATATAAAATCCAGCAATGTCCGGATATTTTTACCTGCGATGTTCGGGGTATCTGAGTAGTTGATGATAAATACCCATACATGTGGGGCCAATGATAGCATGGATCGGCATGTGAAAGAATTAAAGCGCTCAGCATATAGCATATTGTATAACAACATAAAAAGCGGGGTATGCCCAGTGCACTGCGATAGCACCAGTTCACCTGAGAGAATCACCCGATCTTGTGTTGACCGTACTCTTTGTATTGACTTGATTGCTTTTGTCCCTTATTTGATCCACCGAAAAGAAGCTTGCTGTATAATACCCTCTTGATCATTTAGGAAAAAAGAGCAGCCTGTATGATACAGCACTGAGCGTCCGGCGTTGCTAGGTTACCGACGCTCATGCGGCCGCTCAGTGGCTGGTTCCTGCTCCTTGCTCCGCCTCTTGGGGGTGCAGCTTTAGCTATTTGAAGCGGCATTCGGCTCAGCCGCTTCACGGCCATTGTGTGCATGAAACCTTAAGCCAAGTAAAGGCTCGTTATTAGCATAGGATGCTTTCCCCGATCTCCGGCGGGGAAAACGCTCCTGACCCGAAAGTGGGCCCTTCTAGGTTTTAGTACTCTCTGGGGGGTTAAACATCCACGGTCGACATTGCAGCCGATTGCGGACGTTAGCTGCGCATAATAGCTCCAAAGTGCACATCGGAGTGGGCTAGGGTTTTGGAAGTGCCCAAGCCTGCCGCCTTCCCCCGTGCTGTGTTCCGCCCCTAAGATTAAAATGTTTCCTCCCATCACCAACAATGTCATGATGATGCAGAGCTTCACCCCTGTATTTCAATAAAAACAGTTAAAAAAAAAAAAAGAATCATCACTCCATAATGTCAAAATCCAGATTGAGGTCTTGGGAGTTGATTCCCAAAGTATGAATCCAATATGATTCTCATTGTTTTAAAATCCTGATATGATTACTGCCACTTTGAGGATGGGGCACTTGTTAAATCATTTGAAAGTGCAACTGGATGACGTTGTTCCAGACTTGAAGAAAACGGTCCAGTATTGATAGCCATGTTTTCTTGCATGTAATTGTAGATTTGTGGTTAGCAATCCTGTTTGTATTGGTTTGTGTGGCCTCACTAACATAGGCCAGGCCACCATGGCATTTGAATCACATGCGAAGAATCCTCTGATTGGGATAGATCTTCATGTTTTTGGATGCTAAAACAAGTCACCTCTTGTGATGTTAGCACAACCTAAGCAATGAGATGGTGTCATTTTTCTTGGTGCCAAGAAAATGTTGTTTGGGTAGACAATTGAGACTGCCCACGTTCCCCCTTACTAGATGGTCTCTGATGTTTCGTGGTCTCTTTAAACACATCAGGACAGGATTGAAGAACTCCTTAATGTTGGGATACACTGGCTCCCGTTATAGTGTATATGGGACCTATATAAAAGTGTAAAAGAAAAGAAAAAAAAGAAAAAAAAGAAAAAAAATTCAAATCACCCCCCTTTCCCCAAAACTAAAATAAAATAATAATTTTTTTTTAAAAAATACACATCATGGGTGTCGCAATGTGCGAAAATGCCCGTGGTATAAAAATATAAAAATATATTCCCCATACGGTAAACAGAAAAACGGAAAAAAGCGGAGCGCAAAATGAAAATGCAAAAATGAAAAAACCCTGAGTCCTTAAGGGGTTAATATATGAACTACCTCCAGATAATGTTCTGTATCTGGCCCATTTATTTAAATTTTTATTTTCTATATTCTGTTAATTGATTTAAAAAACAAAACAAAACACTAATTAGCAAAACACTACAGAGCATGGCCGGTGCCAAACGTTACCACTTAATCCAAATCGCCCATTTACTTCCTCCTATGCATGGACGTCTGCCTCATTAGCCTCCATTTAAGTCTTCAGCCGTGAAAGGGAACGTGTCACCAATTTGCAAACCATATTTTTTTGTGGAAATATAAGCTCAATGGCAATAAATTGTTCTGCGTTTTTCGAAACTCTCATAGGGGGTCAATGGAGAGAGCTGAAAGAACTGTATCCTTCCTACATAAGTAATATGCAACAACAGCATTGGTCTATATCTGGGCACTTCCATAAGGTTTCTGCAGAATTACAGACACTTCTGAAGTACAGTTTAGAACAGAACTTCCCTCCAAATACATGTGACTCCACATGAAAGGTTGAATGAAAGAAAGGTTGAAAAACAATAAAAGTATTTTCTTTTGGGGGTGCTTAACAAAGAGTTTTGTGCATTGAGTTTATCAGTGTGAGTGTTATAATCACTGCCAAATATAAGAACAAAAGAACGTCAATGTTTATCCATGCATAGCGTCTCAACAGTACATGCAACTGTGCCCCTTACTGGTTCAAGTGAATGGGGCTGAGCTGCAGCAGGGTTCCAGTGACTCCTTCTGTCTATTCTGTTCACTTTTAACAAAAATAAGCAGGTGCATTTTCAGCATTGCTCTGTATAAGTTGTTCTACTATAGCCTGTCATGCACAAAGGTAAGGGGCTCATAGACCTATGTTCAGATGCTTATGGATAGCCCAAAGGAGACACAAACCAGCATAATAGCCAAAGACAAGGGAGCATTTAGTATTCAAATGCTTTCCAAATACAAAGTGTGTGTGTGTGTATATATATATATATATATATATATATATATTAATATATATACATATATATATATATATATATTAATATATATATAACACAAAAGAGTTCAGCAGCACAGCTAAAAGAGTGGGGGTGCAATTCCTCTGACTTGGCAGTCCTTGGCAGATATATCTTAAAAAATGAGGCAGCACTCCAATGTTCAGTGCAGATAACGGACCCTCTTTATTTTCCCATTGCAACATTTCAACTGCTCCTTGCAGTCATTATCAAGCATACCAAATGGTGTCCAAAACAAGTGTTAAATACCCACAATTCATAGTGGTTAATTAGTGATCAATTAACAAGTTTTTGCAAATAACATACATAAAATCAATATATAAAACATGAAAACATTGTATAGAGAGTGAATACATATAGAGGGATATGCACTATGGCACTTTAGTCGAATATTACAATATTGGGAAGAATCCCTCTATATGTATTCACTCTCTATACAATGTATGATGTATCACTTCTTTTTTCATGTTTTATATATTGATTTTATGTATGTTATTTGCAAAAACTAGCTGAAATATCAGATATTTTACTTACCTGCACTGTACATCTGGCATTGATATGCTCCTTGTGCAACTGTTCCCATGATCTACACCTTTGATACTAAAAATAACATAGTGAAAAAAATTAGGCAAGCATACCCAAACAATGACTAAATAAAAAAAAAAATCCTAACTGCTAAATAACAGAACATTCCCATGGCCATCAGACACCCACCAATCAGAAAATGATGGCATAACCCAGCATTATGATATTACTTTCTGTAATAAAAAATGTATTCCTAAAAGCTATTTCACAATAAAAGATAAAAAAAAGTCCAACCTTGCTTAGAGTACTTGAAGTGAAACAGTAAAAGAAACTAACCTTTTCAATATTTATCTGATGGTTCCTCAACCTTTCCAAATCTGTTGGAATAACCACCTTTGCAAACTTTTGTGCAGCAGGTTCCAGGCGACGGTATGGCACTGTTTGTTCACTTTCCAACATATCATTAACCGTTGCTAACGTTCCAGACACCTAGCTGAAATGTAAAAAAAAAAACAACAACTCAAAAATAGGTAAAAACAACCAATTCTGTACATAATATAAACATATTTATTAATTATATCAAATGTTAAATAAAGATGTTTTCCAGGATTACAATATTGTTGTCCTATCCTTAGATTATAAAGTAATTGTACTTTACATTAACTTTTGATATGTCAGAGTGACATCAATGACTTCGTTCAGTGGGGTCTGAGCACCGAGTGCTAAAACAAGGCGTTAAAGGGGTTGTCTCACTTCAGTAAGAGGCATTTATCATGTAGAGAAAGTTAATACAAGGCACTTCCTAATGTATTGTTATTATCCATACTGCTTCCTTTGTTCATTTTCCCATCACATTATTCACTGCCCGTTTCCATGGTTACAGACCACCCTGCAATCCGTCAGTGGTGGTTGTATAGGTGGTTGTGATTGCACAATATAGGAAAAAGCACTAGCCTATGTGTGCTCCCATGGTCCCGGCCACCAGAGAGGCTGACACTCGTTAGCGTTGATCATGAAGTGCAAATGTACTGCCAATTACCCTATGAATGAGAAAAATTCAGCGGTATTCGGTAACTCAATCGCTTGTGTGCACGCAAAAAGATGGTTTACCAGAAGCAGATTGTGCCGTGTGAACAAGATTTCCTGCAGACGAACGAGTCAGTATGGGGAAGAGTGTTGGCATTAGCGATCACTCCTCCTCATACTCTGGAGGAAATCAGTTCATGTAAATGCAGCGGTCTCCTCCACCAACGACCAGCAGTTTATTAGGAAGGAACACTTCCTCCTCGACAATCTGCTGTAATATCATCATGTGTAAAGGGACCTTGTGCTCAACAGAAAGTCAATTGAGCACATCTTTACTTCACTCTTCAGAAGCAAGGAGAGACACAGTGCTCAGTCAGCGCTTTTAACTCCTTGTTTATGTAATTATCAGATTGGTGGGGGGGTGGACTCTCAAGACAACACCCATATAGTTTGAAGGGCTACAATCTATATTAATCCTACAAAATTTCTTTAACCTCCTGCCCATTAACTATAAAAGTCCTGGGCAGCTGGATTCATCTCTGATAGGATGTTTTGGAACGTCCTTTCAGAGATTGCAGCTGCACGCTGGGGCCTACTGTTGGAGACAGCAGGCAGGGCCGGCGTCAGCATCTGGCAAACCTGGGCAAGTGGCAGGGCTCGCTGCTCCTGGGGGGGCCCACTCATCACCCATGGGGCGCCACCACCGAACCAGCAGATCAAACCTCTGCTGTGCCCAGTGACAGGTGCCCTCCCACACAACCCTACATAGTGGGGTACCCTATAGAGGGGTACGAGCCCCGCGCCCTGCAGTCACCTGAACGCAGCTCCCTCCGTGCAACTCTAGCAGCTGCTCCTCGCATGCTCTCTGGTGCCCGCCATGTATGACCACGGGCCAGGAAAAAGCCCTCGCCCGCCAAAGTGGGGGAACAGAGCTAGGGGTCATTATACTATGTTGGGGGACCGCTGGAGGTCATTATACTGCGTGGGGGCCACTGGGGGGGTCATTATTCTGAAGGTGGGGGCCACTGGGGGTCATTATTTTGAAGGTGGGGGCAGCTGGGGTTAATTATTCTGAAGGTGTGGACCACTTGGGGTCATTATTCTGAAGGTGGGGGCCACTGGGGGTCATTATTCTAAATTGAGGGCCACTGGGAGGGTCATTATTCTATGTGGGGGGCCATTGTGGGGTGAATATACTGTGTGGGGGGCCACTGGGGGTCATTATACTGTGTGGGGGGCATTGGGGGAGTCATTATACTTTGTGAAGGGGCACTGGGGGTCATTATACGGTGTGGGAGCCACAGGAGGACATGTAAAAAAAATTCCACAAGGGGGCCCACTGAGATTTATTGCCCAAGGGCCCACATAAACCTGGAGCCGGGGCACCCCAGAGAAGCGATATGCTGCTTCCTGCTCCAGCAGGGGGTGGTCATGTCACCGCCGGTGCCAGGGGAGTGCAGGAGCTGCCGGGTCTTCCACAGACCTCGATCAGCTCTGCACTAAGGCAGTACAGTATAGTATAATGCCATACAGCCTCTCTGGGGGGTATTTCCCCTGTAACTGGGGCTACTATGTCAGACCCAGTTACAGGAGAAATCAATAGTGAAAAAAAAAAAAAGTTAAAGGTCCCCCAGAGGTATTGTATGACCTTATGGGGGACACGAAGTGTAAAATAAAAAATAAAAAAATAAAGTGTTTTATAAAAAAATAAAAAAGTTTCACATGTAAAAAGTCATAAATTTTTTTATAAATAGAAAATAATAAATAAAATAAACATATTTGGTAACGAGCGGCTCTATAAAAATATCACATGATTTACATAGCCGTAAAAAAAAACATTACGCTAAAACAGATTTTTGGCGACCTCACCTCCCAAAAAACATAGTCGCATGTACTCCAAAATGGTATCGATAAAAATGTCACCTCATCCAGCAAAAAATAAGCACTCACACAAGACCATAGCCAGAAAAAAATATATGACTCTAAGAAAATATGTTTGTTTTTTTCTAAAAATGTTCTTACTGTGTAAAACATAAAAATAATAAATGGTAACATTGCGTCCATAACGACCGGATCTATAAAAATCAATGGCATAAAAAAAAAAAAGTTCAGTTTTTTTCTGCATGGGTGCATTGCGTTTTGATGCGTTTTTCAAGAGCGTGATAAAAAACTGAAGGTTTACAAACAACATCTCCTAGCAACCAGCAGTGAAAAACATATTGCATCCGCACTTGCTTGCTAGAATATAGAACATGCTGCGATTTTCACGCAACGCAGAAGTGATGCGTGAAAAACAACGCTCATGTACACAGACCCACTGAAATGAATGGGTCACGGTTCAGTGCGGGTGCTATGCATTCACGTCACGCATTGCACCCGCGCGGGAGAACTCGCTCGTGTGAAAGGGGCCTTACTGTATTCAGGAGAAAATGGGTAGCAAATTGTGGGGGAATATTCTCCTTTTACCTTTTGTGAAAAAGAAAGTTTGGGCGTAAAGCACTATTTTCTTGTAAAAGAAAAAAAAAATGTAATTTTTCATTTTCACAGCCAAGTATTATAAATTCTATGAAACGCCTGTTGGGTCAAGTGCTCACTATACCCCTTAAAAATTCCTTGGGTGGTGTAATTTACTAAATGTGGATACTTTTGGGGGGTTTCCACAGAAGGGGTACCTCAGGGTGTCTCCAAATGCAACATGGCACCCTAAGACCATTCCAGCAAAATCTGCTCTCCAAAAACCATATAGCACGTCTTGCCTAATGCGCCCTGCCGTGTGCCCATACAGCGATATACGACCCAATATGGGGTCTTTCTGTAAACTGCAGAATCAGGGTAATAAATATTGAGGTTTTCTTTGTTGTTAACCCTTTATGTGTTTCAGGAAAAAAATGATTAAAACGGAAAATCTGAAAAAAAAAATGAAATTTTGAAATTTCACATCTATTTTGCTTTAATTCCTGTGAAATACTTAAAGGGTAACACCATTTCTAAAAACTTTTTTGAATAACTTGAGGGGTGTAGTTTATACAATGGGGTCATTTTTGGGTGGTTTCTATTATATAAGCTCCTCAAAGTGACTTCAGAACTGAACTGGTCCTTAACCCCTTCTACCCTAGTCCAGTTTTCACCCTCCTGCCCAGGCCATTTTTTGCAAATCTGACACGTGTCACTTTATGTGGTAATAACTTTGGAACACTTTTATTTATCCAAGCCATTCTGAGATCGTTTTCAAGTGTCACATTGTACTTCGTGACAGTCATAAATTTGAGTTAATATATTTCACCTTTATTTATGAAAAAATCTCAAATTTACCAAAAATGTTCACAATTTTCAAAATTTCAATTTCTCTGCTTTTAAAACAGAAAGTGATGCCTCATAAAATATTTATTACTTAACATTCCCCATATGTCTACTTTATGTTGGCATCATTTTGTAAATGTCATATTTTTTTTTAGGATGTTAGAAGGCTTAGAATTTTACAAGAAATTCTTAAAATGTTTAAGAAAATTTAAAAAAACCCACTTTTTAAGGACCAGTTCAGGTCTGAAGTCACTTTGTGGGGCTTACATAGTAGAAACCCCCCATAAATGACCCCATTGTAGAAACAACACCCCTCAAGTTACTCAAAACTTATTTTACAAACTTTGTTAACCCTTTAGGTGTTCCACAAGAATTAAAGGAAAAATGGAGAAGAAATTTCTTTTTTTTTTTTTTTATAAAATTTTTATTATATCCTAAAAAAAGGAAAATTGTACACAAAAGCATATGTACAAAGCACATTAAGTAGACATGTAATGCCATAAGGCAGACATTCGTCAGTTTACAGTAACATAAACTTCGCATGTGGGATATAAAGGTTTTTCTAAGTACAAGAGAAGATATTTCTAAATTTAAATTTTTGGCAAATTTTCCATTTAAATCCATTTTGTTCTTTAACACATCGAGGGTTAACAGCCAAACAAAACAAAACAGAAGAAAAGGAGCGCTGTATGGTGTTTGGAAGGCAGATTTTGCTGGACTGGTTTTTAGACACACTGTCCCATTTAAAGCCCCCCTAATGCACCCCTACAGTAGAAACTCCCAAAAGTGACCCCATTTTGGAAACTACGAGATAAGGTAACAGTTTTATGGGTACTATTTTGGGGTACATATGATTTTTAGTCGTTCTATATTATGTTTTTTTGTGAGGAAAGGTAACTAACAAATGTCCGTTTTGGCACCGTTTTTATTTTTTGTTTTTTACAACGTTAATCTGATAGGCTAGATCATGTGCTATTTTTACAGAGTAGGCTGTTACGGTCGCAATGTTATCAAATATGTCTACTTTGTTTGTTTCAGTTTTACATAATAAAGCATTTTTGAAAAAAAATGTTTTTGTGTCTCCATTTTCTGAACGCCATATTTTTTTTATTTTTCCGCCAATCGTCTTGTGCAGGAATAGTTGACAACGTTATTGGTACAATTTTTGGGTACATATGATTTTTTTGATCATTCAATATTACATTTTATGGGGCAAGGTGACCAAAAATTGGTTGTTTTGGTACAGTTTTTATTTATTTTTACAGTGTGCACCCGAGGGGTTAGGTCATGTGATATTTTTATAGAGAAGGTCGTTACGGATGTGGAAATACCTAATATGTATACTTTTTCTTATTAATTTAAAGGGGTATTCCATCACAATGATCACAGTTTAATCTGTCAATAGGGTGCCAGTGATAATTTTTGTAAATACCGTATATTGTATAAGCAAATTCCCACCCATCTTGATCAAATTCTTTCCCTCTTACCTCATTGTTGTCCTCTGGTTTCCCATAGTTACAGCCACCACTCACCTGCCGATTCCATGGGCCGCGCTTGCGCAGATGAACTACATCAATTCAGTGGTCGGCCTCTCATTTCATTCATGAATGCGCACGGCGGCCACGCATGCGCTGTTCTTTATTCCTTTGTACCCCATCTGAAACAGAGCCGCGCATGCTCTGTTTGCAGAGAGGACTTCGGAGATAGGCAATAAGGAGGAGGAGCGCTGGACTGACTGCTTCCGCTCTGCTGTATAAGGGCACTTAGTATGTGCTTGGCGCGCGGCATGACTGGCCGTGGGAGACCGGTCAGTGCACATCTGCCGCTTTGCATGCTGCGTCCTACAGCTCTCACACTGAGCAGACCTTTCTATTCTGCTGTGCCCTCTTGTCACTGGCACATATGGAATGGAGGGACACAGAGAGGAGGACATTATGAAGTGGAGGAACACAGGGGAGGACATTATGGAATGAAGGGACACAGGGGACGACATTACGGAGTGGAGGGGAGAATAGACATATGTAGCAGAGCTGTAGAGGAAGCGATTCATTTACAGTGCTAGTGGTGGAGGGCAAGACAGATAAAGCAGAGCTGTATATAAAGTGATTCAAAAACAGTGCTGGTAGTGTAGAGGAAGACAGATGTAGTAGATGTAGCAAAGCTGCATATGAAGCGGTTCAGGGAAGACAGATGTAGCAGAGCTGTATCAGAAGCAATTCAGGGAAGACAGATGTAGCAAAGCTGTATCAGAAGCGATTCAACCACAGTGCGAGTGGGGGATGGGAAGACAGATATAGCAGAGCTGTATATAAAGTGATTCGAAAACAATGCTGGTAGTTTAGAGGAAGACAGATCTAGTAGAGCTGTATATGAAGTGGTTCAGGAAAGACAGATGTAGCAGAGCAGTATATGAAGCGGTTCATCCACAGTGCTAGTGGGGGAGAGGAAGACAGATGGAGCAGGACTATATATAACGTGATTCAAACACAGTGCTGGTAGTGGAGAGGAAGACAGATGTAGCAAAGCTGTATATGAAGCAGTTCATCCACAGTGCTAGTGGGGGAGGAGAAGACAGATGTAGCAGAGCTGTAAATGAAGCGGTCCAGGGAAGACAGATGTAGCAGTGCTGTATCAGAAGCAATTCAACCACAGTGCTGGTAAAGGACTGGGGAAGACAGATGCTTTTGGGCTAATGTATATTAGTGACTTATTGTTTCGCTACACAGATTGGGTTTGTAAAAGATAAGACAGGTTTTGTGTGTAAAACTGTATTAGAATGCAGGACAGTAACATGTTACTGTCTACTGAGCTCTCTGACCATTGCTCTATGAGTGATGATTCCACAGCAGGGGGGGGGTGGGCTTCACAGACACTGCAGGCTGCCAGACTGATGACTCATACTATCCACATGAACGAGAACACAAGAACTGAGTTCTCAGTGTGATTTCATAAAGAGACGTGGCCAGCCTTCATTCAAACTGCCTAAGCCCGCCCAGCCTTAGAAGCAGGAAACCAGGAAGTAAACAGCAGAGCTGGCTGCAGGTGAGGATTAATTAGCAAGATGTGAAAGCCCCTTTAAGTTTTTCACAATAATAGCATTTTTGAAACAAAAAAAAATTATGTTTTAGGCCTCTTTCACACGGGCGTCACGTTTGACGCCCGGATAGGATGCGGGTGCATTGTGGGAAAATGCGCGATTTTTCCGTGCGTGTACAAACTTTTGTAATGCGTTTTGCACGCGCGTGTGAAAAATCGACATGTTTTGTACCCAGACCCGAAGCCGGACTTCGTCACTGAAGTCCGGTTTCGGGTTGAGTACTCTGGAGATTTTATTATTTTCCCCTATAACATGGTTATAAGGGAAAATAATAGCATTCTCAATACAGAATGCTTTGTAGAATGTGGATTAAGGGGTTAAAAAAAAAAACGTAACCCACCTTAGCCACTTAGGCCTCTTTCACACGGGCGTCATGTTTGACGCCCGGATAGGATGCGGGTGCGTTGCGGGAATATGCGCGATTTTTCCGTGCGTGTGCAAACGTTTGTAATGTGTTTTGCATGCGCGTGTGAAAAATCGCCATGTTTGGTACCCAGACTTCATCACTGAAGTCCGGTTTCGGGTTGAGTATTCTGGTGAATTTATTATTTTCCCTTATAACATGGTTATAAGGGAAAATAATAGCATTCTTAATAAAGAATGCTGTGTAAAATGAGGATGAAGGGGTTAAAAATAATAAAACTTAACTTACCTTAGCTACTTGATCGCGTAGTTAGCGATCTCTCTTCTCACTTCAAGCTTTAGCTGTATTCTAATAGGACTTGTGATGACGTCATCACATAATTTTTGACCGATTGTCTTAGGTAGGGTCTTAATTTTTGCGGGAGGAGTTTTTTCTTCTTTTTTTTATTATAAAATCTGGGGAGAGGGGAGTTTTTTTTTACTTGAAACTTTATTTTTTTTATTAAAAACACATTTTTTTTAACTTTATTTCTGTCCCACTCTGGGACTTCAACTTTTGGGGGTCTGATCCCCTCTGCAATGCATTACAATACATCTGTATTGTAATGCATTGCCTGTTAGTGTATTACACAAAGTAATACACTAACAGGTTGCCCAGGAGACCCAGCCGTGCAAGTCATTGGGCAGACTTTGCATGGCATCGGGCTGCCTGGTCACCCATTGGGTCCCTGCCACAGCAGCATGGGGATCCGATGGGCACCCTCACCAACCGCAAACCCCTTTCTATGCCGCGGTTATTTACAGCAATGCCGGCGGATACAGCAGGGGCCCTGCTATCAGTGACTACCGGGCCCCTGCAGTGATCCGGGTGCACTGCTCAGGTGCCCACCCGATCATCATGAAGAAATAGTAAGTCCAAATGCGGGAAGTCACTTGCCACCATGACGTACTATTACGTCATGTGTCGGGAAGGGGTTAAGTCTATTAACCCCTGCCATTGTGGGCAGCAGCATCACTTCATGTTGTGTGCATGTGCCGGCGAACTGCGCAAAACCAGCGGCGAGAGGGCGGACTGGAAGCAAGCAGGAAGACTGGAGGCAAGCTGAGCGAGAGAGAGGCAAGTATATCCCCATCACAGTGCGCATGCCCAGGCCGGTGGTGAACTGCGCACACGCCGGATCTCGGCCGGTACTTGGGATGATGCAAGAGGCTGGGGAGGGGTAATATGAAAAGAAGGCAGAGCAGCCTGGGCACCCACAACAAAAAAAAAACACCCCTGGGCACTTGCGAGCCCTCATTTGCATATGGATTAAACATCGTTTTTCCAGCTGGTGAAAGTCAGAAGAATACAAGAAAGGTACCATTGGAATATTGTGTATTTGCGCTAGAGCGCCATGTAAGCAATTTATATTGTCAAATTGTGGTGACAGACTCCCTTTAAAAAAGTTGATTTTGGAAATTTTCTTAAAAATTTCAAACATTGCTTCTTAAATTCTAAACCTTCTAACGTCCTATAAAAATAATAATTACATTACCAAAATGATGCCAACATAAAGTAGACATATGGTGAATATTAATTAATATGTATTTTATGAGGTATCACTATCTGTCTTAAAAGCAGAGAAATTCAAATTTAGAAAACAGTGAATTTAAAAATTTTCATTAATTTTTGGATTTCTTTTATAAATAAAGGTAAAACATATTTACTCAAATTCATCATTAACCCTTCTGCCCGGGCCATTTTTAGCAAATATGATGTGTCACTTTATGTGGTAATAACTTGAATAAATGATTTTACTTATCCAGGCCATTCTGAGATTGTTTTCTCGTCACATATTGTACTTCATGACAGTCATAAAATTGAGTCAAAAAATGTCATTTTTATTTATAAAAAATACCAAATTTACCAAACATTTGCAAATTTCTCTACTTTTATGATAGTAATAACTCCCAAAATAGTTATTACTTTACATTCTCCATATGTCTACTTCATGTTTGGATCATTTTATGAATGCCATTTTATTTTTTGGGGATGTTAGAAGGCTTAGAAGTTTAGAAGCAAATGTTGACATTTTCGAGAAAATTTCCAAAACCCACTTTTTAAGGGCCATTTCCGGTCTGAAGTCACTTTGTGAGGCTTACATAAAAGAAACCACCCATGAATAGTCCCAATTTAGAAACTACACCCCTGAAGGTATTCAAAACTGATTTTACAATTGTTGTTAACCCTTTAGGTATTCCACAAGAATTAATGGAAAATGGAGATGAAATTTCAGAATTTCACTTTTTTTGGAAGATTTTCCATTTTAATCCAATTTTTTCCGCTAACAAAGCAAGGATTAACAACCAAACAAAACTCAATATTTATTGCCCTGATTCTGTAGTTTACGGAAACACCCCATATGTGGTCGTAAACTGCTGTACGGGCACACGGCAGGGTGCAGAAGGAAAGGAACACCATAAAGATTTTGGAAGGCAGATTTCACTGGGATCATTTTAAGCTGCCATGTCACATTTGAAGACCCCCCTGATGCACCCCTAGAGTAGAAACTCCATAAAAATGACCCTATTTTGGAAACTACGGGATAAGGTCGCAGTTTTATTGGTACTATTTTAGGGTAGATATGATTTTTGGTTGCTCTATATTACACTTTTTGTGAGGCAAGGTAACAAATAGCTGTTTTGGCAGTTTTTGTTATTTACATCTGACAGGTTAGATCATGTGGTATTTTTATAGAGCAGGTTGTTACGGACGCGACAATAACCAATTATGTATACTTTTTTTGTTTGTTTCCGTTTTACATAATAAAGCATTTTAAAAAAAAAATATGTTTTAGTGTCTGCGTATTCTGAGAGCCATAGTTTTTTTATTTTTTGGGCGATTGTCTTAGGTAGGGTCTCATTTTTTCAAGTATGAGATGACAGTTTGATAAGTACTATTTTAGGGTGCATATGACGTTTTGATCGCTTGGTATTACACTTTTAGTGATGCAAGGTGACAAAAAATGCCTTTTTTTACACACTTTTTATTTTTATTTTTTTACGGTGTTCACATGATGAGGTCAGGTGATATTTTATACAGCAGGTTTTTACAGATGCGGCGATATCTAATATGTATATTTTTTTTATTTATGTAAGTTTTACACAATGATATCCCTTTTCAAACAAAAAAAAATCATGTTTTAGTGTCTCCATAGTCTGAGAGCTTTATTTTTTTAATTTTTTGGGCGATTGTCTTAGGTTGGGTCTCATTTTTTGCGGGATGAGATGACTGTTTGATTGGTATGATTTTGGGGTGCGTATGACTTTTTGATCGCTTGGTATTACACTTTTCGGGATGTAAGGTGACAAAAAACGTTTTTTTTTTGTTTTTTTTTACTGTGTTCATTTGAGGGGTTAGTGCATGTGATATTTTTATACAGCAGGTTGTTACGGACGCGGCGATACTTAATATGTATACTTTTTTTGTTTAAGTTCTAAACAATAACAGCTTTTTGGAACAAAAAAAATCATGTTTTAGTGTCTTCATATTCTGAGAGCCATAGTTTTTTTTATTTTTTGGAAGATTGTCTTAGGTAGGGGCTCATTTTTTGCGGGATGAGGTTAGATTGGTACTATTTTGGGGGGATACGCCTTTTTGATCGCTTAGTGTTGCACTTTTAGTTATGTAAGGTGACAAAAAAAATGTTTTTCAGCATCAGATCATGTGGTATTTTAGTAGAGCAGGTCGTTACAAATGTGGCAATACATTATATGGATATTTTTTTTTTATTTAAGTTTAACACAATAATATCATTCTTGAAAAAAAAACAAAAAACATGTTTTAGTATCTGCATAGTCAGCTATAGTTTTTGTTATTTTTTGGGGTGATTGTCTTAGGTAGGGTATCATTTTTGCGGGATGAGATGACGGTTTGATTGGCACGTTTGTGGTTGCATATGACTTTTTGATCGCTTGCTATTACACTTTTTGTGAGTAAGGTGACAAAAAATGGCTTTTTGACATCTTTTTAGTTTATTTTTCTGACGGTGTTCACCTGAGGGGTTAGGTCATGTGGTATTTTTATAGAGCAAAACCTGTAATTTATATATTTTTATCTGTATCCTTTGGACTACAAGATTTACCTGACCATAAGACGCAACTCAGATTTAGACAACAGAAATAAGAAAAAAATATTTTTTACTTATCTTACTACTTAACCTCTTTAGGACGCAGGGTGTACATGTACGCCCTTGTTTCCTGGTCCTTAAGGATGCAGGGTATACATGTACACCCTGCGAATATCCAATCACCGCTGCGCATGTGGCGGTGATCGGAACCCGGTGCCTGCTAAAATCATTTAGCAGGCACCTTGGCACAATGCCCAGGGGGGTCCTGTGACCCCCCCCCATGTCAGCGATCGCAGCAAACCGCAGGTCAATTCAGACCTGCGGTTTGCTGCGCTTTCTGTAGTCTCTGATCCCCGCGTTCTGTGACCGCGAGGATCAGAGACTAAAAAATGCCCCAAAATATGGCGTAAAAAAGCCATTTTTTGTCACCTTGCATCACAAAAAGTGTAATACCAAGTGATCAAAAAGGCGTATGCCTCCCAAAATAGTACCAATAAAACCGCCATCTCATCCCACGAAAAAAGAATCCTTACATAGGACAATCGCCCAAAAAAATTAAAAAAATATGGCTCTCAGACTATGGAGACACTAAAACAATTTTTTTTTCTAAAATGCTATTATTGTGTTGAAGTAAAATAAATTAAAAAAAAGTATACATATTAGGTATCGCTGCGTCCGTAAAAACCTGCTATATAAAAATATAACATGATCTAACCCCTGAGGTAAATACCGTTAAAAAAATAGAATAAAAACAATGTAAAAAAAAAAACATTTTTGTCACCTCACATCTCAAAAACTGTAATAGCAAGCAATCAAAAAGTTATATGCACCCAAAAATAGTGCCACTCAAACCGTCATCTCATCCCGCAAAAAATGATACCCCACATAGGACAATCACCCCCAAAAAATAAAAACATGATTTGTTTTGTTTTAAAAAATGATAATATTGTGTAAAACTTAAATAAATAAATAAAAAGTATACATATTAGGTATCGGTGCGTCCGTCACAACCTGCTCTATAAAAATAACACATGACCAAACCCTTCAGGTGAACACTACAAAAAAAAATATATAAATACGGTGTCAAAAGCCATTTTTGTCACCTTACATCACAAAAAGTGTAATAGCAAGCAACCAAAATGTCATATGCACCCCAAGATAGTTCCAATCAAACCGACATCTCATCCCACAAAAAATGAGCCCCTGCATAAGACAGTCGCCCAAAAAATAAAAATAAAATATGGCTTTCAGAATGTGGAGACACTAAAAAAATCATTCTTTTCAAAAATGCTTTATTATGTAAAACTGAAACAAAACCCCCAAAAAGTAGTCATATTTGGTATTGCCACGTCCGTAGCAACCTGCTCTATAGAAATAGCACACAATATAACCTGTCAGTTCAACGATGTAAATAACAAAAAATAAAAACGGTCCGAAAATGGCTATGTTTTTGCAAATTTTCCATTTTAATCCATTTTTCCAGTAACAAAGCAAGGGTTAACAGCCAAACAAAACTTAATATATATTGCCCCGATTCTCTAGTTTGCAGAAACACCCCATATGTGGTCGTAAACTGCTGTATGGCCAAACGGAAGGGCGTAGAAGGAAGGGAACGCCATATGGTTTTTGGAAGGCAGATTTTGCTGGTTTTTTGACACTATGTCCCATTTGAAGCCCCCCCTGATGCACCCCTAGAATAGAAACTCCAAAAAAGTTACCCTATTTTGGAAACTACGGGATAAGGTGGCAGTTTTGTTTGTATTATTTTAGGGTAAATATAATTTTTGCTTGCTCTATATTACACTGTTTTTAAAGCAAGGTTACAAAAAATAGAAATTCTGAAATTTCATCTCCATTTGCCAATAACGCTTGTGGAACACCTAAAGGGTTAACAAAGTTTGTAAAATCGGTTTTAAATACCTTCAGGGGTGTAGTTTCTTAGATGGAGTCACTATTTTGGAGTTTCTACTCTAGGGGTGCATCGGGGGGGCTTCAAATGGGACATGGTCTCAAAAATCCAGTCCAGCAAAATCCGCCTTCCAAAAACCATATAGCGTTCCTTTCCTTCTACGCCCTGCCGTTTGGCCATACAGCAGTTTACGACCACATATGGGGTGTTTCTGCAAACGACTGAATCGGGGCAATAAAAATCGAGTTTTGTTTGGCTGCTAACCTTTGCTTTGTTACTGGAAAAAATGGATTAAAATGGAAAATTTTCAAAAAAATCGAAATTCTGAAATTTTATCTCCATTTGCCAATAACTCTTGTGGAAAGACGTTTGTAAAATCAGTTTTGAATACCTTGAGGGGTGTAGTTTCTAGAATGGGGTCATTTTTAGGTGGTTGGTCCTAAAAAGTGGGTTTTTGAAAATTTCTGAAAAATTTCAAGATTTGCTTCTAAACTTCTAAGCCTTGTAACGTCCCAAAAAATAAAATGGCATTTCCAAAATGATCGATACATGAAGTAGACATATGGGGAATGTAAATCAATAACTTTTTGGGGTGGTATACTATGTATTATAGAAGTAGAGAAATTTAAACTTGGAAAATTGCAAATTTTCAAAATTTTTGGTAAATTTTGTATTTTTTTATTAAAAAAAATGAAAATTTTCAACTTTAATTTGCCACTGTCATGAAGTACAATATGTGACGAAATAAGAATCTCAGAATGGCTTGGATAAGAAAAAGCGTTTTAAAGTTATCACCACATAAAGTGACACTGGTCAGATTTGCAAAAAATGGCCAGGTCCTTAAGGTGAAATAGGGCCGAGTGCTTAAAGGGGTATTTCCATCTTGCTTTTTCATTCTCACCAGCAGCCAGTTCTACATTTCACTTCCTGGTTTCCTGCTTCTGAGGCTGGGCAGGCTTAGGCAGTTGAGTGAAGGCCGGCCACGCCTCCTTATGACATCACACTGAGAGCTCAGTCCTTGCCATGCTAGTACATGTGGATAGTATGAGTCATCAGTCTGGCAGCCTGCAGAGTCTGTGAGGCCCCTCCCCCCAGCTGGGGAAGAGCCATAGTAAAAGTGAGCTGTCCTGCTTCACAAGACCTGTCTTTTATCTTTTACAAACCCAAACTGTGCAGCAAAACAATAACTCACCTGTCTTCCCCAGTACCCTACCAGCACTGTAGTTGAATCACTTATAGCTCTGCTACATCTGTATTCCTCTCCACTACCAGCAATATGTTGAATAACTACAAATACAGCTCTGCTACATCTGTCTTCCTTGAATCACTTTTTAAACAGCTCTGCTACATCTGTCTTTTATGCTGCTGTGTGGGATTGTATGGAGGGGGGGGGGAGTTGTGTGTGGGATTGTATGTCGAGACTCATTTGCATAAAATGCTGGGTTTCTCTGCATCCTATCTGTGAAGTCAGTTTACTATGGGTAAGAGGACATTCATACATCAGCCCCCTCCCCATACAATCTCACACAGAACCACCACTCCAGTATATAATCCCATGCAGCAGCCCCTCAGTATAAAATCTCACACAACTCCCTCCTTCCATCCAGGATATATGAAACATAGCAGCCCCCCATCCAGTATATATCACACAGAAGCCCCCCATCCAGTATATATCACACAGCATCCCCCATCCACTATAGATAACACAGCAGCCCCCCCATCCAGTATTTATTACACAGCAGCCCTCATCAGTAATATCACACAGCAGCCTCCCATCCAGTATATATCACGCATATCCACTATAGATAACACAGCAGCCCCCATCCAGTATATATACACAGAAGCCCCCCATCCAGTATATATCACACAGCATCCCCCATCCACTATAGATAACACAGCAGCCCCCCATCCAGTATATATTACACAGCAGCCCCCCCATCCAGTATATATCACACAGCAGCCCCCATCCGGTATATATCACACAGCAGTCCCCCATCCAGTATATATCACACAGCAGCCCCCATCCAGTATATATCACACAGCAGCCCCCATCCAGTATATATTACACAGCAGCCCCCATCCAGTATATATCACACAGCAGCCCCCATCCAGTATATATAACACAGCAGCCCCATCCACTAGAGATAACACAGCAGCCCCCCATCCAGTATATATTACACAGCAGACCCCCATCCAGTATATATCACACATCAGCCCCCCATCCAGTATATATCACACATCAGCCCCCCATCCAGTATATATCACACATCAGCCTCCCATCCAGTATATATTACACAGCAGCCCCCATCCAGTATATATCACTCAGCAGCCCCCCATCCAGTATATATAACACAGCATCCCCATCCACTATAGATAACACAGCAGCCCCCCATCCAGTATATATCACACAGCAGCCCCCCATCCAGTATATATCACACAGCAGCCTACCATCCAGTATATATCACACAGCAGCCCCCCATCCAGTATATATCACACATCAGCCCCCCATCCAGTATATATCACACATCAGCCCCCCATCCAGTATATATTACACAGCAGCCCCCATCCAGTATATATCACACAGCAGCCCCCATCCAGTATATATCACACATCAGCCCCCATCCAGTATATATCACACAGCAGCCCCCATCCAGTATATATCACACAGCAGCCTCCCATCCAGTATATATCACACAGCAGCCCCCATCCAGTATATATCACACATCAGCCCCCATCCAGTATATATCACACATCAGCCCCCATCCAGTATATATTACACAGCAGCCCCCATCCAGTATATATCACACAGCAGCCCCCATCCAGTATATATTACACAGCAGCCCCCATCCAGTATATATCACTCAGCAGCCCCCCATCCAGTATATATAACACAGCATCCCCATCCACTATAGATAACACAGCAGCCCCCATCCAGTATATATCACACAGCAGCCCCCATCCAGTATATATCACTCAGCAGCCCCCATCCAGTATATATAACACAGCATCCCCATCCACTATAGATAACACAGCAGCCCCCCATCCAGTATATATTACACAGCAGCCCCCCATCCAGTATATATCACACAGCAGCCCCATCCGGTATATATCACACAGCAGTCCCCATCCAGTATATATCACACAGCAGCCCCCCATCCAGTATATATCACACAGCAGCCCCCATCCAGTATATATTACACAGCAGCCCCCATCCAGTATATATCACACAGCAGCCCCCATCCAGTATATATAACACAGCAGCCCCATCCACTAGAGATAACACAGCAGCCCCCCATCCAGTATATATTACACAGCAGACCCCCATCCAGTATATATCACACATCAGCCCCCCATCCAGTATATATCACACATCAGCCCCCCATCCAGTACATATCACACATCAGCCCCCCATCCAGTATATATTACACAGCAGCCCCCCATCCAGTATATATCACTCAGCAGCCCCCCCCATCCAGTATATATAACACAGCATCCCCATCAACTATAGATAACACAGCAGCCCCCATCCAGTATATATCACACAGCAGCCCCCATCCAGTATATATCACACAGCAGCCTACCATCCAGTATATATCACACAGCAGCCCCCATCCAGTATATATCACACATCAGCCCCCATCCAGTATATATCACACATCAGCCCCCATCCAGTATATATTACACAGCAGCCCCCATCCAGTATATATCACACAGCAGCCCCCATCCAGTATATATCACACATCAGCCCCCATCCAGTATATATCACACAGCAGCCCCCATCCAGTATATATCACACAGCAGCCTCCCATCCAGTATATATCACACAGCAGCCCCCATCCAGTATATATCACACATCAGCCCCCCATCCAGTATATATCACACATCAGTCCCCATCCAGTATATATTACACAGCAGCCCCCATCCAGTATATATTACACAGCAGCCCCCATCCAGTATATATCACTCAGCAGCCCCCCATCCAGTATATATAACACAGCATCCCCATCCACTATAGATAACACAGCAGCCCCCCATCCAGTATATATCACACAGCAGCCCCCCATCCAGTATATATCACTCAGCAGCCCCCCCCCCCCATCCAGTATATATAACACAGCATCCCCATCCACTATAGATAACACAGCAGCCCCCCATCCAGTATATATCACACAGCAGCCCCACATCCAGTATATATCACACAGCAGCCTCCCATCCAGTATATATCACACAGCAGCCTCCCATCCAGTATATATCACACAGCAGCCTCCCATCCAGTATATATCACACAGCAGCCCCCCATCCAGTATATATCACACAGCAGCCCCCATCCAGTATATATAACACAGCAGCCCCCCCATCCTGTATATCACACAGCAGCCCCTATCCAGTATATATAATACAGTAGCCCCCCATTCAGTATATATAACACAGCAGCCCCCCATCCTGTATATCACACAGCAGCCCCCCATCCAGTATATATAACACAGCAGCCCCTCCAGCACTGTCAGACTCTCTCTCCTCTCAGTGCTGCAGACGGGGCAAACCTTCCTCCTGTGTAAACATTCCTCGATGCCTGTGATAACAGAGCAGCTCCGGTGTTCTGCCGAAAGTCTATAGTTTGCGAAAGTCTATAGCGGAAGTCACGTGGTGCGCTCCGCAAGCGCACAAGCGTACTTCCGCGAATCATTCCTGCAGCCTCCATTGCAGTAATTCGCGCACCGCGCGTGCGCACACTTAAGTAAAAGAGACTTCTTAAAGTGACAGTCATCTCCATTAAAATACAGATCTGCAGCCACCCCCTCACCCCCCAGCGCTCATTAATCGACATTAATTTGTACCCTCGCGGGCTCGTTTCGCTCGCCACTCATTGGGCTCGGCCTTGCTGCGCTCGGCATTTAGTAAAACTAGCTCTATGCCGCCGTTAATAGTAAAGAAGGAAAAGGATGGTAAAGAAAGAGACTATCCATCTCTTTCTTTACCATCCATTTCCTTCTTTACTATCAATGGCGGCATAGAGTCCGTTTTACTAAATGCCGAGCACAGCGAGGCCGAGCCCGCGAGGGTACAAATTAATGTAGATGCTGTATTTTACTGGAGATGACTGTCACTTTAAGACGTCTCTATACCCTTAATTGTGCGCACGCGTGGTGCGCGAAGTACTTCAATGGAGGCTGCAGGCATGATTCGTGGAAATGCGCTTGTGCGCTTGCGCAGCGCACTACGTGACTTCTGCTATAGACTTTCGTCAATCTATAGAGATCTGGCAGAACACCGGCAGCCGACCCACGTGACCTAGAGATGTCAGGTGACCAGAAGGTCCTTGCAGTCTCAAAAGTCTGCCTCTGCCTACAAACAGAGCATGCACGGCTCTGTTTCCCACTGCGTGCTCGTTCATGGATGAAATGAGAGGCCAGCCACTAGATGGATGTAGCTAATTTGCGCAGGCGCGGCTCATAGAATCGGCAGGGAGCAGTGGCCGTAACTATGGGATACCAAAGCACAACAATGAGGTAGGAAGAAAAGAATTTGATCAAAAAGGGTGACAATTTGCTTATACAATATATTTACAAAATTGATCACTGGCACCTTATTAACAAATTAAACTGTGATCATTATGATGGGAATACCCCTTTAAGGGGTTAAGGATGAAGCCTATTCTAGCCTATTTTCCCTCAAGGGGTTCTTGATTATTACAACCACTGAGGAACGGTGTGGATAAAAAAAAAAAAAATCAGATTTTTTTTATTTAAATCAGATTTTTTTTATTTAAATCGGATATTTTTTTTTATATAAAATGCTTTTTGAGGAAAATATATTACCATCCAAGGGTTATTCCATCATGAAATAAAGATTCGTTTTTTAATTATGCAGAATAAGGCTGTATATGTTTAATTTTTTTGGTAAATAAATTCCATTAATCCATTCACTATTGGGCAGTTTCTCTGCCTACAAGATATTATCACAGATGCTTGGTTTACTTTTGCAGTTCTCAAAACTGAATTTGACTCGGCAGAGATCACATGCCTCTTCTTCACAGCAAATATGTTATAACATGAACAGAGTTGAGAAAAAGACCTTAATCCTAACTTCTACAAACCTATGAATACAGAATCAACCCCTTCAGTGCTCAGTTTAATTTTTTCTCCTTCCTAAGTACAACAGAAAAGTTGTTCAACTATGAATGATTAACCTATTAAACTGGGGATAAAAAAAACTAATATGAAAAGCTGTTATTCTAAAAATCTTCATCTACTTGCATATTATAAGTTATACCAGCAAGAATTTGTCTTTATGTAGAAAACTATGATTTAAATCAAGCATAGTGATTTAAATCCACCCTGCTAAGGAAGAAACGTTTAGTTTCGGAACGCATCTGGTGTGATTGCGGCATTAATCCAGAGAGTGCAACCCCATGGCATTAATATATTAAGAAGAACTATTTTATCTTCATACCACCTCGGACCCTGAATTGCTAGAAGTTGGCATCCCCATATAGCTACTACGCATACGCAAGTGTGTCGGCACACGGGAGGACTATAGGATCCAGCAGTACATCGTGTATAGAGATGAGCTAAGTAAAACTGCCAACTACAGGAGCGATGTCATTTGAAAGTTTCCTCTATTAAAAACAATCCCTACAGCCGAACAGGGAGATTCTGATAATCAATTTGGATTAAATGATTGGCGAGCACTCCATCTGGTAAAGGAAAGTCATAAGCATTTATTACAATAATCTAATATATCTTGTACATATAACCGAATAAAATGAGTAAAAAATACAATAAAACATATAAAATAAAAAATCATGCATTCAATACACTCCTAGCAATATAAGATATGATTATAATGGATCTCCAATCGAATATAATGGGCTCTGATTAGGTAATATATATGGCTGTCAATATTGCAAAAATATTCCACTGAGGAAGGGATCGGAGATATCCTGAAACGCGTCTGGTTTGGATCGCCCACCAAGAAAGAACTCTATAAAGTCTAAGCATGGCCATGCTGTAAAATTAAGACAATTTGCAATATTGACAAGTACATCCCCGTTTGAGGAACGCGTCTCCTAGGCGACAAGGGGAAACCACGCCGAACATCGCAAGACCTCGGGGGAACTTGCCGGGTAAGCACGGCGGAAGACGCGATCTCCGCTTGACACGTGTGGCGTCCTTACTTACCTCTCGATTCATCTAATAGAGGTAAGAGGAAAACAATTTCAACCACTTACTTTGACCCATATGCTTAAGGACTGGGTATTAAGAACTTTATATGGACTTTTACAACTTTTAGTCCTCAAAGCTTGTGTCACATGCCGGTACAGTGAATAACCACCAATTGATCGGATGAACAATACAGGAGAGACTCTGACATTGAGGCTATAATCCAACAACCACAGCTTCAGCCATATATATTACCTAATCAGAGCCCATTATATTCGATTGGAGATCCATTATAATCATATCTTATATTGCTAGGAGTGTATTGAATGCATGATTTTTTATTTTATATGTTTTATTGTATTTTTTACTCATTTTATTCGGTTATATGTACAAGATATATTAGATTATTGTAATAAATGCTTATGACTTTCCTTTACCAGATGGAGTACTTTACAATCATTTCATCCTAATTGTTTTTCTATTTCCTAGAGGGTTGGTGTCCCTCTGCTTGGCTTGTAGCACCATCCATATAATCACCTGAGTGAGACACCGTTACAATTTTTGTTTTATTAGATTCTGATAATCGGTAAGCTGTACTGCTGTACTATACATCTGGTTTAACTTACTGGCCATATGTGATATAGCAGGGCTTGACAAATTTCCTTGGAATCTAGGAGCCAGCTAAAAAAGTTAGGAGCCAGACGGAGCCACTTCATAAAGCCCCCAGTAGATGTCCCTATAGTGCTTCTCCTCCCCCCCACTTCTCCATAGAGCCAACCAATGATGCATGCCAGTACATAGGGCCCCCATAGTGGTCCTTCCCCTCTTCTCCATAGTGCCCCCCCATAATGTGCGAGTATATAGGGCCCCCATAGTGCTTCCCCTCTTCAATTGGTTATATGATGCGTCAGACGCTGCCAGCATCCAAGTGATCGCCCCTGGCGGCCGCCATGACATGTGGAAACCCTTACAAGGATTACAGGGTCCGGAGGGGAGGGCAGAGGGGTCCGGAGGAGAGGGCAGAGGGGTCCGGAGGGGAGGGCAGAGGGGTCCGGAAGAGAGGGCAGAGGGGTCCAGAGGGCATAAACACAGCGGGCACCATGACACTTTACTGAGCACTACAACCCCCAGCTGGCGCTCAGCCTCTGCAGTCCCCACATCACTACAACTCCCACCTGGGGCTCAGCCTTTGAAGTCTCTGTATCACTACAACCCCCAGCTGGGGCTCAGCCTCTGCAGTCCCTACATCACTACAACCCCCAACTGGGGATCAGCCTCTGCAGTTCCCGAATCACTACAACCCCCAGCTCTTTTCCCCTCTTGTCATTCTCTTTCCCTCTCGTGTCATTCTCTTCCCCCCCCTCTTGTCATTCTCTTTCCCCCTGTTGTGATTCTCTTTCCCCCTCTTGTCATTCCCCCCATGGCATTCTTTTTCCCCATCTTGTCATTCTCCTTCCCCCTCTTGTCATTCACTTTCCCCACCTTGTCATTCACTTTCCCCATTTTGTCATTCTCCTTTCCCCTCTTGTCATTCCCTTTCCCCATTTTGTCATTCACTTTCCCCATTTTGTCATTCACTTTCACCCTTTGTCATTCACTTTCCCCCCTTGTCATTCTCTTTCCCCATCTTGTCATTCCCTCCCCCCCTCCTTTGTCATTCACTTTCCTCCCTTTTCATTCTCTTTCCACCCTTTTCATTCTCCCCCCCCTTATCAGTCTCTTTCTCCCCCCCCTCCCTCCGCTACCTCTAGTGTAGCATGGCCGAGCTCTGTATGGTCCATGGGTACAGGAGCTTTAGTTTCCTGTACCCGGGCGGAGTGACAGGAAGTGCACACTGTGTGCGCACTTCCTGTCAGTCCGGCCGGGTACAGGAGACAGATGCTCCCTGTACCCGCGGACCATACAGGGCTCGGCCACGCTACAATGAGGGAGTGACAGGAGGGAGCGCTGAGCGCTTCCCTCCTGTCAGTCCTTCATGCTGCGCCCAAGCAGTGCGCCCTCATGGACGTGCCAGCCTGAGCAGTGCTGCAGCCACCTGAGGCTCTATATAGAGCGCTTGGGCGGCTGCAGCATGAAGGGGGCCGGCGCTCCTAGTCCGCATATAGGACGCACTGGCACTGCGCCCTGGCACCTTAGAAAACGGGCTGACAAATACCCAGGAGCCAGGACCAAATTCCTGGTCGCCATGGCGACCTGGGATTTGTCGAGGCCTGTGATATAGTATTACCACCACTACTGAAATTAACTTAAATACAGAGGTGGCGCACAACCAGGTAAGTGTCTAATTAATGCTGCTCTAAAATTTTTACATATCGGCCACAGAGCGTACAACAGGACAGGATGGTCTTTGATGTTGATAAGTAGTGCAGTTGTATGATATATTGTGCCCATCTATTGGAAACACACTATCTGCATTATGAATATAATTGACTCAGACCTATTCGGTGGCGCATAATTAGACAATTTGAACTATTCTAATTAGGACTATATATTAAGTTTGGAAGGAGGAATAACCAAATGGATTTTTTATTTCTATTTTTATTTTTAAACAGA
The DNA here is from genome assembly GCA_033119425.1 of Bufotes viridis. NCBI lineage: Eukaryota > Metazoa > Chordata > Amphibia > Anura > Bufonidae > Bufotes > Bufotes viridis. The sequence continues at coordinate 184,716,185 of CM065593.1, read as the reverse complement.
ACTTTGTACCACAATATATAGGATACTTTTAGTACCTTTTGCGAGAGCTCCGCAAATAGGATAATATTTAGGGACCGTGACTGTAATTATACCTTATCTTTTGACAGTATTTTATACTATATTTTATATTGGTATATAACTAAATAAATTGTTTAATACTATTTCTGCTGTGAGCCAGCCATTTGTATATGTTTTTCCATCTTTAGCTAGGTGGTTATAGCCGGCTGTGCACCAGCATATGTTCTGGTGAGCTCCCTGAATTTATTTATTGTGTATAATGTGCTTTTTATATTGCCCACATCTGTTACTTACCATAGGTCAGGGATGGCCAACCTGCGGCTCTTAACTCCCAGTATGCCCTGCTGTAGGCTAATAGCTGTAGGCAATCTGGGCATGCTGGGAGTTGTAGCTTTGCAAAAGCTGGAGAGCCGCAGGTTGGTCATCCCTGTCATAGGTGAGTTTGAACAAGCATCACATGCTTGAAACAAAGTTGTTTACCCACAATTTTAAAAAGGTGCCAACAATTTTGTCCAATTTTCTGTGAAATGACGTCCAATTTCCCTTTTATTCCTATATTTCCTTTGTGTGTACTGGAACACAAAAAAAAAAAAAAACTATCGTGTATAACAAAACATGTGCAATAATTTTCTGGGAGAAATACTTAATTTTCTGGAAAAAATTCAGGGGTGCCAACACTTAGGGCTATGACTGTACATGTACAGTACACTCACTGACAAAACAATAAGGCCTCTTGCACACGGGCGTCATGTTTGACGCCCCGATAAGAGGCGGGTGCGTTGCGGGAATCGCCACGATTTTTCCGCGCGTGTGCTAACGTTTGTAGTGCGTTTAGCACGCGCGTGAAAAAATCCGCATGCTTGGTACCCAGACCCGAAGTCAGACTTCATCACTGAAGTCCGGTTTCGGGATGAGTATTCTGTATATGTAATTATTTTCCTTTATAACATAGTTATAAGGGAAAATAATCGCATTCTAATTACAGAATGCAATGTTCCCCGGGCTATAGAGGGTTAAAAATAATAAAGAGTTAACTTACCTTCTCCCATTGTACGCGCAGAGCCCCAGAACGTCTTCTCTCTTGATTATTGCTTGCTTCAGGACCTGTGGTGACGTCACAGGGTCACATGGTCCAATCATAGAAGCATTTGAGTGGACCATGTGACCCATGTGATCCTGTGACGTCACCAAAGGTCCTTCATCCAACATCTTTTGCCGGGGAACATTGCCGGGGAACATTGCATTCTGTAATTAGAATGCGATTATTTTCCCTTATAACTATGTTATAAAGGAAAATAATAACGATCGGGTCCCCATCCCGATCGTATCCTAGCAACCATGCGGGAAAATCGCAATGCATCCGCACATGATTGCGGATGATTGCGATTTTCCCGCATCCCCATTCACTTCTATGGGGCCTGCGTTGCGTGAAAATCGCAGAATATAGAACATGCTGCGATTTTCACGCAACGCAAAAGTGATGCGTGAAAATCACCGCTCATGTGCACAGCCCCATAGAAATGAATGGGTCCGGAGATGGAAATGTCAGATTGCTGCAAAACAGGCATGCAGTTATGTCTCAGACAGCTATGTAAATAATTATAGGTGTGGCCTGATTAGACACTGAAACTTAGGGTTCATGCCCACAGCCGTGTGCCGGTCGAGCCCATGTTGCAGACTGCAAACCGCATCGATGGTCCGCACTGCAAAAAAGTAGTGCATGCACTACTTTTTTGCGGAATGGAAGCACGGAACGGAAAACCACAGAAGCACTCCGTTCCGTCATTCCGTTCTGCATCTCCGGATTTGCTCTTGGTGAGAGACTGTTGACTGCTAGAAATGACTCTATCATGCACTCAAAGACATTTTGTCAAGTTGACAGACTTTGAGAGGGGGTGTATCGTTTGACCAAGAGAAGTAGGATGGTCATTTTGATGAACTGCTGTTCTGACCTAGCTGTTATAAGGTGTTGGGAGCAGTGGTTATGTGAGGGCATGTAAACATGGCAAACAAGCTTCAGACAGCTCAGATAAACCACTAGTAAAAAGGCTCATTTGATCTGCCCCACAGTTTTATTGTCCATCCAGAGACATAGGTGGAACCTTCACTAAACACTCCTGTCAGTGCCCAGGCCATTTCCAGGTACATAGCACCTGATATTCATTCATATAATTAATACAGTATTAGTTTATATATTCTGTGTTTGCAGAGTACTGTTACATTGTGTTTGCTTTCACTTTTGTAGTTTCAGCCATTGCGATGCGCACCTGCGCATTTAATGAAGTTTACAGGATGTGCTGACTAAGTTTGTCTTTTGTCTTTGAATTTGGAGGTGTGGTTGTCTTCATTTTTAGTCGTGCACTCCTAACTAACCCATCTTTTCACAGGCAGATTTTAATTAGTGCAGCATATATAGCTGTAGTCTCAGCTGTCTCATAACAGACTCAGTGTACATGTGGAGCCTGCTTCCCTAAATTAATTTGAGGCCTGTTGTCACATAGAGTAGGTTCACATCCAGAAGAAGGTCATCGTGCTGTGGTCATCGGGCATAAATGATTTCGATCAAAATAATTTTTTCTAGTGAATATAGCATTAGTTCATATATTCTTTGTTTGCAGAGCGCTGTTGCATTGTGTTTGCTTTTCCTTTTCCGGCACATAAAGGGGTTGTCCGCTTTTTACTATATCAGATAGGTGGGGGGGCTGACACTCAGCACCCCTGCAGATCAGTTGTTTGAATAGAAGACAGCACTCGTACTAGCACTGCCTCCTCTGTTTACCTGCTTGTCTCAGCAATTGCAGTGGTGAGCAGATGTAATTACAAGTATGGAGTCTCTTTTCATCTCTATGGGACAGCTATGTAGTATTCTATGGGACGGCTCCATCTGTCCAAGTGAAGTGAATGGGGATGCCATACTTGTAATTACACCTGCTCACCACTACAATTGCTGCGGTGGGCTTCAAAAAGCTGATCAGCGGTGGTGCCGGGAGTCGGACCTCCACAGATCTGATATTGATGACCTATCCTGAGAATAGGTCATCAATAGTAAAAAGCGGACAATCCCTTCAACAAAAAGAAATTTGGTGTCACAGTGCCTATGTGGCCTGTGTTACGGCGGTGGCCCTTAGCTGCTGCTCTGCTGAACATTCCTGGTGACCCAAACCCGTTGCCGAGTTTGCACTGTTCCTACAAGGCATCTCGTCATCTGCCCATAGGGCATGCATGCTCCCTCTGTGTCAAACGGACCCTAATCTTCACCAGGCATTGGCTGGCAACCTGGGGCAAAGAGGGGTTTAAAGAAACTTCCCCTGTGGGAGGGTGCCTAAGCAATAAGTTTTGTAGTATGCTAGTATCCTGCCTGTTTACTGGATTCTGACCCTCCGTTGCCTGACCTAACCTGTGCCTGACCTCCATATTGACCCTTTGCTGCCTGCCCTGACCTCGGACCATTTACTGTATATCATATTTTCCACCTGCCCTGACCTTGGCCTTTCCCTGACTACTGTCTTTAGTGATGGATCCCGGTTCCAGGGATCCCACGATGGTTGGGTTTGTGTATGGAGGCTTCATGGTGAGCACCTCAATCCTGCCTCTTCTGTGGAGCAACACACCGTCCCAATTGCTGGTGTAATGATGTGGGGAGCCATTGCATTTATGACTGTCGGTAACCTCTAGTAGTTATAAGAGGGACACTAACAGATCAGCAATATATGCAGGACAATCTGAGGCAACATATGTTGCCTCTCATGGCAGGATTTCCAACTGGTATTTTTCAGCAGGATAATGGTCACCCAGACACCCACACACGGCCAGGGTTTCCCAGAAATGTTTCTGCCTAATTGCAACATTTCCTTTGCTGCCTGGTCATCAGATTTATCGCCAGTCTTGCATTTATGGGACCAGCTGGGATGCCAGCCTCCGCAACCTATGAGTGTACAGGATCTACAGCTGCAACATCGGTGGCCAAATGTGCCACAGGATAGCATACGAACATGTATGCCATAACCACCATTTATATTTCATCTTGTATCCAGGATTTGATATTTACCATTTTTGCCTAATAAACAGACCAATTGTCATAACAAATATTATGACATTTCTGCAAATGCACTTTCTTAATATAAAGATCAAGCCTAATATTCATTTTGACCTTTTTTCCTTTCCCGCTCAGTGCCGCACCAATGACACTGTCTAGTGGATTAACCCCTTATTGACCCTCGTCGTACATGTACGGCGCTGGTGGATGTGCCTTAAGGACCAGCATCGTACAAGTACGGTGGGCTGGTCGGGCGGGTGCAGAAGCTGCGCCCGCCTGATCGGTGGCACGGACCCAGCAGTCACTGACAGCTGGGCTCCTGCTGCATACGCCGGCATCGGCAAAGACACCGATGCTAGCCTATTAACCCCTTGTATGCCGCGTTCAAAGCGGTACTGCAGTGTAGGGACCCGATGGCAGAGAAGGCAAGCCTTCTACGAAAGCCTGTGAGATCCAGTCCTGTCAGCATAAAACAAGTTGTATTGTAACACATTGCAGAGGGGATCAGACCCCAGAAGTTGAAGTCCCAGAGTGGGACAAAAATAAAAAGTAAAAAAAAGGGTCCAAAATAGACCAATCAGCACACGGCTCTGTACATGCCGCCCACACCAGTGCGCCGCCCAACCACGGCCACCCCTTACACAACCGTGCTGCCCACACCAACGCGCCGACCAATCATCACAAGGGAAGGTCTCAGCCATCCTCTAACTGCGCATGCGCAGAGCGCCAAGCAATCATCACACGGCGCTCCACACGCTGCCCACACCTGCGCGCCAGCCAATTACCACCGCCGCTCACAGGTTATGGTATGCTCTCCACGTCAGAGCGCCATTAACGTCATTACTGTCAGTGCATCACAGAGCTACACAGTCCCAGCATGCTCAGCCACAGAAAGCAGCCGCTGCCAGCAGTCTCAGCCACCAGTCGCTGCCAGTAGTCTCAGCCACCAGTCTCAGCACCACCAGTCAGTGCCAGCAGTCTCAGCACCACCAGTCAGTGCCAGCAGTCTCAGCACCACCAGTCAGTGCCAGCAGTCTCAGCACCACCAGTCAGTGCCAGCAGTCTCAGCACCACCAGTCAGTGCCGGCAGTCTCAGCACCACCTGTCAGTGCCAGCAGTCTCAGCACCACCTGTCAGTGCCAGCCATTCCCTTGCCATTTAATATATACTGTTCCTACTAATGTTTATGCAGTACTGCTCTAGCGCCCGTTATTGTAACGGGCTTAATGTCTAGTGTATATATATATATATATATATATATATATATATATATATATATATATATGGGATACAAAAAGCGGGCAGCACTCCAAAATGTGTAACAGTGAGCAAAACTTTATTCACCCATGTGGCATAGCAATGTTTCAGCTCTCAAGCCCAGAGAAAGGCTCTGTCAGTGAGACAAAACGTTGCCCTTCCCCTTTAACAATGAGTTTCACAGCACACCACCCCCTTGACAGTGACCTCCACAGGTGCCCTCCCCCTTAACAGTGGCCTTTACTGCAATCTGCCCCTTAACACTGACCTTCATAGCGGACCATTCTCTTAACTGTGACCTCCACAGAAGCCTGACCCTAGGGGGACCAGAGGTCCGGCTTTCAGACTCCATGTCTTTCGTCTGAAGCAGGGCCTGGATGGACACAGGGATGTCCTTTCGAACAGCTCACTCTCAGACAGCAGCACCGTGCTGTCTGAGCGTGAGCTGCAAGAAGAAAATCACCCTCACTCCCACCCCTACAGAAGTTGATTTTTTATTTCCATCAGCTGCGTAGGGGGACGGGGCGTGGCCTAACCAGGTCAGGGTTGTGGTTTAGCGAGACCTAGAAGTTGATTTTTAACTTCATTTTTTCAATCCCTGTCGGCTGAAGAGTGGGAGTGGGCATGGCCTAATGGATAGGGGTGTTGCCTTATTAACAGCTCACCCTACGAGAGCAGCACTGTTCTGTCTGAGAGTGAGCTGCAGAGAGAAAGTCACAGTCCCTCCCACCTCTGCAGCTGACAGAAGTTGATTTTTAACTTCAATTTGGCAACCCCCATCAGCTGTGGAGGGAGGGGTGGGGCTTAGCGGGACCTATAAGTTGATTTTAAACTTTATTTTTTCAATCTCTGTTGGCTGAGGAGTAGGAGGGGGCGTGGCCTAACTGGATCGGGGGCATGTCCATTTGAACAGCTCGCTCTAAGACAGCAGTACTGTGCTGTCTGAATGTGAGCTGCAGGGAGAAAGTCAGCGTCCCTCCCAGCTCTGCAGCTGACAGAAGTTGATTTTTACCTTCATTTTTTTAATCCCTGTTGGCTGAGGAGTGTGAGGGGGCATGCCCTAACTGGATCAGGGCGTGTCCTTTTGAACAGCTCACCCTAAGACAGCAGCACTGTTATGTCTGAGTGTGAGCTTAAGGGAGAAAGTCAGCGTCCCTCCCACCTATGCAGCTGACAGAAGTTGATTTTTACCTTCATTGTTTTAATCCCTGTTGGCTGAGTGGGAAGGGGCGTGGCCTAACTGGATCAGAGGTGTGGCTTAGCGGGTCTAGGGGTGGGGTTTTAAGGGTGACTTGAATGGCCACCCTACCTGCCCCCTGAACTCTGACCTCCACAGCACTCTGCTCCCTTAACAGTGTCATCCACAGAGTTGTTATGCAAACCTCAGGAAATAAGGTACTAAGTGCTTTTAGGCCATGGCTTTACCTCAGTAGCGATTATCCTGGTGACAGATTTCCTTTAAAACTCATCTACAGCAGTGAAGAAACATGGCTGGGTTGTTATGGTTACCTGGAGTAAAACTGTCTGTGGAGACTAACTGCCATCGAGCTTCTATTGGCTTATAAGGGTCATGTGACCAGGCTTCTATTGGCTAATGCATTTTTTGGGAATATCTCAGGAATGGTACGTTCCTGAGAGCCGAGACCTGGCGTAAAGGTTTCCGGACACCTGATGTACATGCGTGCCAAATTTTGTGATTGTAAATGCGACGGTGCAGATTCCTTTAGCTGACATACACACATACACTCAGCTTTATATATTATATATATATAGTATCTCAAACAAATGAGTACACCCCTCACATTTTTGTAAATATTTTATTAGATCTTTTCAAAAGACAACACTGAAGATCTGACACTTTGGAACCATGTCCTGTGGTCTATTCAGATGGTGTCAAGCGTGTGAGGGAGCAACCAGACGAGGAGTACAAAGACAAATGTGTCTTGTCCACAGTCAAGCATGGTGGTGGGAGTCTCATGGTTGGGGGCTGCATGATTGCTGTGGGGAGCTACATTTCATTGACGGAACCATGAATGCCAACATGTACTATGATATACTGAAGCAGACAGGGGCGGACTGACCGGCCGGGCACTTCGGACGTGGTCCGAGGGCCCGGCCGGAAAGGGGGCCCGGCGGCAGCTGCAGCTGCCCAGTGTGTCCAAAGTAAAATTAAGTCTCTGATCCCCGCGGTCTGTGACCGCGAGATCAGAGACTTAAAATGCCCAGATCATTAAATAAAATAACCCCCCCCCTGCACCCCGCCATATTACTGTCCCCGGCGGTGCAGGGGCGGGAGATTGCGGAGGAGGCGCGGGATGCGATCCCCGCCCGCCTCCTTTAAAAGATTTCCCTGGTGTCTAGTGGTTAAAGCAAGGGGTCAGCACATTGCTGACCCCCTGCTATAAACTGCTGACATCTGTGCCGCAGATGTCAGCAGTTTAACCCTTCCATACCGCGGTCCGTATGGACCACGGTATGGAAGGGGTTAACAGGAGGAGCTCCCTCCCTCTCCCATCGGGGGCTGCTGTGCCTTTGCAGCCCCCGACAGGTTGGGAGGCAGAGGGAGGGAGCTCCCCTCCCTCCCCATCACCCGCTGCTCTGTACAGGCAGCGGGTGATGGTCACCATGGAGACAGGACGCTTACTGAAGCGCCCTGCTCTCTCCATGGTGCTGAAAGCTTGAATAGATCTGCTATAGGCAGGTCTATTCAGACTTACTAAAGTAAAAAAAAAATACAGTAGGTACACTATATAGTGTACTTACTGTATTTCATAGACCCAGATCCACTGGATCTACAAGAACCAACTGGGTCTGGGTAAAAAAATAAATAAAAGAAAACACTATCACTGTATAAAAATTAAAAAAAACAAAAAAACTACTAGTAAAAGCCTACTCTATAAAAATATCACATGACCTGACCCATAAGGTGAACACCAAAAAGACAAAAACAAAAAAATGGTGTAAAAAAGCCATTTTTGTCACCTTGCATGACAAAATGCTTAATACCAAGCGATCAAAAAGGCTTATGCCTTCCAAAATAGTATCAATAAAACCGCCATCACATCCCGCAAAAAATGAGCCCCTACATAGGACAATCACCCCAAAATATAAAAAAAATGGCTCTCAGACTATACAGACATTAAAACATGATTTTTTTTCTAAAATGCTGTTAAAGTAAAATACATAAAAAAAGTATACATTTTAGGTATCGCCGCATCCGTAAAAACATTCTCTATAAAAATATCCCATGATCTAACCCCTCAAGAAAATACCGTAAAAAAAATTAAATAAAAACAGTGTAAAAAAATAAAATTGTCACCTTACATCACAAAAAGTGTAATAGCAAGCCGTCAAAAATTTATATGAACCCCAAAATAGTGCCAATCAATCCGTCATCTCATCCCGCAAAAAAATGATACTCTACATAGGACAGTCGGACCAAAAAAAAAAATAAATGACTCTCAGACTAATGATATTATTGTGTAAAACGTAAATAAATAAATAAATAAATAAAAAGTATACATATTAGGTATTGCCACATTCGTAAGAACAAGCTCTATAAAAATAACACATGAACTAACCTCTCAGGTGAACACAACAAAAAAAATAATATAAAAACGGTGTCAAAAGCCATTTTTGTCACCTTACATCACAAAAAGTAGCAAGCGACCAAAATGTCATATGCAATCCAATACAGTGCCAATCAAACCGCCATGTCATTCCGCAAAAAATGAGCCCCTACATAAGACTGTCGCCCAAAAAATAAAAAAATATGGCTTTGAGAATGGGGAGACATAAAAAATATTTTTTTTTTCACAAATGATTTATTATGAAAAACTGTAACAAAAATTCCCAAAAAGTAGTCATATTTGGTATTGTCACGTCCAGAACAACCTGTTCTATAGAAATAGCACACGATCTAACCTTTCAGATTAACGATGTAAATAACAAAAAATAAAAACGGTCCCAAAACAGCAATTTTTTTTTTTTAATTTTCCATTTTAATCCATTTTTCCAGTAACAAAGCAAGCCAAACAAAACTCAATATTTATTACTTTGATTCTGTAGTTTGCAGAAACAGCCCATTTCGTTTGGCTGTTAACCCTTGCTTTGTTACTGGAAAAAATGGAATAAAATGGAAAATTTTGTCTCCATTTTCCATTAACTTTTGTGGAACACCTAAAGGGTTAACAACGTTTGTAAAATCAGTTTTGAATACCTTGAGGGATATAGGAGTGGCTGGAGGCGGGATATGGGAGTGACTGGAGGCGGGATATGGGAGTGACTGGACATGGGTGGGGCCTGGAAGGGGGCCCTGAGAGTTCTCAGTCCGCCCCTGGAAGCAGAGCATGATGCCCTCCATTTAGAAACTGGGCCGCAGGGCAGTATTCCAACATGACCCCAAACACACCTCTAAGACGACCACTGCCTTGCCTTGTCTGGCCAAGCATGTCTCCAGACCTAAACTCTGTTAACCATCTGTGGGGCATCCTCAAACAGATGGTGGAGGAGCGCAAGGTCTCTAAAATCCACCAGCTCCATGATGTCATGGAGAAGTGGAAGAGTATTCCAGTTGCAACCTGTGAAACTCTAATGAATTCCATCCCCAAGAGAGTTGGAAAATAATGATATTGACACTTTGGGCACAATTTAGCCATTTTCATGTAGAGGTGTACTCGCTTTTGTTGCCAGCGTTTTAGACATTAGTGGCTATGTGTTGAGTTATTTTGCGGGCACACCAAATTTACACTGCTTTACAAGCTGTACACTGACTAATTTACATTGTATCAAAGTGTCATGTTGTCAGTGTTTTTCCATGAATAGATATAATAAAATATTTACAAAACTGTGAGGGGTGTACTCCCTTTTGTGAGATACTGTGTGTGTATATGTGTATATATACACATATATCTATAGCTCTAAGAAAAAGGGGGTCAGTCAGCTCATCCCAATGCGCAGGTACGCGCTGCCATGGCTAGAAACACAAAGAAAAAAAGACACAATGCAATAGCACTCTGCAAACCAAATAAAGTACAATAATGCCATAGTAATAGAGAATATTCTGGTGCTAATGCTATGTTTATTTTGTAAATTTGAGATTCTTGGGAAATACATTTTGTACAAAATTATTTGGGCCTGTCTGCCACACGTTAAGGCGATCTCTGTAAGACGAGAATCTTTCACTAAATTCTACCTGTTATGTGCCATAATGGCCACCATAAAATTCAGGGAGTGCAGATTCCACATGCATGCTGGGTCCACACTGCTTTTTATAATTTTTGGTGCAAAAATGGCCTCCATTAAATTCAGGGAATACAGGTACCAACATGCATGCTGAGCCCACTCTATACCTCTCCTGGTGCCAAAAGGCTTCCAGTGAGTGAGGGAGAGCAGGATACAGCTATATATATATATATATATATATATATATATATATATATAGTAAATACAGGGAGTGCAGAATTATTAGGCAAGTTGTATTTTTGAGGATTAATTTTATTATTGAACAACAACCATGTTCTCAATGAACCCAAAAAACTCATTAATATCAAAGCTGAATATTTTTGGAAGTAGTTTTTAGTTTGTTTTTAGTTTTAGCTATTTTAGGGGGATATCTGTGTGTGCAGGTGACTATTACTGTGCATAATTATTAGGCAACTTAACAAAAAACAAATATATACCCATTTCAATTATTTATTTTTACCAGTGAAACCAATATAACATCTCAACATTCACAAATATACATTTCTGACATTCAAAAACAAAACAAAAACAAATCAGTGACCAATATAGCCACCTTTCTTTGCAAGGACACTCAAAAGCCTGCCATCCATGGATTCTGTCAGTGTTTTGATCTGTTCACCATCAACATTGCGTGCAGCAGCAACCACAGCCTCCCATACACTGTTCAGAGAGGTGTACTGTTTTCCCTCCTTGTAAATCTCACATTTGATGATGGACCACAGGTTCTCAATGGGGTTCAGATCAGGTGAACAAGGAGGCCATGTCATTAGATTTTCTTCTTTTATACCCTTTCTTGCCAGCCACGCTGTGGAGTACTTGGACGCGTGTGATGGAGCATTGTCCTGCATGAAAATCATGTTTTTCTTGAAGGATGCAGACTTCTTCCTGTACCACTGCTTGAAGAAGGTGTCTTCCAGAAACTGGCAGTAGGACTGGGAGTTGAGCTTGACTCCATCCTCAACCCGAAAAGGCCCCACAAGCTCATCTTTGATGATATCAGCCCAAACCAGTACTCCACCTCCACCTTGCTGGCGTCTGAGTCGGACTGGAGCTCTCTGCCCTTTACCAATCCAGCCACGGGCCCATCCATCTGGCCCATCAAGACCCACTCTCATTTCATCAGTCCATAAAACCTTAGAAAAATCAGTCTTGAGATATTTCTTGGCCCAGTCTTGACGTTTCAGCTTGTGTGTCTTGTTCAGTGGTGGTCGTCTTTCAGCCTTTCCTACCTTGGCCATGTCTCTGAGTATTGCACACCTTGTGCTTTTGGGCCCTCCAGTGATGTTGCAGCTCTGAAATATGGCCAAACTGGTGGCAAGTGGCATCTTGGCAGCTGCACGCTTGACTTTTCTCAGTTCATGGGCAGTTATTTTGCGCCTTGGTTTTCCACACGCTTCTTGCGACCCTGTTGACTATTTTGAATGAAACGCTTGATTGTTCGATGATCACGCTTCAGAAGCTTTGCAATTTTAAGAGTGCTGCATCCCTCTGCAAGATATCTCACTATTTTTGACTTTTCTGAGCTTGTCAAGTCCTTCTTTTGACCCATTTTGCCAAAGGAAAGGAAGTTGCCTAATAATTATGCACACCTGATATATTATACCACACCCCTTCTCATTACAGAGATGCACATCACCTAATATGCTTAATTGGTAGTAGGCTTTCGAGCCTATACAGCTTGGAGTAAGACAACATGCATAAAGAGGATGATGTGGTCAAAATACTCATTTGCCTAATAATTCTGAACTCCCTGTAAAAGTGTTTGGAAAAATAAAAAAATACCTTACAAGGACTATCTTTGTTCACTTTTAAACACATTTATTTATTTAAAAATGTTTAAAAAAAAATAACTAGACTTCCGGTTCCGGCATGAGAGGGAGCGTGCATTAGGAGCTTGGCACCCCGTGACACCCAAAACCGCGATTCCCCCTGCATAAAGATCGACTACTGCACAAACCCGAACCGGAAGGTTACCCGACACCGGTCTCATGGTCTATGGACCGTTTCGTGATCATCATGGGCAACAAATCTAAAAAGACTCCTACTAAACCTGGAAAGGCGCCAATTGAATCCAACATGGCTGACCAGCTAGAGGGAGACGCCGTCCTCCACGAGGGAACCGAGACCGAGGTTTTACCCTCAGACCATCTCACTGAAGGGAAAGCAGACATTGACTATTGTGGGGAGTCGCTCTGGTAGATAGCGGTGCGGGTGCAGTACCGAGGCAAAACAAGGAGTCCAGAATGTGCAGTAAACAGTGTTTTATTCACACTTGCACAACATAAATGAAAAACAGTCTCTTGGTGATAGTTCACACATAACAGAAATAACGTGGCCAAACAAAAACAGGCCAACACAGGGTTCAGTCACCTGGGAGGTTTAGGTGAGGGTTCACACCTAGCAGTCGGCCCAGCCGCAGGAGATTCCACCTTCAAGTTGCAGGGAAAAACACCACCTTGCTGAGCTCTTTCCTCCAGATCAGAGAATTCCACAACAGTGTTAGCAGCTCCAGGACAATCACAGCCCCCAGCTGCTGGTGCTGGCTGAGCTTTTAAACCCAGCCCAAAACCAGGACTGGGTCGTGGGGAGCAGCCACCCACCCTACACTTTAGCTGCTCCCGGTAAGAGCCGGCCCGGATCGGCTTTGCAGCCATGCTATTTAAAACTATGTCAGTAGCACTAGCTGCTGCTGACATCAACAAAAGCGGCTCTTACCTCACCGAGGCTATGAACCTCGGTGACACATACCTGCCATCCACGACGGCACCCTGCACCTTACCACACCCCTTTGTTCAGCCCTGAGGGGTGGACACATGTGAGGCAGTGGACGCGGGAAAGGGCATCTGCATTCCCCTGCAAGCGGCCTGCCCTATGTTCCACGGAGAACTTGAAGTTCTGCAGGGATAGGAACCACCTGGTGACCCGAGCATTCCTCTCCTTGGCCTGGCTCATCCACTTGAGAGGGGAATGGTCGGTCACCAGACAGAACCTCCTCCTAACAGGTAGTAGCGGAGAGATTCGAGTGCCCACTTGATAGCCAGGCACTCCCTCTCCACTATGCTATACCTGGTCTCGGCGGGACTGAGCTTACGGCTCAGGAAGACAACGGGATGTTCTTCCCCGTTGACCTCCTGAGACAGCACAGCACCGAGGCCTACCTCCGAGGCGTCGGTCTGTACGACAAACTCCCTGTTGAAGTCGGGTGTCACCAAAACCGGGGACCCACAGAGGGCCGACTTCAGCGCGGAGAAAGCCTCCTCCGCCTTCTCACTCCAGCTAACCTTCCCAGACTTTCGCCCCTTCAATAGGTCTGTCAACGGCGCTGCTATTGTGGCAAAGTGGGGCACAAACCGCATGTAGTACCCTACCATTCCCAGGAAGGACTTTACCTGCCTGGCAGTGACCGGTCGGGGCCAGTTACGTATGGCTTCCACTTTAGTTACCTGCGGCTTGATGACTCCCGCCCAATTACATATCCCAGGTATTTGGTCTCTTCCAACCCAATCGCACACTTCTTTGGATTGGCGGTTAGACCAGCTTTCCTCAGGGCATCCACTACCGCCTGCACTTTGGGCAAATGGCTTTCCCAGTCGGTGCTGTGGATGATTACATCGTCTAAGTAGGCCGAGGCGTACCGACGATGAGGTCGCAGCACAATATCCATTAACCTTTGGAAGGTGGCGGGGCGCCATGCAGGCCAAAGGGTAACACCTTATAATGATACAGGCCCTGCGGAGTAACAAAAGCAGTTTTTCCTTGGCCGACTCCGTTAAGGGTACTTGCCAGTATCCTTTAGTGAGGTCTAGCACAGAAAAATAACGGGCTTGCCCTAAATTCTCAACAAGCTCGTCTACCCGGGGCATGGGATACGCATCGAACTTGGACACTTCATTTAATTTGCGAAAATCGTTGCAGAACCGCAGCGTCCCATCCGGCTTGGGTATCAGGACTATGGGACTGGCCCACTCACTTTTCGACTCCTCAATGACATCGAGCTTCAACATTAATTGCACTTCCTCCGCGATGGCCCGTCGCCGAGCCTCGGGTACCCGGTATGGTTTTAACCGGATCTTGGCCTGAGGCTCAGTGGCGATGTCATGTTGGATGAGAGACGTGCGGCCAGGGAGGTCGAGAACACATCCGTGTTCCGACTGATGAACTCCTGACTTCCTGAACTTGTTTGGAAGACAGGCTGTCTGCAATTTTACCGTGGTTACTGCTTCACAGGCCTCGAACTGTGGGGCTGGACCCTTCTCACCTAGAAGCCCTGGCCGGGGCTGTTGTCGTCGGCCATGTTCCTATCTTTCCACGGCTTTAGTAAATTCACGTGGTACACCTGCTCCGGCTTGCGCCGCCTGGCTGGTGTACCTTGTAATTTACTTCCCCTACCTTCTCGATCACCTCATAGGGGCCCTGCCACCTAGCTAGGAACTTGCTGTCAAGGGTGGGTACCAGAACCAAAACCCGATCTCCCGGATTGAAGTCCCGTACCCGAGCCTGACGATTATACACCCTACTCTGGGCTTGTTGCGCTGCCTCCATATGCTCCCGGACCAGCGGCAACACCCTTTCCATCCGTTCCTGCATCTGGGTGACATATTCAATGACACTTTTGTGGGGACAGGTTGCTGTTCCCACGCTTCCTTGGCAATATCCAACAGGCCTCGAGGGTGTCTGCCATAAAGCAGTTCGAAGGGCGAGAACCCAGTAGAGGCCTGGGGCACCTCTCGCACTGCGAACATGAGATAGGGCAGAAGCAGGTCCCAGTCCTTCCCATCTCTAGACACCACCCTTTTTAACATATTTTTTAAAGTTTGGTTAAACCTCTCGACAAGACCGTCTGTTTGCGGATGGTAAGCGGACGTCCGTAACTGCTTTATACGCAATAATTTACACAGTTCCCTCATAACTTTGGACATAAAAGGGGTCCCTTGGTCTGTCAGAACCTCTTTTGGCAGGCCCACACGGGAAAACATTTCCATTAACTCTTTGGCAATGAGCTTAGCTGAGGTATGTCGCAGAGGCACCGCCTCCGGATACCGAGTTGCATAGTCGAGAACTACCAGAATGTGTTGGTGGCCCTGGCAGACTTTGGTACAGGCCCAATTAGATCCATAGCGATTCGCTCAAGCGGGACCTCAATAATTGGAAGAGGTACCAGAGGACTACGGAAATGTGGCTGGGGGCTATTTATCTGACAGGTCGGACAGGACTTACAATAATTTTCTACCTCCTTGAACACACCGGGCCAATAAAACCGCTGCAGTATGCGGTCCTGGGTTTTCTGCCACCCCAAGTGTCCCCCAAGAACATGTTGGTGGGCAAGCTCCATAACAAGCTTGCGATATGCGGTGGGCACCACCAACTGTTCAACGGGCTCACCTCGGATTTGGTTCACCCGATACAACATATCCTGAAGAACAATAAATCGTGGGAACATTAATTCAGCCCCAGGTTTCTGGGGTTTACCATCAATTATTACGACACTTTCCCAGGCCCTGGTTAGGGTTTGGTCCCGGTGTTGTGCGGTCCCAAAATTTTCCCCGGAGACATTGAGGTCTGCCAACTCAGGTCCCGGTGGCAAGTCCTCCGTGTCTCCCACCATTACACTCAGTGGGGTTGTCTCCCCTCTACCGCAGCAGTGGTGGTCACCCCTACCGCAGGCCCTTCGGACTCGGGCTCCCAGGGCTCTGGCCTCCCACTGGAACCAGGCCACTCAGCTAGGGTTACCCCTGTCTCAGGGCTATTAGTCACTTTCACCTCAGGCCATAGTGACGGAAAACCAGGGAAGTCTCTCCCAATTATTAGTTCATAGGGTAGCTTTGAGGAGATCGCCACTTCACAAGTCCATGTGCCGGCCGCCGTGGACAGAGACATTACAGCCGTGGGATAGTCCTTTAAGTCTCCGTGTATGCACACCACACCAACTTTCCGGCCCGTATACTGGGAGGGCTGTACCAGGGCAGCACTTACCAGGGTTACTAGGCTCCCTGAGTCCAACAGCGCCACTGCAAGATTATCACCGACTTGCACCTGGCACAGATGACGATTGTCTATTGTCTCGGGGTGCCGGTCGCACACAGTCTCCGGGCATACATGGAAGCCCGGTACCCATAATTAGTCTCCATGGGTTCTCCCCACTGTGGACAGTCGGCCCTCACATGGCCAGGCTCGTGACACCGCCAGCAGACTATCGGGGCCGGGTCTACAGGGGTACACCCGAGCAGGTTTCTCGGGTACCAGTCGTCGGGACTGGATGGGAGACCTCCGGGGTTTGACCGGCCCCTCCCAACAACACCCCTTTCAAGGTTTTGTGGCCTCATAGCGCTCCACCAGGTCGACCATGTCCAGGGCATTAGTGGGTGATACCTGGCCGATCCAGTGCTGAAGGGGGTACGGCAAGGCCCTCCAGAACATGTCAGCCAGCAGACGGTCCAGCATAGCAGCCGGACTTAGAATATCAGGCTGCAGCCATTTTTGCAACCTGTGCAGTAACTCATAGTACTGCGGCCGGGCGGGTTCAGCCGCTTTAAAGTCCCACTGGTGGACCCGCTGCGCCCGGACTAACACGTTCACCCCCAGTCTGGCCAGGATCTCCCCCTTCACCGTGGGGTAATCAGCAGCCTGGTCATCTGCCAAATCAGAGAACACCTGCTGGGGTCCGGATGCCAGGAACGGAGCGACCACTTCAGCCCACTGGTCACGGGTAACTTTTCCCTCACGGCCACCTTTTCAAAGACCGCCAGATAGGTCTCAACGTCGTCCGAGGGGTCATCTTTGGGATCGCCGCACGGACCGCTTTCCGGGCATCATGGACGTGTTGGGACGCTCCTGCCGTTTGCAAAGCCATCACGTGTTGTAAAAGCAGCTGATTAGTCTCCTGCTGCTGCTTGTTAGCCTCCACAAGGGCTTTTACAACCGCCTCCATTTTGTCAGGGATCACAGGCTGCAACTTTGCCGGCCTAATATAGGACATCCAGTCGTGCCCAGCAGAAACAAAAATTTTCGGCGTTCACGCCAGCCTCACTGCGCATGCCCGCATCCGACACCAAATGTGGGGAGTCGCTCTGGTAGATAGCGGTGCGGGTGCAGTACCGAGGCAAAACAAGGAGTCCAGAATGTGCAGTAAACAGTGTTTTATTCACCCTTGCACAACATAAATGAAAAACAGTCTCTTGGTGATAGTTCACACATAACAGAAATAACGTGGCCAAACAAAAACAGGCCAACACAGGGTTCAGTCACCTGGGAGGTTTAGGTGAGGGTTCACACCTAGCAGTCGGCCCAGCCGCAGGAGATTCCACCTTCAAGTTGCAGGGAAAAACACCACCTTGCTGAGCTCTTTCCTCCAGATCAGAGAATTCCACAACAGTGTTAGCAGCTCCAGGACAATCACAGCCCCCAGCTGCTGGTGCTGGCTGAGCTTTTAAACCCAGCCCAAAACCAGGACTGGGTCGTGGGGAGCAGCCACCCACCCTACACTTTAGCTGCTCCCGGTAAGAGCCGGCCCGGATCGGCTTTGCAGCCATGCTATTTAAAACTATGTCAGTAGCCCTAGCTGCTGCTGACATCAACAAAAACGGGCTCTTACCTCACCGAGGCTATGAACCTTGGTGACACATACCTGCCATCCACGACGGCACCCTGCACCTTACCACACTATAAATATCTTGCGGTAGAGGTGGCGACCCGCATCTTACCAAATCTCCAAGAGGCCCTCTTGTCGACTGTCTCGCACTACTTTGCCTCTTTACTGGCGGATGTGGTAAGGTGCAAGGTACCGTGGTCGATGGCAGGTACGTGTCACCGAGGTTCCTGGCCTCGGTGAGGTAAGAGCCGGGTTTTCCTGTGTCAGCAGCAGCTAGTGCTGTTTGACACCTTGAAATTTAGTTTGGCTGCAAAGCCATCCGGGCCGGCTCTTACTGGGAGTAGGCAAAGAGTTGGGTGGGTGCCTACTCCCCACGGTCCAGGCCGGACTTTGCCGGGCCTTTATAAGACAGCCAGCACCAGCAGGTGGGGGTGATTATCCTGGAGCTGCTGTTAGGCTGGGCAATCATTTGAGTTTGGAAGTTCTCTGGGCAGGAAGCAAGAGCCCAGCAAGGAGGACTGCAGACGGCCTGGAAACCTGACGTCGCTTGTCTTGCGGCTGGACTGACAGCCAGGTGTGAACCTGCACCTAAAACCTCCCAGGTGACTGGAGCCTGTATTGGACTGTCTTGTTTTTCCTCATGATTTCTTATGTGTGTGAAGTAACACCAAGAGACTGTTTATTGTTTATCTTGTGCAAAGTGTGAATAAAACACTGTTTATTGCACCTTCGAGACTCCTGTTTTGCCTCGGTACTGCACCCGCACCGCTATCTACCAGAGCGACTCCCCACACGGAACTGTCGCAACATACCACGCGTCTGGAGGAGCTGGAGACCAGAGTTGCTGCGATGGAAGTGGATAATGACGAACTTCATACCCGCCTCAGAGAAGCCCTGGCAGACAACGTGAAGCTCTGGGAGAAGGTGGATGACCTAGAAAATAGGTCGAGGAGGAGCAATCTCCGCATCGTAGGTCTCCCGGAAAGTATTCCGACCAAGGATCTAATTGCCATTTGTGAGGCTGAGATACCGGAGGCCCTGGGCATTAACTCCCCCTGCACAGTTGAGAGGGCTCACAGAGTGGGACTGCTTAAACCATCTACAAATGCCAACGGACGGTCACCCACTTCTCACAAAACTAACAGACCGCGCCAGGTGATCGTAAAATACCTCAACTATGCTGAAAAAGCAGCTCTCCTGAAAGCATATAAACAGGGGAGCAGGGAGGTGTTGGAGAGAGGCCACCGAGTACTGATATTTAGGGGACTACTCTGTCGAGGTCACAAAATGCAGAAGGGCCTTCGCACCTCTATGCTCCTATCTGTTCAAGGAGCAAATCCGATTCTCGTTGCTGTACCCTGCCACCTTGAGGATCTCCTTTCCGAATGGTGAATCAGGATCTTTTACAGAACCGGAGGAGGCCAATAAGGCATTAAGGAACATTCACAAACGTTTCAAGTCCCTTCCAGCTCTGACACTCCCAGGTGGTGAACATGCGACGCTTGGGGGAAAGAGAGGTTCCATATCAGAGACCCGGAGGTCTCCGCCAACCAAGCACCAGGGAACAACCCCAGAAGTGCCGTCGGACGTTGGTTGAGAGACTGAGACACTAACCTCATGGACGCTAAGTATTAATATACCTAACCTACATAGGTGTCCTAGTTTGTTTGAGTCAGACCTGTTGGGAGACGAGGGTACCTCGAGGTTTCACAGACGCCATGAGTGATGATGCAGTTATATTTGCACTATACAGTTCAATGTTTATACCTTCTTCCAGACTGCATTTAGACCGGATTTAAATTTAAATCTAAATATGCATGAAGGCACTGTTTATCAGGGGGGGAGCTAGGTATGTTGGTGTATTAACAGTCAGATAGGTGATCGGAGGGGGGACATGGTTAACGGTATCATTGCTTCCTATCTGCCGGAAAAAAGCGAAGTCCGAAGAAAGTGCCAGAGGATTGAATGTTGGAGATTTCGAGCTGAGAGAGAAGGTTTCACATATACCAGCTCAAGTTTGTTTATGTAAATGTTACAGGTTGGGGGAAAAGGGAAGGGGGGGGCATATTCTCTCATTATTTTGGACCGATTCTTCAGATCCTGATCAGGACCCACCTAATGGATTTATAATGTCTATGGCCCAAATGAGCTAGACGCATCCTTCTTTCACACTTTGGGCAGCTTAATAGCTAAAGACTCAACAGCCACAAGAATTGTGGCAGGAGATATGAACACTGTGGCATGTGCAGAGGAAGATAGAAAGAGGCCTTTGGGAAAAAGCAGAGAAAAGGGAGATCAGGATAGGAGGCTAGCACAGTTAATGGAAGATGCAGATTTAACAGATACATGGAGGCTGTATAATCCCGAAGGCAGGGATTTCACCCACTTTTCACATGTACACCAATCGTGGTCCAGAATTGATTACATCCTTGTCAATAGCAGTGGGGTAGGCCGCTTGTCAAGCCCGAAAATTGAGGAGATGATCATCTCTGACCACTCTCCGGTGTCAGTGCTTTTTAAAAATGACATTCCCCGAGGGTCAGATTTTATCTGGCACTTCCCGTCTAATTTGATTAACGATGAGGAATTCAAAAACATGCTTGGAGGATGGTGGATGGAATATAAGCAAGACAACGGCAACACCGAGAGTACTCAATTATTCTGGGATGCAGGGAAAGCGGTGCTTAGAGGAAGGATAATGGCCTATGTCTTCAATAAAAAGAAGACAATTAAGCAGAAGCTACAACATTTTAGTGCTGCTCTAAAAAAAGCTTACACGTCCTTCCAGAACCGCCCAGACCCCATTTAGAAAAAAGAGTGGTTACGGGTAAAAAATGAATATGAAGAGTGGCTGAGAAATTGGGATGCCTGGGCGCAGTCTCGATGGGAGTCGCACCTGTACAGGCACGGAACAAGGCAGGTAGACTACTGGCCAATCTGGCTAGGGGTAGGCTGCAGGCAGCTAATATCTTATCACTTAGAATGCCCAGTGGCGTCTGGCTACCCATCCAAAAGCAATAAATGAAATCCTGAGAGTATACTATGCCGACCTATACCATGCCCGTCCCCGTGACTGTACAGGTGGAAATCAGTCGTTGAGCGAGGTGCCTTTGCCCAAACTTACTGAAGAAGAGAAGGTCATTCTGAATGCCCCAATTACGGAGGAGGAAGTAAATCTATGTATTAAACAGCTGGCATTAGGTAAGGCCCCGGGCCCCGATGGTTTCAGTGGGGAATTTTATCGCATACTGGCCCAAGACATAACACCGACTTTAACTAAACTATATTCATCCTATATGCAGGGACTGCCTATACCAGCGCAGACTAACTTAGCGTACATCAAAGTTCTACCTAAGATGGGCAGGGTTGGCACATATTTTACCCCGATTGATTTCCCCGGCTCAGGTGGGATTTGTGCAGGGTAGGGCGGCGTTCACGAACATACGGAAGGTGTTAACGGTGTTGGACGAGGTCAGGCTGCGGCCCCTTTCCCATCCATCCCCAGTGGTAGTCACTATAGATGCCGAAAAAGCGTTTGACAATGTGCACTGGGGATGGATGGGACAGGTATTGGACAAAATGGGGTTTGACGGCCCTTTTAGACAATACATAGATGCAGTCTACACCAATCCTCAGGCCAAGATCTACACATCAGGGTTTATATCTAGCCCCATATACATGATGAAAGGAACCCGTCAGGGTTGCCCACTGTCCCCACTTTTATTTAATATCGCACTAGAACCCTTATCGCGGAAGCTAGAGAAGGCTAAAGATATTGAAGGAATTAAAGTGGGTGGCATACGAGTCAAGCATGCCCTTTTTGCTGATGAACTGCTGGTTTTCCTGGAATCCCCCCATAGGGACGTTACACATCTATTTAACCTCCTAACGGAATTTGGGTCGGTGTCTGGCTTTAAGGTCAATGCCAGCAAATCAGAAATCCCCGGAAAACCCCAGAGTCTTTATATAGTTTAAATTATCCGCCGTTAATAAAAAAGATTTTAGGAGATATCAAACGATGGATGAAATACCCGTTATCCCTTGGTGGTAGGGCCCAATTATTAAAAATGATGTGCTTTTCTAAACTTCTATATCCCATGCAAACAATACCTATCCTTCTCAAACATTCTGATATAACCCGGGTGGAATCGGCGTTTAGGTCATTCTTATGGGCTGAAAAACGGCCTAGAATCTCCCTAGCGAAACTACAACTACCCAAGAACCTGGGAGGCATGAATATCCCAGACATCAGGGCTTACAACCTAGCCAGCCTTCTGAGACACAGTATTGATTGGATACACAAAACCTTCTTCTATTCCAACACCATTTTGGAAGAACACTTAGTCTCTCCATGGAAACTAACGGCACTACTGCACACCAAATTTGGGAATCTACCTCCTGAGGCAAAACATGGTTTAATGGTTAGGGACACGATAGCAGCATGGAAGGCGACACGTAAAATATATCTGCTCTTCATGGTATCTAAATACATGACCCTATGGGGCCATCCCGAATTTCCAGCGGGGCTAGAAGCTAGACATTTCAACCAATGGAAGTCCAAAGGTATCACGGGAGTAAGAGACCTATGGCTCTCCCAAGAGGGCAGGTACTACTCTTTTACAGAACTTAAAGAGAAATACGATCTAAGTGCGCCTCTACACATGCTAGCTTTTTTACAGGTCAGAGGCTTTCTGAAAAACAGGGTTACAAATCTCACCAGAGAGTTTCCCACCAACGATTTTGACACATTAGTTCGTCAGGGGCTGAGGAAAAAATCTTTAGCAGAAATATACCAGGGGATCAGAGACAAGAAACAACGCCAACTATCAGGTAAAGTCTTCGCCGCATGGGAGGCAGAATTCCCGTCTAGAGACATTTCAAAATGAATCCTACAGGGGTGGGAAACTATTAGGAAAACCACACCTAACGAAATCTGGAGGGAAACATATTTTAGAATGGCACATAGAGCCATCTATGGGTTTAAATTCTCCAACAGAAATATGGCAGCTTCTCAAGATAAGATCACGGAGTGCCCTAAATGCCATCTGGAGGGCACTGACTTATTTCACGGGTTGTGGTCTTGCCCAGCTACCAGTCGGTTTTGGAAAACCATAAAAAGCCAAATAAAACAACACCTGAAAACTGAGGTCCCCCTAGATCCCACATTTACACTATTCCATGTGATTCCAGAAGGAAAAAGAATAACCCCTTTAATACACCTTTTGGTTCTGGCAGCCAAGAGATGCTTGCTGAGGAATTGGCTTCACGGCAATACTCCCTCGGCCACGGAGGTCTTTCTCCACACGAAGTCCTGTTTCGTATTGGAGAAAGTGGAGGCAGAGAGATACCGAGGTAAATATGTAGACCCTTTTTTCCAACGATGGGAACTATTCATCACTTTAGTATTCTCAGATGCTGAGCTGACAACGATAATGAGGCCCTTTATCCACACAGAGTGGTATTTGAAGAGGAAAGTAGCGAGTTCCTTGGGACGACTCCAAATTGACTAGGTGACACAAAGGTCTTGAGTATGAGAGAAAAGGGGGGGAGGATGGGTAGGTTTGTGTTTATGACTGTTCAGGTTGTCTTTCCTGTACAACTCTCCTGATATCTTGTTTACTGTACGAATTATGTCATTGGCAACAAGAATAGGACGACAACACTATCCATCACTGAAATAATGTATATTGAATTGTCATGATTTGCCATGAATATTTCCAAACGAGATTGTACGACTGTTCGTAATATATAAAACTAAAACTTTCAATAAAAATTATATTGAAAAAAAAAAAAAAAAAAAACTATAAATAATTTGTATTTCCATGTCCATACTGACCCATATAATAAAGTGATCACAGTTTTTTTGTATCCCGTATGGTGAACAGTGTAAAAATAAATTGCTGTATCTTGTTCAGCCTACCTCTCAAAAAAAAAAAAACACAATAAAAAACAATAAAAAGGTGTACGTAAAATACTATTGACTAAAAAGGTGTACGTATGCCCACATATAAAAGTGTTCTGGGTCTTTTAATGCAATGACACATTTTCAAGAAAATTGACTATTGTGCTGTCACCACAAAAAACTTAAAGTTATACAATACAATAGATAAGCCCCAAATGATGGCATTAAAAAGACAACTCGTCCCACAAATAACAAGCCCTAAACAGCTGTGATAACATAAAAGAGTTATTCACTTGTATGGGTCTGAGCTACTCCTTGACCATGATGAATGTGTCGTCACTGGCCTAGAAAAAGCTGTGAAAAGACCACGGCCACAGGTGCGTCGGGGCCTTCTCAAACAGCTGATCATCGGGGGTCCTGGGTGTCGGACCCCACAGATCAGATACTGATGACCTATCCTGAGGACACCCTTTAAATGTGCCATTAAAAGCATGTCTGTCTGCAGACTTCTAAGAAGGAACTGAAACTTTTCTTCATTATGAGTCCTCACACATAAATTCTGTCTGGTGTTTTTTTTCTATCAGTAAAAAAACAAACACCAGAATAAGTGTATTTTTTTCTTAACCACTTTTTTGTTGTTGTGCTTTTCAAGATTTTTTTTTTTACATTTTTTTGCAAATGGTGGCCCAGATTTACTAATGTACTACCCCAATTCCAAAAAAGTTTGGATGCTGTGTAAATCAAGAATTTGCAAATCTGACATTTTATTCTCAAGAGAACATTTTGCAATTTCATGAAAATAATTAACTTAATTCGAATTTGATGGCAACAATGCATTTCAAAAAATGGCATCTTAAAATTGTGGAACAATTTCAGAAAAATATTCTCCAATTAAAAATTGAAAAGACATTGAATATTCCAAATCATCAAAAGATTCAGAGAATCTGTGGAAAATCACGCATACAACCGACAAGGCCAATGGTGATTATTGGATGCTTGTGATCTATGGGCTTTCAGGTAGCACTGCGTTAACCCTTTCAGGACCAAGCCATTTTTAGCAAATCTGACGTGTCACTTTTACTTACCCAGGCCATTCTGAGAATGTTTTCTAGTCACATATTGTACTTCATGACAGTGGTAAAATTGAGTTAAAAAAATGTCATTTTTATTTATAAAAAAATACCAAATTTTAAATTCTTTTTTGAAAGATTAGCAAATTTCTAAATTTTAATTTCTCTACTTTTATAATAGATAGTAATAACTACAAAAATAGTTATTACTTTACATTTCCCATATGTCTACCTAATGTTTGGAACATTTTGGGAATGCCATTTTATGTTTTGGGGACATTAGAAGGCTTAGAAGTTTAGAAGCAAATCTTGAAATTTTTCCGAAAATTTCCAAAACCCACTTTTTAAGGACCAGTTCAGGTCTGAAGTCACTTTGTGAGGCTTACGTAATAGAAACCACCCAAAAATGGCCCCATTTTCTACTTTAGAAACTACACCCCTCAAGGTATTAAAAAATGATTTTACGAACTTTGTTTTACACTAGCGGCACGGATCTCCGGCAGGCTGTTCCGTCGGGTGAACAGCCTGTCGGATCCTTCCTGCCGCTAGTGAACGTGTGCCCCCGGACTATCACTCCGGCCCTATTGACTATAATGGGGGCGGGGCGGAGTTCTGGCGGAGGCACAGCAGCGCACGGTGAGAAGCATGGCACATCAAGAGTTAATGAGCCGGCATCTGTGTTTTCACTGATGCCAGCGCAAACAGCAGATGTCCGGCTATCAGTGACTGTCGGACCCCTGCCGCGGATCGGGTGGGTGCAGCTCCTGAGAGGTTGTGCCGTACATGTACGGTGCTGGCCGTTAAGAGGTTAATGGTGTTTTCACAGATTTTAATACTAATGAACTATCCTCAGGATAGGTCATCAGTATCCGATTGTGGGGATCCCACAACCTGCTGTCAATCAGCTGTTTGGGAAGGCATCGGCGCTCCTTTGAGCGATGCGGTCTTCTCTCAGCTTTTCCTAGGCCAGTGACGACACGTTCATCTGTCACATGGCCTATGAATAGCTCAGCCCCATAGAAGAGAAAGAGCTGTGTTTGGTAAGCTGAGAGAAGACCGCAGTGATCACAGGAGAACCGCTGCCTTCTCAAACAGTTGATCCGCAAGGATCCCAGGTGTTGGACCCCCACATTCAGATACTGATAACCTATTCGGAGGATAGGTGATCAGTATTAAAATTTCGGTAAACCCCTTTAAGAAACAGGCATTATTCTGTACTGGAAATCACTGTATGGGCTCAGGAACACTTCCAGAAATCAAGGTCTTTAAACACAGTTCACCATGCAATTCACAAACACAAGTTAAAGCTGCCAACATGATCCAGAAACAGTCTTCTCTGGCCTAAAGCTCATTTAAATGGACTGAGGCAAAATAGAAAACTGTTCTGTGGTCAGATGAATAAAAATTTTACATTTTTTTTTGCGAACCATAGAAGTCGAGTCCTGTGGACTCAAGAGAAGAGGAACCGTACAGCTTGTTATCAGTGCAAAGTTCAAAAGCCTGCATCTCTGATGGTGTGGGGTTGCATTAGTGCCTATATCATGGGCAGCTTACACATCTGGAAAGGCATTTTCAATGCTGAACAGTATATAGAGGTTTTAGGTCATATGCTGCCATCTAGACGTCTCGTTCACTGAAGGATTGGCATATTTCAGCAAGACAATGCTAAGCCACATGCTGCATCAAGCACAACAGCATGACTTCACAGAAGAAGAGTCTGGGTGCTGAAGTGGTCTTACAATAAGAAAATAAGAACACAGGCTTACTGTCTACTACAAGCAGTACGGCATATGTAGCAATCACATCAGGAGAACAGTGGCGTTGCTAGGGCTGGTGTCACCCGTTGCTGTAGAAAATGGTGTCACCCCTCCCCTCCCGCCGTCTGCGATGTGTCTGCTTAGCCCTCCCCCCCACGTCAGATGTCTGTTTACTATCCAAACCCCCATCCATGTTATCACTTGGGTTCAAATTACAGCAACTACAACAGAACCCCCCACCCCCACACCGGGCCCCGGCAATCTGTCTTCTGTCTGCTTAGCATCTTAGGTTCCTACTTTTCCATCCTCCCCCTCAGTGTCGCCAGTTGAGCTAATGTCCCCATAATGTGTGCAAGTATAAAATACCCCTATATAATGCCCCTAGTAACTGCCCACATAGTGCTCCTCTCCTCTTCCCCATAGTGCCCCCATAATGTGCCAGTATAAGATTCCCCCATAGTGTCCCCCAGAATGTGCCAGTATTAAATGCCCCTTCTTAGAGCCCATATAATATACCCCCATAGTATTCTTCTCCCCTCCAACACAATAGTGTCCCCATAATGTGCCAGCAATGCCCCCAGTAGATGCCCCCATGTGCCAGTAGATGCCCCCATAGTGTCCCTCATGTGCCAGCAATGCCCCCATAGTGTCCCCCATGTGCTAGCAATGCCCCCATAGTGTCTCCCATGTGCCAGCCACAGGGCTGTGGAGTCGGTAGATAAATTTTCCGACTCCGACTCCTCAGATTTTGAAACTTCCGACTCCGACTCCTCGACTCCGACTCCTCTGTATTTAATATTCAAATACGAAGCTGTTCCACCAAGTTCTTCTAATCTCCTCTAGCACAGAGAGGTAGTTGAGCAGAAGCTGCTGCCTTCTCCTTTGTGTGCTGATCTTCTGCTGAAGATAGAGCCGTGGGAGGATCCAGGAAGGGGCATTTATTTTAAAACATGATTTTCCTAGTAGAATCCCATAGTCATGTTTAAAATTTAAGCTAACAATCTGAGTTTACATGTTTTATAGCCTTAGCTGAATGATAGCAGTTTTTCAAATGGTTTACAGCTTCAGTCTTGAACTATTGACTATCCATTCCCTTCACTTATACAAGTGTCTCCAGTCCTTAATCAGTTATCAGTGAGAGGCTAGGTGTCACGACTGTGACTGATCCAGATAGGTCTGGGAAGAGAAGGTCGCAGCGACTTGCTACTCGCGATAGCTTGTGAGTTTGCTCCGTGGTTCAGGGTATGTCTTCCGGGTTTTGCCTTGTGAACCTTTTTGGCCTGACTGGGAGTTTGTAGGCATTCTTCTCAGGTGAGTGCTGTCTGCCACTCCCAGCTACTATATTAGTTTCAGTTTCACTTGCAGTCATTGCCAGATATAGTCCTTACTTCCAGTGCTATTCTGACCTTTGAAGGAGATCGTTTGACGGTATTGCTGTGGAGCTCTTGTCTGGCGTGGACTGTCGTTATTGGGATCATCTTCTCTGCTCGTGACTGGATAAGTCTATCTCTGCTGGAGATTGTTTGTTTGTTGCTGTCTTCCCCTGTTGTTCTCCTAGACATGAGTGATGGTGACTAGTGCTCCCATCTGCCTTTCCCCAGTCTAGTCTCTGAGGGTGTCTCAGGGTTTAGGCATCCTGCTCGCCGCACGGGTTCACACCCCGTCTAGGGTATCAGGGCAGACAGGTGCCAGCTTAGGGTTTGTCAGGGGTGGCCGTTCTATTTCCCATCTGTAGATAAGGGTCCCCCTTCCCCTCCGTCTGGTGCGACACGACCGCTGCTGGGATATCGGTCGTGACAGTATATCTGGCCTTTTAAAAAAAAAAAAAAGTGACATTTCCTTTTTTTTTTTTTTTTTTTTGCTTGCTGTTTTGGTTTGTATTTTTCTGTTCCACTATGGATCCGGTTACGGTTTTGGCGAAACAATTACAGGGGTTATCCCTTGAAGTGGCAGGATTAAAAGCAACAGTGCAGCAGCAATCCTTGGGTTCCACCGTTGCTACGGGAAACCAAGGTACTCCTGAGCCAAAAGTGGCTTTTCCTGACAGCTTCTCAGGAGGGAGAGACCAATTTGTAACCTTCAGAGAAGCTTGTAAATTGTTCTTCAGGTTACGCCCTAGATCCTCCGGCGGTGAGGAACAACGGGTGGGCATTGTAATTTCTCTCCTGCAAGGAGATCCGCAGGCTTGGACTTTCTCCTTACCATCAGACTCTCCGGCCTTACGATCTGTGGAGGAGTTTTTTGAAGCCTTGGGTCTCGTATATGATGACCCGGACAGGGTCTCACTGGCTGAATCTAAGCTACGTAGACTTCGGCAAGAGAACCGGTCAGCTGAACTATATTGTTCCGAATTCCGTAGGTGGGCTACTAATACATTATGGAACGACTCGGCCCTTAGGAGTCAGTTCTGCCAGGGGTTGTCTGAAAAATTAAAAGACGCGATGGCGGTATACGAGGTCCCTGGGTCTCTTGAGGCTGCTATGTCTCTGTCCATAAGAATCGACAGACGACTCAGGGAGAGACTATTAAATTCTACAGAGACCTCTATAGGGCAGGGATCGGTTTGTTGTGATCCAGTCGAACCAATGCAAATAGGGGGCGCCACTAGACGGGTGAATCCTCCTAGGGTCCGCCATAGGTCAGAGGTTTGTTTTCGTTGTGGGGGGAGGGGTCATTTTGTGAAGGTATGTCCCTCAGAACCCAAGCGATCACAAACAAAGGAGCCGCTGGAAAACTAGAGTCCCCAGACTGTGCGGAGGATAACAGTCTGGGCGTATTCGTTTCCTCCATACGCATGTCTCAGTTTTTGTTGTCCGCTACCGTTGTGGCGGGCAATAAGACTGAGATCTGTTCCGTCTTTTTGGACAGTGGGGCGGGGGTCAACTTGGTGGATTCACGGTTTGCTCAGGCTCTGGGTTTTACTCCGGAACCGGTACGCAGAACTATTCCTGTTTTTGCCATCGACTCCTCCCCTCTTACTCAGAGAGAGTTAACTCAGGTCATCCATAATATCCATCTGCAGGTAGGGGACCTCCATAAAGAGCATATCTCTTGTTATGTCCTGGACGGTCTTCCGGCTCCTATGGTATTGGGGCTTCCCTGGCTGGTGACTCACAATCCAGTGGTGGATTGGCAGGCCGGGGAGATTGTGGAGTGGAGTGAACATTGTAAGGACAACTGCTTGAGTAGTAGGTGCTCAACACTCTCTGTTACATCTCTACCTTCCTTTCTGTCAAATTTTATGGATGTGTTCTCTGAGAAGGGTTGTCAGGGGTTACCACCTCATCGTCCATATGATTGCCCAATTAATCTGTTACCTGGGGCAAAACTACCTAAAACCCGGTTATACAATCTTTCCGGCCCGGAGAGGAAGGCTATGAAAGATTATATTTCGGAGAGTTTGGCTAAGGGACACATCAGACCCTCTTCTTCACCCGTGGCTGCAGGGTTCTTTTTCGTTAAAAAGAAAGATGGGGGCCTGCGTCCTTGCCTGGATTTCGGGAATTAAACCGGATAACTATCCGAGACCCCTATCCTCTTCCTCTCATTCCCGACCTCTTTAATCAGGTTGCTGGTGCTAAATGGTTCTCCAAAATGGATCTCAGAGGAGCCTATAACCTGGTTCGCATCAAAGTTGGGGATGAGTGGAAGACGGCTTTTAATACTCCGGAAGGGCATTATGAAAATCTGGTCATGCCATTTGGTCTTACTAATGCGCCTGCGGTGTTCCAACATTTTGTCAACGATATTTTTAGTCACCTTATCGGGAGATTTGTTGTGATATATCTTGATGACATCCTGGTCTATTCTCCGGATCTGGATACACATAAGATCCATGTGAGACAAGTGCTGCAGATATTAAGGGCCAACAAATTGTTTGCCAAATTAGAGAAATGTGTGTTCGCCGTAAAAGAACTGCCATTTCTGGGGTATGTGTTGTCAGATTCAGGTTTCCGCATGGATCCAGAGAAAGTCCGGGCAATTATGGACTGGGATCTGCCTGAAAACCTGAAGGCATTGCAACGCTTCCTGGGGTTTGCCAATTTTTATAGAAAGTTTATAAAGAACTATTCCTTGGTGGTCAAACCACTGACGGACATGACCCGAAAGGGATCCGATTTTCCAAATGGTCACATGCAGCCAAAACTGCCTTTACATCTCTGAAGGAAAGATTCACCTCGGCTCCTATTCTCGTACAGCCAGATGTCTCGCTTCCTTTTATTGTAGAGGTTGACGCATCAGAGGTGGGGGTGGGAGCGGTACTATCTCAGGGCCCGTCCCCTGGTGAATGGCGTCCGTGTGCTTTCTTTTCGAATAAATTGTCTACTGCAGAAAGGAACTATGACATTGGCAACAGGGAACTTTTGGCTATTAAGTTGGCCTTAGAGGAGTGGCGTCATTTTTTGGAGGGGGCGGTTCATCCCGTCACAGTGATTACTGATCACAAAAACTTAGTATATCTGGAGTCTGCTAAACATCTCACCCCTAGACAGGCTCGGTGGTCGTTATTTTTTACTAGGTTTAATTTTGTAATAACCTATCGCCCGGGGGCAAAAAATACTAAGGCGGATCCAGTTTTCCTGGAGGGGGGGATGATGATGTTCCAGAGCCTATTTTGCAAAGGGGGGGTGGTGGTCTCTGCATTACACTCAGGTTTAGAGGGGAGGGTGTTGGAAGCTCAGGGGGACGCCCGGCCTCCTGCCCCTCGGGTAAACTGTTTGTGCCAGAAAATTTACGCCTGGAGATACTAAAAGAACACCATAACTCCGCACTGGCAGGACACCCAGGTAGTAAGGCAACCTCTGAATTAGTGTCTCGTCGGTTCTGGTGGCCTAAGTGGCGCCAGGAGGTGTTGAATTTTGTGTCTGCATGTCCTAAAGTCGTTCCTGGGGATTGTAGGTTACTACATGAGGTTTGTGCCCCACTTTGCCACAATAGCAGCGCCGTTGACAGACCTGTTGAAGGGGCGAAAGTCTGGGAGGGTTAGCTGGAGTGAGAAGGCGGAGGAGGCTTTCGCCGCGTTGAAGTCGGCCCTGTGTGGGTCCCCGGTTTTGGTGACACCCGACTTCAACAAGGAGTTTGTCGTACAGACCGACGCCTCGGAGGTAGGCCTCGGTGCGGTACTGTCTCAGGAGGTCAACGGGGAAGAACATCCCGTTGTCTTCCTGAGCCGTAAGCTCAATCCCGCCCGAGTCCAGATATAGTATAGTGGAGAGGGAGTGCCTGGCTATCAAGTGGGCACTCGAATCTCTCCGCTACTACTTGTTAGGGAGGAGGTTCCGTCTGGTGACCGACCATTCCCCCTCAAATGGATGAGTCAGGCCAAGGAGAGGAATGCTCGGGTCACCAGGTGGTTCCTATCTCTTCAGAATTTCAAATTCTCCGTGGAACACAGGGCAGGCCGCTTGCAGGGCAACGCAGATGCCCTGTCCCGCGTCCACTGCCTCACGTGTGTTCACCCCTCAGGGTTGAACAAAGGGGGGTGTGTAAGAGGGTGCAAGGTGTTGTATTTGATAGCAGGTACGTGTCACCGAGGTTGCTGGCCTCGGTGAGGTAAGAGCCGGGGTTTTGGTCTGCAGCAGCTAGTGCTGCTCTGTTAAATAGCATGGCTGCAAAGCCGATCCGGGCCGGCTCTTACTGGGAGCAGCTAAAGAGTAGGGTGGGTGGCTGCTCCCCACGGTCCAGTCCATGTTTTGGGCTGGGTATAAAACGCAGCCAGCAGCTGTGTCTGAGGGTGTGTGATTATCCTGGAGCCTGCAAACAGGGCTGAGGAATTCTCTGTCCTGGAGGAAGGAGCTCAGCAAGGTGGTGTTTCCCTGCGACCTGAAGGTGGAATCGCCTGCGGCTGAGCCGACTGCTAGGTGTGAACCCGCACCTAAACCACCCAAGGTGACTGGACCCTGTGTTGGCCTGTTTTTGTTTTGCCACAGTATTTCCGTTGTGTGTGAACTGTCACCAAGAGACTGCTTTTCATTTATGGTGTGCAAGTGTGAATAAAACACTGTTTGATGCACCATCTGGACTCCTTGTTTTGCCTCTAAACTGCACCCGCACCGCTGTCTACCAGAGCGACTCCCCACATTATATATATATATATACTGGTATTCATCAGAGAATTAGGAATAAAACTATACTAATGTTACCCCCAGTTAAGCTGTACTTGTGTTTAAAAAACATTTTAATCTGTATGCAAATTCACTATCTTTGTGCCCAATGGGGCAGCGTCTCCTGCGGCTTTGTGCCCAGCCGCGCCTGAAGTACAGCTTCCCAGCGCTGTTCCCCTCGTTATTATTCACTGCACTGGCCTTTTTTTTCAGGCTAGCCGAACGCTGAATTCCTGCGCAGGCGCACGTGTAGAGTAGAGTGCTGGCAGCAGCCTCGCCTGGCTATGCTGAGGCTGTGCCAGCTTTCTCTCTTCCTCCTCGCTACCAAGTCCTGTCTAGTGCTGCCAGTACTCTACATGTGCGCCTGCCCCCTTGGGCACAAAGGTAGAGAATTTGCATATTGATTAAAACGTTTTTAAACACAAGTAAACCTCAACTGGGGGTAACAGTCGTCTAGTTGTATTCCTAATCCTCTGATGAATACCAGCAGATATATCTTTAGCCGGTAAATCAGCCTGTCAGTGTCCCTTTAACTGCATAGTAAAGCATATGAAAAGCATGCTTCTTTACGGTCACGTAATGTCTTTGTTTAGCGGTAACGTGACGCACTGCATGCATTGGCCTTTATTCTTACAGTAGAGAAGTAATTAATTATAACTTTATCTGAATTGGGACATTTAAACTTGCTTTTTTTTTATTCCAATTTTTTTTTATTCCAATTTAAATCTAGTAGGAGAGCGGAGTCGGTCCATTTTTTGCCGACTCCGACTCCAGGTACCCAAAATTGCCTCCGACTCCTCGACTCCGACTCCACAGCCCTGGCCATGCCCCCATAGTGTCCCCTATGTGCTAGCAATGCCCCCATAGTGTCTCCCATGTGCCAGCCATGCCCCCATAGTGTCCCCCATGTGCCAGCAATGCCCCCATAGTGTCCCCCATGTGCCAGCAATAATGCCCCAAAGTGTCCGCTTTATGCAAGCAATGACCCCCCCAGCGCAGCCCAGCGCCCCACAGAAAAACAAAACAAAAAACAAAACACATACTTACCTCCATGGCCTCTTCTGGCCTGTGTCCCGAGAAGTACAGCTCAGGCGGAGCGATGACGTCATCGCGCCGCCTGTACCGGCCTCTGATAGGCCGCTGTCCTTGTGCCGGCAGCCTATCAGAGGAACAGGGAAGGGAGACGCCTCTCACTTGCCATGCTGCAGTGTTCATCTGTATCGCGATACAGACGAATGTAGGGAGATGAGTGCTTCCATAATGCAAGCACTCATCTCCTGGTGGTGTCACCCAGGGGCGTAGCTAGAAATGACTGGGCCCCACAGCAAAAAATGTTATGCCCCCCCCCCCCCGCTTAAAATTTTTATGATCCCCCCTCCCAGATCTCCGACCCCCACATACCTATCGGACCTCCCACCCCTTCCAGAGCTTTCACCCAAACACCCCTCCAGGACCTCCCATCCCAACATCCCCACACCCCTCCCTAGATCCCCCCATCAGTGTCCTCCACACACACCCTCATCAGTGTCCTCCACACATCCCCCCATCAGTGTCCTCCACACACACCCTCATCAGTGTCCTCCACACATCCCCCCATCAGTGTCCTCCACACATCCCCCATCAGTGTCCTCCACACACCCTCATCAGTGTCCTCCACACATCCCCCCATCAGTATTCTGCACACATATCCCCATCAGTGTCCTCCACACCCCCCCCCCCATCAGTGTCATCCACACATCCCCCCCATCAGTGCTTCATATTAACCTGCTATACTAACATTATGGCTAAAAACCTCAGTAATAGTTTCCTATATATATATATATATATATATATATATCAGAAGTATGAATATATATTATCATACTTCTGATATACATTAATGCATAATTTAGCCTCTGTTTCTAAAGGGTTTCCACCAGGACTCGAACTCACAACCTTTCACATCAGAGGCAAAAACCCTAACCACTGAGCTATGAAGCTCAATGCTAAATTGTGCTGGAAAAACCTCATAGTAGTGTATCATGTATTAGGTATTCCTATATAGCAGAAGTATAATTAAATAAAAAAATAAATGTGTAATTACTATATATATATATATATATGTAGTCATTACACATTTATTTTGTGTCTTACATTTTTTTTTACAATTACTGGAAAAAAAATATGTAAATTATACTTCTGCTGTACAGGAATACCTAAAACTTGATAAACTACTATGAGCACAGTTTACCATTGAGCTCCATAGCTTAGTGGCTAGTGTTCTTGCCTCTGATATGAAAGGTTGTGAGTTCGAATCCTGGTGGCAACCTTTCAAAAATAGAAGCTAAATTAGATTAAAATACATTGGGTGTCCCCAAGCATACTGACAATGCTTGGGGATACCCCCTTCATGTTCATAGCACTGACTCCATATATGGACACAACCATATATGTATTCAAAGCTCAGACCAGGATCGTATCAATCCTGAAGTGCAGTGAATAAATTATCTTCTGCCGGCAGCCCGCACCCACCACAACGCCACTGCAGGAGAATGTCCATGGAGGAGGTAATCAAATATGAGCAAAGATAGAAAAGAAAAGAGAAGAGGGAAAAAAAGGAAAATAGTGCGGGAGGGAAAACACAGAGGCTCAAACCACATCGTCATTGTAATTGAAGAAACCATAACCTTATTGGTTTGACTAATCAAAAAAACGAGGACCAGTCTTGTAAGTGGTCCAAGGCAACCATTGTCTTTCGACCTTATACAGTATGTCATGATCTTCTGCGATTAGGACTTCCATACAATAAATATGGGTCAATTCGGGGATCCACTCTCTAATCGAGGAAGCTCTTGCAGATTTCCATTTTCTAGGTTTCACCATACGAGTCGCTGATTAAAAAAATGCCGTAGGAGTCCTTTATTACAGCTATAAATGGAGTCTGGCAGTACAGGGCAAGAACACCATATATGTGTCATATTCCCAATGGTCGAATTACAGATCAGAGACTTCAAGATAACATTTATGAAGGAGGTCTGGGCAGCGATACCAATGAGACAGTATTTTGAAGTTCTTTTCCTGTGCTGGGTTTGCCACAGAGACTTTATGAGTGAGAAAGAAAAATCTTTTGCCAGTAGGAAAATATATAAGTATTCTTACCAGGCCTTAATAAATGGTAGAGGTCGGAGATCCAATTTGGGCAAGAGGAGCTGCACACAAAGCAGAGGAAATCTGCGCTGCAAGATGAGTTTTAACAAAATCATGCAATTGTGCATATTCGAGCCACAAAAGAGTCCTCTTTGGGCAGGCCTGTTTGAGTGTGTCCAAGCTAGGCAAGGAGTCTGTATCAGCCACCCCCTGAGCCAACCTGACAGCCGCTGTAGAGGACATGACAGAAAAGTCAAGGTATGCAGAGCTGGAGGAAAGGTAGGATTGTCAAAGAAGGGAGTCATGAGTCCAGTCCTACGGGAAAGTTCATTTCAATGGACCCGGTACTCAATGGTACTCAGCATGCCTTCCATTTCCATATTTCTGTTCCGTTCAAAGATAGAACATGTCCTATTATTGTCCACATAACGGACAAGGATAGTACTGTTCTATCAGGGGCCAGCTGTTCCATTCCGCAAAAAACAGAATGCACACGGACATCATCTGTATTTTTTTCGGATCTGTTTTTTGCCGTAAAATACAAAAAAAAAGCCAAACGGTCGTGTGCAAGAGGCCATAAGGTGAGGAAAGGGCGAGTCAAAAGAGGGAAGGATGATAGGGGGAGGTCTATGATTACAAAGCTACCAAGGTAGTGACATCAAAGAGAATGGAGATATACTCCTTTCTATATCCACCCATTATTTGTAAAAGCCATGATGGAACCAATCTATCAGCCGAAGAAAAATAGCAGCCTGATGATAAGAAAAGAAACCAGATAATTGAACCCCACCCTGCGTTTTTGGACGAGTGAGCACTTTTTAGGACAATCTTGATCTCAGAATACCACAAACAAACGCAATGCTCCAAACAAACTTTTGAAAAAAGCTGTTGGTAGCAAAATAGGGAGAGTCTGGAACAGATACAGGACTGCGGTTGCACGTCCATTTTGATTGCAGTGATATGTCCAAACCATGGGAGGAGCGGATGATCATATTGTTGTAAGTCCCTAAGGTTTCATTGTAAAGGGGGGAGAAGTTTAGAGAATAAATCTGAAAGATCTGCTGGAATATGAACACCTAAATATTGGATAGATCTACATTGCCATTTAAAAGGTAAAAATGTCCTTCAGACGAGAAACTGTACACTGGGAAAGAATGAGATTAAGGGATTCCGATTTAGAGAAATTAACTTTAAAATTACTGATAAAATTCTAAAATTCTCTAGTTACGACAGACAAGGAAAGGGTTCCTTGAAAATGTCCGTACTATTAAAATATAGAAATATTTTTCCAATACGACGAATGGCGTAACAGAAAAAAGGGTCAAAATGGCTGATTCATGTAATGTAATAAAATGAGTCCCCACACAGTTCAGTAGATATAACTATAAAAAATGATTTGGGGTCAGAATATGGTGATGTGAGTTTTTATTTATTTTTACATTATTTAGACATAAAAACCTATACATATATGGTATCACTGAAATCGTACTGACTCACAGAATGAAGGGCACAGATCAGTTTTGCTGCAAAGGGAATGCCGTTGGGACAAAACCTGTAAAACAGTGGAGGAACTGTGTTTTTTTCCCAATTCCACCCCATTTGGAATTTTTTTCCCTCTTCCCACTACATTGAATGCCATATTAACCGCCTGCCGACCGCCTAAAGCAGTGCTGCGTCTAGGCGGCGGCAGGCTTGTTCCTCCTTGACGCGGCGGCGCGTCATCTCGCGAGAGGCGAGATTTGCTGTGAACGTGCGCGTGGATCCGCAAAACACGGACACCGGCAATGTGCTTTCCGCATTTTGCAGATCCGCACATTGCCAGAACTATATAGAAAATGCCTTTTCTTGTCCGCAATTGCGGACAAGAATAAGACATGTTCTATATTTTTGCGGAACAAAAGTGCAGACCCGGAAGTGCGGATCCGCAATTCTAGATCCGAACGGGACAAAGTCTGTCATGCGGACCCATAGAAATGAATGGGTCCGCAATTCTGTTCCGCAAACAGAATTGCGGATGTGTGAATGGGGCATAAGGGTCCCTTATCACCGCCAGTTAGTTAGCTACTTGTTAGGTAGTTAGCGCCCAGCCCACAGCACCGCAGTCACTGATTTTGGCAGAGATTTTTTCATCCAAATTGATCGATGCGAATGAAAAAATCTGTGCCGTTCATTTTTTTTTTTTTTTCAGCCCAGAGGCTGAACGGAAAAAAAAAGCTCATTACCCATATGCTCAATATAAGGAGAATAGCAGAAACTCCTAATGCGTGTAATGATTGCGGAGACCCTCAAATGCCAGGGCAGTACAAACACCTCACATTTGACCCCATTTTAGAAAGAAGACACCCCAAGGTATTCCGTGAGGGGTATGGTGAGTTCATGTAAAATTTTATTTTTTGTCACAAGTTAGTGGAATATGAGTCTTTGTAAAAAAAAAAAAATATATATCAATTTCCCCTGACGTCCTCGGCAGCACATGAAGGGTTAATCAGGTCCCATTCTCGCCCCAGGACCGCCCACCTAGATAAAACAAAAGACAATTGATTAAGTAGTACCTATAAATAGTGACGTCGCCAAGCCTCCCTTGTGTTTTTTTTATGTCCTCATTCTGGACAGGTCGCCCACCTCATCGTTGGAGCCGCTATGCCTTGGGGGGTGTCCCAGGCTTAGGCTTGGGTCCGGCGTCGCCATGGGGGTGCCTTGGTGCTCGACCCGGTATTATGTACCACCGGACCGGAGGAGCGCTGCCGCAAGAGAGCGCATTAAATAAGACGCATAACTGGAGCGCGGCGCTGACATCTGACGTCATCAGCGCGTGCCCTCTTCCTGGTTTGGCGGCAAAATTCAAATATTTAAGGTGGTATAGTCCTATTCTCTGCTGCCCTGTGCATTGGCAGCCAAGCTCCTCATCCTTTAAGGTAGCCTGTCCAAATTGAAAGTTTGGAGGCTGGCTCATGTGGTGTGTAATGAGTGGCATAGGTTATGACTTATTTGTCTGGTTTCTTCTCTTCCCCTACAGATGTCCAGCCACTCAAATAAAGGGGGAAAAAGATCCAAAAAGCACAGACACAGGCTGTGTCAGACCTGTGACCAGCCGCTACCAGACGACCACCCGGATAATTTCTGCGGAATCTGCAATTTAGAGATGTCCTCTCATTCAGAGGAATCCTCACCTGTACGGAAAAAGAGACAGAAGAAGAAGCAGTCTCTCTGCATCTCTTGCATCAAACCTCTGCCTGAGGGATATGATTCCAATATTTGTACAGAATGCACTCAGCCGGAAATGGTATCAGAGGAGAATACCAGGAAGCTGATCTCGCTGCTGGAATCATTCTTGTCCCAGTCAAA
Source organism: Bufotes viridis (assembly GCA_033119425.1). Taxonomy (NCBI): domain Eukaryota; kingdom Metazoa; phylum Chordata; class Amphibia; order Anura; family Bufonidae; genus Bufotes; species Bufotes viridis. The sequence goes on along the minus strand of CM065593.1, from coordinate 184,676,738 downwards.
AAAGAAGAAATCTCATAAAAGAAAGTGCACGGATCCTGCTCCTTCTTCCTCAGCAGAAAGGTCTTCCCATTCGGAAGGCGAGATTTCGTCTGACTCAGACTCTGAGCCTGGGCCATCTACAGAAGATAACTTTCTATTCCGCAGAGAGGATATCAACCATCTTATCAAAGATGTAAAGAACATTATTGAGTCAAAGAAGGAAGCATCCGCCGATCAGGATGAAACTAGCCTGTTTTATTTCCCCAGGAAGAAAGCCCGGGTTTTTCCCAGCCATCCGGTTTTGGAATCAATCATTCAGAAAGAATGGAAGCATCCTATCAGGAAGATGGATGCGGGCAAGAGATTTAGAGCTGTGTACAGAACAGACCCAGCGGAATCCGAAAAATGGGAAGCTCCTTCCAGGGTGGATCCTGCAGTCACAAAGCTAGCAAAAAGAACCTTTTTTCCTTCAGACGATTCTACTTTACTGAAGGACCCAATGGATAAGAAGGCGGATAATCTTCTGAAGAGGCTCCATACTTATGTAGCTTCTTTGAAAAAAGCTTCCATGGTGGCGGTACCAGTAGCCCATGCTCTACGCATCTGGCTAAGCCAGTTAGGCAGGGATATTGAGGATGGCATCCGCAGAGATGAATTACTTCAACATCTCCCGACATTGAAGATGGCGGCTGAATTCCTCTGCGATTACCCCGTTGATATTTTGAGAGGCCTGGCTAAGAACTTGGCACTCTCCAACTCTATCAGAAGATCCATATGGCTGAAGCTATGGTCTGGAGATGTATCCTCCAAAAATAACCTGTGCTCACTACCTTTCGAGCCGGGAAGATTATTCGGTTCCCAGCTAGATACCCTTCTAGAAGCCAACAATGAGGATAAGGCGCTGGAATTCCCTCTATCTAGACGCAGGTTCCAGCCTAGAAATTTTCGTCCCTACAGGAGACAGCGGTTCCAAAGATCAGACTTCAGGGGGCGCTCGGACAGAAGAAGATCCGACAGAAGATTCTTCTACAGATCGTCCGATAAGGGCAAGAAGAGGTCAGAAGATAAATCTACCAAGGAAGAATTCTGACGCCAGAAGCAAGAAGTAGGAGAGTCGGCTTTCTCAATTTTTCGGAGCATGGCAGAATATCTCCTCAGACAATTGGGCCTTAAAAATTGTAAAAGAAGGATATTCCCTGGAATTCGTCCGTCGTCCAAGAGACAGATTTTTACTAAACCAAGAGGAAGATCTACGTGTCATAAAACTAATAAAAGAGTTCCTTCAAAAAGGTGCTCTAGAACCAGTGCCAAAACTTCAAGAAGGAAAAGGGGTGTACTCACGGGTGTTCCCAGTCCCCAAGTCAGAAGGAAAATGGCGGTTGATTATAGATCTCCGGTATGTGAACCAGTTCATCAGGAAGATCCACTTCAAAATGGAGAACATAAGGTCCATCACATCCCTGCTCCAGGAAGGTCACTTTTTAGCATCCCTAGATTTAAGGGATGCATATCTCCATATTCCAATAGAGAAATCATCAAGACGGTTCCTGAGAATAGCGATCATTATGGGAGGAAAAGTGAAACATCTGCAATTCAAGGCCCTACACTTTGGCCTCTCCTCTGCGCCAAGGATCTTCACGAAGATTGCCGTGATCGCCGTCGCAAGTCTACGCCGCCAGGCTCTACAAGTTTTTCCGTATTTGGACGACTGGCTGATTGTGGCCCCGACCAGGGACACGCTGAAGTCACATCTCCAGAAGGTTATCAATTTACTGCATTCCTTGGGTTTCCTAGTAAATTGGGACAAATCCGACATTCTTCCTGCTACTTCTAAAGTGTTTCTAGGTTTCAGAATAGATACCTGTTCCATGACTCTTTATCTCCCTCCTTCCAGAGTGAAGTCAGTATCATCGGAGATAAGGACACTAATTACTTGCAGAAGACCAACGGCTCACAGAGTCAGGAAGACCTTGGGTCACATGACGTCTGTAATAGATGCGGTTCCTTGGGCCCAGGCTCATGTCCGACAATTACAGTAGGACCTGCTCCAAGTCTGGAAACACAGCCACAACTTGGCAGCCCGCATCAGATTAAGACCATCCACAGTTGCAGATCTGAGATGGTGGTTGAAAAGAGGGAACCTTTCCCAAGGCAAATCCTTCAGGCTCGCAGCCCCTATGACGATTACCACAGATGCCTCCTCTCTGGGCTGGGGAGCCCACCTACGGAACAAGTGGGTTCAAGGTTCATGGTCCTACACCGAACAGCAACAATCTTCAAACTTCAGAGAGTTGAAGGCGATCAAACTGGCCCTAGAACACTTCCAGACGGAATTAGTAGGTCAGTCGGTTCTGATACAGTCGGACAATCTGCCGGCTGTTTATTATCTGAACAAACAGGGGGGCACACGGAGCCCTCTGCTCCTCTCCTTGTGCATGAAGATTTGTGCATGGGCAGAACAGTACCTCTTAAGTTTGAGAGCAGTTCATATCAAAGGCTCTTTGAATACTCAAGCGGACCTTCTGAGCCGGAAGAAGATCAGACAATCAGAATGGGAACTAAATCAGAAATACTTCCTCCAGATCACTTCCAGGTGGGGAACACCATCGTGGGATCTGATGGCCTCCAGAAGCAACAAGAAACTTCCCAGATTCTGCTCATTGAACAAAGCCGACAAGCCTGCAGCGATAGATGCCTTCTCAATAAGTTGGGAGGGCCAGTTTGTTTACATTTTTCCCCCAGTCTCTCTCATCCTGAAGGTCCTGCAGAAAATTCTGGTGGAGAAACCTCGAACCATTTTGATTGCTCCCTTCTGGCCTCGAAGGCCGTGGTTCCCTCTTCTACTCCAATTGTCGAGAGAAACCTACTGGAAACTCCCACCACATCCCGATCTTCTTTTGCAGAATGGCCTGTTTCATCAGTACCTGGACAAACTCCATCTCACAGCCTGGAGACTGAAAGGTCCAGACTAGAGAACAGAGGACTCTCTGACCCGGCCATTAATACCCTGCTTGCTTCACGCAAAAACTCCACTAATACCAAGTATGAGAAAATTTGGAGAAAGTTTTCTTCCTGGATGTCGGAAGCTCAGCATGCAGATGTTACGGTACCCATCATCCTCCAATTTCTGCAAGACGGGTTTCAAAAAAGTTTATCCCCTAACACCCTGAAGGTACATATGACAGCCATTAATGCCATGACGGAGAGCAGATACAGGAATGATCCTCTGATAAATCGCTTCTTCAAAGCCATCAAGAAACTGAAACCTGTATTCAGGCATCCTATGCCCGTCTGGGATCTATCCCTGGTCCTCAGAAGATTGACTGATCCACCTTTTGAGCCCCTGGCTGAAATAGAACTTAAATGGCTCTCCTGCAAGGTTCTTTTTCTCGTGGCCATCACTACGGCGAAGAGACTTGGAGAGTTGCAAGCTCTATCTATCAAAGCGCCTTATTTGAGAATCCTTCCAGATGGAGTTCTGCTGCGCACGCTGCCATCTTTTCTTCCGAAAGTCCCTACTTCTGCCAACGTCAACAGAGAAGCATTTCTCCCTGTATTTTTTCTAAATCCTTTAAATGACTAGCAGTCTCGTCTACATACATTGGACGTCAAGAGAGCGATTGAAGTCTATCTGCAGAGGACAGAAGATTTCAGATTGGATGAGAATATTTTTCTGTTATACTCCGGGCCGAATAGAGGTCGCAAAGCCTCGAGAATTTCTCTATCAAGATGGATTAAATCTGTCATCCTGGAAACGTACAGCCTAATCTCCGATTAGGGCTCATTCTACCAGGGCTACAGCAGCATCATGGGCAGAGCAGGAACATGTCTCCCTTGAAGAAATCTGTAGAGCAGCATCCTGGTCCACTCCGTCACCCTTCATGAAGCACTATCGGCTGGACATGGATGAAAGGAGCTCAGCCTTTGGCACTGCGGTTTTGAGTGCAGCCTTACATTAATTCCCTCCCTTTGTTATCTATGCATATCCCTTCATGTGCTGCCGAGGACGTCAGGGGAAAGTGAAAATTGGTACCTGGAATTTTGCTTTCCATGAGTCCGAAGGCAGCACATACATACCCTCCCTAATAAATTTTCTGGTTATATTGCATTCTGGTCTGAGTCTATATTTTGTACACAAGGGAGGCTTGGCGACGTCACTATTTATAGGTACTACTTAATCAATTGTCTTTTGTTTTATCTAGGTGGGCGGTCCTGGGGCGAGAATGGGACCTGATTAACCCTTCATGTGCTGCCTTCGGACTCATGGAAAGCAAAATTCCAGGTACCAATTTTCACTTTCCGCTAACTTGTGCCCAAAAATTTTTTTTTCTGTGAACTCGCCATGCCCCTCACAGAATACCTTGGGGTGTATTCTTTCCAAAATGGGGTCACATGTGGGGTATTTATACTGCCCTGGCATTTTAGGGGCCCTAAAGCGTGAGAATCCAAATGCGTAAAACTGCCCAGTGAAATCCTAAAGGTACTCATTGGAATTAGGGCCCATTTGCGCATCTTGGCTGTGTCACTTATGTGGTACCGTCGTACTCAGGAGAGGTAGGGCAATGAGTTTTGGGGTGTATTTTTATATATACCCATACTTTGTGTGAGAAATATCGCTGTAAACGACAACTTTTTAAATTGTTTTATACAAAGTTGTCAATTTACAGAGATATTTCTCTCACCCAGCATGGGTATATGTAAAAATACACCCCAAAACAAATTGCCCTACTTCTCCTGAGTACGGCGATACCACATGAGTGACACTTTTTGCAGCCTGGGTGCGCAAAGGGCCCAAATTCCAACGAGTACCTTTAGGTTTTACAGGGCTGCTCACAATTTAGCCCCGCCCAAAATGCCAGAACAGTACAAACATCCCACAAATGACCCCATTTTGAAAGAAGACACCCCAAGGTATTCGCTGAGGGGCATAGTGAGTCCATGAAAATTGAACTTTTGTCACAAGTTAGCGGAAAGGGAGACTTTGTGAGAAAAACAATAAAAATCAATTTCCGCTAACTTGTGCCAAAACAAAATCTTCTATGAACTCGCCATGCCCCTCACGGAATACCTTGGGGTGTCTTCTTTCCAAAATGGGGTCACATGTGGGGTATTTATACCGCCCTGGCGTTTTAGGGGCCCTAAATCGTGAGAAGAAAAATGCGTAAAAATGCCTTCCTAAAAGGTACTCATTGGAATTTGGGCCCCTTTGCGCATCTTGGCTGCAAAAAAGTGTCACACATGTGGTATCGCCGTACTCAGGAGAAGTAGGGCAATGTGTTTTGGGGTGTGTTTTTACATATACCCATGCTGGGTGAGAAAAATATCTCTGTAAATTGACAACTTTGTATAATTTTTTTTTAAAAGTTGTCATTTACAGAGATATTTCTCACACACAGTATGAGTATATGTAAAAATACACCCCAAAACACATTGCCCTACCTCTCCTGAATACGGCGATACCACATGAGTGACACTTTTTTGCAGCCTAGGTGCGCAAAGGGGCCCATATTCCAACGAGTACCTTTAGGTTTTACAGGGATGCTCACAATTTAGCCCCGCCCAAAATGCCAAAACAGTAAACACACCCCACAAATGACCCCATTTCGGAAAGTAGACACCCCAAGGTATTCACTGAGGGGCATAGTGAGTTTGTGGGAGATTTTATATTTTTTTGCCAGAAGTTAGCAGAAATGGAAACTTTATTATTATTTTTTTTCCTCAGAAAGTGTCATTTTCCGCTAACTTGAGAAAAAAAATGAAATGATACATGAACTCACCATGCCCCTCCGCAAATACTTTGGTGTGTCTTCTTTCTAAAATGGTGTCATTTGGAGGGTATTTATACTATCCTGGCATTCTAGCACCTGAAGAAACATGACAGAGCTGCTTCAAAATGCGGAAATTCACTTTTTTGCACCATAGTTTGTAAACGCTATAACTTTTAACTAAACCAATAAATATACACTTATTGGATTTTTTTTTATCAAAGACATGTAGAACAATAAATTTATAGAAAAATTTATATAGATTTATATATTTTTTTTTTTTATTTTACAACAGAAAGTTTTTTTGCTAAAATTTCGGTCATTTTTGATATATAGCAAAAAAAGTAAAAATGTCAGCAGCAATGAAATACCACCAAATGAAAGCTCTATTAGTGAGAAGAAAAGGAGGTAAAATTCATTTGGGTGGTAAGTTGCATGACGGAGCAATGAACAGTGACCCTGGGTTCACACCTGAGCTTTTCTGAGACGCGCGTTTTTGTCGCACGTATTACAGCGCGTTTTTGCAAGTAGGAAACGCACGTCATACGCGCGTTCGTGACTCTGGAGACCAATTGAAAAAGGCATATCTACACTTTAACGCGTGTTAAATGCGCGTTTTACGCGCGTTCCCATTGAAGTCTATGGGTGCAAACGCGTGACAAAACGCCCCAAAGAAGCTCAAGAACTTCTTTGAGCGTAGAGCGTTTTACAGCGCGTTCAAACGCGCTGTAAAACGCTCAGGTGAGAACCATGCCCATAGGGAAACATGAGTTTTCTCCTGTTGAGCGTTTTACAGCGCGTTCGAACGTGCTGTAAAACGCGCAAGTGTGAAAAGAGGGTGAAAGTAGCGTAGTGCAGAATTGTAAAAAGTGGCCTGGTCATTAAAGGTGTTTAAGCTAGGGGGGCTGAAGTGGTTAAATGGTGACTTTAGAAAGTACAACAAAAAATAAGTCCTCATATGGATATGTGAACGGAAAAATAAAAAAAAATTATGTTGATTTTATTATTTTCCCTTATAACATGGTTATAAGGGAAAATAATAGCATTCTTTAATACAGAATGCTTAGTAAAAGGACAATTGAGGGTTAAAAAAATAAAAAGTTTACTCAACTTCTCCAATAGGTACATAGGTGCGGGTCTCCTGTTCTCTCTTCAGCAGTGGGTAAACGACCTGTGGTGATGTCACTGGGATCATCACATGGTCCATCACCATGGTGATGGACCATGTGATGAGCTCAGGGACATCACCACAGGTCCTTTACCCACAGCTGAAGAGAGAACAGGAGACCGGCATCTAGTAACATAGTAACATAGTATATAAGACCGAAAAAAGACATTTGTCCATCCAGTTCGGCCTGTTTCCTACAAGTTCTCAGAATAAGTCTCTCTGGATCAACGACCTATCTCTAGTAGCTATAACCTGTAATATTACACTCCAGAAATACATCCAGTCCCCTCTTGAATTCCTTTATTGTACTCACCATCACCACCTCCTCAGGCAGAGAGTTCCATAGTTTCACTGCTCTTACCGTGAAGAATCCTTTTCTATGTTTATGTACAAACCTTCTTTCCTCCAGACGCAGAGGATGTCCCCTCGTCACAGTCACAGTCCTGGGGATAAATAGATGGTAGGAGAGATCTCTGTACTGACCCCTGATATATTTATACATAGATATTAGATCTCCCCTCAGTCGTCTTTTTTCTAAAGTGAATAATTTTGATAACCTTTCAGGGTTACTGTAATTGCCCCATTCCAGTTATTACTTTAGTTGCCCTCCTCTGAACCCTCTCCAGCTCTGCTATGTTTGTCTTGTTCACAGGAGCCCAGAACTGTACACAGTACTCCATGTGTGGTCTGACTAGTGATTTGTAAAGTGGTAGGACTATGTTCTTATCACGGGCATCTATGCCCCTTTTGATGCAACCTATTATCTTATTGGCCTTGGCAGTAGCTGCCGGACACTGGTTTTTACAGCTTAGTTTGCTGTTTATTAAAATTCCTAGATCCTTTTCCATGTCAGTGTTACCGAGTGTTTTACCATTTAGTATGTACAGGTGACTTGCATTATTCCTTCCCATATGCATAACTTTACATTTGTCAGTGTTAAACCTCATCTGCCATTTCTCTGCCCAAGCCTCCAATCTATCCAGATCCCTCTGTAGCAGATCACCGTCCTCTTCAGTGTTAATTACTTTACACAGTTTAGTGTCATCAGCAAAAATTGATATTTTACTATGCAAGCCTTCTACAAGATCATTAATAAATATATTGAAGAGAATAGGGCCCAATAATGACCCCTGAGGTACCCCATTAGTGACAGTGACCCAATCTGAGTATCTACTGTTAAAAACCACCCTCTGTTTTCTGTCACTCAGCCAGTTACTTACCCACATACAGACATTACCTCCCAGTCCAAGCATCCTCATTTTATATACTAACCTTTTATGTGGTACAGTGTCAAATGCTTTGGAGAAGTCTATATATACGACATCCTTCGATTCGCCGCTGTCAAGTCTAGAACTTACCTCCTCATAGAAACTGATTACATTCGTTTGGCATGACCGATCCCTCATAAAGCCATGCTGATATGGCGTTATTTGCTTATTTTCATTGAGATCCTCTAAGATAGCATCTCTTAGAAAACCTTCAAACAGTTTACCCACAACAGATGTTAAACTTACCGGCCTATAATTTCCAGGCTCTGTTTTTGGACCCTTTTTGAATATTGGCACCACATTTGCTATGCGCCAATCCTGTGGAACATTCCCTGTCAGTATCTACACGATCAATTGGAGGAGGTGAATAAAAAAAATGTTTTAACCCTCAATTGTCCTTTTACTAAGCATTCTGTATTAAAGAATGCTATTATTTTCCCTTATAACGATGTTATAAGGGAAAATAATAAAGATCGGGTCCCCATCTCCTACCAACCATGCGGGAATATCGCACCGCATCCGCACTTGCTTGCAGATGCTTGCGATTTTCCCGCAGCCCCACGGGCGAGTTTTCCGCGCGGGTGCAATGCGTGAAGTGAATGCATTGCACCCACACTAAATCCGGACCCATTCATTTCTATAGGGCTGTGTATATGAGTGTTGTTTTTCACGCATCACTTGTGCGTTGCGTTAAAATAGCAGCATGCTCTAGTTTCTGCGTTTTTCACAACGCAGGCCCTATAGAAGTGCTATAGGGCCTGCGTTGTGAAAAACGCAGAAACTAGAGCATGCTGCTATTTTAACGCAACGCACAAGTGATGCGTGAAAAACAACACTCATATACACAGCCCTATAGAAATGAATGGGTCCGGATTCAGTGTGGGTGCAATGCATTCACTTCACGCATTGCACCCGCGCGGAAAACTCGCCCGTGTGAAAGGGGCCTAAGGCTACTTTCACATCTGCGCTTTCCCTTTCCGCTATTGAGATTCGTCATAGGATCTCAATAGCGGAGGAAAACGCTTCAGTTTTTTCCCCATTCATTATCAATGGGGACAACACTGAAGGGAACAGAATGCATTCCGTTCTGTTTCATTGAGTTTCCATTACGCACACAAAAGCACTGCAAGCGCGTCCTGGGATGCGGAGCAAGATAGTTTTGTTATGGCCAACAATGTAAGTCAATAGAGACGGATCTGTTTTCTCTGACAAAAGAAAACCTTATGGCTATTTTAGAGATAATACAACCAGATCCGTTAGAACGGATGCAGACGGTTGTATTATTATGACAGAATCGTTTTTGCTGATCCATGACGGAGCCTAACACTTTTTTTTGTATTTTAAATTTTTACACCGTAATGGGAGCCCCAATTACAGGGGACAATAGCCCCCTGTGGGGGCATTGTACACAGCAGAGTTAATCAGGGTGTGCTAAGACCTGGAAACTCTGCTACGCCCAAGACACCCAGTGAAAACGTGTTTGCCAGGTCCAATAGAGGTATATTTTGTCTTCTCCCAGCTGTCACTGACGGCAGGGAACATGACCTGCTTCTTCTAGATTGCAGGAGCTTTCATACTGCACTATAAAGCGCTACTGTCATAAACACAGCTCATTGCACAGCCGTTCAGCTGTGTACCTGTCCAGCAGGATGGGGGCTGCAGGTTGCGAACCCCTGTTCTATGGATCAGTACGATTATGCAATACCAAATATGTATAGTCTCTAGTTTCTTTCTACTTTTTGCACAATAATGTCTCATGCAAAAAAGATCAAAAAAATTATATTGCTGCATTCCACAAGCCACATCTTGTTAATTTGATCACTTTTATGATGCACTGGTATATCATGTACACAAATGCAATACAGTATTTCAACGTAAGACTAACAGGCTGTTTTACATGAGCAAGTTTTCCGTACGGGTGCAATGCATGGACCAGCACTGAATTCTGACCCATTCATTTCTATGGGTCTGTGTAAATGAGCGTTGTTTTTCCACGCATCATCTCTGAGTAAAAATGGCAGCATGTTCTATATTCTGCGTTTTTCAAGCAGTCCTGGTTCCATTTTTTGGCATAGAGTTCTGTCAAAAGGGCTCTATGCCAAAAAGAACTGATCAGGCATATTCCCATGCAATCTGAATGGATAGAAATCCGTTCAGTTTGCATCAGTATGCCTTCCGTTCAGTCACTGTCAGGCATTTTAGCCGGACATAATACCGCACTAATTCCCATTGACTTGCATTAGTGCCGGATCCGGCATTGTGAAACAACTGAAGGACAGATCCGTCCTTCCGATCTGCGCATGCGCAGACCGGGAAAAGTGTGAAAATGACTGCAAGACGGATCCGTCCATCCGCATGACAAGCGGAGAGACGGATCCGTTCTTGCAATGCATTTGTAGACGGATCCGCATCCGTCTACAAATGCTGTCAGTTGTCACACTGAACAGCGGATCCGGCAGGCAGCTCCGACGACGGAACTGCCTGCCGGATCACACTAACGCTAGTGTGAAAGTACTCTTAGGGCTCTTTCACACTTACGTATTTGTTTTCCGGCATAGAGCTCCGTCGTCGGGGCTCAATGCCGGAAAAATCCTGATCAGGATTATCCCAATGCATTCTGAATGGAGAGAAATCCGTTCAGGATGCATCAGGATGTCTTCAGTTCAGGACCAGAACGTTGTTTGGCCGGAGAAAATACCGCAGCATGCTGCACTTTTTGCTCCAGCCAAAAATCCTAAACACTTGCCGCAAGGCCGGATCCGGAATTGATGCCCATTGAAAGGCATTAATCCGGATCCGGCCTTAAGCTAAACGTCGTTTCAGCGCATCGCCGGATCCGACGTTTAGCTTTTTCTGAATGGTTACCATGGCAGCCAGGACGCTAAAGTCCTGTTTGCCATGGTAAAGTGTAGTGGGGAGCGGGGGAGCAGTATACTTACCGTCCGTGCGGCTCCCGGGGCGCTCCAGAGTGACGTCAGGGCGCCCCATGCGCATGGATCACATGATCCATGCGCATGGGGCGCTCTGACATCATTCTGGAGCGCCCCGGGAGCCGGACGGGCGGTAAGTATACTGCTCCCCATTACTACTATGGCAACCAGGACTTTAATAGCATCCTGGCTGCCATAGTAACACTGAAAGCATTTTGAAGACTGATTAGTCTTCAAATGCTTTCAGTTCACTTGAGTTGTTACGGATCCGGCGGGCATTTCCAGCGACGGAAGTGCACGCCGGATCCACACAACGCAAGTGTGAAAGAGGCCTAATGTATTGTGATTATCCATCTTGCTTCCTTTGCTGGCTGGATTCATTTTTCCATCACATTATTCACTGCTCGTTTCCATGGTTATGACCACCCTGTAAACCAATAAGTGGTGGATGTGCTTGCACACTGTATAGATCAGGGATCAGCAACCTCCGGCACTCCAGCTTCTGATTCTTTCCAGAATCCTCCTTTAACTTCTGTGGGAGTTACAAGAACAGCTGAAGTTTGCATGCTGGAAGTTGTAGTTTCACAACAACTGGAGTGCCGAAGGTTGCTGATCCCTGGTATAAGCAATCAGAAGCCAGGGCAATTTACAGCAAATCAGTGCACTGTGTGAGCCATGTACAGTTATGTGCAAAATAATATCAGTCTAACATCACTAATGTGTTTAATTACTATTTTGGCAGAAAAGATAATACAACATGGGAAAAGATGCATGACTAGGTGCCGCTGAGTAATCAGCAACCAATAGAATCAACAGTCATGACTAGGGATGAGAAAATCGACTTCGGATGTATCCGCATAAAACTTCGTTTCAATACTGTACAGTTTTAGAATGTATTGGCTCCGATGAGCTGAAGTTATTACTTTGCGAAGTCTCGCGAGACTTCGCATAATAACTTCATAAATTGATTTATACTGTAAAAAAAAACATTTACCGAACTCGGGTTCGGTTCCAAGGTACCACCTAGTCATGACATGCACGCTGCTAATTGGGTGTAATTGACTCATTTAATTAACCGCTTCAGCCCCCCTAGCTTAAACACCCTTAATGACCAGGCCACTTTTTACAATTCCGCACTACACTACTTTCACTGTTTATTGCTCCGTCATGCAACTTACCACCCAAATGAATTTTACCCCCTTTTCTTCTCACTAATAGAGCTTTCATTTGGTGGTATTTCATTGTTGCTGACATTTTAACTTTTTTTGCCATTAATACAAATTTAACAATATTTTTGCAAAAATATGACATTTTTCACTTTCTGTTGTAAAATTTTTCAAAAAAAACTACATTTCTATATAAATTTTTCTCTAAATTTATTGTTCTACATGTCTTTGATAAAAAAAAAGTCCAATAAGTGTATATTTATTGGTTTGGGTAAAGATTATAGCGTTTACAAACTATGGTGCAAAAAAGTGAATTTCGGCATTTTGAAGCAGCTCTGACTTTCTGAGCACCTGTCATGTTTCTTCAGGTGCTAGAATGCCAGGATAGTATAAATACCCCCAAATGACACCATTTTAGAAAGAAGACACCCCAAAGTATTCGCGGAGGGGCATGGTGAGTTCATGTATCATTTTATTTTTTTCACAAGTTAGCGGAAAATGACACTTTCTGAGAAAAAAAAAAAAGTTTCAATTTCTGATATACCTCGGGGTGTCTACTTTCGAAATGGGGTCATTTGTGGGGTGTGTTTACTGTTCTGGCATTTTAGGCGGGGCTAAATTGTGAGCCGCCATGTAAAACCTAAAGGTACTCGTTGGAATTTGGGCCCTTTGTGCACCCAGGCTGCAAAAAGTGTCACTTATGTGGTATCGCCGTACTCAGGAGAAGTAGGGCAATGTGTTTTAGGGTGTATTTTTACATATACCCATGTTGGGTGAGAGAAATATCTCTGTAAATTGTCAACTTTGTATAAAATTTTTAAAAGTTGTCGTTTACAGAGATATTTTCACACAAAGTATGGGTATATATAAAAATACATCCCAAACACATGCCGTACTTCTCCTGAGTACAGCGACTACTATGTGCCACTTTTTGCAGCCTGAGTCTAAAGAGCCCTAAAACCAATGAGTACCTTTAGAGATTTCACAGGGCATTTTTACGCATTTGGATTCCAGACTTCTTCTCACGCTTTAGGGGCCCCTAAAATGCCAGGACAGTATAAATACCCCACATGTGACCCCATTTTGGAAAGAAGACACCCCAAGGTATTCCGTGAGGGTATGGTGAGTTCATGTAAAATTTTATTTTTGTCACAAGTTAGTGGAATATGAGACTTTGTAAAAACAAAATTAAAAAAAAAAATATATCAATTTCCGCTAACTTGTGCCAAAAATAAAAATTCTGTGGACTCGCCATGCCCCTCACGGAATACCTTGGGGTGTCTTCTTTCCAAAATGGGGTCACATGTGGGGTATTTATACTCACCTGGCATTTTAGGGGCCCCTAAAGTGTGAGAATCCAAATGCATAAAAATGGCCTGTGAAATCCTAAAGGTACTCATTGGTTTTAGGGCCCCTTTGCGCACCTAGGCTGCAAAAAGTGTCACTCATGTGGTATCGCCGTACTCAGGAGAAGTAGGGCAATGTGTTTTGGGGTGTATTTTTACATATACCCATGCTGCGTGTGAGAAATATCGCTGTAGCGACAACTTTTTACATTTTTATTCAAAGTTGTCAATTTACAGAGATATTTCTCTCACCCAGCATGGGTATATGTAAAATACACCCCAAAACACATTGCCACCTACTCCTGAGTACGGCGATACCACATGTGTGACTACTTTTTGCAGCCAAGATGCGCAAAGGGGCCCAAATTCCAATGAGTACCTTTTAGGAGGGCATTTTTACGCATTTTTTCTTCTCACGCTTTAGGGACCCTAAAATGCCAGGGCAGTAGAAATACCCCACATGTGACCCCATTTTGGAAAGAAGACACCCCAAGGTATTCCATGAGGGGCATGGTGAGTTCATAGAAGATTTTTTTTTTGCCACAAGTTAGTGGAAATTGATTTTTTATTGTTTTTTCTCACAAAGTCTCCCTTTCCGCTAACTTTTGACAAAAAGTTTAATTTTTCATGGACTCATTATGCACCTCAGCGAATACCTTGGGGTGTCTTCTTTCCAAAATGGGGTCACATGTGGGGTATTTATACTCACCTGGCATTTTAGGGGCCCCTAAAGTGTGAGAATCCAAATGCATAAAAATGGCCTGTGAAATCCTAAAGGTACTCATTGGTTTTAGGGCCCCTTTGCGCATCTAGGCTGCAAAAAGTGTCACTCATGTGGTATCGCCGTACTCAGGAGAAGTAGGGCAATGTGTTTTGGGGTGTATTTTTACATATACCCATGCTGCGTGTGAAATATCGCTGTAAGCGACAACTTTTTACATTTTTATTCAAAGTTGTCAATTTACAGAGATATTTCTCTCACCAGCATGGGTATATGTAAAAATACACCCCAAACACATTGCCCTACTTCTCCTGAGTGCGGCGATACCACATGTGTGACACTTTTTGCAGCCAAGATGCGCAAAGGGCCCAAATTCAATGAGTACCTTTTAGGAGGGCATTTTACGCATTTTTCTTCTCACGCTTTAGGGACCCTAAAATGCCAGGGCAGTAGAAATACCCACATGTGACCCCATTTTGAAAGAAGACACCCAAGGTATTCCATGAGGGCATGGTGAGTTCATAGAAGATTTTTTGCCACAAGTTAGTGGAAATTGATTTTTATTGTTTTTCTCACAAAGTCTCCCTTTCCGCTAACTTTTGACAAAAGTTTAATTTTCATGGACTCATTATGCACCTCAGCGAATACCTTGGGGTGTCTTCTTTCCAAAATGGGGTCACATGTGGGGTATTTATACTGCCCTGGCATTTTAGGAGCCCTAAGCGTGAGAAAGAAAATGCGTAAAAATGCCCTCTAAAGGTACTCATTAGAATTTGGGCCTCTTTGCGCATCTTGGCTGCAAAAGTGTCACACATGTGGCATCGCCGTACTCAGGAGAAGTAGGGCAATGTGTTTTGGGGTGTATTTTTACATATACCCATGCTGGGTGAGAGAAATATCTCTGTAAATTGACAAATTTGAATAAAAAAATTTAAAAAGTTGTCGTTTACAGCGATATTTCGCACACACAGTATGGGTATATGTAAAAATACACCCCAAAACACATTGCCCTACTTCTCCTGAGTCTGGCGATACCACATGAGTGACACTTTTTTGCAGCCAAGATGCGCAAAGGGGCCCTAAAACCAATGAGTACCTTTAGGATTTCACAGGCCATTTTTACGCATTTGGATTCTCACGCTTTAGGACCCCTAAAATGCTAGGACAGTATAAAAACCCCACATGTGACCCCATTGTGGAAAGAAGACACCCCAAGGTATTCTGTGAGGAGTATGGCGAGTTCACAGAAAAAAAAAAAAAATTGGCACAAGTTAGCGGAAATTGATTTTTTTCTCATATTCCACTAACTTGTGACAAAAAATAAAATTTTGCATGAACTCGCCATACCCCTCACGGAATACCTTGGGGTGTCTTCTTTCTAAAATGGGGTCACATGTGGGGAATTTATACTGTCCTGGCATTTGAGGGTCTCCGCAATCATTACACGTATGGCCAGCATTAGGAGTTTCTGCGATTCTCCTTATATTGAGCATACGGGTAATGAGATATTTTTCCGTTCAGCCTCTGCGCTGAAAAAAATAAAAATGAACGGCACAGATTTTTCATTCGCATCGATCAATGTGGATGAAAAATCTCTGCCAAAATCAGTGACTGCGGTGCGGTGGGCTGGGCGCTAGCTACCTAACAAGTAGCTAACTAACTGGCGGTGATAGGGGACCCTTATGCCCCATTCACACGTCCGAAATTCTGTTTGCGGAGCGGAAATTCTGTTGCGGACCCATTCATTTCTATGGGGACAGACTTTGTCCCGCTCGGATCGGAATTACG
This sequence comes from Bufotes viridis, assembly GCA_033119425.1. NCBI lineage: Eukaryota > Metazoa > Chordata > Amphibia > Anura > Bufonidae > Bufotes > Bufotes viridis. The sequence goes on along the minus strand of CM065593.1, from coordinate 184,660,607 downwards.
GATCCGCGCTTCCGAGTCTGCACTTCCGTTCCGCAAAAATATAGAACATGTCCTATTCTTGTCCGCAATTGCAGACAAGAAAAAGCATTTTCTATATAGTTCTGGCAATGTGCGGATCTGCAAAATGCGGAAAGCACATTGCCGGTGTCCGTGTTTTGAGGATCTGCGGATCCGATCCGCGGATCCGTGAATCCACGGATCCGCCAAAACACATATGGGCGTCTGAATGGAGCCTTACAAGGAGTGTGATCAATGACAGGGGGGTGATCAGGGGGTCTAGATGGGGTGATCAAGGGGTTAATAGGTGAGGGGGGGGGGTGGGGGGGGTTAGTGTAGTGTTTGGTGCAACTTTACAGTGTTACCTGGTCCTCTGGTGGTCGATCCCAGCAAATGGGACCACCAGAGGACCAGGTAGCAGCTATATCAGACGCTGTTCAGAAAACAGCGTCTGATATAGCTGGCAGGCTGTAGCCGAACTGCCGAGACGCGCGTTCACAGGAAATCTCGGCTCTCACGAGATGACGCACCGATGCGTCATCTCAGAGCTACAGGACCGCCCACAGGACGCATCCCTGCGTTAGGCGGTCCTGTAGCGGTTAAAGGGGGTGTTCCAATTAATAGCAGTGTGGAGTTCACTTAGTGAGGTCATTCATTCTGTGAAGAAACAGGTGTCAATCATGGCCCATATTTAACCCCTTGGTTACCAGAGGTTTTTCATGTTTTCATTTTTTCGTTATGTCATTTTGTCATGTATTGGAAAAATATTTTTATATTTTAATATAAAATATTTATATATTTTAATAGCACGGCCGTTTTTGGACGCAGTGAGGGCCATGATGTTTATTTTTTGTTTTGTTATTTATGTATTTCTGTTTTTATTCTACGGAAAGGGGGGTGATTTAAATGTTTATATTTTTTCATCTTTTACGGTTTTGTAGCTCGTGTTTGAGGCTACAAGACTCAATATTTTTTTTATTCTATACCATCATGTTTCTTATAGATCCATGATGGTACTAGAATTGTTCATTGCTTATGTTGGCCTGCTGGCCAAAATAAGAATTGCAGCTCCAATACCCTGGGTCTCTTCAGAGAGACCCAGCATATTAAATTCAAATACTGGCATACTCATTGGCCGCAAAGGCTTTTAGATGCCGTGATCACACTTGAACACGGCATCTAAAGGCTTTAATGACTGTGATCGGCATTATTGCCGATCGCGATCATTAGATGCGGGTCTCTGCTGTTGAAAGTTTACCCATCGCTCTATAGGCAATCAGTGGCCAGGATAGTATCCAGTAGATCAATGCACTGTATAACTGATCAGAAGACAGGACAGTATACAGCAGATCAATGCACAGCATCAGCCATATATACTTATCTACAGGCACCGCATAGATGATTAGAAGCCAGGGCAGTATACAGCAGATCAATGCACTGTGGGAGCTATATATATATTTATCTTTATACCATACCTCCTAAGTGTCCCTCTTTTAGAGGGACAGTCCCACTTTTTGACCCATCTCCCTCTTTGCTCCTTAAAGGGGTTATCCTATAATATCATAACCCTTATAAGGCTCGCAAAATGCCCAGGCACCACATATAGGTTATACTCACCCGGCTTCCTGGCACATGCGTCACTCCTGATGCCCGCTGCTACATTTCCCTGTCGCACAGATCAAAACATCCAGCGAGGCGGACGGGGTGTTAGCCAGTAGCAGGCCGTGACAGGAACGAGCCTCCCTAACAACGCAGTAGACGCGGGTATGTATCGCGGGTGACGTGGGGGAAGCAGCGGCGGCTGTTCGGGCATCAGGATCGACGTGGCTGTCAGGGAGTGGGGTAAGTATAACCTGTATGTGGTGCCTGGGCATTTTGGAAGGCATTATAGGGGTTGGATAACCCCTTTAGGCCTCATGCACACGACCGTATGTGTTCTGTGGTCCGCAAATTGCAGATCCGCAAGAAAAACGGATGATGTTCCGTATGGCATCCGTTTTTTTGCGGATCTGTTATTTTTGCGGATCAATTGTTATAATGCCTATCCTTGTCCGCAAACTAGAAAAAAGGGTCCATTCACACACCCGGCCGGCACCCCCATAGAGCAGCCTATTCTTGTCCGCAACTGTGGACAAGAATAGGACATGTTCTATTTTTTTCCGGAGCCGCGGACAGGAAGTTCGGTGGCGCGCTCTGGAAACACGGATGCGGAGAGCACACATTGTGCTCACCGCATCCATTCCGTCCACATTCAGAATGATCATAATTGCGGAACGGGTGCGGACACTGAATGCGGACATGTGAATGGACCCTATATAGGACATGCTCTATTTTTTTGCGGAACGGAAAAATGGACATACGCAAACAGAATGCACACGGAGTACCTTCCGTTTTTGTCCGGAACGGACACGGAAAGAAAATATGTTTGTGTGCACAAGGCCTTAAAGAGGTCCTTTCATCAGTTTTGACATAGGTTAACTATGTCAAAACCTTGTAGTGCGGCCCCCACTGATTAGATGTGTGTGTTTTTTTTTCCCCAAATCCCCCTCCACCTCCGTTTGTCCGCTGTGGAGCCCCATTCTGTATTGTACCGACCTGTAAACTCGCAACAGGGCGGAGACGCAGTCTTCTGCTGTGGGCGTCTCCTTTTCCCTGGCTTTGATCTCGATCCAATCAGAGAGGACCGCACAAAGCCTGGGTCTCCGCCCTGTTGTGAGTTTACAGGTTGGTACAATACAGAACGGGACTCCACAGCGGACGAACGGGGGCGGGGGGTTGGTTTGAAAAAAAAAAAACACACATCACATCAGTGGGGGCCGCACTACAAGGTTTTGACATAGTTAGCCTATGTTACAACTGATGAAAGGTCCTCTTTAAATGTCCCTCTTTTACATCTGAGGTACATATTTGCATTATTACATTTACCATATTGATCCACAATGTGTTTCTCTGGTTTCTGTCTACATATTAAAGCCTGCCTTGCATATTATTTCATTATTTGATACAATTTGGATTTTTAAACTTTTTATATTCAGATAATTTTTGCGCTATTGTGTAAAAAATAAAAAACAACTATTGAAGTATATAAATATGCAGGAAAAGTGTATCTTTCACACATTAAACTATGTGTCCCTCTTTGACCGACCAAATAGTAGGGAGATACAGCAGATCTATGCACTGGGTGAGCTATGTATATGCTCAGTTATCTGCAGGCTGTCAGCACACTACACCAGCAGTCTGCTACTTCCGGAAACAGAGACCTGGCAGACTGGTCAGTGACTGCTATGGCTGAGATCACTAGCTGCCCAGCTGAGCCATGCCATGCTGCCCTCACAGTACACCGTCTCCGGGAGGGATACATTCCATCTCCGTGTATTTGGGAGACTTACCTTTCCGGTCTAATCACTGTGTAGAAGCTTCAGGTTCTTAAAGAGCTCCAGGACCTTTGATGATGTCATGAACATGTGATGGGAGGAGTTATGCCCAGGGCTGCCTGCTTCTCCAGTACTAGAGGGAAAGGGATTTCTCAGGTTCTTCTCATCCTCAAGTAGAAACCAGGCTGAAGTTGGTTTCTTCCTCAGTTTCTTCCTCACAAAAAGGAGTTTTAAGTAGACCTTTTCGCCAGTAATAAATAAAGTTGCAGTCAGCTGTCCTATAGCAAAAACAGTTAGAGGCGTTAAAATAGAAATGATGACACACAAATGGGCATCAAAGTGAGCACAAAATTTAAAAGGTTAAATGCTTTCGGGCCAGTGATCTCGCACTGCCAACATACAGAGGTTGATGTCCCTTATCATATGCAGTTGAGTTCAGCCTGGCCCCAACAGGTTCTAGGCATGAGAACTGGCATCAAAGTGGGCAGAAAGACACTTTCAGTGATTTAAATAAGTGGTATTGCCACAAAAACTGGCATCAAATTGAGTAAACAGAAACATTTCTCTTATATGAATTAGTAACTGGTCTTTTTAAAGGGTTAAATTAATTTGGGGCACTTATCTCACAGTGCTAACATACAGAGGGTGATACACCGCATCAGATACAGTTGAGATCAACCTGCCCCAAACAGGTTCAGGGCACAACAATTGCCATCAAAGTGGGAAAACAGATTCTTTTCACGGTTTTGAATAAGTAACTGGCGTTTTTAAAGGGTTAAGTGAATTAGGGCCACTGATCTCACACTGTGGACATACACTAGTATGATGGTGCTTTATGTTTAGTCATTATTTTCACATTGATGCCATTTCTATGTCAGTGTGGTATTCAGCACTGAATAGTCTATCACAGTCTGTAACCTTCCCCTTAATGGGCTATCACGGTGATAGACCATGGTGTCCTACGTTCGATTACACAAAGAACTGTACTACCAGGAGAATGATGCATAAACAGTTTATTGAACCGAGTCAAAGATTGAGTGGAGAGTAAGGGCCGCGATGTCCTATTATCTACCAACCGAAAATAACAATACTTATAACACAACTGTCCGCTCGTGCAATGAGCTACTTACCCCATAATAGGACATTACTACGGGACTTCCCAGTTCAGGGAGGGGGGAAGGGAAGCTTGTGTTTCCAGCGCCGAGAATGCGCTGTAACGTTTGGCTGTAAAGTCTATCCACTGCTCTGGATTGAGCTCCTGACACTATATTGTTTCCGAGAATCCAGATTATACGAAGACGTTAAAAAACGAAGACACTATAAAATTAGGTCGTGAGTAGATTTTATACCTATTAGATTTCCAACGGCCTATCTGTTTGATACAGTTCTCACCCAGATTTAGTTGCTCGGCTAAGGTAGCTGCCCCAATTCTGAAGGAATGAGCAGAAAATTTAAGGTCAGCGATGCCTAAGATGCGCAAACACCATTTTAGAATAAAATAAAAATGGTATCTAGTTAAGGGTGACCCGTCAGGGTGAGTGAATAAGGGGGAGCTCAAATAATGGAAGCATTTGACCTTAACCAGTACAGGACCGCCTAACGCATGGATGTGTCCAGCGTGTGGTCCTGTTGTTCTGGCCGGACGCATCCGTGCGTCATCTCGCGAGATTTGCGTTCACAGCAGTGCGCGGCTCTGGAGTTATACTGCAGCCTGCCAGCGATGATCAATCGCTGACAGGCTGTAGAAGTTAAATAAATGAAATCAAACAGGTATATCAGTAGCACCAAGCACCACACTACACCCCCCCCCCGCCACTTATTAACCACATCAGCCCCCCTACCTTAAACACCCTTAAAGACCAGGCCACTTTTTACAATTCCGCGCTATGCTACTTTCACCGTTTATTGCTCCGTCATGCAACTTACCACCCAAATGAATTTTACCTCCTTTTCTTCTCACTAATAGAGCTTTCATTTGGTGCTATTTCATCGCTACTGACATTTTTACTTTTTTTCCTATTTTACTTTTTTTGATGAAATTTTTGCAAAAAAACGACATTTTTAACTCTATGTTGGAAAATGTATCAAATAAAACTGCATTTCTCTATAAATTTTTCTCTAAATTTATTGTTCTACATGTCTTTGATAAAAAAAAAATGCAATAAGTGTATATTTATTGGTTTGGCTAAAAGTTATAGGGTTTACAAACTATGGTGCAAAAAAGTGAATTTCCGCACTTTGACTTTCTGAGCACCTGTCCTGTTTCCTGACGTACTACAATGCCCAGACAGTAGAAACACCCCATAAATGACCCCATTTCGGAAAGTAGACACCCTAAGGTATTCACTGAGGGGCATAGTGAGTTCATGAAATTTTTTATTTTTTGGCACAAGTTAGCGGAAATGGAAATTTATTTATTTTTCTTTATTTTTTTTACAAAGTCTCATTTTCCACTAACTTGTGCCAAAAAATACAATTTTACATGAACTCACAATACCCCTCACAGAATACCTTAGGGTGTCTTCTTTCTAAAATTGGGTCACTTGTGTGGTATTTTTACTGCCCTGGCATTTTAGGGGCACCTAACCGTCAGAAGTAGTTTGGAATCCAAATGCGTAAAAATGTCCTGTGAAATTCTAAAGGTACTCATTGATTTGGGGCTCTATGCGCATCTTGGATGCAAAAGTGCCACACATGTGGTATCGCCGTACTCAGGAGAAGTAGGGCAATGTGTTTTGGGGTGTATTTTTACATATACCCATACTGGGTGTGAAAAATATCTCTGTAAATGACAACTTTGTATAAAATTTTTTACAAAGTTGTCATTTACAGAGATATTTCTCACACCCTGCATGGGTATATGTAAACATACACCCCAAAACACATTGCCCTACTTCTCCTGAGTACGGCGATACCCCATGTGTGACACTTTTTTGCAGCCAAGATGCGCACAGGGGCCCCAAATCCAATGAGTACCTTTTAGGATGGCATTTTTACACTTTTTTCTTCTCATGCTTTAGGGCCCCTAAAATGCCAGGGCAGTATAAATGCTCCACATGTGACCCCATTTTAGAAAGAAGACACCCCAAGGTATTTTGTGAGGGGTATGGTGAGTTCATAGAAGATTTTTTTTTTTTGCCCAAGTTAGCAGAATTTGATTTTTTTTGTTTTTTTTTCACAAAGTCTCCTTTCCGCTAACTTGTGACAAAAGTTCAATCTTTCGTGGACTCAATATGCCCTCAGCGAATACCTTGGGGCGTCTTCTTTCCGAAATGGGGTCACATGTGAGGTTTTTCCACTGCCATGGCATTTGAGGGTCACCGCAATCATTACATGTATGGCCAGCATTAGGAGTTTCTGCTATTCTCCTTATATGGAGCATACAGGTAATGAGATTTTTTTCCGTTCAGCCTCTGGGCTGAAAGAAAAATGAACGGCACAGATTTCCTCATTCGCATCGATCGATGTGGATGAAAAATCTCTGCCAAAAATATGCAAGAAAAAGAGGGGCCTGGCGATTGCCAGGACATAGGGGCTCCGCCCAAACATCCATACCCACTCAGCTCCTATGTCCTGGCAAACGTGATTTCTCCATTCACATCGATCAATCGATCGGTGTGGAGGAAGACATCTTTGCCAGATTTTTGATACAAAGTGTTTGCCAAAGCATATGAACTCCAACACCTCTCCTCAGCTCACATGCCAGGGCAAACGTACCTGTCCTGCAGAGGAGAAATCTCGTCTTGCAGCGCCGCATACACTGACTTCACGTGTCTTCTGACAGCAGCGCAATGCTTCTCTTAGAATTCACATCAGTGCTGCGGCGTTTGCCGGTTGGTCCGTTGGTCTGTTGGTATACCTGGAAAATAAAGGGTGGTTATGGGGGAAGAGGAAAAACAGGCAGCAGGCACATGACTTGAACGTTGCAAACTTTATAAAACCAGAACATTTTAAAACTTTTATAAAACATGAACATAAAAACCTGAACTAACTCAAGATTTTTTTTCTTGCTACCTGTTTAATTTATTTTTTTGTTTTCCATGTCACTCTTTATTTTCCTAGCAGAAACCTCTCCTTTCCCATGGGACAATGTGTAAAGTGTAAATCACACAGAGATGGTGCGAAGTACATTATACGCGTTATCCCAAGTGAAAGGAGACGTTTCTACCGTTTCACACTTCTGCTGTAGCACACCAGCACCGTCCCTATGTGTTAGGGTCTCTCAAAACCTAGTGTCCTGAGAGACCCTAGAGGCTGAGTGGAAAAAAAAACTACCTGTGTAGTGCTGTCCCTATGTCCCTAAGTGTACCTGAGTGTGGTACTTCCGGAAACACTCTCCAAGGCATAGGGCAGGGTGGTCAGGACAGTCAGGACAGAAATAACGGGTGTCACGCCTTATTCCACTCCTGCTACAGACACGACATTTTTTTCGGGGTGGCGGTTGGTTTGAGGTACCCGGCACAACGCTGGGGAAGTGCCGCTCGTGTAGACGGCTAACTACACTGGTGGATGGGACCACGGAACCTCCTGGGTACAGGAGGTTCTCGACGATCTCTTCCTGGAATTTTAGGAAAGATCCAGTTCTCCCAGCCTTACTGTAGAGAACGTAACTATTATATAGAGCCAATTGAATCAGATAAACAGACACTTTTTTATACTAGCGTCTGGTCTTTCGGGAAACCAAATAAGGGGCCAACATCTGGTCGTTGAAGTCCACCCCTCCCATGTGGAGGTTATAGTCGTGGACTGAGAGGGGCTTTTCAACGACACTGGTTGCCTGTTCAATTTGTACTGTCGTATCTGCGTGAATGGAGGAGAGCATGTAAACGTCACGTTTGTCTCTCCATTTCACCGCGAGCAGTTCGTCGTTACACAGTGCAGCCCTCTGCCCCCTTGTAAGTCTGGTGGTAATGAGCCGTTGGGGGTAGCCCCGGCGACTAGGTCGCACGGTGCCGCAGCAGCCAATCTGTTCTAGGAACAAATGCTTGAAGAGGGCCACACTTGTGTAAAAGTTGTCTACATAAAGATGGTACCCCTTGCCAAATAAGGGTGACACCAAGTCCCAGACTATCTTCCCACTGCTCCCCAGGTAGTCAGGGCAACCGACCGGCTCCAGGGTCTGATCTTTTCCCTCATAGATCCGAAATTTGTGCGTATAGCCTGTGGCCCTTTCACAGAGCTTATACAATATGACCCCATACCGGGCGCGCTTGCTCGGGATATACTGCTTGAAGCCAAGGCGCCCGGTAAAATGTACAAGGGACTCGTCTACGCAGATGTTTTGAGCAGGGGTATACAAATCTGCAAATTTCTGGTTGAAATGGTCTATGAGGGGCTGAATTTTATGGAGCCGGTCAAAAGCTGGGTGGCCTCTGGGACGGGAGGTGGTGTTGTCGCTAAAGTGCAGGAAACGCAGGATGGTCTCAAAACGTGTCCTGGACATGGCAGCAGAGTACATGGGCATGTGATGAATTGGGTTCGTGGACCAATATGACCGCAATTCATGTTTTTTGGTTATGCCCATGCTGAGGAGAAGGCCCAGAAAAGTTCTAAATTCGGAAACTTGGACTAGTTTCCACCGGAAAGGCTGGGCATAAGAGCTTCCCGGGTTGGCGGTGATAAATTGAGTGGCATATCTGTTTGTTTCTGCCACAACTATGTCAAAGAGCTCCGCAGTGAAAAACAGCTCAAAAAACCCCAGCGCCGATCCGATCTGAGCTGTTTCCACCCGAACTCCTGACTGGGCGGTCAAAGGGGGAACTAATGGTGCGGCTGAAGATGGGGGCTGCCAATCAGGGTTTGCCAGCACCTCAGGGACTCTAGGGGCTCTACGGGCCTGTTGTCTTTGCGGTGGCTGCGACGGGGAAACTATTGCACGTGCCACCGTACCAGCTTCAACTGCCCTTCTGGTGCTCGCCACTTCACCATGTTCTACGGCAGTGCTGGTAGAAGGTCCAGGATGGGCTGCGCTGCTGGTGTATGCCTCACCACGTAATCCGGCAGCGCCAGCCCCACTCTGCTGCCCTTGAAGCGGATCCTGCGCAACCTGTGGTCTAGCGACACGGGGCCGGGTACGCCTGGGCCGGGTCCTCCTCGTCAGAACTTTGGGTCAGACTGCCACTGCTTTCTACAGGTTGGTATTCTGACCCGCTGGATTCGTCAGATGAGGGTTCCCACTTCTCATCCGACTGGGTCAGAATCCTGTAGGCCTCTACAGAGGAATACCCCTTGTTTGACATTTGGGCGTCTAAATTTAGGGGGTATTCCCTGAGACTACCCAAGAAAAAAAGCAAGCCTGTCTTACAATTGAGAGGGTAGCGAAGTACAGAAGCCGCTGCGATTGATAAAAAAGATCAAAACTGATTTTTTTATCGCCGCAGCGCTTGTGAAGGGATTGTGCAGTGATTACAAAAAAAAAATTTTTTTTGTCACTGCGGCGGGCTGGGCGTGGGTGAACGCAGGTGTGGGCAACCGATCAGGCCTGATCGGGCAAACACTGCGTTTGGGGTGGAGGGCGAACTAAAATGACACTAGTACTATTATATATCTGACCGTGATCAGTTCTGATCACTTACAGATACTATAAAAGTACAAACGCTGATTAGCGCTACAGTAATCAGCGAACCAGTGACTGCGGTGCGGTGGGCTTGGCGCTAACACTATCTACCTACCAAAGGGGACTAAACTAAGCTAAACCTAACAGTCAATCTTAGTGAAAAAAAAAAGTGACAGTTTACACTGATCACTTTTTTCCCTTTCACTGGATGATTGACAGGTGCTGAAAGGGGTGATCAAGGGGTTAATTTGGGTGATGGGGGGCTGATCAGGGGGCTAATGTGTGGTGCTTGTGTGTACTCACAGTATGGTGTGCTCTCTCCTGGGTGAAATGTTTCCATTTGACCAATTTGATGCCAGTTTTTGTGGCAAGAACCTGTTTAGACCAGACTGTTTTCAACTGTATCTGATGCGGGGCATCACTTTCTGTGTTTTGGAAGTGTGAGATTAGTGGCGCAAAATAATTTAATCCTTTAACCACTTTAGGATCGCCGCACGCAGGATCGCGTGATCTCGGCGGTCCTTCTGTTCCTCGTGGGCGCGTCATCTCGCGAGAGGCAAGAGGCGCACAGACTGTCGGGAGCTGCTCAGGAGAAGTTCGTCACCAGCCTGCCAGCCAATGATCGGCGCTGGCAGGCTGGTGATGTTCAAAAAAACGAATCACAAGCCATATAATGCATTATATTTATAAATAATGCGTTAAATGGCTTCTGTGCCCTCTCCTGGGTCTTTTTCATCGGTTGGACCCAGGAGAGAGCACACCTCTACTGTAAGTACACCAAGCACACTCCACATAGGCCCTGATCACCCCCCATCACCCCAATTAACCCCTTGATCACCCCTTTCAATCACCTGTCAATAACTAGTGAAAGGGAAAAAAGTGATCAGTGTAAACTGTCACTTTTTTTTTTCACTAGTATTGACTATTAGGTTTAGATTTAGTTTAGACCCCTTTGGTAGGTAGTTAGCGTTAGCGGCCAGCCCACCGCACCGCACCGCAGTCACTAATTCGCTGATTAGCGTAGCGCTAATCAGCATTTGTACTTTTATAGTATCTGTAAGTGATCAGAACTGATCACAGTCAGATCTATAATAGTATTACTGTCACATTAGATCGCCCCCCACCCAAAACGCAGTGTTTGCCCGATCAGGCCTGATCGGTCGCCCACACGTGCGTTCACCCACGCCCGCCCCGCGGCAGTGACAAAAAAAATTTTTTTTTGTAATCACTGCACAATCACTTCACAAGCGCTGCGGCGATTAGAAAAATCAGTTTTGATATTTTTTTATCAATCGCAGCGGCTTCTGTACTTCGCTACCCTCCCATTTGTAAGACAGGCTTGCTTTTTTTCTTGGGTAGTCTCAGGGAATACCCCCTAAATTTAGTCTTCCAAATGTCAAATAAGGGGTATTTTCCTGAAGAGGAATCTGACCCAGTCGGATGAGGAATGGAAACCCTCATCTGATGAATCTAGCGGGTCAGAATATGAACCTGTAGAAAGCAGTGGCAGTCTGACCCAAAGTTCGGACGAGGAGGTTGAGGTCCCTGATACCACCAGGCGTACCCGGCCCCGTGTCGCTAGACCACAGGTAGCACAGGATCCGTTTCAAGGGCAGCAGAGTGGGGCTGGCGCTGCAAGGATTACGTGGTGAGGCATACACCAGCAGCGCAGCCCATCCTGGACCTACTACCAGCACTGCCGTAGAACATGGTGAAGTGGCGAGCACCAGAAGGGCAGTTGAAGCTGGTACGGTGGCACGTGCAATAGTTTCCCTGTCGCAGCCACCGCGCAGACAGGCCCGTAGAGCCCCTAGAATCCTGAGGTGCTGGCCAACCCTGATTGGCAGCCCCCATCTTCAGCCACACCATTAGTTCCCCCTTTCACCGCCCAATCAGGAGTTCGGGTGAAGACAGCTCAGATCGGATCAGCACTGGGGTTTTTTGAGCTGTTCTTCACTGCGGAGCTCTTTGACCTAGTCGTGGCAGAAACAAATCGGTATGCCACTCAATTTATAGACGCCAACCCGGAAAGCTTCTATACCCAGCCTTTCCGGTGGAAACCAGTCCAAGTTTCCGAATGTAAAACTTTTCTGGGCCTTCTCCCCAACATGGGCCTGACAAAAAAACATGAATTGCGGTCATATTGGTCCACGAACCCAATTCATCACATGCCTATGTACTCTGCTGCCATGTCCAGGACACGATTTGAGATTATCCTGCGTTTCCTGCACTTTAGCGACAACACCACCTCCCGTCCCAGAGGCCACCCAGCTTTTGACCGGCTCCACAAAATTCGGCCCCTCATAGACCACTTCAACCTGAAATTTGCAGATTTGTATACCCCTGCACAAAACATCTGTGTAGATGAGTCCCTGATACATTTTACCGGGCGCCTTGGCTTTAAACAGTACATCCCAAGCAAGCGCGCCCGGTATGGGGTCAAATTGTATAAGCTCTGTGAAAGGGCCACAGGCTATACACACAAATTTCGGATCTATGAGGGAAAAGATCATACCCTGGAGCCGGTCGGTTGCCCTGACTAGCTGGGGAGCAGTGGGAAGATAGTCTGGGACTTGGTGTCACCCTTATTCAGCAAGGGGTACCATCTTTATGTGGACAATTTCTACACAAGTGTGGTCCTCTTCAGGCATTTGTTCCTAGAACAGATTGGCTGCTGTGGCACCGTGCGACCTAGTCGCCGGGGCTTCCCCCAACGGCTCGTTACCACCCGTCTTGCAAGGGGGGAGAGGGCTGCCTTGTGTAACCAAGAACTGCTCGCGGTGAAATGGAGAGACAAGCGTGACGTTTACATGCTCTCTTCCATTCACCCAGACACGACAATACAAATTGAACGGGCAACCAGTGTCGTTGAAAAGCCCCTCTCAGTCCACGACTATAACCTCCACATGGGAGGGGTGGACTTCAATGACCAGATGTTGGCCCCCGTATTTGATTTCCCGCCGCACCAGACGCTGGTATAAGAAGGTGTCTGTATATTTATTTCAATTGGCTATGTATAATAGTTATGTTCTCTACAGTAAGGCTGGGAGAACAGGATCCTTCCTCAAATTTCAGGAATAGATCATCGAGAACCTCATGTATCCAGGAGGTTCCGTGGCCCCAAATCCCTGTGTAGTGAGCCGTCTGCACGAGCGACATTTCCCCAATGCCATTGCTGGTACCTCAACCCAACCGCCACCCCGAAAAAGATGTTGTGTCTGTAGCAGGAGTGGAATAAGGCGTGACACCCGTTATTTCTGTTCTGACTGTCCTGACCACCCTGCCCTATGCCTAGGGGAGTGTTTCCGGAAGTACCACACTCAGGTACACTTGAGGGACGTAGAGACAGCACAACACAGGTAGTTTTTACAATCAGGCTCAAGGGTCTCTCAGGATACTAGGTTTTGAGAGACCCTAACACATAGGGGTGCTGGTGTGCTACAGCAGAAATGTGAAACGGTAGAAACGTCTCCTTTCACTTGGGATAAAGTGCATAATGTACTTCGCCCCATCTCTGTGTGATTTACACTTTACACATTGTCCCATGGGAAAGGAAAGGTTTCTGCTAGGAAAATAAAGTGAAATGGTAAAAAAATTCATAAAAATTAAACAGGTAGCAAGAAAAAGAAATTCCAGGTAGACCTACGGACCAACCGACGAAAACGCTGCAGCACTGATGTGCATTCTGAGAGAAGCATTGCGCTGCAAGACGAGATTTCTCCTCTGTAGTACAGGTATGTTTGCCCAGGCATATGAGATAAGGAGAGGTAGCGTGTACGAGTTACCGACCCATATCTTTATTGAATGTAGACCTTAAGTTGTTTGCGAAAGTCCTTGCCATGAGGCTGGCGCCCCTGCTTCCGGGTCTCATTCACACTGACCAAGTTGGTTTTGTTCCGACGAGGGAAGCGAGAGACAATACCACTAAAATTCTGAATCTGGTCCATCATGCTGGACGGGAGGACACCCCTCTCTGTCTCCTCTCTACCGATGCCGAAAAGGCATTTGACAGAGTGGGGTGGTCTTGGATGTTTGGGGTGTTGGACCATGTGGGTATCACAGGTAACATGCTGGCGTGGATTCGCTCTTTATACGGGTCGCCATCAGCATCGGTTAAGGCTAATGGGTTTCTCTCGTCCTCCTTCGCAATTAGGAACGGGACCCGACAGGGGTATCCCCTCTCCCCATTGATTTTTGTTCTTACCCTCGAGCCTCTCTTGCGGACCATTAGGAAGAACCAGAACATTGCGGGCATCTCGGTGGGGGTTCGGGAGTATAAGATTGCCGCCTATGCGGATGACCTGATGTTCACGATTACCAGACCCAGGACGTCTTTTCCGAATTTGATTGCAGAGTTCCGTACGTTCCATCGGTTGTCTAACCTTAAGATTAATTTTCAAAAGTCTGAGGCCATGAATGTATCCCTCTCAGCCTCTATAGAAGCGGAACTGGCTTCTGCTTTCCGCTTTCGATGGGTCAAGGGCGCTATCAAATACCTAGGCACTTTTATTCCTAAGGATCTGAGAGAGGTATATAATCGGAACCATGTTCCCCTTCTGGGACGGATACAAGCGGACCTGAAGAGGTGGTCCAGGGGCATATACACCTGGTTTGGACGATGTTCTATCATTAAAATGAATGTCCTCCCGAGAATTTTATACCTCTTCCAGACCCTGCCGTTTCGATTGCCGTCCAAATTTTTTATAGTGGCCCACCGCTGTTTTTTTAGATTTCTCAAAACATAGGTTGTCTCGTTCCCTGCTACATATCCCTAAGGAACGTGGGGGCCTAGGTGTGCCGGACCTTAAGAAATACCAAGTGGCCTCCTTCTTACAGAGGATAATAGACTGGTGTCGCCATGTCCAGACTAAACAATGGGTGACCCTCGAACAATTCTGCTCTAACTCTCCCTTGTCGCTCCTTCCATGGTCGAAGGTAAAATTCTCCCGATCCTTGACAACACATCCGACCATAGGTCCCACCCTAGCACAGTTTGTACAGTCCAGAGGCGCCAAACTGATCTCCCCTGACCCATCCCCTCTCTTTCCGATTTTGGGACATCCAGACTTCCAGGCGGGCTGTTCAGGCGGCCCATTTCAGCAATGGCGAGCCCAAGGGAAGAGCCGTGCACCATTTTTCGCGTGGCTGGGAGATGGATGACCCGAGCGGAACTGGAGGGAAGATCGGACCCTTGTCCATTGGGGCATTGGAGAGCTAGGCAGCTGGCTCACTTTCTATCTACCTTGCCTTCATCCGGTGACTTAGATAGGTCCCTTACTTTTTTTGAAAAAATATGTATAGGCTCCGGAGTTTATAGACACGCCCTTTCGGAATGTTACAAAGCCTTGGTCACACCTGACGAGGACTACCGTCCTCCTTACATCGATAAATGGAACCGTGACTTGGACATTGACATGCCCCCTGACCAGTGGTCCAAACTGCTTTCTCTGGTACATAAAGTCTCGATTGCGAGTAAATACCAGGAAGCAGGATATAAAATTGTGTCCAGATGGTACTATGTCCCGACGCGTTTGCAGAAAATGTTCCCGTCTGCCTCTCCTCTCTGCTGGCGATGTGCTGAGGCCCCGGGTACGCTTCTGCATACGTTTTGGAGTTGCCCCAAGCTCGGCCCCTTTTGGAGAGAGGTTCATAAATCATTGTCTAAGATGTTCTCCTTCGTGATCCCGAACACGCCGGGATTCTTCCTACTGTTTCACTCTGATCTTCCCTTTACGGCGTTGAGAAAGACCTGCTTACGTCCCCTGGTAGTGGCAGCTAGAGCCTGTATCCCAGCGAGATGGAAATCGCAGTCGCCCCCTCAGATTAGTCTTTGGATCCACAAAGTTGAAGACATTCGGAGAATGGAGGAGCTCACCGCGACTTTAAAACATGCCACCTCGGCGCATGTGAAGGCATGGACCCCTTGGTATACTTTCCAGGGCACTCAGGATTATCAGACTCTCCTGACTCGTTAGCCCTCTTAATATCTATCCCTGGTCCCCCTTGCTTCCCTTTTTTTTTTTTTTTTTTCCCCCGTCTACCCTCCTTATGTGTTGTTTGAATTGTTGCAATATTTCAACAATGATAAAGAATTGCCTTGATACTAATTATATCTCTGGTGTTGGCCCAAAGTACTCTTGGTTATGTACGTGAAAAGCAGATAGTATACCTGCAGGACTTTCCTCATGACTGATTGCTTATATTTTTGGCCTTTTTTTTTTTTTCTCCTTTCCTCAATGTATACATATTTGTATGCTGATGTCGATTGTTCTCTTGGGCCGCTGTATTTCCTTTTTCTTTATTGATAAATAAAGAATTTAAAAAAAAAAAAAAAAAAAGAGATGAGGAGAGGTGTTGGAGTTCATATGCTTTGGCAAACACTTTGTATCAAAAATCTGGCAAAGATGTCTTCCTCCACAACGATCGATTGATCGATGTGAATGGAGAAATCACGTTTGCCAGGACATAGGAGCTGAAGTGGGTATGGATGTTTGGGCGGAGCCCCTATGTCCTGGCAATCGCCAGGCCCCTCTTTTTTTTTCGCATATTTTTTGGCAGAGATTTTTTCATCCACATTGATCGATGCGAATGAAGAAATCTGTGCCGTTCATTTTTTCTTTCAGCCCAGAGGCTGTACGGGAAAAAAATCTCATTACCCGTATGCTCCATATAAGGAGAATAGCAGAAACTCCTAATGCTGGCCATACATGTAATGATTGCGGAGACCCTCAAATGCCAGAGAAGTACAAAAACCTCACATGTGACCCCATTTTGGAAAGAAGACACCCCAAGGTATTCTCTGAGGGGCATATTGAGTCCATGAAAGATTGAACTTTTTGTCACAAGTTAGCGGAAAGGGAGACTTTGTGAGAAAAAACAAAAAAAATCAAATTCTGCTAACTTGTGCCAAAAAAAAAAATCTTCTATGAACTCGCCATGCCCCTCACAGAATACCTTGGGGTGTCTTCTTTCTAAAATGGGGTCACATTTTGGGTATTTTTACTGCCCTGGCATTTTAGGGGCCCTAAAGCGTGAGAAGAAAAATGCGTAAAAATGCCATCCTAAAAGGTACTCATTGGTTTTAGGGCCCCTTTGCGCATCTTGGCTGCAAAAAAGTGGCACACATGTGGTATCGCCGTACTTAGGAGAAGTAGGGAAATGTGTTTTGGGGTGTATTTATACATATACCTATGCTGGGTAAGAGAAATATCTCTGTAAAATGACAATTTTGTATAAAAAATGGAAAAAGTTGTCATTTACAGAGATATTTTTCACACACAGTATGGGTGTATGTAAAAATACACCCCAAAACACATTTCTCTACTTCTCCTGAGTATGGCAGTACCACATGTCTGCCACTTTTTTGCAGCCAAGATGCGCAAAGGGGCCCTAAATCCAATGAGTACCTTTAGGATTTCACAGGGCATTTTTACGCATTTGGATTCTCACGCTTTAGGGGCCCCTAAAATGCCAGGGCAGTATAAATACCCCACAAGTGACCCCTTTTCGGAAAGTAGACACCCTAAGGTATTCGCTGATGGGCATAGTGAGTTCATGGAAGTTTTTTTTTTTTGTCACAAGTTAGCGGAAAATGAAATTTTTTGAAAAAAAATAAAAATCCATTTCCGCTAACTTGTGACAAAAAATAAAAACTTCCATGAACTCACTATGTCCCTCAGTACTTTCCGAAATGGGGTCATTTATGGGGTGTTCCTACTGTCTGGGCATTGTAGTACCTCAGGAAACAGGACAGGTGCTCAGAGAGTCAAAGTGCGGAAATTCACTTTTTTGCACCATAGTTTGTAAACGCTATAACTTTTACCCAAACCAATACATATACACTTATTGCATTTTTTTTTATCAAAGACATGTGGAACAATAAATTTAGAGAAAAATTTATAGAGAAATGTAGTTTTATTTGGCAAATTTTCCAACAGAAAGTAAAAAATATCATTTTTTTGCAAAAATTTCGTCAATAAAATAGTAAAATATCAAAAAAAGTAAAAATGTCAGCAGCAATGAAATACCACCAAATGAAAGCTCTATTAGTGAGAAGAAAAGGAGGTAAAATTGATTTGGGTGGTAAGTTGTATGACGGAGCAATAAACGGTGAAAGTAGTGTAGTGCAGAATTGTAAAAAGTGGCCTGGTCATTAAGGGTGTTTAAGCTAGGGGGGCTGAGGTGGTTAAAAACACCACTTATTTAAATTAGTGAAAAGCTCCCTTCTGCCCACTTTGATGCCAGTTCTTATGCCCAGAACCTGTTCAATCCAGGCTGAACTCAACTGCATATGATGAGGGGCACCACCTTCTGTATGTTGTCAGTGCGAGATCATTGGCCCAAATTCATTTAACCCTTTAAATCTCAATTTCTATTTTAATGTTGCTTTTAACTGTTTTTTCTTTAGGACAGCTGACTGCAACTTTATTTATTACTGGCATTAAGGTCTTCTCAAAATCCATAAAAAAAAACAGGAAATATAAATGATGTGAATAATAAACTGGCCAAATAAGAAACCAGTTTTAGCCTTGTCAGGTACAACTAGGGCTGCCACCTTTGCAACAAAATACCAGGTAAATAGGGGACCTGGTTTAACACAACGTGTTATTTGACAACAATGGCCTGGTTACATTATGACTTTTTATTACTTTTTTTTTCTTTTAAACGCTCTTTTGTTGTAATTTTAATGACCAGTGTGACAACCACCCGCCAATCCCGTCGTACTAGGCCACAGTTGTGTGAGCACAGTAGACGTTTAAGATTGGTTGGTGGGCCCAGAAATGATACAATCGCGATTGCATATACAATCGGTAAAAAATAAAATTATCAATTTCACACCGGAAATCGATTTAATTTGCTGCCACCAATCTTCGTATTGAATCGGAGCAAAGAGACCCCGCCTAGCTATTCCTAAATGGAAGATATTTGTACCTAGCTAGTAAATTAACAAATTATAAAAATAAAACAATTTGGTAGTACGTCTCCTGAGGACAGAGTTCTTAGCATAGATCAGATGATCAAGTAACAAGGGCAAAACTGGAACGATGAAATCGTTAGTTTTTATTCTAAACTATACACAAAAAATATATACATTAAAACTGACAGATAAATATACCTGCCAGTTGAACAGATTGGTTTGGATAGAAATAGAAGAGATGGAAGGGAATAAAATGTCTGTAAGTTCTGAATTACCGTAGTAAAGTCCAGTAAAAGGCAAAGTCTTTGTAGAATAATCCAAGATGGTGGGGTGTGCCCGTGTCCAGCGGGCAGTCGTGATGTTAGTTAACGTCAGATGGTAGAAGAAGGACTCAGGGCTGAATGTGTCACAGGGTTTTACCCCCTCTGTAGCTGGGAGGGGTTGTGACCCGCACAAGTCCAACCTTGGGTAATTGGAAGAGGGGCAGTTCCTGCCCTGGACAAAGAAAATCTGGCTGAATCTTTGCCGTGCCAGTTTCTCTGTACCCATGGGTTAAATTAGGACATAGAGGTCATATTGAGAATCAGCTCAATTTTACAGATCCTCTGATACCAAACAGGATACAGCGCCGGCTGTAAGCACACTGTGGTCCTCAGAGTGCCTGATGAAGGGCGATTGTTAGCCCGAAACGTTGCAACTGATATACCACCTACTCCGGCTGAAATAATATGAAGTGAAATAAAACCATTAATTATCATTACTGAAGAAGTGCTGTCCTAATATTTGTGTGAGACCAAACAGGATAGAATTACCATTTGGATTCCCTGAGAGCTTTGATATCTGAGAGAGAGAATCTCTGATTGACTGGCCGATTTCCTGAAAGGTGTATTATTGGGGCCGGAATAATCCCTGAAGAGATGGTTCAGTGCATTGGTTCCAAACCCAGGAAATATGAGGAAATATGGACGCAAATATGAAATCTATGTATTAGAGATGGCTGCCCAGTGACCTCTTTTTGTATCTCAAACAGCTGTCTGATAAGAATCTGTCCTGCTCTCTTTGAAGCGCACTGGCAAGACTGAAGGTGTGAGAACCCTGCTGGTATTGAAGACACTATGGCTGCAGAAAGACCAGGTTTATGAGGTTCTGTCATCAAAGAACTAGATTAATGGCTATTCAATTTGGCATGGGGCAGGAAAGGTTTGTCAAAAGGAGGTGATAATGGCACCTCTGCTCTGTGAATTGTTTTTTGTTTTTGCCTCTAAGCAATTCTGCAGCTGTAACTGTTTTATTCCTGCTGAGTGCATGAGCGCACGGCGTCATTGGTTGCTATGACGCCGTGCACTTCGTTCCGCTGTACAGTAATACACTCATATCATCTATATGAGTGTATTACTGTACAGCGGCGGCGGCACGAAGCGCATGGCGTCATAGCAACCAATGAGGCTGTTTGCTTTACCGTTGTCCGTAAAAATCCACGTATGTATGAATGAGGCCATAGTGTCCATTCACACGTCCGCAAGTTGGGCCCGCATCCATTCCACAACTTTGCAGACCCTTTCATTTTCAATGGGGCCGGAACGGACACTATGTGCTATCCGCATTTCTGGATCCGCAAATTCCGTTCCCGAAAAAAATAGAACATGTCCTATTCTTGTCCGCAATTGCAGAAAAGAAAAGGCATTTTCTATTATAGTGCCGGTGATGTGCGGTCTGCCGTTGTCCGTGTTTTGCGGCTCCGTAATCTGTGGATCCACAAAACACTTACGGACGTCTGAATGGACCCTAAGACTGAATAAACTGAGAAACGAATTCTTTAGGTTTTATAGTCCTTAGGATATCTTGTGTCGTCTTTTTTTTTTAAAAATTTGTGCACAATAAAATGAAGAGGTATCTCCCCCGAAAAGTGAACCATCTCGCCAGTGCCACCTTTTGGAATTGGCTTTCTATGAGTGAAAGTCCAACTTTTCAAAATGCCTTTAGACATGACAAAGGAAAATTGCCAAGCCAGACATCCATCCTTTCTCTTGGACCTCTTTGCATATTATTTTCCCATGGCGCATTGCCAATAAGTCTCCATAGATAGCTGGTCTCTATAAAGGCATTCTCCTGGAAAGAAAACAAATAAAAATACTGAAAAAGATGGAGTTAAATGGCAGCTGTCAGATTCCTGGACATGCAGTCCGTCCTCTTAATGAAACTACAGGACAGCCAGTGTGATAATGCAGAGCACAAAGCAGAAGCCCTATGTAAACTCAGGCCTAGCCTCTGCCTGCATCAGCACAGTTTCTCTACATTATATGCAGATGACGGCTGAGATACATGGTCAGCTGAGTAAGTGTGCTTCGGAGCTCTCCTCAAAGCTGGGTTCAGACTTGATATTACAGCGCTTTTGTGGAAATAGGAAACGCGCGTCGTACGCGCGTTCGTGTGATTGACTACTGTGGCATCAATCATAATACGCGCGACA
The DNA here is from genome assembly GCA_033119425.1 of Bufotes viridis. NCBI lineage: Eukaryota > Metazoa > Chordata > Amphibia > Anura > Bufonidae > Bufotes > Bufotes viridis. The sequence continues at coordinate 184,639,293 of CM065593.1, read as the reverse complement.
ACCCAGCCTTATGCGTTTTCCACGCGTTTTTGTGCGCTTCTTCGCCTGCACATAACTTGCCTGATGAAGGGCATACCAATTGCCCGAAATGTTGCTATTATGCACCACCATGTCCGGCTAATACAATAAAATTAATCAGCATATGAAATTGGAGTGCTGTCTCATCTATTGTGGTAATCTGTTCTGCTATTGATGGTAAGTTGTAGGTAGCAACTTCGGTTAATAGTAAATCCTGAGGTCCTAGAACTTTTAGAAGGAAAGTTTGAGTTTGCTCTTCTGTGGTTGTGTTTTGTCTGTGTGTTTTGTGTCAGGCACCTTCACAGTTAATGGTTAAGCAGAGCAAGATTTTTCCCCTGGCAGGGGGGAGTCGCTGCATTAGGGGCTACTAAATTATCTATCCTGTTCAGACAGAGGGTGTAGCTGCGGGGTGCTCCGAGATGGGGCTTGATTTAGGGGTTAATTATTCATCTGTCCTAGTGATGGAAGGTGTGACCCTGGGTAGCCCTGGGGGGACTAGAATTAGGGGCCACTAAATTATCCGGTTAACAGAGGGTGTGGCCCCAAGGAATCCCAGGAGGACTATAAATTATCTGCCTGGAGTGGCGGAGGGTTAGTCCTGGACTGGCAAACCAAACGTGGTAGCCAGAAAATTCACAGTTAATAACCTGCAAAGGGGTGAGCTCTGCTTAGGAGTGTGAAGGACAAGAAGGTGCCTGCTTTTGTCTTGGTTCTAAATGTTAAATCCATGGGGCAGTCGCGGTCACTTCCCAAGGGCGAGTATACAGCTTATCAAGAGGCACTTGTAAGTCAGACAAATATAACATAACATTTATAATGAAATAGCCACAAATGTCTTTTCTGTGCTCACATCATTATCAGTTTTATTCAACCCCCAAGTGACATTCAATCTTAGTACTTAGTACAACATCCTTTTCCAGTTATAACAGCTTTTAAATGTGAAGCATAGCTTGACACAAGTGTCTTGCAGCGATCTACGGGTATCTTCGCCCATTCTTCATGGGCAAAAGCCTCCAGTTCAGTCACATTCTCAGGCTTGAGCGCTGCAACTGCTTTCTTTAAGTCCCACCAGAGGTTCTCAATCGGATTTAAGTCTGGTGACTGCGATGGCCACTTCAAAATGTTCCAGCCTTTAATCTGCAACCATGCTCTAGTGGACTTGGAGGTATGCTTGGGATCATTGTCCTGTTGAAAGGTCCAACGTCTCCCAAGCCTCAGGTTTGTGACGGACTGCATCACATTTTCATCCAATATCTCCTGGTACTGAAGAGAATTCATGGTACCTTGCACACGCTGAAGCTTCCCTGTACCTGTAGAAGCAAAACAGCCCCAAAGCATGATTGACCCCCGCCATGCTTCACAGTAGGCAAGGTGTTCTTTTCTTCATAGGCCTTGTTCTTCCTCCTCCAAACAATACGTTGATCCATGGGCCCAAACAGTTCTAATTTTGTTTCATCAGTCCACAGAACACTATCCCAAAACTTTTGTGGTTTGTCCACATGACTTTTGGCATACTGCAGTCGACTCTTCTTATTCTTTGGAGACAGCAAGGGGTGCGCCTGGGAGTTCTGGCATGGAGGCCTTCATTACGCAGTGTGCGCCTTATTGTCTGAGCTGAAACTTCAGTACCCGCATCTGACAAATCTTTTTTCAGTTCCTCAGCAGTCACACGGGGACTTTACTCCACTTTGCGCTTCAGGTAGCGCACAGCAGTCGAAGTCAGCATCTTCTTTCTGCCACGGTAGCGTTTCAACAGTGCCCTTTGCCTTGAATTTGCGAATGATGCTTCCTATGGTGTCTCTTGGTATGTTTAACATCTTTGCAATCTTCTTATAGCCATTGCCCTTCCTGTGAAGAGAATTCACCTCTTCTCTTGTCTTCCTGGACCATTCTCTTGACTTCACCATGTTTGTAAACACACCAGTAAATGTCTAGAAGGAGCTGAGTATCACAGTAATTTTAAATCTGCCTAATTGGTGCTTAATATGCTTGATTGCTGCTCCTTGACATCCACAGGTGTTTTCAATACCTGATCGAAAACACTTGAATGAACCTCTGTTCTTAAGAGTGGTAGTCTTTAAGGGGTTGAACAATTGTGTCAATGAAGAAATCACAAAAAAAACCATTTAATACTGTATTACAAAAACAATTGATGTCATTTTAGTTGCATTTGGTCCTTTAAAAAGTCCTTGTAAGATTTCATTCTGAACATAATTACAAATGTGCACTAAATTGCCTAAAGCCCTTTACAGCATTGGGGGTTGAATAATTTTGAACACAACTGTATATGAGGTACTAAGTGTGCATATATGGAGCTGTAGAAAATGTTATTTGTTAATAAGTTCAAAGACTTGTGTGTGTAAAAGTATGAGAAAGTGTTCTATATGTCTGTTTGACATTGTATGTTATATCTGTGTGGACAGGGAATCTGACCTTGTGTGTTGCTAACTAGAAAACTGACTAATAGAGGAAGTTCACGCAGCCAAGTTTACGGTGAGCGAAGTCAGTTCTACGAAGTAATGGTTAAGTTGCAGAGACACATCCCTCACCATATCATCAGCCCCCCTCTAGTTCAGAGTGCCGTACCTGTTAAGTATGTCAGTGACAAAACCTCGCCCTAGGCCCACCTCTTTATATCCGGGTATCCCACAAGATGGCACTCCCTACGTCTCAATTTCCACTCTGGTGGCCATGTTAACTAATCTAACTATGAGCCTGGCTGCCATCTGAACTCCTGTAACTTCTGGTATGGCTGCCATCTTAACTGAAGGAATTTCACTTCCAGCCCAGCGGCCATCTTAGTTACTGGTATTTTTCCTGATATGGCTACAATCATTAACCAATCCACATAGATCCAAGTAGCACCACAAGAGGTACTCACTCGAGTCAGTAAGTGAAGGACACACATATACCTATATTCAGTCATGACCGGTAGTATTGTTTAATTGTTTAGTCTGATTAAATGTTTTATGTTTTTGCTTTTCCAAGTAAAGTTAAGTGAAGCTCCCCCCTCCTGCACATTTGCTAGAATCGCAAAAGGAGGGGATTGTTGTAAAGATGGTCTTAGCTATGGTAAACTGTAGCTTTAAGCCCAGACAATTAGTAAAGAATGTAGATTAGTGAGAAAAAGCATGTAGGGAAATAAAGAGTGGCTGAAAGATAACAAGCTCACAGAACAGGCAAAAGTCTTCCTGCGAGAGGCAAGTGTATAGAGGAGGAGGTGTAGAGAGACAGAGAAAGTCAGGTTGTGAATGTTATCAGGATAATGTTAAACCACCTCCCCAACAGAGAATGGAAAAAGTAAGTCTGCCACCCTATAATGGTCCTGGGAGAGGGACCTGCAGAGTCTGCGGGACCCAGAACCCAGATGCACTCCTCGTCCACACCACACGAGAGGATTGTATTCTCTGTTAACCATGCCTGGATCACTGTCCGTCCCCACAGACACCCATGTTTTTGGTATGAGGACAACACAAAGACAGGTGAGCGGGAAAAGTTAGATTAAGATTAGGAAAGAGGCAATCCAGTACCTCCAGTATCGGCTATGCTTTTAAACATTTAGCAGATTCCAGTCTGGTCCCAATGATATCCCTCACTCTGGGTGATAAAGAAGTAGTCCTAGTTTTGATTGATACTGGAGCAGCCAAGACAGTTTTGCACAGAAAACATGTCCTTCCCCTTCAGGACACCAGTCCTTGGGTAGAAGTGGATGGGAAAGTAGTACACTCCCCTTTCAACAGAACCCATCAATGTTAAATTTGTCACTCCTGTCCTCTTTTAGCTGATCATGGCAGCAAGTGAAAGAAAAAAGAGAAAAAACTTCAGTTTTGGCGCATTATTGTTGCCTTGCTGGGGTGAAACATCTCATCCCTGAATGTAAGAATGCTGTGGAAAACATCCCTAGATGGGTGTGAACCCCCAAAATTCAGAACACACACAGTGTGACCTGAAGTCTGGGGCCAGAATATGGCATGGTGGGCCACCGTCTTCATTCGGAAATTAGAACGTCATGACACCTTTTATCAGCCACGTCTCGTCTCTGCAGAGTTTCACAGAAAACATTTTTAAATTCCTCACTTTACTATCATCCTCTTCTATCATTATACACAGGGGCAATTATATATCCTAATAATACAGAGGGGCCAATATATCCTAATAATACAGAGGGGGCCAGTATATATACTAATAATACAGAGGGGCCATTATATATTATATTAATACAGAGGGGCTATTATATTCTAATAATACTGTGGGGCATTATATACTAATAATACAGATCTCTGCTGTCCATATACCAGGCCTACCAGTATTACCCCTTCATATACCACCTGGTCAGGGTGACTAGGCGGTATATGAAGGGGTAATATTGGTGGTAGGCCTGGTATATGGATAGCAGAGATGGCATCCTCTGAGCAGTACTGTCTCTGGTCATCCTTTACCAGCACCCTGACTGCCACCTGCGTAGCCTTTGACACTGACTGTCACTCACTGATAGCTAAGGGTACTTTCACACTAGCGTTAGTGTGATCCGGCAGGCAGTTCCGTCGTCGGAGCTGCCTGCCGGATCCGCTGTTCAGTGTGACAACTGACAGCATTTGTAGTCGGATCCAGGTGCGGATCCGTCTACAAATGCATTGCAAGAACGGATCCATCCCTCCGCTTGTCATGCGGATGGACGGATCTGTCTTGCAGTCTTTTTCACAGTTTTCCCGGTCTGCGCATGCGCAGACCGGAAGGACGGATCCGTCCTTCAGTTGTTTCAGAATGCCGGATCTGGCACTAATGCAAGTCAATGGGAATTAGTGCCGGATCCGGCATTCCGGCGACTGATCAGGCATTTTGGACGGACATAATACCGCAGCATGCTGCGGTATTATGTCCGGCCAAAACGCCTGACAGTGACTGAACGGAAGGCATACTGATGCAAACTGAACGGATTTCTATCCATTCAGATTGCATGGGGATATGCCTGATCAGTTCTTTCCGGCATAGAGCCCTTTGACGGAACTCTATGCCGGAAAAGAGTAACGCAAGTGTAAAAGTACCCTAAGCAGCAGGCAGTGAAGTGCCATGAGAGCCAGGCTACGCAGGTGGCAGTCAGGGTGCTGGTGAAGGATGACCAGAGACAGTACTGCCCAGAGGATGCCATCTCTGCTCATCTCAACTATACCAGGCCTACCACCAGTATTACCCCTTCATATACCGCCTGGTCACCCTTACCAGATGAGCAGGTGGTGTATGAAGGGGTAATACTGGTAGGCCTGGTATATGGACACCAGTACTGTCTCTGGCCATCCTTCACCAGCAGATTCCTGACTGCCACCTGCTTGCCCTGCCTCTTAGTGTCACAGTGTGAATAAGTCACCCCACACCTAACACTCAGGGAGTGATTCAGTCACACTGTGACACTGAGAGCCAGGGCAAGCAGGTGGCAGTCAGGAATCTGCTTGTGAAGGATGGCCAGAGACAGTACTTCCCAAAGGATGTCACCTCTGGTGTCCATATTCCAGGCCTACCACCAGTATTACCCTTAATATACCGCCTGCCCACCTCACACCTAACACTCTGGGAGCTGTCACACTGACTGTCTGACTGACTCACATTCAGGCTGCCTGCTGTGGAGTCCTGAAGCAACACACTGCAGCAGCCTTTTTCTTCTTCTTGCCCCAGCTCCACTGTGTCTTTCCCGGCTGGAAGGTGGGCGGAGCTTCGTACTGCTGTGGGCGAAGCTTCGTACTGCCGTTTTTGATTAATCAGGGCACGCTTGTTCTGTTGATACTGCTACTCACTCTGTGGCGCTGCTCTCAGTTAGCAACTTCATAGATTTTTTTTGTGCAAACGGCTGCCAGCGCCCCCTGCAGTCTGGCGCCCGGGGCAACGGCCCCCCTGGCCCCCCCCCACGCTACGCCCCTGCACTGAGGACATCATTTTTAGGCCCTGTTTCTTATTTCAAACACTGGATACACAAGTTTGATTCAGCCTCTTTATGATTGTTTGTCTTTTTGTCCCTCCCACCTTACAGATAAGGTGGTAAATGCCCTTTATGCCCTAAAGCTGGCAATATTGTGCTCTCCCCTCACTGGGCCTATTAGATTATTACATTTAGATTGTATTGTATAGAAGTAAGTGGCCATGCCTCAGCTATCCTCACCCAACTGCATGGCCAGTGACAACATATTATTCAGCTAGACTTGACCCCATGGCCAGAAGTGCCCCTTACTGCATCAGAGCTGTAGCAGGTGTACAAGCCATGCTTCTGTCAAGAACTCGTCCTGAGCTCCCAGACCACAGTACCTGATCAGACCGGGATCAGATGCCAGCAATCAATCGGGACAAGTTCTGACACTACACACTATACAATTTGATCACCCTGCTTCTTACAATCTACCAGATTACACGGGAGATCAAATTGTTACCGGTTCCTTTTTAGAAATGAAGGAACTTTACAGGGGCCTAGGCTTGGAAGAACTCCTCTCCCACCTACCAGCCCACACACTCATTCACACAGCAAACAACCACCACCAATCTGATCTAACCAACCCGATCTGCCAGATCAGACTTGGTGGGACTTGGCGGACACAGACTCCTTCCTGCCACACACACAGGGCCTTCAAGGGAAACTTACCACCCGGACACAGACCTCTCCTCTAAGAGGCTGCTGTCCTCACCTTGTCCGTGGGATCAATTACCCCACACACCTCGCTCTATTATATAACTGGTACTAAGACCGCACACAGAGGATAGAAAACCCACTATCCACACTCCACACAGGAGCTATGGTCACAGACTTACAATCAGACATCAACAATCACCTTCAGAGAAAGATTCGCATTTAAAGCAAACAGGTAGCTGAAAATTAGGAACTCTAATTGCCTTAAAAATATTGCCCGTGCTAGGTCAAAAGAGGTTTTAATAAAAATAAAGATATTACCGAAAAAACAGAAGCATACAGATATATACACAGAACTGTTTTAAAATAAAAGGGATAAATGAAGACTGACGCTGACGTTACTCACACATAGACTGCAGCTATCAGGTCCTGAGGCAAGACAGAAACACGGATCCTCATTCAATCAGATTGGCCTCAAAATGGGGAACACATTACAATCTGCTCTGTCCAATTTATGAGGACTGGTCCAGGCAGTCTGTAGGCCCACCTGTAAGGCGGGACACATGGGTGGGCTGTGAAGTTTATGACCTGTCAGTCGCACTGAAATCTGGTCTGAAATTGATTTCTGCCCATAACTGGGCACAAGAGAACGTCCGCCCGGTGATTGTGGGCTCATTTTTCAGCTCTCAGGGTTGGGGTCACAGAGGTACCAAACACGGGTTGTCCACGTGGCCCCAATCAGGAGAAGAGATTTCCTGAGCCAGGGTTATCACAAGTGGGTGGTTCTTGATATGAGCCTAACTGACATTTCTTGACTGTTACAATGGCATAGGTCAATAATCTCTATTGAGCGGTATATTCGAATTATGACTAGAATATGATTTTTGGAGTTGCTCGCCCCCCTCCCTCCGGAATGCACTCAGCTTGCTTCTATCATAAAGTAATAAACCTCTTTCAAGTGGTTCACTACCTGAGTCTGTTTATATAAAGTGTCCTGGAGGCCACAGACCGTTGTCACCTCTAGGTCAGAGGCCAGGAACTAAGGAGTTTATGGCTGTGGTCTGGTTTTGAATGTGGGGAGAGACCTTATAGGCCTGGGGGTGACATGAGGTGAATTCAAGAAACATGGCTGCCATTGAAAACCATAATCCATATCCCTCATACCTCACACCTCCCCCTTTTAGAAGGTGCCTGGGGAGGATGACTCACAGGTCATTCTCCATGGCACCTGTCACTGTGGGTTCAGCAGCCCGGGACAGTCCAACCGCATTCCCATGGTCACTCCCCTTCTTGTGCTGGATGGTGAAATCGTACTGCTGCAGAGCCAGTCTCCATCGCAGTTGTCACCAGCTACACGGTTCAGCCAGCTCAAGGGGTTATGGTCCGTGATCACCATAAAGTTGCGCCCATAGAGGTATGGCTCTAGTTTCTTAAGAGCCCAAACTATGGCAAGACACTCCTTCTCGATGGTGGCATATGCCACCTCCCAGGGCAGCAACTTTCGGCTAAGGTACAGAATTGGGTGCTCCTCCCCAGCCAGGTCCACCTGGCTGAGGACAGGTCCTAGGCCATAGGTAGAGGCATCCGTTTGTACCACAAACCTGCGGGTGAAGTCAGGGGCCTGAAGAACAGGAGAGTGGGAGAGAGCGTGTTTCAAGGCCTTGAAAGACGTCTCACAGTCAGGGGTGCAGGTGACCCTTTTGGGGAGTTTTTTCTTAGTGAGTCCTGGCCATTATTTGCGGTAATACCTGCAAGTACCCAGAAAAGACATTATTTGCTTTTTGGTCTGTGGGGTGGGCCAGGTAGTAATAGCTTCCACCTTGCCAGTCTCAGGTTTAATGGTGCCTCCACTTACCAGGTGTCCCAGGTAGTGGACTTCAGTCATGCCCACCTGGCACATTTCAGGTTTGATAGTCAGCCCTGCGAAGCGGATTTTCTCGAGGACCTGTGACAGGTGGGTGAGATGCTCCTCCCACATGTTGCTGAAGACAGCGATGTCATCGAGATAAGCCACCGGGCAATGTTCCAACCCTACCAACAAGTCATTCACCACTCGCTGAAAGGTGGCTGGGGCATTTTTCATGCCAAAGGGCATCACTAGAAACTCAAAAAGCCCAAAGGGAGTGATGAAGGCCGACCTTTCACGAGCTTCCGGGGTCAGGGGTATCTGCCAGTATCCTCTACTCAGATCTATGACTGTTATAAACTGGGCTGCTGCCAGTTTGTCTAACAGTTCATCAAATTAACCTCCAAACACCAACAGTTCATCAATCCTGGGCATGGGATAGGCATCAAAGACCGTCACAGCATTTAGCTTCTGATAATCCACACAGAACCGGGTTGTCTGGTCCTTTTTTGGGACAAGGACGACAGGAGCAGCCCAGGCACTGTGGGATTTTTGGATTATCTTTAAGTCTAGCATCTCCCCCACCTCTCGCTTCATATTCTCTAGAACCTCCAGGGTAACCCGGTAGGCCGACTGCCGGATCGGATGGTGACTGCCGGTATCTACATGGTGCTCTGCCAAGTGGGTCCTACCTGGTTTCCCGGTAAAAAGATCCTGCTGCACTGAAAGGACTGCTGCAAGTTTACTTTGTTGCTCCCCCGTGAGCTGCGGGTTAATTTGTAACGCTTGCATGGATCTACAGTCCTTGCTGACTGCCAGCAGATCAACCAGGAGATCCTCTTATCCATTCTCGGGTAGGCTACACACTGGCAGAGCCCATGTAGCCCTGTCCTGGTGGGCTTTAAGCATATTGACATGAAAGGTCCTCTGTCTCTTTCCCCCGTCATCCAAGGCCACTACATAGGTCACTTCATTAACTCTTTTTGTAATGGTATATGGCCCTTCCCAGGCTGCCTGGAGTTTATTCTAGGGCATGAGTACCAGAGCCCACACCTTCTGCCCAATTTCATAAGCTCTCTGTCGGGCATGCTGGTCATACCATCTTTTCTGGTTGGCCTGGGCCTTGGTAAGATTCTCCCAGACCTGACCAACCAGAGTCTCCATTTTCTCACGGAGGTTTAACACATAATCCACCACGGAGGTCCCGGCCCCCCCAGTCTCTCCCTTCCAGGCCTCACGAATGAGATCCAGGGGTCCACGGACCCGTCTCCCATACAGAAGCTCAAAGGGGGAGAAGCCTGTGGATGCCTGGGGTACCTCCCGGTATGCAAACAACAGGTAAGGGATATAGCGTTCCCAGTCCCGGCCTTGGGTTTCCACAAACATCTTAAGCATCTGCTTTAGTGTGCCGTTAAAGCGTTCACAGAGGCCATTTGTTTGCGGATGGTAGGGACTGGCAACGATGTGCTCCACCTGCATTTTCTTGCACAAGCACTGCATCAAGTTGGACATAAATTGTCCACCATGATCAATGAGCATCTCCTGTGGGAAACCTACCCGAGATAATATACCTAACAGAGCATCTGCCACTTTGTCTGCACGAATAGAAGACAAAGCAACAGCCTCTGGGTATCGGGTGGCATAATCTACCACAGTGAGTATAAACCGTTTGCCAGAGGACCTGGGAATGACCAAGGGTCTGATGATATCCACTGCCACCCTCTGGAAGGGCTCATCGATGATGGGCAGAGGGATCAGCGGAGCCTTACTTACATCCCCACATTTACACCCCTCACATTTTCAGAACCGGTAGGCCAGTCTGGCCTTGGTTTTCTGTATTCGCAAATGCCCAGACCAGGGGACTTCATGAGCTACTCTGAGTAACTAAGCCCAGTACTTTTGGGGTACAATCAACACCCTCTCAGCAACCTGTGATTGGCTGGGGTCAGGGGAAACCGTCTCTCTCTATAACTTCCCTGTTCCCAGTAAACCTTTACCTTGTCAGACTCTCCAGGGGGCCTGGCTGCAGAGGCCCTTAAATCTTCCAAAGTGGCATCTGTAGACAGGGCCTTCTCGAAACTCCAAGTTCGCAGCAGGTGCCTGCTGCACCACCCAGGTAATTTCAGGGAGAGGATGTGGGGAAGCTGTGTCACCCAGATGCTCCCCCTGTGAAATCAAGTCCCCTGCATCCTTCTCAGCAGCATTCTGGGCACTCTGCTGTCGAGTCACTGGAACCTCTTAATGCAAATACTTTACACTCATTATTCATATGGGAAGCCGGTGGGGGACAGACAGGTGTCTGCCCGGTGTTCCCCTCTGTGGAAAAAACATGATTAGGCAAGACACAATGGTTTACCCCCAGTCCTTGCCCAAAGTCCTCTTCCAAGGGTCCCTGGTTCACTGGCAGGGGGGGGCGAGACAGGGTCGGTCTATACCTCGGTCTATTATATAACTGGTACTGAGACCGCACACAGAGTCCCAGCACGTACACAGAGGATAGATACCCCACTATCCACACTTCACACAGGAGCTATGGTCACAGACTTACAATCAGACATCAAAAATCACCTTCAGAGAAAGATTCGCATTTAAAGCAAGCAGGTAGCTGAAAATTAGGAACTCTAATTGCCTTAAAAATATTGCCCGTGCTAGGTCAAGAAAAGAGGTTTTAATAAAAATAAAGATATTACCGAAAAAAACAGAAGCATACAGATATATACAGAGAACAGTTTTAAAATAAAAGGGATAAATGAAGACTGACGCTTACGTTACTCAGACAGAGACTGCAGCTATCAGGTCCTGAGGCAAGACAGAAACACGGATCCTCATTTAATCAGATTAGCCTCAAAATGGGGAACACAGTACAATCTGCTCTGTCCAATTTATGAGGACTGGTCCAGACAGTCTGTAAGCCCACCTGTAAGGCGGGACACATGGGTGGGCTATGAAGTTTATGACCTGTCAGTCCCACTAAAATCTGGTCTGAAATTGATTTCTGCCCATAACTCGGCACAGGAGAACGTCCACCCGGTGATTGTGGGCTCATTTTTCAGCTCTTGGGTTGGGGTCACAGAGGTACCAAACACGGGGTGTACACGTGGCCCCAATCAGGGGAACCGATTTCCTGCGCCAGGGTTATCACAAGTGGGTGGTTCTTGATATTAGCCTAAACTACATTTCTTGGCTGTTACAATGGCATAGGTCAATAATCTCTATTGAGCGGTATATTTGAATTATGACTAGAATATGATTTTTGGATTCTTCTGGTGATAGGGAGAGTTGCTCGTCCCCCTCACTCCGGAATGCACTCAGCTTGCTCCTATCATAAAGTAATAAACCTCTTTCAAGTGGTTCACTACCTGAGTCTGTTTATATAAAGTGTCCTGGAGGCCACAGACTGTTGTCACCTCTAGGTCAGAGGCCAGGAACTAAGGAGTTTATGGCTGTGGTCTGGTTTTGAATGTGGGGAGAGACCTTATAGGTCTGGGGGTGACATGAGGTGAATTCAAGAAACATGGCTGCCATTGAAAACCATAATCCATATCCCTCATACCTCACACCCACTACCCCTACCCACTCCCCTGTGATTTGACAAATCTTTTCTTTTCAGCACCACTACATCCAGACAGTTGTGTCAGTACTTCCAGAAGATAAGAAGTAAGCCCTGCTTGCGGGACCCACGGTTGTTGGCAAGCTCCCAGTTCCTCCTGTGGAAGTGGAACTGAAACCTGGTGCCCCACTTCCCTGGAAGATTCAGTATGTCTTGAGTATAGCACAGTCAGATGCCATATCTCAAACAGTCCGAGACTTTTTGAAAAAGGGGTTATCAAGGAGATTGTATCCCCTTCTGCCACTCTTTGTACCCTGCGAAAATGAAAAGGGCAAACCCACCCAGCACCAGATGGTACATAACCTAAGTGCTTTCAACACCCCCATTGTGCCCAACCTGCACACCAGGTTCCCACTACCCCTACCCACTCCACTGTGATTGATTTGACAAATCATTTTTTTTCAGCACCATTACATCCAGACAGTATTTGTTTGCCTTCATATATGAGGGTAAACAGTATACCTGGGTGGTGCTTCCACAGGGAGCCTAGAACTCACCTGTAGTGTTGAGCGAACAGTTCAAGCATAGTTCGGGTTCGTACCAAATTTTGGGGTGTCCGGGACACGGACCCGAACCCGGGCATTTTCAAAAAAGTTCGGGTTCGGGTTCGTTGTTCGGCGATTACTTCCCGCTTTCTGAAGGGCTGCACAGCAGCCAATCAGCTAGCGTTTTACTTCTTGCCCTAAGAGCCCATCACAGCCATGCCTACTAATGGCATGGCTGTGATTGGCCAAGTGCAGCATGTGACCCAGCCTCTATTTAAGCTGGAGTCACGTAGCGCCACACGTCACACTGCTCTGATTAGTGTAGGGAGAGGACGCAGCTTCTGTGAGGGCGAGATTAGGCAGGGAAAAGTCAGCAACAGCACCTAATGAACGGATCGATCTACAGCTGTGAATGATTGAACTTCTGCTAGTTACTTGCTCACTGGTTTTTAGGCTGCACAGAGCGTTTTTCTGTCACTTATTTTCTGGGGTGATCGGTTGCCATTTTGTGACTTGTGGTGCACCAGAACAAGCTGCCACCAAGTCCATCAATCCATCAATACTAGTTTTTTTTTGCTATATCCTACATCAGGGGCTTGGCTGTGCTAACTGTCACCCCTAGAAACTCAGGATAGCAATTTCTATATTTTATTAAGGGGTTAAATACAATTGCCCAAATACCAATCCCCTAAATCTGGTGTTCCAGCTTTGGCTAGCCAAGTATAATATTGTCTGCTGTCTGGCAAAGGATAGATTATTTTATGTGGTGAATAGTGATGTCGCGAACATAAAATTTTCAGTTCACGAACGGCGAACGCGAACCTCCGCAAATGTTCGCGAACGGGCGAACCGGGCGAACCGCAATAGACTTCAATAGACAGGCGAATTTTAAAAACCAAAGGGACTCTTTCTGTCCACAATAGTAATGGAAAAGTTGTTTCAAGAGGACTAACACCTGGACTGTGGCATGCCGGAGGGGGATCCATGGCAAAACTCCCATGGAAAATTACGTAGTGGACGCAGAGTCGGGTTTTAATCCATAAAGGGCATAAATCAACTAACATTCCTAAATTGTTTGGAATAACATGCTTTAAAACATCCAGTGTGTGTATACGATCAGGTATGATGTTGTATCGATCAGGTAGTGTAAGGGTTACGCCCGCTTCACAGACATTGACAGACCAAACTCCCCTTTTAATGCACTGCAAACAACCGCAAACAGTCCATTTGCACAACCGCAAACTCCCCATTTGCACAAGGTTGGATACCAAGCTAGCCATGTCCCGGTGATTTCATTGAAGGTTTCTTCCTCCACCCAGCCACGTACAACACCAAGGGTCCCCGAAAGGTCAATTGAATTGATTTTTTCGAACGGGGAGATGGTTAAAAAAACACTGGCTCCCTCCCCTTTGTTTTAATCCACGGTCACTGCGTCTGCGCCGTGCAATTTACTCTCACACCCGATATGAGTGGTATTTTCTGTAGTACTATTCTCATCAGTTTAATCCCTCTAACGTCCCCGACTCCCCAATCTGGGGGCCATTTATTGAATTGATTTTTCGAACAGGGAGATGGTTAAAAAAACGCAGGCTCCCTCCTCTTTGTTTTAATCCACGGTCACTGCGTCTGCGCCGTGCAATTTACTGTCACACCCGATATGAGTGGTATTTTCTGTAGTACTATTCTCATCAGTTTAATCCCTCTAACGTCCCCAATCTGGGGTCCATCTATTGAATTGATTTTTCGAACAGGGGGATGGTTAGAAAAACGCTGACTCCCTCCCTTTTTTTTTAATCCACGGTCACTGCATCTGCACCATGCACTTTACTGTCACACCCGATATGAGTGGTGTCTTAACTAGTACTATTCCTATCAGTTTAATCCCTGTTACGTCCCATATCAGGGATTGCCTTTTGTGAAAAAAAATGTAGGCCGGGTACCTTCGACTGCCTTTACAGTGACAGACCAAACTCTCATACACCAAACTGAATTGATTTTAGGAACCGGGAGATGGAAAAAGCAGCTTGGTCGGTCCTCTTACTCCCAAATTGGGGCACTGCGCGTGCACAGAGCAATGTGCTGTGACACCCTATATGAGTGGTGTCTTAACTAGTACTATTCCTATCAGTTTAATCCCTGTTACGTCCCCTATCCGGACTAAAGTGTAAAAATTAAATGCCTTATTTATCGGCAAGCTACTGTGCCACCCGGTATGAGTGGTGGTGGGCACTGGCAGTGGGCACACTACAGTCTCTGGAAGTCGGCCTGACACACACTGGCAGCAGGCAAGCAACTGAAATTAGACTAAAGTGTAAAAATTAAATGCCTGTGCCACACGCTATGAGTGGTGGTGGGCACTGGTAGTGGGCACACTACAGTCTGTGGAAGTTGGCCTGACACACACTGGCAGCAGGCAAGCAACTGAAATTAGACTAAAGTGTAAAAATGAAAGTCCTGTGCCACCCGGTATGAGTGGTGGTGGGCACTGGCAGTGGGCACACTACAGTCTGTGGAAGTCGGCCTGACACACACTGGCAGGCAACTAACCTTAGATTAAAGGGTAAAAATTAAATGCCTTTGTTTGATGCAAAGTCCTGTGCCACACGGTGTGAGTGGTGGGCACTGGCAGTGGGCACACTACAGTCTGTGGGCCTGCAGCTCCTCACATACAGGCAGGCCAGGCAACTGCAATATATATATGGAGAAAAAAAAAAGCAGACTAATGTTGCAGCCCTAAAAAGGGCTTTTTGGGGTGCTATCAGGACGCTGTCCTTACAGCAGAGATCTGATGAGTCTTTCAGGACTGGAGTGGACACTGAATACACTAGTCTAGCTATCAATTTCCCTATTGAATCAGCAGCAACTACACTGTCCCTCCTCTCACTAAGACTGCAAATTCCGAATGAATCTAAAATGGATGCTGTGCAGGAGGTGGGAGGGTCTGGGAGGGAGGGTATGCTGCTGATTGGCTGGAATGTGTCTGCTGACTGTGAGTTACAGGGTCAAAGTTTGATCAATGATGATGTATAGGGGGCGGACCGAACATCGCATATGTTCGCCTGCCGAGGCGAACGCGAACAAGCTATGTTCGCCATGAACTGTTCGCCGGCGAATAGTTCGGGCCATCTCTAGGGGTAAAATTCAAATGCCAAAATAGCAATACCATAAATCAATGGTTTCATCTGTGGCTGGCAAAGTATAATAGTGTCCGCCAAAACATATATTTTGTTCTGGGGTACAATTCAATTGCCAAAATAGCAATACCCTGAATCTGGTGTCCCAGCTGTTGCAGGCCAAGATTCATAGTGTCCGCCAAAACATATATTTTGTTCTGGGGTGAAATTCAATTGCCAAAATAGCAATACCATAAATCAGTGGTTTCAGCTGTGGCTGGCAAAGTATAATAGTGTCCGCCAAAACATATATTTTGTTCTGGGGTGAAATTCAATTGCCAAAATAGCAATACCCTAAATCTGGTGTCCCAGCTGTTGCAGGCCAAGATTCATAGTGTCCGCCAAAACATATATTTTGTTCTGGGGTAAAATTCAATTGCCAAAATAGCAATACCCTGAATCTGGTGTCCCAGCTGTTGCAGGCCAAGATTCATAGTGTCCGCCAAAACATATATTTTGTTCTGGGGTGAAATTCAATTGCCAAAATAGCAATACCATAAATCAGTGGTTTCAGCTGTGGCTGGCTAAGTTTCATAGTGTCCTGCAAATTATATATTTTTTTCTGGGGGGAAATTCAATTGCCAAAATAGCAATACCATAAATAAGTGGTTTCAGCTGTGGCTGGCAAAGTATAATAGTGTCCGCCAAAACATATATTTTGTTCTGGGGTGAAATTCAATTGCCAAAATAGCAATACCCTGAATCAGGTGTCCCAGCTGTTGCAGGCCAAGATTCATAGTGTCCGCAAAAACATATATTTTGTTCTGGGGTGAAATTCAATTGCCAAAATAGCAATACCCTGAATCTGGTGTCCCAGCTGTTGCAGGCCAAGATTCATAGTGTCCGCCAAAACATATATTTTGTTCTGGGGTGAAATTCAATTGCCAAAATAGCAATACCATAAATCAGTGGTTTCAGCTGTGGCTGGCCAAGTTTCATAGTGTCCTGCAAATTATATATTTTGTTGTGGGGTGAAATTCAATTGCCAAAATAGCAATACCCTGAATCTGGTGTCCCAGCTGTTGCAGGCCAAGATTCATAGTGTCCGCCAAAACATATATTTTGTTCTGGGGTGAAATTCAATTGCCAAAATAGCAATACCCTAAATCTGGTGTCCCAGCTGTTGCAGGCCAAGATTCATAGTGTCCGTAAAACATATATTTTGTTCTGGGGTGAAATTCAATTGCCAAAATAGCAATACCCTGAATCTGGTGTCCCAGCTGTTGCAGGCCAAGATTCATAGTGTCCGCCAAAACATATATTTTGTTCTGGGGTGAAATTCAATTGCCAAAATAGCAATACCATAAATCAGTGGTTTCAGCTGTGGCTGGCCAAGTTTCATAGTGTCCTGCAAATTATATATTTTGTTCTGGGGTGAAATTCAATTGCCAAATTAGCAATACCCTGAATCTGGTGTCCCAGCTGTTGCAGGCCAAGATTCATAGTGTCTGCCAAAACATATATTTTGTTCTGGGGTGAAATTCAATTGCCAAAATAGCAATACCCTAAATCTGGTGTCCCAGCTGTTGCAGGCCAAGATTCATAGTGTCTGCAAAACATATATTTTGTTCTGGGGTGAAATTCAATTGCCAAAATAGCAATACCCTGAATCTGGTGTCCCAGCTGTTGCAGGCCAAGATTCATAGTGTCCGCCAAAACATTTATTTTGTTCTGGGGTAAAATTCAATTGCCAAAATAGCAATACCCTGAATCTGGTGTACCAGCTGTTGCAGGCCAAGATTCATAGTGTCCGCCAAAACATATATTTTGTTCTGGGGTGAAATTCAATTGTCAAAATAGCAATACCATAAATCAGTGGTTTCAGCTGTGACTGGCAAAGTATAATAGTGTCCGCCAAAACATATATTTTGTTCTGGGGTGAAATTCAATTGCCAAAATAGCAATACCATAAATCAGTGGTTTCAGCTGTGGCTGGCAAAGTATAATAGTGTCCGCCAAAACATATATTTTGTTCTGGGGTGAAATTCAATTGCCAAAATAGCAATACCCTTAATCTGGTGTCTCAGCTGTTGCAGTCCAAGATTCATAGTGTCCGCAAAAACATATATTTTGTTCTGGGGTGAAATTCAATTGCCAAAATAGCGATACCCTGAATCTGGTGTCCCAGCTGTTGCAGGCCAAAATTCATAGTGTCCGCCAAAACATATATTTTGTTCTGGGGTGAAATTTAATTGCCAAAATAGCAATACCATAAATCAGTGGTTTCAACTGTGGCTGGCAAAGTATAATAGTGTCCGCCAAAACATATATTTTGTTCTGGGGTGAAATTCAATTGCCAAAATAGCAATACCCTGAATCTGGTGTCCTAGCTGTTGCAGGCCAAGATTCATAGTGTCCGCCAAAACATATATTTTGTTCTGGGGTGAAATTCAATTGCCAAAATAGCAATACCCTGAATCTGGTGTCCCAGCTAGTGCAGGCCAAGATTCATAGTGTCCGCCAAAACATATATTTTGTTCTGGGGTTAAATTCAATTGCCAAAATAGCAATACCCTGAATCTGGTGTTCGAGCTGTTGCAGGCCAATTGTAAATCTGTCCATAAAAGGATACCTTTCATCCAGGGCCTAAATACTAGCCCTAAAATAGATATTCCCCTCAATCAGTGGTTACTGCTGTGCCTCGATTAGTGTAATACGCTACATAAATAAATAGGCAGATAGTGTTAGATGCCTGTAAAAAAAGGCCTGAATTTGAAATCAATACATTGGGCCAAATATTTTTTTTCTTATTGTGCTTGGTGAACGGTAACAATGAGGAAAACATCTAGTAAGGGACGCGGACGCGGTCATGGTGGTGTTAGTGTACCCTCTTGCGCTGGGAGAGGACGTGGCCATTCTGCCACAGCCACACGTCCTAGTGAACCAACTACCTCAGGTTCCAGTACCCGCCAGAATTTACAGCGATATTTGGTGGGGCCCAATGCCGTTCTAAGGATGGTAAGGCCTGAGCGGGTACAGGAGCTAGTCAATTGGGTGGCCGACAGTGGATCCAGCATGTTTACAACATTATCTCCCACCCAGTCTTCTGCAGAAAGCGCACAGGTGGCACCTGAAAACCAAGCCCATCAGTCTGTCACATCACCCCCATGCATATCAGGGAAACTGTCTGAGCCTCAAGTTATGCAGCAGTCTCTTATGCTGTTTGAAGACTCTGCTGGCAGGGTTTCCCAAGGGAATCCACCTAGCTCTTCCCCAGTGGTGGAAGACATGGAATGCACTGATGCACAACCACTGATGTTTCCTGATTATGAGGACATGGGAATACCACCTCATCGGAGTCCGCACGTCTCTGATGATGACGAAACACAGGTGCCAACTGCTGTGTCTTTCTGCAGTGTGCAGACCAAACAGGAGGTCAGGGAGGAAGACTGGAAGATGATGCAGGGGACGTTGAGGTCCTAGACCCCACATGGAATGAAGGTCGTGCCACTGACTTTCATAGTTCAGAGGAAGAGGCAGTGGTGAGACCGAGCCAACAGCGTAGCAAAAGAGAAAGCAGGGGGCAAAAGCAGAACAGCCGCCTCCAAGAGAGTTCGCCTGCTACTGGCCACCGCCACCAGGGACCGAGCACCCCAAAGGCAGCTTCAAGGAGTTCCCTGGCATGGCACTTCTTTAAACAATGTGCTGACGACAAGACCCGAATGGTTTGCACGCTGTGCCATCAGAGCCTGAAGTGAGGCATTAACGTTCTGAACCTTAGCACAACCTGCATGACCAGGCATCTACATGCAAAGCATGAACTGCAGTGGAGTAAACGCCTTAAAAGCAAGGAACTCACTCTGGCTCCCCCTGCTCCCTCTTCTGCTGCTGCCTCGGCCTCTTCCTCCGCCTCGGGAGGAATGTTGGCACCTGCCGCCCACCAAACAGAGGATGTGCCACCGACAACACCACCTGCGTCACCAAGCATCTCCACCATGTCACACGGCAGCGTTCAGCTCTCCATCTCACAAACATTGGAGCGAAAGCGTAAATTCCCACCTAGCCACCCTCGAGCCCTGGGCCTGAATGCCAGCATTTCTAAACTACTGGCCTTTGAAATGCTGTCATTCAGGCTGGTGGACACTAGACAGCTTCAAACAGCTGATGTCCATGGCTGTCCCACAGTATGTTGTTCCCAGCCGCCACTACTTCTCCAAGACAGCCGTACCTTCCCTGCACAACCAAGTATCCGATAAAATCAAGTGTGCACTGCGCAACGCCATCTGTGGCAAGGTCCACCTAACCACAGATACGTGGACCAGTAAGCACGGCCAGGGACGCTATATCTCCTAACTGCACACTGGGTAAATGTAGTGGCGGCTTAGCCGCAGGCGGAGAGTTCCTTGGCGCACGTCCTTCCGCCGCCAAGGATCGCAGGGAATCATTCTTTGCCTCCTGTAGCCTCCTCCTCCTACTCGGCTTCCTCCTCCTCTGCTTCCACCAGCTCATCCACTCAGCCACACACCTTCACCACCAACTTCAGCACAGCCCGGGGTAAACGTCAGCAGGCCATTCTGAAACTCATATGTTTGGGGACAGGCCCCACACCACGCAGGAGTTGTGGCGGGGTATTGAACAACAGACCGACGAGTGGTTTCTGCCGGTGGGCCTCGAGCCCGGCCTGGTGGTGTGCGATAATGGGCGAAATCTCGTCGCAGCTCTGGGACTAGCCGGTTTGACGCACATCCCTTGCCTGGCGCATGTGCTGAATTTGGTGGTGCAGAAGTTCATTCACAGCTACCCGACATGTCAGAGCTGCTGCATAAAGTGCGGACCGTCTGTGCGCGCTTCCGGCGTTCACATCCTGCCGCTGCTCGCCTGTCTGCGCTACAGCGGAACTTCGGCCTTCCTGCTCACCGCCTCATATGCGACGTGCCCACCAGGTGGAACTCCACCTTGCACATGCTGGAGAGACTGTGCGAGCAGCAGCAGGCCATAGTGGAGTTTCAGCTGCAGCACGCACGCGTCAGTCGCACTGCGAACAGCACCACTTCACCACCAATGATTGGGCCTCCATACGAGACCTGTGTGCCCTGTTGCGCTGTTTCGAGTACTCCACCAACATGGCCAGTGGCGATGACACCGTTATCAGCGTTACAATACCACT
Organism: Bufotes viridis; assembly: GCA_033119425.1. NCBI lineage: Eukaryota > Metazoa > Chordata > Amphibia > Anura > Bufonidae > Bufotes > Bufotes viridis. The sequence goes on along the minus strand of CM065593.1, from coordinate 184,618,444 downwards.
TCTATGTCTCCTTGAGAAAACCCTTAGGGCGATGATGGAAGAGGAGGTGGCCCAGGAGGAGGAGGATGAGGGGTCATTTTAGCACTTTCAGGCCAGTCTGTTAGAAGTGGCTCAGAGGGAGGTTTTTGCAACAGCAGAGGCCAGGTACAAATGTGGCCAGCCAGGGCCCACTACTGGAGGACGAGGAGGATGAGGAGGAGGTGGAGGAGGATGAGGATGAAGCAGGTTCACAGCGGGGTGGCACCCGACACAGCTCAGGCCCATCACTGGTGCGTGGCTGGGGGATACGGAGGGACGATGACGCCTCCCACAGAGGACAGCTTGTCCTTACCTCTGGGGAGCCTGGCACACATGAGCGACTACATGCTGCAGTGCCTGTGCAATGACAGCAGAGTTGCCCACATTTTAACGTGTGCGGACTACTGGGTTGCCACCCTGCTGGATCCCCGGTACAAAGACAATGTGCCCACCTTACTTCCTGCACTGGAGCGTGATAGGAAGATGCGCGAGTACAAGCGCACGCTGGTAGACGCGCTCCTGAGAGCATTCCCAAATGTCACAGGGAACAGGTGGAAGCCCAAGGCGAAGGCAGAGGAGGAGCAAGAGGTCGCCAACGCAGCTGTGTCACGGCCAGCTCCTCTGAGGGCAGGGTTAGCATGGCAGAAATGTGGAAAGTTTTGTCTCCACGCCACAGTAACTGCACCACCACCTGATACTGAACGTGTTAGCAGGAGGCAGCATTTCACTAACATGGTTGAACAGTATGCAGTGGAGTAAACGCCTTAAAAGCAAGGAACTCACTCTGGCTCCCCTGCTCCCTCTTCTGCTGCTGCCTCGGCCTCTTCCTCCGCCTCGGGAGGAATGTTGGCACCTGCCGCCCACCAAACAGAGGATGTGCCACCGACAACACCACCTGCGTCACCAAGCATCTCCACCATGTCACACGGCAGCGTTCAGCTCTCCATCTCACAAACATTGGAGCGAAGCGTAAATTCCCACCTAGCCACCCTCGAGCCCTGGGCCTGAATGCCAGCATTTCTAAACTACTGGCCTTTGAAATGCTGTCATTCAGGCTGGTGGACACAGACAGCTTCAAACAGCTGATGTCCATGGCTGTCCCACAGTATGTTGTTCCCAGCCGCCACTACTTCTCCAAGACAGCCGTACCTTCCCTGCACAACCAAGTATCCGATAAAATCAAGTGTGCACTGCGCAACGCCATCTGTGGCAAGGTCCACCTAACCACAGATACGTGGACCAGTAAGCACGGCCAGGGACGCTATATCTCCTAACTGCACACTGGGTAAATGTAGTGGCGGCTTAGCCGCAGGCGGAGAGTTCCTTGGCGCACGTCCTTCCGCCGCCAAGGATCGCAGGGAATCATTCTTTGCCTCCTGTAGCCTCCTCCTCCTACTCGGCTTCCTCCTCCTCTGCTTCCACCAGCTCATCCACTCAGCCACACACCTTCACCACCAACTTCAGCACAGCCCGGGGTAAACGTCAGCAGGCCATTCTGAAACTCATATGTTTGGGGACAGGCCCCACACCACGCAGGAGTTGTGGCGGGGTATTGAACAACAGACCGACGAGTGGTTTCTGCCGGTGGGCCTCGAGCCCGGCCTGGTGGTGTGCGATAATGGGCGAAATCTCGTCGCAGCTCTGGGACTAGCCGGTTTGACGCACATCCCTTGCCTGGCGCATGTGCTGAATTTGGTGGTGCAGAAGTTCATTCACAGCTACCCGACATGTCAGAGCTGCTGCATAAAGTGCGGACCGTCTGTGCGCGCTCCGGCGTTCACATCCTGCCGCTGCTCGCCTGTCTGCGCTACAGCGGAACTTCGGCCTTCCTGCTCACCGCCTCATATGCGACGTGCCCACCAGGTGGAACTCCACCTTGCACATGCTGGAGAGACTGTGCGAGCAGCAGCAGGCCATAGTGGAGTTTCAGCTGCAGCACGCACGCGTCAGTCGCACTGCGAACAGCACCACTTCACCACCAATGATTGGGCCTCCATACGAGACCTGTGTGCCCTGTTGCGCTGTTTCGAGTACTCCACCAACATGGCCAGTGGCGATGACACCGTTATCAGCGTTACAATACCACTTCTATGTCTCCTTGAGAAAACCCTTAGGGCGATGATGGAAGAGGAGGTGGCCCAGGAGGAGGAGGATGAGGGGTCATTTTAGCACTTTCAGGCCAGTCTGTTAGAAGTGGCTCAGAGGGAGGTTTTTGCAACAGCAGAGGCCAGGTACAAATGTGGCCAGCCAGGGCCCACTACTGGAGGACGAGGAGGATGAGGAGGAGGTGGAGGAGGATGAGGATGAAGCAGGTTCACAGCGGGGTGGCACCCGACACAGCTCAGGCCCATCACTGGTGCGTGGCTGGGGGGATACGGAGGACGATGACGCCTCCCACAGAGGACAGCTTGTCCTTACCTCTGGGGAGCCTGGCACACATGAGCGACTACATGCTGCAGTGCCTGTGCAATGACAGCAGAGTTGCCCACATTTTAACGTGTGCGGACTACTGGGTTGCCACCCTGCTGGATCCCCGGTACAAAGACAATGTGCCCACCTTACTTCCTGCACTGGAGCGTGATAGGAAGATGCGCGAGTACAAGCGCACGCTGGTAGACGCGCTCCTGAGAGCATTCCCAAATGTCACAGGGAACAGGTGGAAGCCCAAGGCGAAGGCAGAGGAGGAGCAAGAGGTCGCCAACGCAGCTGTGTCACGGCCAGCTCCTCTGAGGGCAGGGTTAGCATGGCAGAAATGTGGAAAAGTTTTGTCTCCACGCCACAGTAACTGCACCACCACCTGATACTGAACGTGTTAGCAGGAGGCAGCATTTCACTAACATGGTTGAACAGTACGTCTGCACACCCCTCCACGTACTGACTGATGGTTCGGCCCCATTCAACTTCTGGGTCTCCAAATTGTCCACGTGGCCAGAGTTAGCATTTTATGCCTTGGAGGTGCTGGCCTGCCTGGCGGCCAGCGTTTTATCTGAACGTGTATTCAGCACAGCAGGGGGCGTCATTACTGACAAACGCAGCCGCCTGTCCACAGCCAACGTGGACAAGCTGACGTTCATAAAAATGAACCAGGCATGGATCCCACAGGACCTGTCCCTCCCTTGTGCAGAATAGACATTTATAACTGCCTCCCCCTCAACCATGTATTCTTGTACTCCGGGGCACTTCTTTATTGAATCCTCATTTTTTTAACTTTACCATGATCTTCCGGTGCAACCCAAAGTTAAATGAACCTCTCCTCTGTCTGGGTGGTGGGGCCGAAATAACTGAAAGTGGCCTTCTCCGGTGGTGGGGGATATGACGCATGATTCCTTGCTGTGGGACCTCTCTCCTCTGTCTGGGTGCTGGGTCCGAAATAACTGAAAGTGGCCTTCTCCAGTGGTGGGTGATATGACGCATGATTCCTTGCTGTGGGACCTCTCTCCTCTGTCTGGGTGCTGGGGCTGAAATAACTGAAAGTGGCCTTCTCCAGTGGTGGGTGATATGACGCATGATTCCTTGCTGTGGGACCTGTATCCTCAGTCTGGGTGCTGGGGCCGAAATAACTGAAAGTGGCCTTCTCCAGTGGTGGGTGATATGACGCTTGATTCCTTGCTGTGGGACCTGTATCCTCGGTCTGGGTGCTGGGCCGAAATAACTGAAAGTGGCCTTCTCCAGTGGTGGGTGATATGACGCATGATTCCTTGCTGTGGGACCTGTATCCTCGGTCTGGGTGCCTGGCCTAAATAACTGAAAGTGGCCTTCTCCAGTGGTGGGTGATATGACGCATGATTCCTTGCTGTGGGACCTCTCTCCTCTGTCTGGGTGCTGGGGCCGAAATAACTGAAAGTGGCCTTCTCCAGTGGTGGGTTACATGATGCATGATTCCTTGCAGTGGGACCTCTCTTCAATTGATATTGGTTAAATTTTATTTATTTTATTTTAATTAATTTCCCTATCCACATTTGTTTGCAGGGGATTTACCTACATTTTGCTGCCTTTGGCAGCCCTCTAGCCCGTTCCTGGACTATTTTACAGCCTTTTTAGTGCCTAAAAGTTCGGGTCCCCATTGACTTCAATGGGGTTCGGGTTCGGGATAAAGTTCGTGTCGAGTTCAGATCCCGAACCCGAACATTTTCGGGAAGTTCGGCCGAACTGCCCGAACCCGAACTTCCAGGTGTTCGCTCATCTCTACTCACCTGGTATGTATACTGAAGCCATGTCACTCCTGTCCTCTTTTAGCTGATCATGGCTGCAAGTGAAAGAAAAAAGAGAAAAAACTTCAGTTTGGGCGCATTACTGTTGCCTTCCTGGGGTGAAACATCACATCCCTGAATGTAAGAAGGCTGAGGAAAACATCTCTTTGCCCAGAAACATGAATGCACTGAGGACATTATTTTTGGATCTGACTGCAGTTCGTCATCGTAACCAACTTGAGTGGGCAAATGCTCACATTTGATGGCATCTGGCACGTTGGAGAGGCATTCTGTTCACGGATGAGTCCCGGTTTTCACTGTTCAGGGCAGATGGCAGACAGCTTGTGTGGCATTGTGTGGTTGAGCGGTTTTCTGATGTCAACGTTGTGGATCGAGTGGCCCATGTTGGCGGTGGGGGTTATGGTATGGGCAGGCATATGTTATGGACAACGAACACAAGTGCATTTTATTGACGGCATTTTGAATGCACAGAGATACCGTGACGAGATCCTGAGGCCCATTGTTGTGCCATTCATCCACGACCATCACCTCATGTTGTAGCATGATAATGCACGGCCCATTATTGCATAGATCTGTACACAATTCCTGGAAGCTCAAAACATCCCAGTTCTTGCATGGTCAGTATACTCACCGGACATGTCTTCCATTGAGCATGTTCGGTGTATACGACAGCGTGTTCCAGTTCCTGCAATATGCAGCAACTTCGCACAGCTTTTGAAGAGGAGTGGACCAACATTTCACAGGCCACAATCAACAACCTGATCAATACTATGCGACTGAGATGTGTTGCACTGCGTGAGGCAAATGGTGGCCACACCAGATACTGACTGGTTTTCTGACCCCCCTCCCGTAAGGCAAAACTGTGCACATTTTACAGTGGCCTTTTATTGTGGGCAGTCTAAGGCACAACTTTGAAATATTCATACTGTCTATTCAGCACCTTGATATGCAACACCTGTGAGGTGGGATGAATTATCTCGGCAAAGGAGAGGTGCTCACTAACACAGATTTAGACAGATTTGTAAACAATATTTGAGAGTAATGGGTCTTTTTTGTATGTAGAAAATGTTTCAGATCTTGCAAAATGGGAGCAAAACCGAAAGTGTTGCATTTATATTTTTGGTCAGTGTAAAAAAATACACCATATATTCTCTACACACACACACAAATAAATACACCATATATACACTGTACACACAAACACACTGGGATATTTATATACACTGGGATTAACGTCCCCACCTTTTCCTTGGTTCAACTTGACGGACTTGTCTTTTTTCAACCGTATTAACTATGTAACTATATTAACTATGTAACACCTCATATACACACCACACACACAAATAAATACACCATATACTGTATTGTCCGCTTTATAAGATGCACTTTTTCCCCCAAGAGTTGGGGGGAATACTACCCTTATGGAAGCGCTCAATAGAATGCAGGAGTTGCGGGGAGCAAAGTGCTGCAAGCGCTGTACTCACTGCTCCTTGGTCTTCTCCAGGCCACTCTGCACTGTCTAGACTGTGTACACAGTCAGTTCAGCGTGCAGTTCGGGCGGAGATGATCAGGATGCGCGACTGCAGAAGAGACAGCTGGATCAGGGGAGTATCAGTGGAGCAGGAGAGGTAAGTTAATTTACTGTGCATCTGAGGTCTGACATAAGAGTCTGATCTAATATGGGGGGTCTGATCGAGGTCTAACATGGGGGTCTGATTTGAGTTCTGATCTGATATAGGGGTCTGATTTCAGATCTGACAAGGGGGTCTGATGTGCAGGTCTGATGAAGATTGAGGATCTAGTTGGGGTGTCTAATAAAGAATGGGGATAGGTCTGATAAAAAATACTTTATTTCTTATTTTCCTCCTCTAAGATCTTATCATAAGGTGCATCTTATAAAGCGAAAAATATGATATACACTACACACATAAATACACCATGTATATGCTACACACAAATAAATATACCTTATATACTCTACACACATACACACACACATATATGATACAGTCATACATACATACACCGCATATACACTATACACATACTGTATTTACATAAAACATATTTATGCTACATACACACAAATACACCATATATAGGTTACATATATATATATATATATATATATATATATATATAAATATATTTATATATAGTATTTTTCGCCCTATAAGATGCACCTAGGTTTTAGAGGAGGACAATAAGAAAAAAATATTTTTCAATAGAAAGGTCAGACCAGCAATCAGACCCCCAATGTTAATATGACCCCAACAAGACCTCAGATCAGCCACGCAATCAGACCTCAGCTCAGGCTCCAATGTGAATGACCCCCAATCAGACCTCAGATAAGAACCACATGCCTCTCATCAGCCCCCAGCAGTCTCATATCAGCCCCCAGCAGCCCCCATTGCCTCTCATATTAGCCCCCAGCAGTCCCCATTGCCTCATGTCAGCCCCCATTGCCTCTCAAATTAGCCCCCAGCAGTCCCCATTGCCTCATATCAGCCCCCATTGCCTCTCATAATATCCCCCAGCAGCTACCATTGCCTCATATCAGCCCCCAGCAGCCCCTATTGCCTCTCAAATTAGTCCCTAGCAGCCACCATTGCCTTATATCTGCCTTCAGTAGCCCCCATTGCCTTTAGATCAGCCCCCAGCAGCCCCATATTGCCTCAGATTAGCCCCCAGCAGCCCCATATTGCCTCAAATCATCCCAAGCAGCTCCATATTGCCCCAGATCAGCCCCCAGGAGCCACATATTACACCGCCGCTCCTCACCTACATCGCAATCCTCTTTATCCTGCCGTCGGCTGTGTTCTGAACTGGCGCGCACAGCGTGAGGTCACAGAGAGCCCTCACGCTGTGCGTAGCCACAGCACATCCGACAGCTGAGGACCAGAAAGCGGTGAGTACAGAGCCTTCACCACTTCCTGGTCCTCCAGTACTAATGAGCGCTTCCATAAAGCTCTCATTAGCATTTGCCTCATAAGATGCAGGGGCATTTTCCCTCCACTTTTGGGGGGGGGGAAATGCACCTTATGGGGTGAAAAATATGGAGTTTCAGGGAATACCCCCTAAATTTTGTTGTCCAAATGGCAAGTAAGGGGTATTCTTCTGAAGAGGCCTACAGGATTCTGACCCAGTTGGATGAGGAATGGGAACCCTCATCTGACAAATCCAGTGGGTCAGAATACGAACCTGTAGAAAGCAGTGGCAGTGTGACCCAATGTTTGGACGATGAGGTTGAGGTCCCTGATACCACCAGGCGCATCCGTCCCCGTGTTGCTAGACCACAGGTTGCGCTGGATCCGCTTCAAGGGCTGCAGAATGGGGCTGGCGCTGTTGGCATATGTGGTGAGGCATACACCAGCAGCGCAGCCCATCCTGGACCTAGTACCAGCACTGCCGTAGAACATGATAAAGTGGCGAGCACCAGAAGGGCAGTTGAAGCTGGTACGGTGGCACGTGCAGTAGTTCCCCCGTCGCAGCCACCGCACAGACAGGCCTGTAGAGCCCTTAGAGTCCCTGAGGTGCTGGCAAACCCTGATTGGCAGCCCCCATCTTCAGCTGCACCAGTAGTTTCCCCTTTCACCGCCCAGTCAGGAGTTCGGGTTGAGACAGCTCAGATCGGATCGGCACTGGGGTTTTTTGAGCTGTTCTTTACTGCAGAGCTCTTTCACCTAGTCGTGGTAGAAACAAACCGGTATGCCACACAATTTATAACCGCCAACCCGGGAAGCTTTTATGCCCAGTCTTTCCGGTGTAAACCCGTCCAAGTTTCCGAAATTAAAACTTTTCTGGGCCTTCTCCTCAACATGGGCCTAACAAAAAAGCATGAATTGCGGTCATATTGGTCCATGAACCCAATTCATCACATGCCCATGTACTCTGCTGCCATGTCCAGGACACAATTTGAGACCATCCTGCGTTTCCTGCACTTTAGTGATAACACCACCTCTCGTCCCAGAGGCCACCCAGCTTTTGACCGGTTCCACAAAATTCGGCCCCTCATAGACCACTTTAACACCAAATTTGCAGATTTGCATACCCCTGAGCAAAACATCTGCATAGACGAGTCCCTAATACATTTTACCAGGCGCCTTGGCTTCAAACAATACATCCCAAGCACGCGCGCCCGGTATGGGGTCAAATTGTATAAGCTCTGTGAAAGGGCCACAGGCTATACGCACAAATTTCGGGTCTATGAGGGTAAAGATCAGACCCTGGAGTCGGTCGGTTGCCCTGACTACCTGGGGAGCAGTGGGAAGACAGTCTGGGACTTGGTGTCACCCTTATTTGGCAAGGGGTACCATCTTTATGTGGACAATTTCTACACAAGTGTGCCCCTCTTCAGGCATTTGTTCTTAGAACAGATTGGCTGCTGTGGCACCGTGCAACCTAGTCACCGGTGCTTCCCCAAATGGCTTGTTACCACCCAACTTGCAAGGGGGGAGAGGGCTGCCTTGTGTAACGAAGAACTGCTTGCGGTGAAATGGAGAGACAAGCGTGAAGTTTACATGCTCACCTCCATTCGCGCAGTGTTGTTGCTGGTACCTCAACCCAACCATCACCCCGAAAAAGATGTTGTGTCTGTAGCAGGAGTGGAATAAGGCGTGACACCCGCTATTTCTGTCCTGACTGCCCTGACCACCCTGCCCTATGCTTAGGGGATTGTTTCCGGAAGTACCACACTCAGGTATACTTAGGGACGTATGGACCACAGGACACAGGCAGAGTTAACACAATGGTCTCTCAGGATACTAGGTTTTGAGAGACCCTAACACACAGGGGAGCTAGTGTGCTACTGCAGATATGTGAAACCTCTTCTTTCACTTGGGATAAAGTGCATAATGTAATTCGCACCATCTCTGTGCGATTTACACTTTACACATTGTCCTATGGGAGAGGAGAGGTTTCTGCTAGGAAAATAAAGTGAAAAGTAAAAAAAAAAAAATTTATTAAACAGGTAGCAAGAAAAAGTAATCTTGAGTTAGTTTAGGTTTTAAAAGTTTTATGATGTTCAGGTTTTATAAAGTTTCTAACGTTCAAATTTATGAGCCTACTGCTTGTTTTTTCTTCTTTTTTTTTTTTTTTTACTAACCACCCTTTACTTTCCAGCTGGACCAACCGACGAAAACGCTGCAGCACTGATGTGCATTCTGAGAGAAGCATTGCGCTGCTGTCAGTTTACATGTGAAGTCGGTGTATGCGGCGCTGCAGGACGAGATTTCTTCTCCGCAGTACAGGTACGTTTGCCCAGGCATATGAGCTGAGGAGAGGGGTTGGAGTTCATATGCTTTGGCAAACACTTTGTATCAAAAATCTGGCAAAGATGTCTTCCTCCACAACGATTGATCGATGTGAATGGAGAAATCACGTTTGCCAGGACATAGGAGCTGAAGTGGGCATGGATTTTTGGGCAGAGCCCCTATGTCCTGGCGATCGCCAGGCCCCTCTTTTTTTTTTCTTACATATTTTTTGGCAGAGATTTTTTCATCCACATTGATCGATGCGAATGAAGAAATCTGTGCTGTTCATTTTTTTATACAGCTCAGAGGCAGAACGGAAAAAAATCTCATTACCCATATGCTCTATATAAGGAAAATAGCAGAAACTCCTAATGCTGGCCATACATGTAATGATTGTGGATACCCTCAAATACCAGGGCAGTACAAACACCTCACATGTGACCCCATTTTGGAAAGAAGACACCCCAAGGTATTCACTGAGGGGCATATGGAGTCCATGAAAGATTGAACTTTTTGTCACAAGTTAGCGGAAAGAGAGACTTTGTGAGGAGAATAAAAAAAAAAAATGTAAATATCCGCTAACTGTAAAAATGCCCTCCTAAATAGGTACTCATTGGAATTAGGGCCCCTTTGCGCATCTTGGCTACAAAAAAGTGTCACTCATGTGGTATCGCCGTACTCAGAAGAAGTAGGGTAATGTGTTTTGGGGTGTATTTTTAGATATACCCATGCTGGATGAGAGAAATATCTTTGTAAATTGACAACTTTGTATAAAAAAATTGAAAAAGTTGTCATTTACAGAAATATTTTTCACACACAGTATGGGTATATGTAAAAATACACCCCAAAACACATTGCGCTACTTCTCCTGAGTACGGCGATACCACATTAGTGACACTTTTTTGCAGCCAAGATGCGCAAAGCGGCCCTAACTCCAATGAGTACCTTTAGGATTTCACAGGGCATTTTTACGCATTTGGATTCAAAACGACTTATGACACTTTAGGGGCCCGTAAAATGTCAGGGCAGTATAAATACCTCACAAGTGTCCCCATTTTGGAAAGTAGACACCCCAAGGTATTTACTGAGAGGCATAGTGAATTCATGGAAGTTTTTATTTTTTGTCACAAGTTAGCGGAAAATGAAATTTTTTGAAAAAAAAAATTCAATTTCCGCTAACTTGTGACAAAAAATAAAACTTCCATGAACTCACTATGCCCATCAACGAATACCTTAGGGTGTCTACTTTCTGAAATGGGGTCATTTGTGGGGTATTTCTACTGTCTGGGCATTGTAGTACCTCAGGGAACATGACAGGTGCTCAGAAAGTCAAAATGCGGAAATTCACTTTTTTGCACCATAGTTTGTAAACGCTATAACTTTTACCCAAACTAATAAATATACACTTATTGGATTTTTTTCAATCAAAGACATGTAGAACAATACATTTAGAGAAAAATTTATATAGAAATGTCGTTTTTTTAAAAACATTTTACAACAGAAAGTGAAAAATGTAATTTTTTTGCCAAAATTTCAGTAATTTTTGATTAATATCAAAAAAAGTTAAAATGTCAGCAGCAATGAAATACCACCAAATGAAAGCTCTATTAGTGAGAAGAAAAGTAGGTAAAATTCATTTGGGTGGTAAGTTGCATGACGGAGCAATAAACGGTGAAAGTAGTGTAGTGCAGAATTGTAAAAAGTGGTCTGGTCATTAAGGGTGTTTAAGCTAGGGGGGCTGAGGTCGTTAAAATGGTGTATCTCACCCAGAGGAAGCTGGGTGAGAAAAAAAAGGCTGGGAAAATAGATGTTTCCCATTATCTGCAGCAGCTAGGCTGGTAATTAGGATAATTACCAGCCAGCTGAGAAGCTCAGGTTAATGTGGGCTGAGCTCCTCAATCAGGGAAGGAGCAGACTGTGTCAAAGCCTGTGTGAGCCAGGACCCTCTAACCCTGTGTATGGTAAGCACCGAGTTGTGTTTTGGGGAGCTGGGTGGTAGACCCAGATTCCGATAGAGAAGGAGAAATACTGTGTAGTCAGTGGCCAGATGGCCCAGCATTTATGTTTATGATATGTTTGTACTGCTGTAAAAGTGACAATAAAGCTGGTCGTGGCCAGTTTGCACCCAAATCTGCAGTGTTGTAGTGGCTTCTTGAGGTGTGCCAACTGTCTAAGGTGAGAAGACGGCGATCCTGGAGAGCTAAATGACCCAGAGTGGTCACAATTAGGGATGAATGAATCGACTTCGGATAAAACATCTGAAGTCGATTCGCATAAAACTTTGTTTCAATACTGTACGGAGCGAGCGCTGTTTTTTCACAGTATAAATGCATTTCTGAAGTCATTATGCGAAGTCCCGTGAGACTTCACGAAAGTAATAACTTCAGCTCATCGGAGCCAACACATTTTAATACTGTATGGAGAGCTAGCTAGCTCAGTGCTGCAGAGCGATCTGTGCCTGCAGGGAAGAGAGGACTGTGAGCTTCAGGAACGGGACCAGGTAAGTAGCTACTGTGTTTTTTTTGTTTTTAATACAGAGGGGTCACAAAGGACTTTATTACTATGGGGGGACACAGAGGACTTTATTACTATAGAGGGGGCACCGAGGACTTTATTACTATGGAGGGGGCACAGAGGTCTTTATTACTATGGAGGGGGCACAGAGGTCTTTATTACTACGGAGGGGACACAGAGGTCTTTATTACTATGGAGGGGACACAGAGGTCTTTATTACTATGGAGGGGACACAGAGGTCTTTATTACTATGGAGGGGACACAGAGGTCTTTATTACTATGGAGGGGGCACAGAGGACTTTATTACTATGGAGGGGGCACAGAGGACTTTATTACTATGGAGGGGGCACAGAGGTCTTTATTACTTTGGAGGGGGCACCGAGGACTTTATTACTATGGAGGGGGCACCGAGGACTTTATTACTATGGAGGGGGCACAGAGGTCTTTATTACTATGGAGGGGGCACAGAGGTCTTTATTACTATGGAGGGGGCACAGAGGTCTTTATTACTATGGAGGGGGCACAGAGGTCTTTATTACTATGGAGGGGGCACAGAGGACTTTATTACTATGGAGGGGGCACAGAGGACTTTATTACTATGGAGGGGGCACAGAGGACTTTATTACTATGGAGGGGGCACAGAGGTCTTTATTACTATGGAGGGGGCACAGAGGACTTTATTACTATGGAGGGGGCACAGAGGACTTTATTACTATGGAGGGGGCACAGAGGGCCTTACCACTCTGGAGGGGGCACAGAGGGCATTACTAATGTGAAGGGGCACAATGGGCATTTCTATTATGGAGGGGGCACTGAGCCAGATGCCATTACTAGAATGAAGGGGGCACAGTGGGCATTATAAGTATTGGGGGAGGGGCAAAGAAAGGACCCACCCCGGGTGCCAAACACCGTAGGCACGCTACTAAAGCAGGGAACTATTTGCTCCCTGCTCCACTATTGAGCCGCCAACGCTCCACAGCAGCAGCAGCAGCACTGTGTCCTCACACATCATCCTGCTGATCAGTGTAGGAGGAGGAGTGGGGCAGGCTGGGAATCAGCCTCTGCTCTTCCTACACAGAAGCGCGATGTGTTTCAGTATCCTGCTGCTGATGGGGAGCGCAGATCATGGGAGGTGATTGAGGTGATTGCAAGGTGATTGAGGCGAGTAATATTTATTTTTTATTTTTTTCACTTCCTGTGAAGGGGGCACATCTGGGCATAACCACTGTGAAGGGGGCACTGGGCACATATCTTGGCATATCCACCGTAAAAGGACACATATCTTGGCATATGTACTGTGAAGGGAGGGAAGGGATGCTAATGAGCTCTTAAGAAGGTCTGCCTCTAATGCCTATATTCCCTAAGGAGAGATAGTACCCCCTAACCCTGACAGGCCTCTCACCCAGTTAAGCCAGTACTCTCTGCTCTGATGAAGAGCAATCACCCCGAAACAGCTGTCTTCAGATGAGGTGCTGGCTTATTTAATATCCAAGTCATGTCTCAAGGTTTATTTAAAGAGCTGAACTTTGACTTATAGGATAGCTGCCTTACATCTGGTGGCATTAGAGGCACAGCTTGTTAAGAGCTCATTTGCATCCCTTTCCTCCAGAGGAGCATGTATGGCCTATAAGTCTCCTCACGCTGATTAAGGCGCTCCCTCCCTAAGGAGAGATAGTACACCCCTATTACTGTAAAAGGGTCACACATCTTGGCATATCAACTGTGTGGGGGCACATATTTTGGCATATGCACTGTAAGGGGGCACATATATTGACATATCTACTGTGAGGGGGCATATCTTGGCATATCTACTGTGAGGGAGAAAATATCTGTGAGTCTGAGGGACTGGGTAGAAAAAAATAAGTAGGCAAAGTTAGAGGTAGGTGGAGCGTCCTTAAAAATGATTTCAGGGATTTAGGTCAAATGCTTAGGACAAGGACCTCAAAGGTGGTATTTTCAGAGATACTGGCTGTACCAAGAGCTACACAAGAAAGGCAGTGGGAGATTAGGGAGGTTAACAAGTGGCTCAAGAACTGGTGTAGGAAGGAGGGGTTTGGGTTCCTGGAGAACTGGGCCGACTTCTCTGTCGTAGGGACGGGCTGCACCTCAATGGTGAAGGGCCAGCTGTGTTGGGGAGAAAGATGGCTAAAAGGTTAGAGGAGTGTTTAAACTAGGGGGGGGGGTAATTAAGTTATAGGAGGGGAAGATAGTGCAGATAGAGCCTGGGGGCAAGGTAGTGGGAGGGGGTCTGCCTTTATGTTATCCTGTGATCCAGCGCCATTACCTACGGACAGACGCACCATGATAATAGACCGCTGAAGAAGGCCTATACGGGCCGAAACGTCCGGTCGCTATATGTATCATATGTGATTACCTTATATGTCCTGTGACACTACTGGATCATGAACTTATGTGATACAATACCAATAAAAATCATTTAAACGCAGATACAAAAGACTGTGTGCCGCAATTATCTACTACTTTGCCTTTATGTAAAGTCCTGTCTAAAGCCCACAGTCCGAGAAGATATAAGTGAGGAACATGAACATGTGGAGTCACTGTGGATAGAGATTAATGGAACCAAAAACAATAATTACTAATAGGAGTTTACTATAAGCCACCTAATATACCAAAGTCCACAGAAAATCTATTAATAAACGAGATAGATGAGGCCACAAATCATAATGAGGTGGTTATTATGGGGGACTTAAACTACCCAGATATAGACTGGGAAACTGAAAGCTGTACATTGCATAAAGGAAACAGGTTCTTGGCAATAACCAAAGACAATAACCTTTCCCAACAGGTTCAGGACCCGACTAGAGGGACGGCCATACTGGACTTAGTATTAACCAATAGACCTGACAAAACAACAGATGTGCAGGTTGGGGGACACCTGGGAAATAGTGACCATAAAGTAATAACCTTTCAATTATCATTCAAAAGAGCATTTCTACAAGGAGGAACGAAAATACCCAACTTCAAAATCTAAATTTAGCCAACTAAGCGAGGCCATTGGCCTTACTAACTGGGACAAAGTCCTCAAAAATAAAAATACAGCCACAAAAATGGATATCTTTAAAAGCATCCTAAAATCTCATTGTGAGAGGTACATACCGTATGAGAATAAAAGGTTAAGCAATAAAAAGAAACCAATGTGGATAAATAAAAATGTAAAGAAAGCAATAAATGACAAAAAGGAAGCATATAAATCACTAAAACAGGAGGATAGTGAGGAAGCACTGAAAAACTATCAGGAAAAAAAAAGAACATGTAAAAAACTAATAAAAGTGGTCAAACTAGAGACCGAGAGATTAATCGCCAAAGAGAGTAAAATTAACCCTAAAATGTTCTTCAATTATATAAAAGTTAAAAAATTTAAGTCTGAAGGTGTCGGCCCTTTAAAGAGTAATGAAGGGGGAGTTGCAGAGAGCGACGAGGAGAAGGCAAAGTTGTTAAATATTTTTTTTTCCAATGTTTTCACTAAGGAAAATAAACTGTCAGATAAAATGCTGAATGTAAAAACAAATCCCCCACTAAAAGTGTCCCGTCTGATCCAAAAAGAAGTACAACAGCGACTTAAAAAGATTAAAATAGACAAATCGCCAGGACCGGATGGCATACACCCCCGTATCCTAAGGGAATTAAGTAATGTCATTGCCAGACCCTTATTTCTGATATATGCGGACTCTATACTGACAGGGAATGTTCCACAGGATTGGCGCATAGCAAATGTGGTGCCAATATTCAAAAAGGGTCCAAAAACAGAGCCCAGAAACTATAGGCCTTTAAGTTTAACATCTGTTGTGGGTAAACTGTTTGAAGATTTTCTGAGAGATGCTATCTTAGAGGATCTCAACGGAAATAAGCAAATAACGCCATATCAGCATGGCTTCATGAGGGATCGGTCATGTCAAACTAATTTAATCAGTTTCTATGAGGAGGTAAGTTCTAGACTTGACAGCAGCGAATCAATGGATGTCTTATATCTGGACTTCTCCAAAGCATTTGACACTGTACCTCATAAAAGGTTAGTATATAAAATGAGGATGCTCGGACTGAGAGAAAATGCCTGTAAGTGGGTAAGTAACTGGCTTTGAGATAGAAAAAAGAGGGTGGTCATTAACAGTACACACTCAGATTGGGTCACTATCACTAGTGTGGTACCTCAGGGGTCAGTATTAGGTCCTATTCTTTTCAATATATTTATTAATGATCTTGTAGAAGGCTTGCATAGTAAAATATTAATTTTTGCTGATGACACTAAACTGTGTAAAGTAATTAACACTGAACAGGACAATATACTGCTACAGAGGGATCTGGATAGATTAAAGGCTTGGGCAGATAAATGGCAGATGAGGTTTAACACTAACAAATGTAAAGTTATGCACATGGGAAGGAATAATGCAAGTCACCTGTACATACTAAATGGTAAAACACTCGGTAACACTAACATGGAAAAGGATCTAAAAATTTTAATAAACAGCAAACTAAGCTGAAAAAACTAGTGTCAGGCAGCTGCCGCCAAGGCCAATAAGATAATGGGTTGCATCAAAAGGGGTATAGACGCCCGTGATGAGAACATAGTCCTACCACTTTTCAAATTGCTAGTCAGACCACACATGGAGTACTGTGTACAGTTCTTGGCTCCTGTGAACAAGGCAGACATAGCAGAGCTGGAGAGGGTTCAGAGCAGGGCAACAAAAGTAATAACTGGAATGGGGCAACTACAGTACCCTGAAAGATTATCAAAATTAGGGTTATTCACGTTAGAAAAAAGACGACTGAGGGGAGATCTAATTACTATGTATAAATATATCAGGGGTCAGTACAGAGATCTCTCCCATCATCTATTTATCCCCAGGACTGTGACTGTGACGAGGGCACATCCTCTGCGTCTGTAGGAAAGAAAGTTTGCACACAAACATAGAAGAAGATTCTTTACGGCAAGAGCAGTGAGACTATGGAACTCTCTGGTGAGTACAATAAAGGAATTCAAAAGGGGCCTGGATGTATTTCTGTAGTATAATAATATTACAGGTTATAGCTACTAGAGATGGGTCGTTGATCCAAGGAGTTATTCTGATTGCCTGATTGGAGTCGGGAAGGAATTCTTTATTCCCCTTAAGTGGGGAAAATTGGCTTGTACCTCACAGTTTTTTTTTTTGCCTTCCTCTGGATCAACTAGCAGGATGACAGGCCGAACAGGATGGACAGATGACTTTTTTCGGCCTTATGTACTATGTTATATTAAGATCCGGGGATCCAAGATGTTGCACGTTTACTGGTGTGTTTGGGGTCGTTGTATTGTTGGAACACCCATTTCAAGGGCATTTCCTCTTCAGCATAAGGCAGCATGACCTCTTCAAGTATTCTGATGTATTCAAACTGATCCATGATCCCTGGTATGCAATAAATAAGCCCAACACCGTAGTATGAGAAACATCCCCATATCATGATGCTTGCGCCACCATGCTTCACTGTCTTCCCAGGATACTGTGGCTTCAATTCAGTGTTTGGGGGTCGTCTGACAAATTGTTTCCGGCCACTAGACCCAAAAAGAACAATCATACTTTCATCAGTCCACAAAATGTTGCGCCATGTCTCTTTAGGCCAGTCAATGTGCTCTTTGTCAAATTGTAACCTCTTCAACACATGTCTTTTTTTCAACAGTGGGACTTTGCGGGGGCTTCTTGCAGATAGCTTGGCTTCACATAGGCGTCTTCAAATTGTAACAGTACTCACAGGTAACTTTAGACCTTTGATCTTCCTGGAGCTGATTGTTGGCTGAGTCCTTGCTATTTTGGATATTCTTCTATCTGTTCGAATGGTAGTTTTTCACTTTCTTCCACGCCTTTCAGGTTTTGGTTGCCATTTTAAAGCATTTGCGATCATTTTAGATGAGCAGCCTATCATTTTCTGCATTCTTTATATGTTTTCCCCACTCCATCAACTTTTTAATCAAAGTACGCTGTTCTTTTGAACAATGTCTGAACAACCCATTTTCCTCAGAATTTCAGAGAGAAATGCTCTGTAACCAGCATGTACAACATTTGCTGCCTTCCTTCCTTAAATAAGGGCAATAATTGCCATCTGTTTTTCAAAGAATAAATGACCCCAATAATTTAATTCAACGCTGCTATTATTTTGAACATGCCCTTTTCAATTAGTGATTCAATTATACAGAATCAGCAGCATGCATGTCATGACTGTTGGGTCTGTTGGATTTCTATTACTCTACTACACCTGCTAGTAAATTACTGCACACATATAGTAACATAGTTAGTAACATAGTTTATAATGTCGAAAAAAGGCATCTGTCCATCCAGTTTGGCCTGTTATCCTGCAAATTGATCCAGAGGAAGGCAAAAAAAAAAAAAAAAACCTGTGAGGTAGAAGCCTATTTTCCCCACTCAAGGGGAAAAAATTCCTTACCGACTCCAATCAGGCAATTAAAATAACTCCCTGGATTAACGACCTATCTCTATTAGCTATAGATTGCAATATTATTACACTCCAGAAATACATCCAGGCCCCTCTTGAACTCTTTTAGTGAACTCACCATCACCTCCTCAGGCATAGAGTTCCATAGTCTCACTGCTATTACCATAAAGAATCCTCTTCTATGTTTGTGTACAAACCTTCTTTCCTCCAGACGCAGAGGATGTCACCTTGTCACTGTCACAGTCCTGGAGATAAATAAATGATGGGAGAGATCTCTGTACTGACCCCTGATATATTTATGCATAGGTATTAGATCTCCCCTCAGTCGTCTTTTTTCTAAAGTGAATAACCCTAATTTTGATAATCTTTAAGGGTACTGTAGTCCCCCATTCCAGTTATTACTTTAGTTGCCCTCCTCTGAACACTCTCCAGCTCTGTTATGTCTTGTTATGTCTGCCATGTTCACAGGAGCCCAGAACTGTACACAGTACTCCATAAGTGGTCTGACTAGTGATTTGTAAAGGGTGTGGGGAGTCGCTCTGGTAGACAGCGGTGCGGGTGCAGTACCGAGGCAAAACAAAGAGTCCAGGATGTGCAATAAACAGTGTTTTATTCACACTGACACAAAAATACACAGCAAACAGTCTCTTGGTGGTAATTCACACATGTCAGAAACAAGGAGGCAAAACAAAACAGGCCAACACAGGTTCAGTCACCTGGGAGGTGTAGGTGCAGGTTCGCACCAGGCTGTCGGCCCAGCCGCAGGAGAATCCACCTTCAGGTAGCCAGGAACAAAAGCCCCCTCCTTGCTGAGCTCTTTCCTCCAGGACAGAGAACTCCAGAGCCCTGTTAGCAGGCTCCAGGATAATCACCACCTCAGACACAGCTGCTGGCTGTGTTTTATACCCAGCCCAAAACCAGGACTGGATCGTGGGGAGCAGCCACCCACCCTACACTTTAGCTGCTCCCGGTAAGAGCCGGCCCGGATCGGCTTTGCAGCCATGCTATTTAACAGAGTCAAACAGCACTAGCTGCTGCAGACAAAAAAAACTTACCCTGCAAGCGGCCTGCCCTGTGTTCCACGGAGAATTTGAAATTTTGAAGGGATAGGAACCACCTGGTGACCCGAGCATTCCTCTCCTTGGCCTGACTCATCCACTTGAGAGGGGAATGGTCGGTCACCAGACGGAACCTCCTCCCTAACAGGTAGTAGCGGAGAGATTCGAGTGCCCACTTGATAGCCAGGCACTCCCTCTCCACTATACTATATCTGGACTCGGCGGGACTGAGCTTACGGCTCAGGAAGACAACGGGATGTTCTTCCCCGTTGACCTCCTGAGACAGCACAGCACCGAGGCCTACCTCCGAGGCATCGGTCTGTACGACAAACTCCTTGTTGAAGTCGGGTGTCACCAAAACCGGGGACCCACACAGGGCCGACTTCAACGCGGAGAAAGCCTCCTCCGCCTTCTCACTCCAGCTAACCCTCCCAGACTTTCGCCCCTTCAACAGGTCTGTCAATGGCGCTGCTATTGTGGCAAAGTGGGGCACAAACCTCATGTAGTATCCTACAATCCCCAGGAACGACTTTACCTGCCTGGTGGTGACCGGTCGGGGCCAGTTACGTATGGCCTCTACCTTAGTTACCTGAGGTTTGATGACTCCCGCCCGATTACATATCCCAGATATTTGGTCTCTTCCAACCCAATCGCACACTTTTTGGATTGGCGGTTAGTCCAGCTTTCCTCAGGGCATCCACTACCGCCTGCACCTTGGGTAAATGGCTTTCCCAGTCGGTGCTGTGGATGACTACATCATCTAAGTAGGCCGAGGCGCACCGACGATGTGGTCGCAGCACTATGTCCATTAACCTTTGGAAAGTGGCGGGGCGCCATGCAGGCCAAAGGGTAACACCTTGTAGTGATACAGGCCCTGCTGGGTAACAAACGCGTTTTTTCCTTAGCCGACTCCGTTAAGGGTACCTGCCAGTACCCTTTAGTGAGGTCCAGCACAGAAAAATAACGGGCTTGTCCTAAATTTTCAACAAGCTCGTCTACTCGGGGCATGGGATACGCGTCAAACTTGGATACTTCATTTAACTTGCGAAAGTCGTTGCAGAACCGCAACGTCCCATCCGGCTTAGGTATTAGGACTATGGGACTGGCCCACTCACTTTTCGACTCCTCAATGACATCGAGCTTCAACATTAACTGCACTTCCTCCGCGATGGCCCGCCGCCGAGCCTCGGGTACCCGGTATGGTTTTAACCGGACCTTGGCCTGAGGCTCAGTGACGATGTCATGTCGGATGAGAGACGTGCGGCCAGGGAGGTCCGAGAACACATCCGTGTTCCGACTGAGGAACTCCCTGACTTCCTGAACTTGTTTGGAAGACAGGCTGTCTGCAATTTTCACCGTGGTTACTGCTTCACAGGCCTCGAACTGTGGGGCTGGACCCTTTTCACCTAGAAGCCCTGGCCGGGGGCTGTGGTCGTCGGCCGCATCCCTATCTTTCCACGGCTTAAGTAAATTCACGTGGTACACCTGCTCCGGCTTGCGCCGCCTGGCTGGTGTACTTTGTAATTTACTTCCCTACCTTCTCGATCACCTCATAGGGGCCCTGCCACCTAGCTAGGAATTTGCTGTCAAGGGTGGGTACCAGAACCAAAACCCGATCTCCCGGATTGAAGTCCCGTACCCGAGCCTGACGATTGTACACCCTACTCTGGGCCTGTTGCGCTGCTTCCATATGCTCCCGGACCAAAGGCAACACCCTTTCCATCCGTTCCTGCATCTGGGCGACATACTCAATGACACTTTTGTGGGGGACAGGCTGTTGTTCCCATGCTTCCTTGGCGATATCCAACAGGCCCCGAGGGTGTCTGCCATAAAGCAGTTCGAAGGGCGAGAACCCAGTAGAGGCCTGGGGCACCTCTCGCACTGCAAACATGAGATAGGGCAGAAGCAGGTCCCAGTCCTTCCCATCTCTAGACACCACCCTCTTTAACATATTTTTTAGAGTTTGGTTAAACCTCTCCACAAGACCGTCTGTTTGCGGATGGTAAGCGGACGTCCGTAACTGCTTTATACGCAACAACTTACACAATTCCCTCATTACTTTGGACATAAAGGGGTCCCTTGGTCTGTCAGAACCTCTTTTGGCAGGCCCACACGGAAAACATCTCCAATAACTCTTTGGCAATGAGCTTAGCTGAGGTATGTCGCAGAGGCACCGCCTCCGGATACCGAGTGGCATAGTCGAGAACTACCAGAATGTGTTGGTGGCCCTGGCAGACTTTGGTACAGGTCCAATTAAATCCATAGCGATTCGCTCAAACGGTACTTCAATAATTGGCAGAGGTACCAGAGGACTACGGAAATGTGGCTGGGGGCTATTTATCTGACAGGTGGGACAGGACTTACAATAATTTTCTACCTCCTTGAACACACTGGGCCAATAAAACCGCTGCAGAATGCGGTCCTGGGTTTTCTGCCACCCCAGGTGTCCCCCAAGAACATGTTGGTGGGCAAGCTCCATGACAAGCTTGCGATACGCTGTGGGCACCACCAACTGTTCAACAGGTTCACCTCGGATTTGGTTCACCCGATACAACATATCCTGCAGAACAATAAATCGTGGGAACATTAATTCAGCCCCTGGTTTCTGGGGTTTACCATCAATTTCCAGCACATTCTCCCAGGCCCTGGTTAGGGTTTGGTCCCGGTGTTGTGCGGTCCCAAAATTTTCCCGGAGACATTGAGGTCTGCCAACTCAGGTCCCGGTGGCAAGTCCTCCGTGTCTCCCACCATTACACTCAGTGGGGTTGTCTCCCCCACTACCGCTGCAGCAGTGGTCACCCCTACCGCTGGCCCTTCAGACTTGGGCTCCCAGGGTTCTGGCCTTCCAGTGGTATCAGGCCACTCTGCTAGGGTTACCCCTGTCTCAGGGCTATTAGACCCTTTCACCTCAGGCCACAGTGACGGAAAACCAGGGAAGTCTCTCCCAATTATCAGTTCATAGGGTAGCTTTGTGGAGATCGCCACTTCACAAGTCCAGGTGCCGGCCGCCGTGGACAGAGACATTACAGCAGTGGGATAGTCCTTTAAGTCTCCGTGAATGCACACCACACCCACTTTCTGGCCCGTATACTGGGTGGGCTGTACCAGGGCAGCACTTACCAGGGTTACCAGGCTCCCTGAGTCCAACAGCGCCACTGCCAGGTTATCCCCGACTTGCACCTGGCACAGATGACGATTGTCTATTGTCTCGGGGTGCCGGTCGCACACAGTCTCCGGGCATACATGGAAGCCCGGTACCCATAATTAGTCTCCATGGGTTCCCCGATGGGGACAGTTGGCCCTATGTGTCCAGGCTCCCGACACTGCCAGCAGACCACTGGGGATGGATCTGCAAGGGGTACATCCCGGGCGGGTTTGGCCGGCCGCCGGGACTGGGGTGGAGATTTCCGGGGTTTGACTGGCCCCTCCCAAAAGAACCCCCTGCAGGTTTCTGGTGGCCTCATATCGCTCCACCAGGTCGACCATCTCAAGGGCATTGGTGGGGGATACCTGGCCGATCCAGTGTTGAAGGGGGTAAGGCAAGGCCCTCCAGAACATGTCAGCCAGCAGACGGTCCAGCAGAGCAGTCGGACTTAGAATGTCAGGCTGCAGCCATTTTTGCAACCGGTGCAGCAACTCATAGTACTGCGGCCTGGCGGGTTCAGCCGCTTTAAAGTCCCACTCGTGGACCCGCTGAGCCCGGACCAACACGTTTACCCCCAGTCTGGCCAGGATCTCCCCCTTCACCGTGGAATAGTCAGCAGCCTGGTCATCTGCCAAATCAAAAAAAACTTGCTGGGGTCCGGATGCCAGGAACGGAGCGACCACCTCGGCCCACTGGTCACGGGGTAACTTTTCCCTCACGGCGACCTTCTCAAAGACCGCCAGGTATGTCTCCACGTCGTCTGCGGGGGTCATCTTTGGGATCGCCGCACGGACCGCTTTCCGGGCATCATGGCCGTGGTGGGACGCTCCTGCCGCCTGTAACGCCATCACATGTTGTAGCAGTAGCTGGTTGGTCTCCCGCTGCTGCACGTTAGCCTCTATGAGAGCCTTCACAGCAGCCTCCATGTTGCCAGAAATTCCTGCTTGCAACTTTGCTGGCTTAATATATATCATGCACTTTAGCAAAAAAACTTCGGCGTTCACGCCAGCCTCACTGCGCATGCCCGCATCCTCCACCAAATGTGGGAGTCGCTCTGGTAGACAGCGGTGCGGGTGCAGTACCGAGGCAAAACAAAGAGTCCAGGATGTGCAATAAACAGTGTTTTATTCACACTGACACAAAAATACACAGCAAACAGTCTCTTGGTGGTAATTCACACATGTCAGAAACAAGGAGGCAAAACAAAACAGGCCAACACAGGTTCAGTCACCTGGGAGGTGTAGGTGCAGGTTCGCACCAGGCTGTCGGCCCAGCCGCAGGAGAATCCACCTTCAGGTAGCCAGGAACAAAAGCCCCCTCCTTGCTGAGCTCTTTCCTCCAGGACAGAGAACTCCAGAGCCCTGTTAGCAGGCTCCAGGATAATCACCACCCTAGACACAGCTGCTGGCTGTGTTTTATACCCAGCCCAAAACCAGGACTGGATCGTGGGGAGCAGCCACCCACCCTACACTTTAGCTGCTCCCGGTAAGAGCCGGCCCGGATCGGCTTTGCAGCCATGCTATTTAACAGAGTCAAACAGCACTAGCTGCTGCAGACAAAAAAAACCCGGCTCTTACCTCACCGAGGCCAGCAACCTCGGTGACACGTACCTGCCATCAAATATGACACCTTGCACCCTCTTACAAGGGGTAGGACTATGTTCTCATCACGGGCGTCTATGCGCCTTTTAATGCAACCTATTATCTTATTGGCCTTGGCAGCAGGTGCCTGACACTGGTTTCTACAGCTTAGTTTGCTGTTCACTAAAATTCCTAGGTTGTTTTCCATATCTGTGTTACCGAGTGTTTTACCATTTAGTATGTACGGGTGACTTGCATTATTCCTTACCATTTGCATAACCTTACATTTGTCAGTGTTAAACCTCATCTGCCACTTATTTGCCCAAGCCTCCATTCTATCCAGATTCCTCTGTATCAGTATACTGTCCTCTTCCATATGAATTACTTTACACAGTTTAGTGTCTGCAAAAATTGATATTTTATTGTACAAGCCTTCTACAAGATCATTAATAAATATATTGAAGAGAATAGGGCCCAATACTTACCCCTGAGGTACTCCACTAGAGACAGTGACCCAATCTGATTGTGTACCATAATCACTGAGGTATGGAGCTCAATGCTAAACTGTGCTAGAAAAACCTCATAGTAGCTTATCATGTATTAGGTATTCCTATACAGGAGAAGTATAATTTTATATATTTTTTTAGTAATTGTAAAAAAAAATGTATGAAACAATTACTGAAAAAAAAAAAAAAAATTATACTTCTGCTGTATAAGAATACCTATACTTCTGCTGTATAGGAATACCTAATACCTAAGCCGGGATTCCCTGTACAGCGATTGCACTTCTGCCGGGAAGGCCTCCAGTAGCGTAGGGCCCCATAGCCATTGCTATGGCTGCTATAGCGATCCCTACGCCACTGTGTGCCATTAATAACCACCCTCTGTTTTCTATTACTGAACAAGTTACTTACCCACATACAGACATTTTCTCCCAATCCAAGCATTCTCATTTTATATACTAACCTTTCATGCGGTACAGTGTCAAATGATTTGGAGAAGTCCAGATATACGACATCCATTGATTCGCCGCTGTGAAGTCTAGAACTTACCTCCTCATAGAAACTGATTAAATTAGTTTGACATGACCAATCCCTCATGAAGCCATGCTGATATGGTGTTATTTGCTTATGTTAACTCCAAGATAGCATCTCTTAGAAAACCTTCAAACAGTTTCCCCACAACAGATGTTAAACTTAACGGTCTATAGTTTCCAGGCTCTGTTTTTGGACCCTTTTTGAATATTGGCACCACATTTGCTATGAGCCAATCCTGTGGAACACTCCCTGTATTGACTCCTTAAATATCAGAAATAAGGGTCTGGCTATGACATTACTTAATTCTCTTAGGATAGGGGAGTGTATGCCATCTGGGCCTTGGCGATTTGTCTATTTTAATCCTTTTTAGGACGCTGCTGGACTTCTTCTTGGGTCAGACAGGGCACTTTTAATGGGGAATTTACTTTTACATTCTGCATTCCATCCTACAGTTTATTTTCCTCAGTGAATACAGTGGAGAAAAAAAATATTTAATAGCTTTGCTTTCTCCTCATCGCTCTCTGCAACTCCCCCCTCATTTCTCTGCAGACACCTTCAGATTTTTACCATTTATATAATTGAAGAACATTTTAGGGTTGGTCTTACTCTCTTGGTCTCTAGTTTGTCTGCTTTCATTTGTTTTTTACATAATTTATTTTTTTCCTTATATTTTTTCAGTGCTTCCTCGCTACCCTCCTGTTTTAGTGATTTAAATGCTCTCTTTTTGTCATTTTCATTTATTGCTTTCTTTACAGTTCTATTTATTCACATTGTTTTTTCTTGTTCCATAACCTTTTACTCCCATAAGGTATGTACTCTCACAATTAGATTTTAGGATGCTTTTATTTTTATTTTTGAGGACTTTGTCCCAGTTAGTTATGCCTATGACCTCTCTTAGTTGGCTAAATTTAGCTTTTTTGAAGTTTGGCATTTTTTTTCCTCCCAGAAGAAACTCTCTTTTGAATGACAATTGGATGGTTATTACTTTATGGTCACTATTTCTCAGGAGTCCCCCAACCTGCACATCTGTTGTTCTGTCAGTCCAGTATGGCTGTCCCTCTAGTCGGGTCCTGAACCAGTTGGGAAAGGTAATTGAGTTTGGTTATTGCCAAGAACCTGTTTCGTTTATGAGCCATACAGGTTTCAGTTTCCCAGTTTATATCTGGCTAGTTGAAGTTAAACTGCTGCCTCGTCTATCTTGTTTAGTAGCAGATTTTTGTGAACTCTGGTATATTAGGTGGCTCATAATAACGCCTATTAGTGTTTTATTATTGTTTTTGCCTCCATGTATTTCTACCCACAGTGACTCCACATGTTCATGCCCCTCAATTATATCTTCTCGGACTGTGGGCTTTAGACAGGACTTAAAATAACGGCAGACCCCTCCCCCTCTTTTTCAGTGCAAAATGTTCCATCAGATCTACCGACCACTGAGTGCGCACATAATCAGGAGCAGTTCAGCCTCAACACATAGCGTGTGCACTCAGGGGTAGGGAGATCTGATGGAACATTTTGCACTGAAAAATCTACCTACCCCTGAGTGTGCACGCGCAATGTACTGTTTTGCGCATGCGCATACAGTGGTTGCTTCTCTCACTAATAATCTTTACTAATCCAGTGGATGAGAGCTTGCGCAGCGACGCACACCCCCTCCTCCAGCTGATTCTGGTGCCACGCATCACTTCTGGTGCGGCCTCATCACTTCCGGGTATAGCATTCTGCCAGGGTATAGGAATCTGGCAGAACACCGTCATTTTAGACGTTCTTAATTAGGCCCTGAGCTGGAGGTGGATTGCTTAGGTGCTGGCCTCAACATAACTTCGACATATCCATATCGCCAATTCTAAATGTAAGACAGCTTACTTGTTATCTAACATTTAGATCATTTCCTTAACCAGGGGTAGAAAATGATGAATGAGACAGCCCTACTGGCCGTTCCCTCACTGCCCACAGCAGGCCTGCTTTTTTAGACCTGGCGTGAGCGGGAAACAAGTAGCAGATACTGCCGCAACTTGGTGTGCAACATAATCTGCGCCAGATATACCCATTTGTGCAGTGGTGTAACTAGAAATGACTGGGCCCCACAGCAAATTTTTGAATGGGGCCCCCTCCCCCAGTAATTTTTTCACAACCGCTTCCTTTCATGCCGCCCCCTTTCCTGTGGCTAGTAAAGATTGCTCTCTCAGACCAGGCTCGGCAGCTGTTCCATCAGTTTTCTACACTGTCTATACTGCCACTGTATATAATTTCATTGTGTAAGAATGTTGAGGGGCCCTGACAAAATCTTTTAGTACTTCTCCTCCTCTTGGATGGGCCACTTCTGGGTCAGGGCCCCAAAGCAGCCGCTTCCCCTGCTTCCCCTATAGTTACGCCCCTGCCTTTGTGCCTTGTTTCTGATGGGATATTTAGTCCCACAGGAACTGTGGTGATGGTGAACAAATGAGGAAGGGGCAGCAGAGAAGAGACTGGTACCTTAGCACTCAGCCACTGATCGGCTCAATAGACGGGTGACCTAATGTGGAAGCCTGACTGTTGGACTCCAGTAGTTATCATGCTCCAGAGCCCCCAGTATCTAAAATGGCCCCTATAGTACCTCCAGTAGTTATAATTTCTCCTGTAGTGCCCCCCATAGTTATAATGTCCCTAAAGTGGTCCCAGCATTTATTATGCCTCCCCATAGTGCCCCTAGTAGTTATAATGCCCCAATTGTTCCCCAAGTACTTATTATGTCCCCTATAATGGCCCAGTACTTATGATCCTCCCCCATAGTGCTCCTAATAGTTATAAAACCCCCAGTATTTATAATGTCACCTATAGTGGCCCAGTACTTATAATGCCCTCCTAGTGCTCCTAATAGTTTTAGTGCCCCCAGTATTATTATGTTCCCTACAGTGGCCCAGCACTTATAATTCCCCAAAGTGCTCCTAATAATTATAATACCCCCATAGTACCCACAGTACTTATAATGTCACCTATAGTGGCCCAGTAATGTCTCCTACAGTGTTCCAGTATTTATAATCCCCACATAGTGCCCCTAATGCTCTGAGTACTTATAATAATAGCCCAGTACTTATAATCCTCCCTCCCATAGTGCTCCTAACTGTTATAATTCCCCTGACAATCCATCCAATCAGTGGAACAGATTCGGTCACATGGCCAAGGTGTCACTGCCTGCCCTGTAGGAGGCCTGAAATGATCTGATTGACTTTCTGCACATGAGTCTATCTGACAGATTTTTCTCTGTTTCCTTGTTGTTTGTTGTTTTGGGCAGGATCCCACCTGTCCACAGGTTCTGCTCATCCAGTGCATTAGTACTTCCTCCTTTAGGATTTGCTCATGTTGTCAGCAGTCAGGGAAAGGCTCAGGGATTGTCAGGTGGTGACCTTTCCCTCTTCCCTAGCTTTGGGACCTAGTCTGGTGTTTTTGTTGCATTTGGTTTTCTTCCCTTCCCTCATCTACCGTGACATTATAAACTGCCAATACTGTCATTTTTTTTCCCTTGCTCTGTGCGGAATTGGAAGCTATTGATGCACTTGTGGATCGCATGCAGGGATTGTCTTTGGAGGTAGCTGACCTCGGTAATTCGGTTGCACTTTGTCAGAGATCTCTGGCCTCTGGTTCTGCTAGTGGGAACCAGATCAGCCTTGAACCTAAGGTCGCTCTCCCTGTTTTCTGGGGGAAGTAATAACTTTGTTCGGTTCAGAGAGTCCTGTAAATTGTATTTTCGTCTGCGTCCGATCTCATCTAGGGACGAGAATCAAAGAGTGGGGATTATCGTTTCTCTGCTAAAAGCTGATGCTCAGTCTTGGGCCTTTTCTCTACCGATCGGTTCCCAGTCCCTCCAATCGGTGGATGAATTTTTCAGAGCCCTGGGCCTGATTTATGATGATCCAGATCGGGTCTCTCTGGCCGAATCTAAGCTGCGTAGCTTGAGTCAGGGAGAACGTTCTGCTGAGTCATATTGTTCTGGATTTAGAAGATGGGCGACTGACTCGGAGTGGAATGACCCAGCACTCCATGGTCAGTTTTGTCAGGGGCTGTCTGAGAGACTAAAAGACGCCCTTGTGTTTCATGAAAACCCTGATTCTTTGGAGGCAGCTATGTCCATAGCCGTACGGATTGATAGATGCCTGAGAGAGAGGTGCAAGGTACCCCTCAACCAGAATGCACTTGTGGGGAGACTATCTCTTCTGTCCCTCGGGGCACAGAGACACTTGAGCCAGTGTCTGGTGATGAGCCTAAGCAGTTGGGTCGGGTCTCTTCATGCACTGGTAATAGGAACTTTAGGGTTCAGAGAAGACTCTTTCTTCTGTGATAGAGAAGGACATTTCATTAATATTTGTCCTTTTATTAAACCTCAAGGTGGATAAGGAAATATAAATAGGGTTCTTTCCAATAAGTCGAGTTCCCTTACTCTTGGCAGCATGAATGGGGAGTCAGAAAAGGTATATTTGTCTTCTACCTGCAATACCCGATTTCTCCTGCCTGCCACGGTGGCGCTAGACTCTGAAAATATTGAATTAGAAGTATTTGTTGACAGTGGTGCAGGGGTTAACCTTGTTGATTATCAATTTGTTCAGAGTCATAGTTTTAAAACTAGCGCATTAAGCAAAGGGATATCAGTGTTTGCTTTTGATTCCGCTCCTCTCTCAAAAAAATGTCTAACTCATATTGTGCAGGATATTTATTTGAGGGTGGGTAATTCTCATGTTGAGTCCATTTCTTGTTTTGTACTGAAGGGTTAGCCTGCTCCTCTAGTACTAGGTTTACCATGGTTGATCAAACATAATCATACCTTTGATTGGCAAACTAGTCAGATCCGTAATTGGAGTGATTTTTGTATGGACAACTGTCTCCGCGCATCAATTTCTGTGGTATCCACTAAGGTGTTACCTCCGTTTCTTTCAAATTTTTCAGACATATTCTCTGAGGGTGGAGATCAGGAGTTACCCCCTCACCGACAGTATGATTGTCCAATCAATCTTATTCCCGGAGCTAAATTTCCAAAATCTCAGTTATATAATCTTTCCCAAGTAGCTATGTGAGAGTATATTACGGAGAGTTTGGCAAAAGGACATATTAGACCATCTAAGTCACCTGAGGCTGCTGACTTCTTTTTTGTTAAAAAAAAAATGGGACCCTTAGGCTCCTTTCACACGGTCGAGTTTTCCGCGCGGGTGCAATGCGTGAGGAGGACGCATTACACCAGCACTGAATCCGGACCCATTTATTTCTATGGGGCTGTGCACATGAGCGGTGATTTTCACGCATCACTTCTGCGTTGCGTGAAAATCGCAGCATGCTCTATATTGTGCGTTTTTCACGCAACGTAGGCCCTATAGAAGTGAATTGGGCTGCGGGAAAATCGCAAGCATCCGCAAGCAAGTGCAGATGCAGTGCAATTTACCCGCATGGTTGCTTAGCAACGGGACCAGATCTTTATTATTTTCCTTTATAACATGGTTATAAGGGAAAATAATAGCATTCTTAATAAAGAATGCATAGTAAAATGAAGTGGAAGGGGTTAAAAATAATAAAAGTTAACTTACCTTAGCCACTTGATCGCGTAGTTGCGATCTGTCCTTTCTTTCCCAGCATCAGCTAAGAACTAAAGGACCTGTGATGACGTCAAATCACATGGTCCAATCACATGGTCCATCATCATGGTAAGATGAACCATGTGATTGGACCATGTGATGTGACATCATCACAGGTCCTTTAGTTCTTAGCTGATGCTGGGAAAGAGAGGACAGATGGCAACTACGCGATCAAGTGGCTAAGGTAAGTTAACTTTTATTATTTTTAACCCCTTCCACTTCATTTTACTATGCATTCTTTATTAAGAATGCTATTATTTCCCCTTATAACCATGTTATAAGGGAAAATAATAAATTCTCCAGAAGACCCGAAACCGGACTTCAGTGATGAAGTCCGGCTTAGGGTCTGGGTACCAAACATGGCGATTTTTCTCACGCGCGTGCAAAACGCATTACAAACGTTTGCACCCGCGCGGGAAGATCGCGCATATTCCCGCAACGCACCCGCCTCTTACCCGGGCGTCAAACATGACGCCCGTGTGAAAGAGGCCTTAGACTGTGTTTAGATTTACGGGAACTGAATCTTATTACTGTCCGTGATCCTTATCCTCTTCCCTTGATCCCGGATTTATTTGATCAGATTGGCGGAGCCAAGGTGTTTTCTAAGTTGGATTTAAGGGGGGTTTATAATATGATAAGAATCAGGGAGGGGGATGATTGGAAGACGGCCTTTAATACCCATGAGGGCAGTGGCGTACCTACCATATAGGCAGACCACGCAGCTGCTATGGGGCCCGTGAAGGAGGGGGGCCCAAAGTGGATGGAAGGCCCCGCCCCTAATTACACTAACATCGCTGCTTTGGCTCCACTATCACTTCTTTCTATCTGGGGCTCAGACGGGCCCTGCCTTCCCTGTGCTCAGGGTCCTCCTCCCCTTACATACTTCAATCTTCCTGCCGGGTCCTGCAGTGACAGCCAGCGTATACCAGTGCGCTTTCCTCTGTCTGTCTGCTGGGTGTTGAAATGGCCAATCAGCATTTAGCAGCGTTAATAGCCTGCTGCTGATTGGATAGTCTAGCTCAGTAGACAGAGAGAACTCAGAGGGCGGGATGCTGGACGTGTCTACCATCGCGCTGCCTGCCCTGCGCAGTGATTTATTACCACCCAGAGATGTCTCCAGAGAGCATCCCCTGCACAGCTACAGACAGAGTAAGTAGTGTGCAGTTGTGCACTGTCAAAAGTTTAAAAAAAAAAGTTCAATGGGGGAGTGTTAGTGTGAGGGGGCAGCAGCAAGCAGAGTTTAAGGGGAGGGGGGGCACTGCCCTCTACATAATCTTATCATATAGAGAACAGTGTGTCTCATGCAGCCCCATGCTTGCTGTTGATGCTTATATAGATGATGCCCCAGCAGCCCCCCCCCCCCATGAACTCTGTCACATTAGCATTAAGAAGAGTTTAAAGAGGGGGTGCTGTGCAGAGTGAGCACAAGCAGGAGGAACGGTGCTATGCGAGCTTATGCCCTGCGCTCCTTCAGCTCTGCTCACCTATAAATCGCTCTTCCTGCTTGTGCCCACTGTGCCAGCAGACAGGCAGGAGCAGTGATGTGTGCTGCACATGGCTCACTACAGCCCTAGTGAAATCTGTACTTCTGTACGCCACTGTCATGTCAGCGATGTACGAAAGTACAGATTATGAAGCACTATAGGCATTTGAATTTCAGGTGCCTGTTTCTCAAAAAAAAAAAAAAACATCTTAGAAAAAGTCACCTTATGGCACTTATAATACGTTCTAATAAACTTCATTTTGTTTACATGTACTTTACGTTAGGGATGTCCAACCTGCGTTCCTACAGCTGCTGCATGATGGAAGTAGTTTTGCAGTAGCTGGACGACTGCAGGTTGGACATCCCTGCTTTAAAGGGTTATTCAGCTTCTTTCAAGTTATCCACAAGAATGGAGACCCTGTAACCCCTGAAATGAACGGAGGGGCCACTCACATATGTGCACAGCCGTTCTAATAATTTCTATGGGAATTACGGCGATATCTGAGCAGTGTACACGTCCTGTGGATAAGGAATAGTTTGAAACGAGAATACCCCTTTAAGGTG
Organism: Bufotes viridis; assembly: GCA_033119425.1. Classification (NCBI taxonomy): domain Eukaryota; kingdom Metazoa; phylum Chordata; class Amphibia; order Anura; family Bufonidae; genus Bufotes; species Bufotes viridis. Next base: position 184,585,541 of record CM065593.1, on the reverse strand, counting down.
TTATATTGTCAGTAGTAGGCTACATACGCATGGAACCATGTCTACTTAAATATTACATTTTAATTTTAATATTAAATATTAATTTCCAGAGCAATACCTTATGGAAAATTATTTTTTTAGTTACTTTTTTAGTTATTTATCTTTAACGGTTTAATTAGTAGTGGAATGGGCCATGGGTAGGCAGTGTGTGGGGTTAGGGGGCCCAATTAAGATTTTTGCTATGGGGCACAATGATTTCTATGTACGCCCCTGCCTGAGGGCCACTTCGAGAACTTGCTCATGCCCTTTGGTTTGACTAATGCCCCGGCGGTCTTCCAGCACTTTATCAATGACATTTTTCATCATTTGGTAGGGAGGTTTGTTGTTATTTACCTCGATTACATACTAATTTACTCGCCTGATATGGAGTCTTATCAGGATCATTTAAGACAAGTAATATTGATCCTCTGGGAGAATAAATTGTATGCCAAGTTGAAAAAATGTGTGTTTGTTGTTCAGGAGCTGCAGTTTCTGGGTTACTTACTTTCTGCCTCAGGTTTTTGTATGGATCCCGAAATGGTCTGTGCGGTTCTGAAATAGGATCAACTGGAGAATCAGAAAGCTCTGATGCGTTTTTTTGGGATTTACTAATTACTAGTGGGATGCAATTTTTTCCAGGTTTTGGAAGGCATTCTGTTCTCGTCTGGGAGTTCAGTTGTCTTTCTCTTCGGCTTTCCATCCTCAGTCGAATGGACAAACTGAGCTCACTAACCAGAATCTGGAAACTTATTTGAGGTGTTTTGTTGCCGAGAATCAGGAGGAGTGGTCTTCGTTTTTGTCTTTGGCTGAGTTTGCCTTAAATAACAGTAGACAGGAGTCCACTGATACGTCACCATTTTTTGGTGCATATGGGTTTCACCCTCAGTTTGGTACTTTTTCTGGGACTCAATCCTCTGGTAGACCTGAAGAGGAGAGATTCTCTTCTTTGTTGTCTTCTATCAGGCGGCAGATTCAAATTAATTTGAAAAAAAAAATGGGCGAAAGATATAAACGGATGGCTGACAAGAGACGTATGACTGGTCTGGACCTGTCTGTGGGTGATTTGGTGTGGTTGTCCACTGAGAACATTAAGTTGAAAGTACCCTCTTGGAAGTTGGGCCCAAGATTTATTGGTCCTTACAAAATCTCGGCCATTGTTAATCCGGTTGCGTTTCGTTTGGAATTTCAGCAGGCCTGGAAGATTCATAATGTGTTTCACAGGTCTTTGTTGATGAACTATGTGGAACCTGCTGAACCATCTCCTTTGCCACCTCCTCCTGTCTTGGTAGATGGTAATCTGGAGTTTTAGATCTCCAGAATAGTCAACTCGCACGTTCTTTGTGGCTCCCTTCAGTACCTTGTACATTGGAAGGGATACGGTCCTGAGGAAAAAATGTGGGTTCAGGCGACCGATGTCAATGCTAGTCGCCTTGTGAAGGATAAAGTTGGTCCTGGGTACCCGGAGGTCACCCGTAGAAGGGGGGGGGGGGTACTGTCACTGCCTGCCCTGTGTGAGGTTTGAGAAGATCTGATAGACTTGCTGCATGTGAGTCTATCTGACAGATCTTTCTCTTTTTTTCTTGCTGTTTGTTGCTTTGGGCAGGATTCCACTTCTCACAGGTTCTGCTCATTAGCTGTTTAGTGTCTCTATTTATATCCGCCTCTCACTGCAGTCCTTAGGGTTTATATTTCCTCCTGGAGTATTCAGCTAGTGTTTGGTGGATCTCCTGCTCCCCGTCCGTCTAAAGCTAAGTCCTTCCTCCTTCCCTTCGTTGTGTGTTCTGACTAGGCCTCAGGAAGAAGCTGGTTCCTTCATGGTGGAAGGAACCGGTTGTCTTATCTCCTGCTCCCTAGCTGAGGGTTTGTTTCAGTATCAGCAGATTCCAGCGCATGAGTACTTTCACCTTTAGGATTTGCTCATGCTGTCAGCAGTCAGGGAAAGGATAAGGGATTGTCAGGTGGTGACCTTTCCCTCTTCCCTAGCTTTGGGGCCTAGTCTGGTGTTTTTGTTGTATTGGTTTTTTTCCCTTCCCTCACCTACCGTGACACAAGGCACAGCAAAGTCACTATACAATGTGCTACTGTGAGCGCCGGTGACTTCTCAAAACAGCTGATCAGATACTCATGATCTATCCAGAAGATAGATCATCAGTAAAAAAACACTTGGAAAACCCCTTTTAATGAATACTTTTTGTTTAATGCAATGTTTTTGATGCCACATGAGAACACTTAGTGCTTACCTCCAACTACCCCTTTTCGCCTTGAGGTTACAAACTGCTAATTATTTTAGACTATTTTGTATTGTACCAATATGTGAAAGTAGTATAGTTATGCCAATTGTTTGTACAAAAAAAAACATACACGAAAGCTATAAAAATACTTTAATTGCTATTTCTTAAATAATCATATTTGCAAAACATGAATTTTGGATTCAACACTACATATAATTTTTAAAATTGCATATAATTTATTTAGCAAAGGAGAAGTGTTAAAAATATCAAAAATCGCAAAACGTTACAAATCTAACAGGAATCACACAAATATCAGGTTGACAATTAAACTTTTTTTAAATTTCCATTAAACATCTAGTGCATGTGCAAAACCATTTTCTTCTAAAATTCACAAGTATCAAATAACTAACAAAAAAGAGATGTCTCGTAGATACATGAATAAGTTCACTAGCATTCACTATAAAATAGATTATAGGGTAATTAACATGAAATAACCAGTGTATTTATGACATGATAAGGGAATATCCACGTTCCAAACTGAATCACCTATGCATATTATGTAAGTTGCTTATTATATGTTGTTTATACATTTTTTGCATAAGTGTGGTCCTAAGACCTCTGAGCACAGCTATATATATATATATATATATTTGCTTAGTACTGATTTAATACAGATTTATCTTTTTGTGACATTAGCTGCATACAATAGATATTATCTTATGATAGTGATTTTAAAATTATTTTTGTCAGCTAGCATCTAATAAATAAGAACACATTGAGTGATCACACGTAACAACACATAACAAAGACCACAAAAATGTGTATGCTAATTTTGTAGACATTTTGGAAGTAATGTAGAATATGCTTCATATTTTCAGAAAACAAAGGGGGTCATTTATCAGGACCGGCATTATAGATGACGTTTTACGTCTTAATTACCTCTGCGCTAGCGATGAATCCGCCAAAGTTATGAAGAGGCGCTGGCCTCTACATAACTTCGGGGCATCCACCACTAGTCTAAATGTATGCCAGCTTCCTTGCTGGCTTAAATTTAGACCATTTTCTACGCCTAAAACAGGCACAGAAAATGACAAATTAGTTCCCTGCCCACACCACACCCCCTTTTTTAGACCTAACATGAACAGGGAAAACTTGCAGATTGCGGCACAAATAGCCTTCGCACCGCAAGCTGCGACACATATAATGTGTAAATAACCCCCAAAGTGTCTTGTAAGGCAAAATAGGCTTTGTTCACATCATGTTTATGGCCTTGGTTTAAAGGGGTTCTCCGGGCTTTTTTTTTATTGATGACCTATCCTAAGGATAGGTCACCAATATCAGATTGACGGGGGTCCGAAACCCGGCACCCCCACGATCAGCTGTTTGAGGAGACGGTGCACGCAGTGTGCATATGCCGTCTCCCTTCTCTTTTCCTGCTCACGGCTGTATGTCTATGCGACAGCAGCAGCGGGCAGGAAGAGAGTCAGGAGACGGAAGTGCACACTGCGCGCGCCGTCTCCTCAAACAGCTGATCGGCAGGGGTGCCAGGTGACAGACCCCAACCAATTTGATATTGATGACCTATCCTGAGGATAGGTCATTAATAAAAAAAAGCCCGGAGAACCCCTTTAATATATATGCCGGGACATATGCACTATAAAAATCCTTCTGACTGATGCCATACAGTGGCATCCATCACCCACAGGGTCCCATTGCAAGAAAAAACACCTTTAAATTACTGGATACCACTGTATGGAATAGCGTAGTATACTACCCCATTTTAGAGAAGGATGAAAGGACGTTCTTTTTGCCTCTGTTAGGCTTATAAAATCCTATGCACATGTTTAGCATGTATGTCTGGAGCATATGTGAACATAGCCATAAAGGTATTTAAGGAGCGGGCCTTATGTTAGTTGTTTTTACTTTAAATATTTGCATTTAATTGAAACATCTCAGACTTAGGCTACATGCACACGACCGCATGTGTTTTGCAGTCCGCAAATTACCGATCCGCAAAAAAAAAAAACAGATGACATACGTATGCCATCCATTTTTTTTTTGCGGATCCATTGCAACAATGCCTAAAACGGAAAAGAATAGGACATGTTCTATTTTTTTTCGTGGGGCTTAGAGAACGGACATATTGATGCGGACAGCACATTGAAAGGAATGGGTCCGCATCCTATCTGCAAAAAAACTGAAACGGACACAGAAACAAACATTCGTGTGCTTGTAGCCAAAGTGTGTGGCTATTTTTAAAAATGCATTATTTAATATGGACAACAACACTGGCTAAAATCTTTTTGGGATAAAAAAAAATGCTTAGATTTCTTGGATACAGAGTACAGCTTTAAGACAATCTGAAATATTACTCATTAACTCATTAGCTTAGTAGGGTAATGTATCTAGAAACAGTTTGTCAATCATAGGAGGTGGTGGTACCAAATCTTCAAGCTTCAGGTAAAATATACGCTGTAGTCCCAATGTACACAGAGCTCGCAGATCTGTAAGGAGTCTTAGTACTGCTGCAACGTCTAGCTGTCGCTTGTTTTGGCCATCCAAAGCTAAGTGGTCTTTTAAACAAGAGATGATCCTATGACGTAGTTCATTCACTTTCTTAGGATCTTTTAGACCATGTCGTTCTTTGAGAAAAAAAAACATTATTTTACATACTTTTTTTAATGATAAAATTTCAGAATGCCCAATGACAACTATATAGAACTGACATATGGAACTCTTTGTTTATGTCGGTGTACTGTTTTTAGCAGCTATCACATGAACTACAGTGCACTAGTAAGAATAGTAATCTGCTGAGATACCACTGTATAACAATTTAAAGGTTTTTTTTAGGACTCATGCACACTACCATATTTTGTGTCTGTCAGATTCAGACAGCACATGTCACCTTTGTGCTGAGCTGCAGTACATCAGCGCAGAAACTACACAGTGGACAGAACCTTCTATGTACTATATAGTTTACCTCGCCCACTGGCTGTCCAAAACAGTTGGGGGGGGGGGGGGTCGTTGCTGGATGTCAGACTCCCATCCGTCTGATATTGATTACCTGTCCTGAAGTCCAAGAAAACCCCTTTAAGAAAACATGCAATATTAATTTGAATTTATTCCTTTTCTTCTGACGAAAAAAGCCTGTCTGTGGCAAGTTGATTACAAGAAAGTTTGTTGTTTCTGATTACATTCCTCTGAACTTTTATAAAATGTATAAATAAAACATTACAAAAATGTGTCTGAACATTAGTTTAATCTGTAGAGGACTCTCGCCATACATGTACGGCGCTGGTGGACGTGACTTAAGGACTAGGGCCGTACATGTACGGCGGGCTGATTGGGAGGGTGCAGGAGCTGCGCCCGCCCGATCAGCGGCATGGACCTTGCAGTCACTGACAGCCGGGCCCCTGCTGCATACGCCAGCATCAGTGATGCCGGCATATTAACCCCTTGTATGCCGCAATCAGCTTTAACCGCGGCATGCAGAGGGTTTGCGGAGGGTATAGGGGCCCTCCGCTTCCCCATCGGTTCCCCGATGGCAGAGAAGGCAGCCCGATTCCTTCGATAGGCATCAGGGCTTGCCTTCTACGGAAGCCTGTGAGATCCAGTCCCTTAGGCCTCATACACACAACCGAATGTATTTTGAGGTTTGCAAAAAACGGATCTGCAAAAAATACGGATGACGTCCGTGTGCATTCCGTATTTTTTGGAACGGGACAGCTGGCCCCTAATAGAACAGTACTATCCTTGTCCGTAATGCGGACAATAATAGGTCATGTTGTATTGTAATGCATTGCAGAAGGGATCAGACCCCAGAAGTTGAAGTCCCAGAGTGGGACAAAAATAAAAAAGTAAAAAAAAGTGTTTTTCATAATAAAAAAAACTGTTTCAAGTAAAAAACATAAATTTCCCCAAAATAAAACACAAAAACTTGTAAAAAAAAAATAGGCAAACCAGACATATTAGGTATTGCCGCGTCCGTAATGACCGGCTCTATGAAAAAATATTACATGATCCACCCTCTCACCTGAAAACCGTAGAAAAAATAAAATAAAAACTGTGTTAAAACAATAATTTTTTGTCACCTTACATCACACAAAGTGCAAGACCAAGCGATTAAAAAGACGTATGCCCCCCCAAAAAGTTCCAATCAAACCGTCACCTCGTCCCGCAAAAATGAGAACCTAGATAAAACAATCGGGCAAACAATAAAAAAAAACTATGGCTCTCAGAATATGGAGACACTAAGGCCCCTTTCACACGGGCGAGTTTTCCACGCGGGTGCAATGCGTGAGGAGGACGCATTGCACCCGCACTGAATCCGGACCCATTCATTTCTATGAGGCTGTGCACATGAGCGGTGATTTTCACGCATCACTTCTGCGTTGCGTGAAAATCGCAGCATGCTCTATATTGTGCGTTTTTCACGCAACGCAGGCCCCATAGAAGTGAATGGGGCTGCGGGAAAATAGCAAGCATCCGCAAGCAAGTGCGGATGCAGTGCGATTTTCCCGCATGGTTGCTTAGCAACGGGACCAGATCTTGATTATTTTCCCTTATAACATGGTTATAAGGGAAAATATTAGCATTCTTAATAAAGAATGCTTAGTAAAATGAAGATGAAGGGGTTAAAAATAATAAAACTTAACTTACCTTTGCCACTTGATCGCGTAGTTGCGATCTGTCATCTCTCTTCGTGCTTTAACTAACAGCTTATGGACCTGTGATGACGTCACATCACATGGTCCAATCACATGGTCCATCTTACCATGGTATTTTTCAGATTTGGTATTGTCGCGTCCATAGCAACCTGCTCTATAAAAATAGCACATGATCTAACCTGTCAGTTGAACACTGTAAATAACAAAAACTAAAAATGGTGCAAAACAGCTATTTTTTGTTACCTTGCCTCACAAAAAGTGTAACCAAAAATCATATGTACCCTAAAAAAGTACCAACAAAACTGCCACCTTATCCCATAGTTTCCAAAATGGGGTCACTTTTTTGGAGTTTCTATTCTAGGGGTGCATCAGGGGGTCTTCAAATGTGACATGGTAACTTAAAATTATCCTAGTGAAATCTGCCCTCCAAAAACCATATGGCATTCCTTTCCTTCTGCGCCCTGCCTTGTGCCCGTACAGTCGTTTGTAAACTACAGAATTAGGGTAATAAATATTGAGTTTTGTTTGGCTGCTAACCCTTGCTTTGGTACTGGAAAAAATGGATTAAAGGGGTTCTTCACTTTGTTTAAACTAATGATCTCTCCTCAGGATAGATCATCAGCATCTGATCGGCTGGGGTCCGACACCCGGGACCCCCGCCGATCAGCTGTTTGAGAAGGCAGCGGCCTTCTCACTGTTTACAGCTGCTAGCACCCCGCCCAGTGACGTCACGACTTGTATCAAGTGGCGTGGGCGAGGCTAAGCTCTGTTCACCGAATGGAGCTTAGCCCTGCCCACGCCACTTGATACAAGTTGTGACATCACTGGGCGGGGCGCTAGCAGCAGTAAACAGTGAGAAGGCCGCGGCGCTCCTGCAGCGCCGCTGCCTTCTCAAACAGCTGATCGGCAGGGGGTCACGGGTGTCAGACGCCGGCCGATCAGATGCTGAGGATAGATCATCAGTTGTAACAAAGTGAAGAACCCCTTTAAAGTGGAAAATCTGCCAAAAATGTGAAATTCTGAAATTTCTTCTACATTTTCATTTAATTATTGTGGAACACCTAAAGGGTTAAGAAAGTTTGTAAAATCTTTTTTAAATACCTTGAGGGTGTAATTTCTAAAATGGGGTCATTTTTGGGTGGTTTCTAAGCACCACAAAGTGACATCAGACCTGAACTGGTCCTTAAAAAGTGGGTTTGGGAAATTTTCTGAAAAATTTCAAGATTTGCTTCTAAACTTCTAAGCCTTGTGATGTACCCAAAAAATAAAATGGCATTCACAAAATGATCCAAACATAAAGTAGACTTATTATATGAGGTATCGCTATCTGTTTTAAAAGCAGAGAAATTGAAATTTGGAAAGTTGCGAATTTTTTTAAATTTTTTGTAAATTTGGTATTTTCTTTTAAATAAAAATGAAAAATATTGACTGAAATTTACCCCTATCATGAAGAACAATGTGTCACGAAAAAACAGTCTCAGAATGGCATGGATAAGTAAAAGCGTTCCAAAGTTATTACCACATAGAGTGACACATGTCAAATTTCCCCAAAACGGCCTGGTCCTTAACCACCTGAGGACCGCCTAACGCACGGATGCGCCCGGCGGGTGGTCCTCTTACTTTGGATCGACGCATCGGCGCGTCATCTCGCGAGACGCGAGATTTCGCGCTGATGCCGCCGCGCATGCACACTGCGCGGCGGTCAAAAGTTCGAGAAGGAGTTGGTCATCAGCCTGCCAGCCAATGATCATCGCTGGCAGGCTGATGACTTTTAAAAAAAAAGGAATCACAAGCCATCTAACACATTATATTTATAAATATAATGTGTTAAATGGCTTCTGTGCTCTCTGCTGGGTCCTTTTCGTCGGTTGGACCCAGGAGAGAGCACACCTCTACTGTAAGTACACCAAGCACACTCCACATAGGCCCTGATCACCCCCCATAACCCCAATTAACCCCTTGATCACCCCTTTCAATCAATCACCTGTTAGCTTCCGTTAGCGCCCAGCCCACCGCACCGCAGTCACCGATTCGCTGATTTTATAGTATCTGTAAGTGAGCAGAACTGATCACAGTCAGATCTATATTAGTATTAGTGTCACCTTAGTTCGCCCCCCACCCAAATCGCAGTGTTTGCCCGATCAGGCCTGATCGGTCGCACACATGTGCGTTCACCCACGCCCACCCCACCGCAGTGACAATTTTTTTTTTTTTTATCACTGCACAATCACTTCACAAGCGCTGCGGCGATAAAAAAATCTGTTTTGATCTTTTTTAATCAATCCCAGCAGCTTCCTGTACTTCGCTAGCCTCCCATTTGTAAGACAGGCTTGCTCTTTTTCTTGGGTAGTCTCAGGGAATACCCCCTAAATTTAGTTGTCCAAATGTCAAATAAGGGGTATTCCTCTGAAGAGGCCTACAGGATTCTGACCCAGTCTGATGAGGAATGGGAACCCTTATCTGCAGTGGCAGTCTGACCTAAAGTTCGGATGAGGAGGTTGAGGTCCCTGATAGCACCAGGCGTACCCGCCCCGTGTCGCTAGACCACAGGTTGCGCAGGATCCGTTTCAAGGGCAGCAGAGTGGGGCTGGCGCTGCCAGATTACGTGGTGAGGCATACACCAGCAGCGCAGCCCATCCTGGACCTACTACCAGCACTGCCGTAGAACATGGTGAAGTGGCGAGCACCAGAAGGGCAGTTGAAGCTGGTACAGTGGCACGTGCAATAGTTCCCCCGTCGCAGCCACGGCCCGTAGAGCCCCTAGATTCCCTGAAGTGCTGGCAAACTCTGATTGGCAGCCCCCAACTTCAGCCGCACCATTAGTTCCCCCTTTCACCGCCCAGTCAGGAGTTCGGGTGGAGACAGCTCAGATCGGATCAGCACTGGGGTTTTTTGAGCTGTTCTTCACTGTGGAGCTCTTTGACCTAGTCGTGGCAGAAAGAAATCGGTATGCCACTCAATTTATAAACGCCAACCCGGGAAGCTCTTATGCCCAGTCTTTCCAGTGGAAACCAGTCCAAGTTTCCGAATTTAAAACTTTTCTGGGCCTTCTCCTCAACATGGGCCTAACCAAAAAGCATGAATTGCGGTCATAATGGTCCACGAACCCAATTCATAACATGCCCATGTACTCTGCTGTCATGTCCAGGACACGATTTGAGACCATCCTGTGTTTCCTGCACTTTAGCGACAACACCACCTCCCGTCCCAGAGGCCACCCAGCTTTTGACCAGCTCCACAAAATTCGGCCCCTCATAGACCACTTCAACCTGAAATTTGCAGATACATCTGCGTAGACGAGTCCCTGATACATTTTACCGGGCGCCTTGGCTTCAAACAGTACATCCCAAGCAAGCGCGCCCGGTATGGGGTCAAATTGTATAAGCTCTGTGAAAGGGCCACAGGCTATACACACAAATTTCGGATCTATGAGGGAAAAGATCAGACCCTGGAGCTGGTCGGTTGCCCTGACTACCTGGGGAGCAGTGGGAAGATAGTCTGGGACTTGGTGTCACCCTTATTCGGCAAGGGGTACCATCTTTATGTGAATAATTTTTACACAAGTGTTCCCCTCTTCAGGCATTTGTTCCTAGAACAGATTGGCTGCTGTGGCACCGCGCGACCTAGTCGCCGGGGCTTCCCCCAATGGCTCATTACCACCCGTCTTGCAAGGGGGAGAGGGTTGCCTTGTGTAACGAAGAACTGCTCGCGGTGAAATGGAGAGACAAGCGTGACATTTAAATGCTCTCCTCCATTCACGCAGACACGACAATCCAAATTGAACGGGCAACCAGTGTCATTAAAAAGCCCCTCTCGGTCCACGACTATAATTTGCTCATGGGAGGGGTGGACTTCAATGACCAGATGTTGGCCCCATATTTGCTTTCCCGCAGGACCAGACGCTGGTATAAGAAGGTGTCTGTATATCTAATTTAATTGGCTATATATAATAGTTTTGTTCTCTACAGTAAGGCTGGGAGAACAGGATCCTTCCTCAAATTTCAGGAAGAGATCATCGAGATCATTCCGTGGCCCCAAACCCCAGTGTAGTGAGCCGTCTACACGACCGACACTTCCCCAGTGTCGTTGCTGGTACCTCAAACCAACCGCCACCCCGAAAAAGATGTCGTGTCTGTAGCAGGAGTGGAATAAGGCGTGACACCCGTTATATCTGTCCTGACTGTCCTGATCACCCTGCCCTATGCCTAGGGGAGTGTTTCCGAAGTACCACACTCAGGTACACTTAGGGACGTAGGGATTGCAGGACTCAGGTAGTTTTTACACTCAGGATCTAGGGTCTCTTAGGATACTAGGTTTTGAGAGACCCTAACACATTGGGGTGCTGGTGTGCTACAGCAGAATTGTGAAACGGTAGAAACCTCTCCTTTCACTTGGGATAAAGTGCATAATGTACTTCGCACCATCTCTGTGTGATATACACTTTACACATTGTCACATGGGAAAGGAGAGGTTTCTGTTAGGAAAATAAAGAGTGAAATGGTAAGAAAAAAATAAAAATTAAACAGGTAGCAAAAAAAAAAAATCTTGAATTAGTTCAGGTTTTAAAAGTTTTATGATGTTCAGGTTAATAAAAAAAGTTTTATGTTCAGGTTTTATAAAGTTTGTAACGTTCAAGTTTATGAGCCTGCTGCCTGTTTTTTCTTCTCCTTTTTTTTTTTCCCCCCTAACCACCCTTTATTTTCCAGGTAGAACAACGGACCAACCGACGAAAACGCTGCAGCACTGATGTGCATTCTGAGAGAAGACACGTGAAGTCGGGTGTATGCGGCGCTGCAAGACGAGATTTCTTCTCTGCAGTACAGGTACGTTTGCCCAGGCATATGAGCTTAGGAGAGGTGTTGGAGTTCATATGCTTTGGCAAACACTTTGTATCAAAAATCTGGCAAAGATGTCTTCATCCACAACGATCGATTGATCGATGTGAATGGAGAAATCATGTTTGCCAGGACATAGGAGCTGAAGTGGGTTTGAATGTTTGGGCGGAGCCCCTATGTCCTGGCAATCGCCAGGCCCCTCTTTTTTTTTCTTGCATATTTTTTGGCAGAGATTTTTTCATCCACATCGATCGATGCGAATGAAGAAATCTGTGCTGTTCATTTTTTCTTTCAGCCCAGAGGCTGAACGGAAAAAAAAATCTCATTACCCGTATGCTCCATATAAGGAGAATAGCAAAAACTCCTAATGCTGGCCATACATGTAATGATTGCGGAGACCCTCAAATGCCAGAGCAGTACAAAAACCTCACATGTGACCCCATTTTGGAAAGAAGACACCCCAAGGTATTCGCTGAGGGGCATATTGAGTCCATGAAAGATTGAACTTTTTGTCACAAGTTAGTGGAAAGGGAGACTTTGTGAGAAAAAACAAAAAAATCAAATTCCGCTAACTTGTGCCAAAAAAAAAATCTTCTATGAACTGGCCATGCCCCTCACAGAATACCTTGGGGTGTCTTCTTTCTAAAATGGGGTATTTTTTACTGCCCTGGCATTTTAGGGGCCCTAAAGCGTGAGAAGAAAAATGCGTAAAAATGCCATCCTAAAAGGTACTCATTGGAATTAGGGCCCCTTTGCGCATCTTGGCTGCAATAAAGTGTCACACGTGGTATCGCCGTACTCAGGAGAAGTAGGGCAATGTGTTTTGGGGTGTATTTTTACATTTACCCATGCTGGGTGTGAAAAATATCTTAGTAAATTGACAACTTTGTATAAAAAAAATGGAAAAAGCTGTCATTTACAGAGATATTTTTCACACACAGTATGGGTATATGTAAAAATACACCCCAAAACACATTTTCCTACTTCTCCTGAATACGGCGATACCACATGTGTGACACTTTTTTGCAGCCAAGATGTGCAAAGGGGCCCTAAATCCAATAAGTACCTTTAGGATTTCACAGGGAAATTTTACGCATTTGGATTCCAGACTTCTTCTTACGCTTTAGGGGCCCCTAAAATGCCAGGGCAGTATAAATACCCCACAAGTGACCCCATTTTAGAAAGTAGACACGCCAAAGTATTCCGTGAGGAGTATAGTAAATTCATGTAAAATTTTATTTTTTGTCACAAGTTAGTGGAATATGAGACTTTGTAAAAAAAAAAAAAAAAGAAAAATTACATTTCCGCTAACTTGTGACAAAAAATAAAAACTTCCATGAACTCACTATGCCCATCAGCGAATACCTTAGGGTGTCTACTTTCCGGAATGGGTTCACTTCTGTGGTATTTTTACTGTCCTGGCATTTTAGGGGCCCCTAAAGTGTGAGAAGCAGTTTGGAATCCAAATGCGTAAAATTGCCCTGTGAAAGGCACTCATTGGTTTTAGGGCCCCTTTGCGCATCTTGGATGCAAAAAAGTGTCACACATGTGGTATCGCCGTACTCAGGAGAAGTAGGGCAATGTGTTTTGGAGTGTATTGCCCTACTTCTCCTGAGTACGGCAATACCACATGTGTGCCACTTTTTTGCAGCCAAGATGCGCAAAGGGGCCCTAAATCCAATGAGTACCTTTAGGATTTCACAGGGCATTTTTACACATTTGGATTCTCATGCTTTAGGGGCCCCTAAAATGCCAGGGCAGTAAAAATACCCCACAAGTGACCTCATTTCGGAAAGTAGACACCCTAAAGTATTCGCTGATGGGCATAGTGAGTTCATGGAAGTTTTTATTTTTTGTCACAAGTTAGTAAAAAAAAAAAATCTATTTCCGCTAACTTGTGACAAAAAATAAAAACTTCCATGAACTCATTATGCCCCTCAGTGAATACCTTAGGGTGTCTACTTTCCGAAATGGGGTCATTTATGGGGTGTCTCTACTGTCTGTTCATTGTAGTACCTCAGGAAACAGGACAGGTGCTCAGAAAGTCAAAGTGCGGAAATTCACTTTTTTGCACCATAGTTTGTAAACGCTATAACTTTTACCCAGACCAATACATATACACTTATTGCATTTTTTTTTATCAAAGACATGTAGAACAATAAATTTAGAGAAAAATTTATAGAGAAATGTAGTTTTATTTGGCAAATTTTCCAACAGAAAGTGAAAAATTTAATTTTTTTGCAAAAATTTCGTCAAAAAAGTAAAATATAAAAAAATTTTAAAATGTCAGCAGCAATGAAATACCACCAAATGAAATTTCTATTAGTGAGAAGAAAAGGAGGTAAAATTAATTTGAGTGGTAAGTTGTATGGCCGAGCAATAAACCGTGAAAGTAGTGTAGTGCAGAATTGTAAAAAGTGGCCTGGTCATTAAGGGTTTTTAAGCTAGGGGGGCTGAGGTGGTTAAGGTGAAAGGGGTCCTGAAGGGGTTAAAATGTGTACAGTGTTATCAGGGATTACCTATCATCAGTGTTCTGTGCTTGGTATACTATGAAGGGGCTCAAATTTGAACTGCTGCCCCTTCAAATAGTTAACTGGCGGGGGTGCCGAGAGTTGGACATCCACTGATACTAACCTATCCTGAGAGTTTGATTACCAACATGAATGACTATAGTTTTTATGATTCCTGTCCCCTCTCACAGATATTGCCCCTAATTACAGCTGCCTGCATGTCTCTCTATTTGGCTACCTGCACACAGGTACAGGTCAACATGCAGAAGATCTGCACAAATTTCCGTGTGGATATTGGTGCATTTACGCACCCAAACCGCAATACCTAATAGCGTTTCTTTTGTATGGATTTACCACTGATCTCACACTTCATTTGAAAAGGGTGAAATCCGCAACTAAGGCTACAGTGTAAAACAGACGTATAGCAGATAACGTCCGCCACACATCCATTTTAAGAACAATGGTAGTCTATGGGGTTATTCACATGGCACTTTTTTTTGACGGCCCTTGATTAAGGATGATGTTCTATCTTGTTCATTTTCTCTGACCAACAGACCCCATACAATTGAAAAGGACCGTTTGTAATGTTCGTTACTCAGAAAGGCATTAGTGAAAAAAATACACGTCCATTTAAAAACAGGCAGTTTATCCATGTTTAACAGACATTTTTTTTCTCTGTCATGTGCATGTAACCTAAAACAGTGAATATAATTGTTATTCTGTGGATTTGCAGGTTAGTTTCCACACAGTGTACACAAAATTTGTTTGACCACATTAGCCCCCCTAGCTTAAACACTCTTAGGCCTCTTTCACACGGGTGTCATGTTTGACGCCCGGATAAGAGGCGGGTACGTTGCGGGAATATGTGCGATTTTTCCGCGCGGGTGCAAACGTTTGTAATGCGTTTTGCACGCGCGTTTGAAAAATCGCCATGTTTGGTACCCAGACCCGAAGCCGGACTTCATCACTGAAGTCCGATTTCGGGTAGAGTATTCTGGAGAATTTATTATTTTCCCTTATAACATGGTTATAAGGGAAAATAATAGCATTCTTAATAAAGAATGCTTAGTAAAATGAAGAGGAAGGGGTTAAAAATAATAAAAGTTAACTTACCTTAGCCACTTGATCGCGTAGTTGCGATCTGTCTTCTCTTTTCAGCATCAGCTAACAACTAAAGGACCTGTGATGACGTCACATCACATGGTCCAATCACATGGTCCATCACCATGGTAAGATGGACCATGTGATTGAACCATGTGATGTGACGTCATCACAGGTCCTTTAGTTGTTAGCTGATGCTGGAAAGAGAAGACAGATCGCAACTACGCAATCAAGTGGCTAAGGTAAGTTAACTTTATTATTTTAACCCTTCCTCTTCATTTTACTAAGCATTCTTTATTAAGAATGCTATTATTTTCCCTTATAACCATGTTATAAGGAAAATAATAAAGATCTGGTCCTGTTGCTAAGCAACCATGCGGGAAAATCGCACTGCATCCGCACTTGCTTGCGGATGCTTGCGATTTTCCCGCAGCCCCATTCACTTCTATGGGGCCTGCGTTGGGTGAAAAACGCACAATATAGAGCATGCTGCGATTTTCACGCAACGCAGAACGCTCATGTGCACAGCCCCATAGAAATGAATGGGTCCGGATTCAGTGCGGGTGCAATGCGTCCTCCTCACGCATTGCACCCGCGCGGAAAACTCGCCCGTGTGAAAGGGGCCTTAATGACCAGGCCACTTTTTACAATTCTGCACTACACTACTTTCACGGTTTATTGCTCGGTCATACAACTTACCACCCAAATGAATTTTACCTCCTTTTCTTCTCACTAATAGAGCTTTCATTTGGGGGTATTTCATTGCTGCTGACATTTTTACTTTTTTTGCTATTAATCCAAAATGACAGAAATTTTTGCAAAAAAATGACATTTTTCACTTTCTGTTGTAAATTTTCATGTGAGACTGACTTACCAAGGCATCCCAGCTACAAACAGTACCTTAGTAAATGACTAATCTTACTGCATTTAAAGCGGTAGCTCTATCTTGGCCTTTCATATCCAAGATGGAAATATCCAGTATCCCCAGGAAAGGCAGTTTTACAGAACTGGCAAAGCACTCCATAGAGGTAAATGGGAGCTAGACACACAGCTTAGCACAGCAAGCTACAGCAGTAAAATGTCCCGTTAGTGCTCCTTAGTCCCCACACAATAGTTATGCCCCCTTAGTGCCCCCATACAATAGTCATGCCCCCTTAGTGGCCCTACAAAATAGTCATGTACCCTTCACAGTAATTATGCCACCTAAGTGCCCCCACACAGTAGCCATGTCCCCATAGTGGCCCTCCACAAACAGAAGTTATGCCACATTCTCAGTAAAATGTCCCCTTAGTGTCCCTTCACAGTAGTCATGCCCTTTAGTGTCCCCACAGAGTAAATATTCCCTTTTAGTGCCTCCACACATTAGTCATGCCCCCTTACTGTTCGCACACAATATTCATTCCGTCTTAGTGCCCTCTTCACAGTAGAATGCCCCCTTATTACCCCTTCACAATAGTCATGCCCCATTGGCACCCCACACAGTAGTTATGCCCACATAGTGCTCCCACACGGTAGTAATGCCTACTTTGTGTCGTTAAACTGGAGGTTTACCCCTGGAGTGCCCCTCTTACAGTAGTATTCATCCCTTAGTGCCCCCCTTACAGTAGTTATGCCCCATGTAGCAGCAATAAAAAAAGTAAAACTAACCTAGCCCCGTTCCCCTTATGATCGGAGCACATCCCATTCTCCCCATGCAGTCATGTCATCACGCCTGCTGGGCTGAGTAGGAGAGTGCACAGGCCAGGGGATGATCCTTGGCCCATGCACGCTCCAAAGGTTTGCTGCTTATAGGCTCCAGCAGCAGCAATCTCATTTTGGTTGTGAATCTTGAAACCAAATCTTGTAAAATGTATTATTAATTTTGATAAAGCACTAGATATTAGTTGACTGCACTTCATATATTATAGATTATGCACAGTTATTCCCAACTGACAAGACATATTTTATTGTATTACACAATTCACCTTAAATCATAAGTGTTTCTTTGTTATATGTTTACTTTTTTATATATGTCGTATTTCTATTTCAAGAATTAAAGGCTACACAATATTAGAATTAGTGTGTGACAAAAATGACACAAGGTGCTCTAGATTTTTTTCTTCTTCTCTTCTTGTCATGAATGCTCAATTACTATGGCAACCATTATTTATTCAGTGAATTCAAGTAAAGATCAATATAGCTCACCAGTCTTGTCAGGGCTGCTACTCATGTTCCACAAGCAATTTAAACACACTCCAGTAGAAACTCGACTCTTTATAAGTCACCTTTATGGTCAACTTAATTTAACAAAAGATTACATATGGCAGATATTTCTATTAGTCTACTAGTCATTTATCAGATCTATTTTGAAAGCGTAGTCTGTGTACATGTCAGTAGACCACAGACACACAATTTCGTCGGTGAAACCTGCAGATTCAACCTCATGTTGATGGCGACTAACAGACTGTACCCCAGTTTCATCAGGAAAACTAGGGATTAGGTAGGTTAGATTCAAGTCGTCTGAATCTATTATTTATCCAAGGTATGCTGTGCCATGAGTATTTGCTAATCACTACCTCGCTATACAAATTACATTCCCATTCTGCGTATATAGTACCAGCTAACAAATATTAATAGTAGCTAGTACTGTTGGCTTGATCTTTGTCCATCAAGCAGCAAAATAGGAGTGAATTATGACATTTAGAGATGAGCAAATTTTTCAAAATTTCGATTCGCTGGTTTGCCTAACTTTTAAGGAAAAATTTGATTCGATCCGAATATATTAGCGGCAAATTACGTTAAAAAAAGTGGCTATTTCCTGGCTGCTGAGAGCCTTTATAGTGGTGTAGAAGTAACACACATAGGGAGTCTGCTTTAGTAGTGAAATAATACTGTGAGTCCGTATGACATGCAGATCACAGGCGTCGCTCTTAGAATCACTGCATATTTCACTTATTTGGGCGGTCACGGGGGCCAAAACTGACCAAATAACTCAAGTATGAACTCAGCCTTACAGGTCGATGTTAGCGCCAAGAAGAAGTGCACTCCTTTTACACAGTCGCCAGCTGATTCCACATCGATGTCAACAGAAACTGTTCTATTAAACGCGTATACAAGTAGAGCCCACCTGACAGAATGGATACGGTGTCAGTAGTAAGTTTGTGTTGACGTCACTGATTAATTTGCCCATCCTCTGATTCGTCAGAACAATAACCCACAAAAAACGGATCCTGTCTGTGGAGCATACGCTTTCACTCGGTCAGCATTTGCTTAATAATCCATCACTATTGCTAATGCCCCCCCAAAAAACAGGAGTGGATCTAAAACAGATATGACACGTGAATGGAATATTTGCATGTCTTCTGTGTTTTGTACCCACTCCTGCTTTTGGCTACCAAATCATAAGCCAATTCTAATAGGACCATACGGGCCCTATAGCTGCTACACAGACAGGATCCGTTGTGCGTCTCATTATTCCTTCCTTCTGACAGATGAGAAGAAAGGTCAAATAAATGATTATGTCAGCCAGCCCGAAAGCCAAAATAGTAGACCAGTCATGAAGTGGGGAGAGTGGGAACAGCATGAGAAGTCCACAGAGTGGACCTATGACATAGTGGTGAAGTGGAAGCAGCATCAGGAGACCACAGAGTGACTCAATGACAGGGTCTACAGTTGGCAGCAGTATGAGGAGGTCACCGAGTGGCATAATGACAGAGTCTGGAGGTGGCAGCAGGAGGAGGCCACAGAGTGGCACAATGACAGAGTCTGGAGGTAGCAGCAGCATGAGTAGGCCACAGAGTGGCACAATGGCAGTGTGGAGGTGGCAGCAGTAGCATCAGGAGACCACAGAGTGGCACAATGAAATAGTGTCACATTTTGGACGGACAGGCGAGTTCTCCTTGAGGTAACTATGCCCCCTGCCACACAAAACACCCACTCTGATGTCACACTACTGGCCAGGCAGCACAGCTTTTCCTAGGCAAACTCTGCTAGTTGCGGCCAGAAATCCAGTTTGGCTACCCAGTAGTCCAGTGGATCTTCAATGTGGGGTGGCAGGGTGCTGTCCAAGTATGCCACTACCTGCTGGTTCAGGTCCTGCTCCAGGTCTACCTGCTGCTGGTGGTGAGTAGTTTCTTCACTATGCGGGTAAAGAAAGCTACTCATCAGTGACTGTAGACTCAGGCTGCTGCTGATGGAGCTGAGTGGAACATGAGCGCAGTGCCCCCCCCCCTCCCCCAGTCAGAACTGTGAGAGGATGGACGATGGAGCAGATAGGCAGCGGCCAACTGACTACATAGTATGTCTCTGTAGTAGTTCAGTTTGTCCTCCCTCTCAGTGAGTGTAAAAAGGCCCCCATTCTGGACCAGTAGCGAGGGTCCAACAAGGTGGAGATACAGAAGTCATCCCTCTGCCAGATGGTGACAATTCGGCTGTCACTACACAAGCAAGTGAGCATGCAACGGGCCATTTGTGCAAGTGACTCGGTGGGAGTCCCTGTCTCCATCTCCACTACATAATGCCACAATGTGCCTGGGTCCTCTGTCTCGTCTTCCTCATCGCCCTGTAGCTCCTCTGGCTGCTTCTGTTCCTCCTCTCCTGTCAGCTGAGTAAAAAACCACCTATTTCGCTACATATTGCCTGTGCTCCAATCTCCTCCTCCCCCTCTTCCAGTTCAGCCCCCACGGCTCATGTGGCCGTTAGATCTAGGCGCAACGTCTCCAGTCCCCTAACCAGCCATTGTTACCACCATCTGTTCCAGGACATGAAGCAGTGGAATGACGACGTTCATACCGTAGTCCTGGCGACTGACAAATAACGTGGCGTCCTCAAAGGGCCTGAGCAAACGGCAGGTGTCACGCATGAGCTGCCACTGGCTGACATCGAAGTTACACAGGGGAATACTCCTATCCGGTTGCATCATCAAGAAATCGTTGATGGCCTTTCTCTGTTCGTATAGTCGGTCCAACATATGGATGGTGGAATTCCAACGGGTGGAAACGTTGCATATCAGCCTATGTTGGGGAATGCCATTCTTCCGCTGCAGCTCAAGGAGGGTGTGCTTTGCAGTGTACGAGTGACTGAAGTCCATGCAAAGTTTCCTGGCCATTTTTAGGATGTCTTGCAGATGGATGGAAGACTTCAGGAACCGCTTGACAACCAGATTGAACACATGTGCCATGCAGGGCGCATGGCTCAGCCTTCATTGACGCAGTGCCGACACCATGTTCTTCTCGTTGTGGGTTATCGCAGAGAAAGCTAGGATTCGATTTCTTGACACTTCACACGGAGCAGTTCCTCCCCTGTGTGACTCCGTTCGCCAAGGCAAACCAGGGGTAGAACAACGTGACACCTCCGAGCCCTGCACATTTGGTATGCTGGAGGGGCACTGTGACTTGTCCCTGCAGTGGAGGCTGGGGACATGGTGGAGGATGAGGAGGCAGAGGTGGACATTGTCGCAGGACCAACGGCGTGACAACGTGGAGGCGGAAGCGGCGTGACCTATCCAAGTTGCTGGTGTGGCTGTGCAGTAACCACATTCACCCAGTGGGCCGTAAAGGACATGTATTGCCCCTGACTGTAGTTATAGCTCCACACGTCAGCGCTGCCGTGCACTTTGGCTGACACCGACAGGCTCAAGAACTGGCCCACCTTCTGTTCTACATGTGTGTGCAGGGCTGGTACTGCCTTTTTCCGCAAAGAAGTGAAGTGACGGCTTGGGACTCTCCATCTCGGCTCGGCACAAGCCATCAGTTCTCTGAAAGGTGCAGTCCACCACTTGGAAAAGGAGGGACTGAAGCACCAGCAACTTGGACAGGAGTACATTCAGCTTCTACGCATGTTGGATGCGTGCATGTATACTGTTACCTCTTGGCAATCACTTCTGTGATCGACTGCTGATGGAATGACTGACGAGGAGTAGCAGCAGCAGCATCTGGACCAGCAGAAGATGGGATTGACAGACAGCTCCCTCTGGCTGAGGTGGTGGAGCCTTGACTGGCTGAAACTGGGTGTGTGCCACTGGGTGATGTAGCGGTAGCTGCGGCAGGTTGGACCACCACATTGGAGCCACGGCTCTCTCAGGCCACTTTATGTTGACGCTGCATTTGATGACACAGTAGTGCCAACATTGGCACCCTGCCCACGCTTCACCCTCTGCCCACATATTCTACATATGGCCATGTTAACCTCCTCCGACAGCTTCACAAAAAACTGCCACACCACTGAGTACCTGATTTTTCCCCCCAACACTACTTACTGGCTGACTGCTACCGCCGCTGTGTCCGTGAACCCGTGCACCAATACTTTCCGGGCAAGTAGGCTGCTGCAAAGCTGGTGGTCTACCCCGTGCCGTTTGGCTGCCGACCTCCCACTGCTGCCACCCTGCTAACTCCCGGCCACGCTAGCAACTTGCTGGCTCAACCCCTGCGTGACGGACAAGCTGCCACCCTCTTCTCCTGATGATGACAAAGCCCCTTCTTCACCCGGCTCCCAAGTGCAATCGGCTTTATCATCATCAAGTAGTGTCTGCGTTCACTGATGTCCTCCTCAACGGCCTCTGGGTCAGGAGCCTGACCACTCGCAACACAAGCTCCCGTGCCACTCTCCTCATCACTACTTGCCCGCCTAGCGGAGGAAGCGGCGGATGTCTCTTCCACATCTTGGCAGTAGCTGCTGACTGTTCTCTAGTAGCACTTCCTTGCTGAAAAGTGAAACTGAGCCCACTGCATGTATTACTTCTCGCGATGAGGGAACAGGGAACTTGGGATGACGTGGATGACCGAGGTAACCAATCAAGAACCGCTGGGTTGCTGGTCAAAAAACGACCACTAGATGACACTGGGAGCTCAGGCCTCTCGCTGCGACTACTGCTGCCACGACCCCTTACTCTGCTGCGACCTCTGCTTGCACCAGAAACATTCAGGCCTTTGCCACTCCTCTGTGCATGGCCTGGCACTTCTCTGCCTGACATACTTGTAGCTTAACTAAACAAATTAAACGGAAATTAAACACCCCTAAAAGCGACAAATATATTTTTCTTTTTGAACCGAAATAGGCCACTAAACGCTTTCACCACAATTAACAGAGAAAATGCCTTGAGAATATATTTTTCTTGTTGTACTAAAATACGACTATACGCTTTGACCAGAAAAAACGCAAAGACTGAGGTGCGTATATATTTTTCTAGTAGTACTGAATACCTATATGCTTTGACCAGAAAAAAATTAAAGAGTGAAGTGCGTATATATATTTCTTGCAGTACTGAAATCCGCCTCTATACGCTCTCAACAGAAATCACTGCAGCAGTGAAATGAGAATATATATTTCTTGTTAAACTGAATTAGGCCAGGATACGCTTTGACCAGAAGAAAATTAAAGAGTGAAGTCTGTATATATATTTCTTGAAGTACTGAAATCCTCCCCTATAAGCTTTCACCAGAAATAACTGCAGAAGTGAACTGAGAATATATTTTTCTTGTAGTACTGAATAAGATATGATCTAAGCTACTAAAGGCTTCTCAACATAACACTTGCACCCCAATTACAAAAAGCTGGAATGACTGAGCTGTCCAATGACTATTAGGATCCCCGAGCAATCTTTCCCTGCACTTGTAAATCACTTTCCTATCAATGTCCCTAGTGCCTTCTGACGTCTCTCCCTACACTAAGATGCTGTGAAATGATTCCTCCCTATCCTTTCCCTGCACTTATAAATCGTTTTTTCTGTCTTTTTTTTCCACAATCGTTTTTCCGCTGTCCATAGCACCTTCAGAGGTCTGTCCCTGCACTCTGAACGCTGGAAAAATGTCTGACTGTAAGATGGCTGCCGTATTTATAAGGCTGTGACATCACAGGGATGGCTGGCTGCTGATTGTCTGCATGCAGCCATCTTAATCTAGGTGATCCCACCTTCCCAGAGTTCCTTGCCCATGTCCTCAGTCCTCACTCGAGTAGCTGCCATTTTAGGAAAATTGTGATTCGTTACCACGAAGCGCGAGGAAATTCGCATTAGTTGCGAATCAAATTTTTCCTGAATTTCTAAACAAATTCCACTTCATCAGCTTTGATTCGCTCATCTCTAATGACATTCACAAACATTCATATTATTAATATGAATCTGTTGGTTTCATTACGTCATATTGTGCACATTGTATTGTGCTGACTTTCCCAAACGGTATGTTACTTCCAAATAGAATGACTGGTCCCAGAGATTCAGTTTTTGTCAGGATTTGCCTGACACAATTAAGGACTTCTTACTGAGCTATACTTCATCTGACATTTGGCCAGACAACTTAGGGAATGCAGAAGAGAACGTTCATCCACACCCGTTCCTTATTCCAGCCAGATTTGCCATCCAACTTTTCCAAGGTGTCTGCTTCCACCGATGAACCTATGCTGCTGGGTGTTACTGGGTCTCCTCAAGACAGAAGGAGCTTCAGCAGGAAAAAAGGATTAGGCCCTATTCACACGTTCGCAATGTTCGTCCGCACCCATTCCGCAAATCTGCGGAACAGGTGCAGACCCATTCATTTTGAATGGGGATGTGATGCGGAGCGCGCTGCAGATCTTCCAATAATATAAAGCATGT
Organism: Bufotes viridis; assembly: GCA_033119425.1. NCBI lineage: Eukaryota > Metazoa > Chordata > Amphibia > Anura > Bufonidae > Bufotes > Bufotes viridis. Next base: position 184,561,613 of record CM065593.1, on the reverse strand, counting down.
CCTATTCTTGCCCGCAATTGCGGACAAGTATAGGCATCTCTATAGGGCTGGTGGCAAGGTGTGTTGCGGATCTGCAACTTGCGGATCCGCAACACACTACAGACATGTGAATTAGGCCTTAAGGGAAGATTTATCAAAACTGGCCCAGAGCAACCAATCAGATTGATTGCTTCATTCTTCAAAAGAGCTGTGAAGAATGAACAATTAAGCCAGTTTTCCTTTACACCAGTTTTGATAAATCTCCCTCTATGTTTTTATTGCAGTGACGCTGACCATCTACTCCAGTCCTATCCTAAACAGCCGCTGCCGAAAAGATTTCAGCGAATAGTTGGTCTTTGGGAAGACCACCTAGGCAAGGATGTATTTCCCAGGATCTCTAACAAGGTTCTACTTCCAATATTTATTACCTAGAATTCCTGCAAAAAACTTTTGTAGATTCTGGGTCTGCTGCCAATTTTAATGATTTGAATTTTGCTGTTTCTTTGGGGGCTTCCTTTACTTTCTCTCTCTGATCCTGTACGAGTCATTGTTGCTGACCACACCTTTGGCCAAGGAGTTTGTTGAATATTATAGCTCTAATATTTCTATGCTTATTGGAGCTGTTCTGTTCTTTGTTACGGAGAAATTGGCAGCTGATGTTTATCAGCCATGGCTCCAGCTACATAATCCATTTATTTATTGGACTTCTGATGATTTGGTGGTCCAACTGTTCCAGTACCCAGTGTCTGACAGGGTGCCCAGGCCCCACATGTCAAACTCATTCTGGGGGACCACTGTATAGCTACATGCAAATACTATCTGCTCACACAGCAATAGAAGCAGCAAGATTCTACAATATGATTTATTATGGGGGCCCCTGCAGTGACTTTGAGAATGAAGGTCCCTGGTGAAAGATGATGCTGGCTGTCCTTCCTCTGTACTTAAAAGCCATGTCAGCCACCTGATGCATCTATAATAATAAACTAGGTACTTTGTTAAATAATCTACCCAGTTTTTTTAATGTGATCACATAGGCTGGTTAGATGCTATACCCTACCTTCCTAAATGCAGTGCAGTCAGTGTATTGTGCCACTTGTGCAGGGGAGGGAGATTTGGGGCTCCACTTTGCTCAGGGGCCCACTGGGAGATTCACCTGTTCCCCTGTGGGCCAGTCCTTGCTAGTCTCTATGTGGAGATGGAACAGGTCCCTGACTGACAGGCCATGAGGGAATATATGCAGGAAAGTTTGCTGAAGGGTCATATTGAGTCTTCTGTGTTTTCAAAGGAAGCTGGATTTTTCTTTGTCAGTAAAAAAGAACAAAATTACAATGAAAAATCAGTATCCTTTGCCGCTAATTCCAGACTGTTTAACCAGATTCTGGGGGCACAATAAGTTACTAAACTTGACCCCAGGGGTGCTTTTAACCTTATTCATATTAAGAGAGGAGGATCAGTGGAAGACAGAGTTTAATAACCTCAAGGGTGTAAATCAGGAGTCAAGCCAGCACTACCAGTGTCTCTTGAGCAAGGACCCGGTCCAGGTGTACTATGACTAAGATCTGTTAGATCGAAACACGTTGTTTGTGTTACCGCTTTCCATATCGAGATGTATTTTTACATGAAGCCAAATAAAGATTGAAGATTTTATTTTCATCTCAGTGCTAGACATCTTTTCCCTTTTTTATCTGGTCATGCCTTTTGGTTTCGGAAATATTCCTGCCGTCTTTCAGAACCTGGTGAACAATATTTTCAGAAAACGTAATTGTTACGGTATAACCCGGTATAGTGAAGGCTAATACCGTTCGGGCGATTCCCCTGCCGAAGAGAGCAGCAACCCACAACCACTGGAATCCACCGAACTGGAACCATACGAAGTCCTCCTTTCCTGGAACAGGCAAGAGAACGTTCTGAAGTAGCAATTCCCCCCCAAGTACGAGACGAGGCTCCGTATTGATGGTTAAACAGGAATTCTCTTTATTGAGGGCTACCTGCCCGGTATTTATGCAGGTCTCCCACCTGGTGGACACTCCCCTAGGGGACCAGAAGGAAGACTGAGACACAGGGGATACAGCAGCCAATCACACACAATGGGACAATAGAAACACCCCCAGCATATTCCTCCCCTCTGCCTGTGATACAATTACTCGGGTTAATGTAATCATCACAGGCAGGAGAATACACAATGTCTTCTGTCCTGGAGACAACCGAGGAGTCATTCAATTATCTCTCAGGACAAAGGGAAATCGCCAATACACACGTGGGGACAATAGGACAGACATCACTATTCGAATATACAATGTCCCACCCTTTACAGTACACACAGACATTTAACATATCCAAAAATGGCACGAATTAGACCAGGGGTTTAAACGTTTAGCATGGGCTGATGAGAGGGCCCATAATCCTGGGGCAAGAGGCTGGCAATCTGTCCCCTCCAAAACCCAGTGGTGAGGTTGGTTTCGCCACGTTAATGGAATATTTTTCATTGTTTATCTTGATGACATATTGATTTATTCTGCAGATTGGGTGTCCCATATACAACATGTTAGAATGGTGTTATAGATAGTTCATGATAACAAGTTATATACAAAACTGAAAAAATGTATGTTTGGCGTTCGGGAGGTGCCCTCTCAGGTATATTCTTACCTCAAGGGTATTTCATATGGACACTGCCAAGGTCCAAGCTATTATGGATTGGGTTTGCCCCTCTTCTCTTAAAGTCTTGTAATGCTTTCTTGTATTGGCAAACTATTATAGCAAGTTCATAAAAAAAAAATCTGTAATAGCCAAGCTTCTCACTGACAATCCTAAGAAGGGGGTGGGTTTACTCCATTGGCAACCAGAAACAATTACAGCCTTATGTTCATTGAAAAAATGTTTTGATCCAACCAGACCAGTCTATGGCATTTGTGGTTGAGGTTGATGCCTCTGAGGTGGGTGTGGGAGCTAAGTACATTTAAGCCTGGTTCAAATAATATTGATGCATTGACTAGGAGTTTCTGTGCCAGTCATTGCCTGGCTCCAATCCAGAACCTGTTTTGCCTGTGGGTATTGTCATTTCCTTTATCTCCTCTGATTTGGCACCTGAAATCAGAACTAATCAGGATCAGGCCCCTGAGAACCTTCCAAAGGTTAAATTATTTGTCCCTAGCCAGTTCTGTCTACGCCTTCTCCGCAGCCTTCATGATTCAGTTTTAAGTGGACAACCAGTGATTTCTGGCACAAAAAGACTTGTCTCTCTGTATTACTGGTGGCCCCTATGTATGGAGTCATTTCTGCATACATAGTGGCTTGTGGGGTTTGTGCTCGTTCCAAGACCCCCAGGATACATTCTGCTGGTACCCCCAGGATACATTCTGCATTGTCCTTTATTCATTCCCAAAATGCCCTGTTCTCACCTTTCTATGGATTGCATCACTTATTTGCCACCTTCATGGGGGAAAACAATTGTTTGGGCAGTTATGGATAGAATTAGCAAGATTTGTCACTTTGTTCCTCTCAGTCAATTGCCTAGTGTGAAAAATTATTGTCTTTTCATTGACCATGTAGTCTGGTTGCAAAGTATCCCTGAAGCCACTGTTTCAGATCGTGGTGTGCAATCTGTTTCTAAATTTTGTAATACTAAATTGGGTAATTGATCTTTTTTTCAGCCTTTCATGCTGAAAACAACGGTCATACAGAATGGCTAAATCAGTCTTTAGAAAAATATTTAAGGCGTTATATTTCTGACAGTCAGTCCGATTGGGTATATCATTTAGCTTTGGCTGAATTTGCCATAAACATCCAAGTTAATACTGATATCTTGCTGTAATTTAGCAATTTTTGTTTTCACCTGCGATGTTGCTCTTTTTTGTCACCCAGTTCTGATAATCCAGAAGTTGATATTGCTGCAAATAAATTGTGCACAGTCTGGGCTCTCTATAAAAAATCAGCGATTGAAAGAAACTTCTGGTAAACCTGCTCCTTGATTTATTGGTACTTATAATAGTGTTTGAGTAATTAATCCTATGTCTTGTGTTACCAGACTCATTCTAAATTCATAACTTTTTTCATAGGTCTTTACTACTAAGATGTCACTTCTTTAATACTGCCTCAGACATCTGCTGCTCCTTTTGAGGTACAGGAGCAGATGGAGTATGAAGTCTCCAAAATCTTAGATTCCAGGGAGGTGAGTACACTATCTGGTCCACTAAAAAGGTTATGGTGAGACTTGAGAAGAGAGAAAAAGATGCCCTGGCATCTTCTCTCTTCTTAAGTCTCAGCATTTCAAGGGTTTCCAGGTGAATCACCAAGCAGTTCAGGATCCTCAGTCTGAGCCCCCACCAATAAACATGCTTCACTGTGTTGTGCCAGCAAAAGCATACTATTGTTGACCCTTGTGGTTTTATGGGTTACACTATGGAGTGCCATGTAGTCTCTGATTTTTCAGTCATTGAAAAGGTTAAGGCCCAGTGCAGAGGTCATGGGTGTTAGCCAAGGCTATACATAGTGATAAGTTGATAACAAAATTTCATAAAACTCTTCCTGATAAACCCTTTGGTTAAGGGTTCATTGGTCCGTGTAGAAGGGGGAGTTCTGTCACATACTCAGCACTGTCAGCTCTCCATCGTTGAGTCTAGCCTCTCTATTGCGGTGCAGCCATGGTCTTTCTGTTGCAGTGGCAACCAGTTCCACTGACAGTATGGTGACATTATGCATCATGTTGTCACATGCTTCCTGTGAATGGGAGATTTAGACAGGCAGCTGTTGGAAACAGGTGCCTGTGATGGGTCTTGATTGCCACACTAGTATTTGTATATTTTGGAACTCCTGGATCTTGACTTCTGCTTTGACTTTAACCTAGTTTCTGACTGCCAATTATATTTCTGATGTTACCTTGTGGTACTGACCCTGCCTTATTTGACTCTATGCTTATATCCTATTTTAGCTTAAATATTTTACCTTCTGTTTCTGCTCTTTTTGTTTAGACCCCTGCACTTAGTTTAATTAGGGATTGTCGGTGTGGGTGGAAGTACAGGGCTACACCATTCCCTAACTAACAGAACACTGTAGAATATTAAATCTGCCTATGTAAATTCCCCTCGCAGCCCCTCCTTAATTGTGTCTAAACGAGGCAGATTGTCTTTTCAGGTCCTGGGAAAGCTGGGTTACAACCATATGGAGCTGTAATGCTCATTACTAAATCTACCAAGATAAATCTCCCTCCTCACTCATAAATAATGTCACTGCTAGGCAGATTTGCCTTTTAGGGTCCTGGGAAAGCTGATTTACTTGCACAATGTTAGAATAATATTATATGGACAGCATGTACAGCTCCACAAGACTTTTAATCAAGCTTTACAACACTAATGAATGCCAAATATGCCTAGTCAGACAGTGAGAAATCCTTTCTGCCCATACAGACAAAAGAAATTCTGGTACTTGGGCAAGCTGGGTAACATGCTCTGTAGTATCAGTTCCCTGAGCACTGTATAAACAAATCTGCACAAAAACAAGGAGAGGTGTTAAAACATTGCAGTTTCCACAGTGCTCTGGGTGTCCTTTTAAGTGAATGGGCATTGAACTACCTGTTTTGACTGTGAGGTCAAGCTAGTGTACAGTCGGTCCCCAGCCAAAGACAGAGGGACTGAAAGGAAGGAGGCATTTATGTTACTGCAAAAATTCTGCTAAAACTGCTTTCTGTAGCTATTTGTAGATCTCCATGCAAAAGAAATCATACACAAATGCACTTTTTTCTCTTTTTCCAGGGTTTAGCTGCTCTTTATCCAACCCTTATAATGACCCCCCTAATGCCCGGGCACCTTATATAGATTTTACTTACCAAGCTCCCCGGCACCTGTTTCGCTCCCGATCCCCACACGGCTGCCACTGGACGAGTCTCCCATACATGGTGTGTGACGCTAGGGAGGCTCATCCCCGTCCCGGCCTGCTATTGGCTGCTCCCCCCATCACCGGATGTTTTATTTTATCATCGAAGACAATTAAAAAAAATAAAAACCTATCTACGCATAATATCACTACAGCCGTAACAACCCATATTAACCTCTTCCAGATACAACCAGTTTTCACCTTTCTGATATAGCCTAATTCTGCAAATATAACATGAGTCACTTTATGTGGTAGCAATTTTGGAATACTTTTACTTATCCAAGCGAATGTAAGATGACTATATGGCCCTTATATAGTCTTTGTTGATATCTTGCACCATTTCCTATATATTTCATAAGGTATTGTGCTTTGTATTTTGTATTTTACTTTTGTGCTGTCCATACAGGGTCCTGTCACTGACCGCTGATGGAGGGTCATGTAAAAGGGCTAATCACTCTGTCTCCTCCTTTCAAACACACTGCACCTGGGCTAAACTCTTAAAACTGGAAGTCCAGATAGCAGATATGGTACATGTGAGTGCAGAAGGCTGAACAATGTGTCTAGAGTTATTTTTGCCTGGTGACATGACCTTTCATCAGTAGCCATTTTATGGACTGGTCTCCTGTGTTGACAACTCCAAAGACTTGGCAAACAAGGGCTATATTAGTGTTATGTAACCATCTTAACATACCCATTGGTTAAAAGAAGCCAGAAAGTGGCAAACCCCTTTAAAAGAAATTCTAAATTTACAGAAATTTTTAAAAAAATAACAATTTGCTAAATCTGTATTTCTCTGCTATTAAAACAGTGGTACCTCATAATATAGTCATTAGTTAACTTTCACCATATGTCTATTTCATGTTGGCATTTTGTAAAATTTATTTAATCTTTTTGAGACGTTAGAAGGCTTAAAATTTTAGCAGCAACTCTTTAAATTTTCAAGAAAATTTCCAAAATGTCACTTCTGAAGTCACTTTGAGAGGCTTACATAATAGAAACCACCCAGAAATAATTACACCCTTCAAATTATTCAAAACTGATTTTAGAAACTTTGTTAACCCTTAAGCTGTTCCACAGCAAATAAAGCAAAATGGCATTGAAGTGTAACATTTATTTTTGCTTATTTTCCATTTTCATCCATTTTTCCTTCAACAAAGCAAGAGTTAACAGAAAGACAAACCTCAATATTTATTACCCCAGGGGCAGACTGGCCATAGACCCCACAAGGAAACTTCATCTATATCGTTGTCCTCTGGATCGTGATGCAGTTGAACAATGCAGTGCGGACAGAAGTAATTTGTGCTGCACTTTGTCACTTAGGACTCGCCTACAATGTAGGGACACTTTTAGGCTTTTTTTTCCGGGCCAATTTAAGTTCCCATTCCTCCCCTGTGTTACCCTGATTCTACAGTTTACAGAAACATCCCATATGTAGTCGTAAACTGCGCCATAGGCAGGAGGCAGGGCTAAGAAATAAAGGAGTACCATATGGTCTTTTGTTGGAATGGTTTTTGGGTGCAATGTCGCATTTGAAGAGACCGTTAGGTACTGCTACAATAGAAACACCCCAAAAGTAACCTCATTTTAGAAACTATACCCCTCAAAAATTTACAATAAAATGTTGCTTTAGCCCACAATTTTTCATTTTCACAAGGGCTAACAAGAAAAAAAGCACCCACAGTTTGTTAAGCATTTTTCCTGAACACAGCAAAACCCCAAATGTGTGTCCCAAAGTTCGGGTCCCCATTGACTTCAATTGGGTTCGGGTTCGGGGTCATGTTCGGGTCCCGAACTCAAAGTTTATGGTGAAGTTCATCCGAACCCGGCGAACCCGAGCTTCCAGGTGTTTGCTCAACTCTACTCTTGACCTGTTATCTTTGAATGTTAAGGGCCTGTATAGCCCTTTTAAACGAAACATGCGGTGGCGTGAGGCACTGCAGCATAAGTGTGACGTATTATTTGTGCAGGAGACACACTTTGCTTCTGGAAAGATGCTGATTTGCAAACATCATAGATTTCCTCACATCTATGCTGCTTGTGCTATTCATATAAAGAAAGGTGTATTAAAGGGGTTGTCTGAGTTTTTTTTTCTTTGTATGTTTTTAACTAGGCAAATGAAAGGACTTTACAATCAACTTACTTTATCTCCATTTGCTGCTTTCTCAGATTTCACTGAGGGTCACATGACCTGTGATGTCAGCCTCTCAGGGCTGAAGGTTTTACTGAGTAGCTGCAGGCAGTTAGGTGACAAATGCTGGGCACAGGAGCTGACAGAGGAGTTCTGCAGAGCATTGCACAAGAACAGGTAGGGAGAAGATCCTGTGTGTATCAGCAGTGTCATTGTACAGCTGGGACTCGTAGTCCTACAAATACATACTGCTGAGTCTTTCAGCAGGCATGTCACTCAGGGCAGCACTTGTATTTGCTCCTTTTGCAGAGCAGGGGGAGGGGCAGAGATTGTTGTTATTGCAGGTAAACAAAGGGCCAGAAGAGAACCAGGAAAATTAGAAAAAATATATATATCTTTTGCCTAAAACTTGCTTAGCTTGGTTATATATTGCTGCCCATCAGATTTACAGTGCTATATAATTCTTTTTCATAACTAGAACTCTGTGAATTCCAGTTCCGCTCAGTTGTGTCGTACCCAGATGGGAGATATTTATTAGTTAGATGTTCTCAGGGCTGCCATCAGAAATTTTGGGGCCCCTTACACAGCTCAAGGCCTGGCCCCCCCCCCCCGCCCCCATAATTTTATTGACATCAATGCTCTGCTTGTTTCTGAGAATGTAATGAAGGGGAGGGGCGACGTGATGGAAAAGCTTAAATGTTTATTAGAAGTGCCATAACAGGAACATATTGAAAATATTTATTTTTTGTGAACAACAGAAAACTGGTCAATTAAATAAAGGCTTTGGACCCAGGGGCTGGGCCAAGAGTAGATGGATGGGGCGTGAATTAATATAAATTAAATTTAAATTTCATAACATTAAAGGTTTAGTTTATTTCAAGATAGAAAAGCATAAAAAGACGCACCTAGGTTTTTGAGGAGAAAGATAAGAAAAAAAATATTTTTAACCATAAGGTGAGCATTTGGTGGAATTTGAACTAATGGTGGCCTGTGGATGGCACTGTTTTTTTGGGGGGGGAATCTGTGGATGGCACTGTTTTTTTTTTTTTTGGGGGGGGGGGATCTGTAGATGGCACTGTTTTGGGGGGGGGATCTGTGGATGGCACTGTTTTTTGGGGGATCTGTGGATGGCACTGACTGTTTTGGGGGGAACTGTGGATAGCACTGTTTTGGGGAGGGCATCTGTGGATGGCACTGTTTTGGGGAGGGCATCTGTGGATGGCACTGTTTTGGGGAGGGCATCTGTGGATGGCACTGTTTTGGGGAGGGCATCTGTGGATGGCCTGTTTTGGGGAGGGCATCTGTGGATGGCACTGTTTTGGGGAGGGCATCTGTGGATGGCACTGTTTGGGATCTGTGGATGGCACTGTTTTGGGGATCTGTGGATGGCACTGTTTTTGGGGGGATCTGTGGATGGCACTGACTGTTTTGGGGGGATCTGTGGATAGCACTGTTTTGGGGGGGCATCTGTGGATGGCACTGACTGTTTTGGGAGGGCATCTGTGGATGGCACTGTTTTTGGGAGGGCATCTGTGGATGACACTGTTTTGGGGAGGGCATCTGTGGATGGCACTGTTTTTTGGGGGGGGATCTGTGGATGGCACTGTTTTGGGGAGGGCATCTGTGGATGGCACTGTTTTTTTTTGGGGGGGGGGGATCTGTGGATGACACTGTTTTTTTTTGGGGGGGGATCTGTGGATTGCACTGTTTTTTTTGGGGGAGGGCATCTGTGGATGGCACTGTTTTGGGGAGGGCATCTGTGGATGGCACTGTTTTGGGGAGGGCATCTGTAGATGGCACTGTTTTGGGGAGGGCATCTGTAGATGGCACTGTTTTGGGGGGGATCTGTGGATGGCACTGTTTTTTTGGGGGGGGGATCTATGGATGGCACTGACTGTTTTGGGGGGGGATCTGTGGATAGCACTGTTTTGGGGAGGGCATCTGTGGATGGCACTGTTTTGGGGAGGGCATCTGTGGATGGCACTGTTTTTGGGAGGGGGATCTGTGGATGGCACTGTTTTGGGGAAGGCATCTGTGGATAGCACTGTTTTGGGGAGGGCATCTGTGGATGGCACTGTTTTGGGGAGGGCATCTGTAGATGGCACTGTTTTGGGGAGGGCATCTGTGGATGGCACTGTTTTGGGGAGGGCATCTGTGGATGGCACTGTTTTGGGGAGGGCATCTGTGGATGGCACTGTTTTGGGGAGGGCATCTGTGGATGGCACTGTTTTGGGGAGGGCATCTGTGGATGGCACTGTTTTGGGGAGGGCATCTGTGGATGGCACTGTTTTGGGGAGGGCATCTGTAGATGGCACTGTTTTGGGGAGGGCATCTGTAGATGGCACTGTTTTGGGGAGGGCATCTGTGGATGGCACTGTTTTTGGGGGGGGGATCTGTGGATGGCACTGTTTTGGGGAGGGCATCTGTGAATGGCACTGTTTTTTTTGGGGGGATCTGTGGATGACACTGTTTTTTTTGGGGGGATCTGTGGATGGCACTGTTTTGGGGAGGGCATCTGTGGATGGCACTGTTTTGGGGAGGGCATCTGTGGAAGGCACTGTTTTGGGGAGGGCATCTGTAGATGGCACTGTTTTGGGGGATCTGTGGATGGCACTGTTTTTTGGGGGATCTGTGGATGGCACTGACTGTTTTGGGGGGATCTGTGGATAGCACTGTTTTGGGGAGGGCATCTGTGGATGGCACTGTTTTGGGGAGGGCATCTGTGGATGGCACTGTTTTTTGGGGGGGGGGTCTGTGGATGGCACTGTTTTGGGGAGGGCATCTGTGAATGGCACTGTTTTTTTTTTTTGGGGGGGGGGATCTGTGGATGACACTGTTTTTTTTGGGGGGATCTGTGGATGGCACTGTTTTTGGGGGGGAGGGATCTGTAGATAGCACATATATGGCATCTTATGCTATATATATATGTCATCCACAGATCCCCCCTAAGTGCCATCCACACTGATCCCCCATAAGTGACCCCTAACACTCAGAATTAATAGTGGTATAATAAAGCAAAGACCTTTTTTTCTTCAGAATCGCGCCACACTCCGGAGCCCAGTGCCGCCTCCTAGTTAATTTATTACATAGAGGAAACAAAGAAGAAACTGGAGCCCATAAATTTCCAAATTTAGAAAAATATATAACTTTATTGTCACTTAATACAAATAGATAAATGTTAAAAAAGGGGGGTAGGGGACAAAAAAACACCATCCCAGTGGCCCAGGTCATAATTATACTACATATAATTGAAGAATACATGATTGTTTAATAGTAAAATACATCTATGCAAGTAAGACAAAGTGTATATATGATAATGATTCCTTATAAATAAATAGAGTAAAAAAGTCTACATACAGCGTGGGCAAGAAGAGAATTCATCAATGCTAATGATGCCAAAAAGAATATACTACTGTCTCTAGCATGGCCATGTAAGTCGTGCCATGCCTGCCTATAAACAATAAGATTAGTGACAGTTCCACTCAAATAAAGTGGGGTAACGCCATCCCAGTTTGTCAGGCCCCGGTTTACAGAGGTGAGTCTTCTATGCTTGATGTGTGATGCCCAAGAAAACTGCTGAGACTGACCACTTTATTTGAGTGGAACTGTCACTAATCTTATTGTTTATAGGCAGGCATGGCACGACTTACATGGCCATGCTAGAGACAGTAGTATATTCTTTTTGGCATCATTAGCATTGATGAATTCTCTTCTTGCCCACGCTGTATGTAGACTTTTTTACTCTATTTATTTATAAGGAATCATTATCATATATACACTTTGTGTTACTTGCATAGATGTATTTTACTATTAAACAATCATGTATTCTTCAATTATATGTAGTATAATTATGACCTGGGCCACTGGGATGGTGTTTTTTGTCCCCTACCCCCCTTTTTTAACATTTATCTATTTGTATTAAGTGACAATAAAGTTATATATTTTTCTAAATTTGGAAATTTATGGGCTCCAGTTTCTTCTTTGTTTTCTGCTTGATTTATGAGCTTTTCCTGTTACATGTATTGAGTGTCCTGTTACATGCGGCACTATTAGAGTGATTATTGTTTAGGCTAGGACACTTGAGGTCGTGTTTGTCCTTTTGTTTTTGTTAATTTATTGCATAATATAGATTACAGCGCTTCTCTTCAATTATGTCAGCGCCAGTGAGGTGAGTAAATTAGCTAGTTTGCACGTCAGACAGACACAGACGCAGGGGCAGACAGACGCAGGGGCAGACAGACGCAGGGGCAGGGACAGACAGGGACAGACACCATGGCCCTCAGAATACACCTGGATCTGTGCTATAAACCCCCTTAATTGCACCAGATTTCACTCCACTTAAACCCCACTGTTCCTGAGTGCTCCACCTGCCCCCTCATACATGAGCTGCCCCTCACCTGCTCTCCATGAAGCTCTGTGGACTCCAGGACTGCAGCACATCCTCCATCACTGAGCAGCCTGCAGGCACACAGCCCCTCCTCCCTCCACAAGCTGCTGCTGCTGTCGGGGTTTGTTCATGTGACTATGAAGGAGCATGTGACCAGTGATGTCACAGACCTCCTTCTAGCAGCTACATTCTACCCATGGATCTGCAGAGACTCCAGCTACCTTGTTCTCAGAACAAGATAGCTGGGGCCCGGGGCCCCGGGAGATAAGGGACGGGCTGCAGAAGGAAGAGGGGGAGGAGCACTGGGCCCCAGAGTCGGCTGCCACAATTTAAAAAAAAAAAAAAAAGTTTCAGAACTGGCCAGGCCCCCCCAGGGTCTGGGCCCCTTACTGGAGTATGGGCTGTACCCCCCTGATGGCGGCCCTGGATGTTCTATAGATAATGTGGCTTATTCACTTCTTAAAGTTTACTTTACTCATACAAAACATTTAAAATTTCTGAAGAAAGTGTTAAGGGTTTATTAAAAAGAATAATTTGGCACTTTAATAATGGGAGGAGATTTTAACACCATTATGGACTCTGGGTTAGACACCACTAGTGGAACTGGAAGACGCACGCCTTTGACAGAGTATTTGCAAAATCAGGATTTGATGGATACATAGCAGTGTTTGTATTGGTCAGAGAAGGATTTTACTTTTTTTTAACATTCTTGTTATTCTTGACATGTTTTTTCTTATTCTTGAGTTATTCTTGACATGTTTTTTGTGAATAGGAGGTCTCTTATGAAGGTGAAAAGTGCCTGTATCTTTAGAATTTCCTGGTCAGACCGTGCACTAATCTCAAACAATTAAAAATAGTGACTCTGCCAGGTAACTCTTGGAGACTTAGGCTGCTTTCACACTAGAGTTTTTGCTGGATCCGGCAGGGTTCAGCAAAAACGCTTCCGTTACTGATAATACAACCATCTGCATCCGTTATGAACAGATCCGGTTGTATTATCTTTAAAAGACGGATCTGTCATGAACACCACTGAAAGTCAATCTGGGGCGGATCTGTTTTATATTGTGTCAGAGAAAACGGATCCGTCCCCATTGACTTGCATTGTGGGTCATGATGGATGCGTTTTGCTTCGCCTCCCATGATGGAAAGAAAACTGCAGCATGCCGTTCTGTTCAGTTACGTTTTGTCCCCATTGAATGGGGATAAAACTGAAGCGTTTTTTTCCGGTATTGAGATCCTATGACAGATTTCAATACCGGAAAATATTAACTCTACTGTAAAAGTAGCCTTAATGAGTTTCTTTTTCACCATCCGCATTACAGTGCATACTTTAGAGAGGAGCTGCGTCAGTTCCTTGCCTTAAATGCCTCTTCTGTAGAGGATCATTTATGAGGGGACTATTTTTAAAATATGGAGCTATAGAACAAAAAAGAAGAAGGTCTAGGATAGATAGAAGTATTAAAACAGATTGGTTTGATTGAGGTACAGAATAAGATTTGTCCTACAGTGCTTGGATCACAGCAACTTAGGGTACTTTCACATTTGTGTTTTTTGTTTCCGGCAGGCAGTTCCGTTGCCTGATCAGGAAAACTGTATGCAAATGCATTTCATTTGCAGACTGATCAGGATCCTGATAATTCTGACAAATGCATTGCAATACCGGATCCGTTTTTCCGGTGTCATCCGGAAAAACGGATCCGGTATTTTTTTTTTTTTTACACTTTTAAAGGTCTGCGCATGCACAGACTGGGAAACTGGATCCGTTTTACCGGAACACTTGATACCGGAACCGGCATTAATACACTTTAATGGAAATTAATGCTGGATCCGGCATTCAGGCAAGTGTTCCGGAATTTTGGACAGAGAAAATACCGCAGCATGCTGCGGTATTTTCTCCATCCAAATACCGTAAAAGTGACTGAACTGAAGACATCCTGATGCATACTGAACAGTGTAACGGACCGTTACGCACACAACTCCGTTTAGGCGATATTCCCTTTTCAGACACACCGGCAGTTACTGCAAGCACCAATTTCCCGAACTGCAAGCACATGAATGCTCCAGACTCCCGAACCGGAACCAGTATACAGCCGAACAGGAAAAACCCTAGGAACAGTTTACACTCCTGGCAGTCGCACTGTGACAGCATACACTCCAATTCCCCCCAAGAACGAGACGACACTTCGCTTGAGGGTTAAGCAGACCACATGTACTGGCCCATACAGCCTCTTTTTATTCACATGTTCAGTCCAGAGGAATACCCCCTGGACTTCTACATTAACCAATCATAAAATAACAAAGGAATGACCCTCCCGCACAGAGTACACATTCCCTCCCCTCTGCCAGTGATATAATTACTAAACACAATGGACGAACTTATTATCACTGGCAGGAAAATATACAGTTTTATACAATGTTCATAACTTCAAAACTATGCATGGGATTTCAATAACAATTACATATTCATCATCAATCCATTCAGGGGAACAACATATCCAAAAATGGTACGAGTTAGACCAGGGGTTCAGAAATGAGTAAAGAGTGTCTTTGTGGAACTGGTTTGGGCCGGAAAGCCATGCTGGCAGTAGGTCACAGAGTCCTCTGTACTGGAGACAACTGGGAAGTAATCCAATTATCTCCCAGGACAGAGGCAAAACTCCATTGTGCGCATGTTAGTGAAAAGACACAAAAATACACAAATATACATAACTCCTATTATGCTGAACAGGACCCCCACATTCAGCCTATCCCCAGATGGCTTGGATCCGAGCGCTCAATATATCCGAACCGTGCTCAGATGCCACAAACACAGTCACATTGCCATGGGGTTTAAGCTTAGCATGGGCTGATGAGAGGGGCCATAATCCTGGGGCAGCAGGTGGGCAACAAGACTTCCCCAGCACCCAGTGTCCAGGTTGGTTTCGCCACATTTCTCCCCTTTTCCAAAAGGACTAACAAGGTACCTAATCTTCTGTCGGTTAGTGCCTTGGTTAGTCCAGCAACCCACCCACAAAACACAATCAGCAGTGCAGCCCCCCCACAACACTTGGTTACTGAACCTGGGAAACTTTGTTGCCTGTTTCTGTCCAATGGCTCCACCATGGCTGTGTTGGGTACTGGTCTCCTGGATCTGTGGGTTGCTGAGTGGGCAGAGGCCAGTGGTACTCTGCCCTGGTGCCCGCGCTTCAGCTGGAGTAGCCTGGTTGGAGCCTAGCTGGGAAGAGGGGATAGTAGACTCCTCTCCCTGGACTTGGTCCTGCTGCTGGAGGGGGAGACCGACTGTCTCCTCTTTGGATAAACCTCCCTGCTGCTGGGGGACAGGACCGACTGTCCCTACCCCCTGTAGCCAAGGTGCAGAGACTGCGGTCCCCTCTGCCCCATCTAGGAGAATAAGGTCTCCCCTTTGGTAAATAAGCTGCTGCTGGGGAGAGGTGGTAAGAAGTGCCTCTCCCTGACATACTCTCTGCTGTTGGAAAGGGGGACCGACTGTCTCCCCTTTCGATACATTGTCCCGCTGTTGGGGAGTGAGACCAACTGTCTCTGCTCCCTGCAGGACGCACTGCCGCTGGGAAAGAAGGACGGCACCTTCAGCTCCCTGTACCCCACTTGGCTGCTGGGAAGAGGGACCGACTGTCTCCTCTCCTAAGGGCACACACTGCCGCTGGGGAGGAAGGACGGCACCTTCAGCTCCCTGTACCCCACTTGGCTCCTGGGAAGAGGGACCGACTGTCTCCTCTCCTAAGGGTACCCACTGCCGCTGGGGAGGAAGGACGGCACCTTCAGCTCCCTGTACCCCACTTGGCTGCTGGGAAGAGGGACCGACTGTCTCCTCTCCTAAGGGCACACACTGCCGCTGGGGAGGAAGGACGACACCTTCAGCTCCCTGTACCCCACTTGGCTGCTGGGAAGAGGGACCGACTGTCTCCTCTCCTAAGGGCACACACTGCCGCTGGGGAGGAAGGACGGCAACTTCAGCTCCCTGGGACTCGCTCGGCCACTGGGGTCTCTCCCCCCTGGCCCACCCTGCTTTAAACTGCAGGTACTCTCCCATATTCCTCTTCACGAGCTGCACGACTCTCTCTGAGGGGTTGGGTCCATATACAGCCAGCACCGCATTAACCTCTCTGTCCAACTGCTCCTGAGTGTAGCTGGACGCCATGCTTGCCCTGCTGAATTTAGTCCTTTTTTTGATAGGGGCGCTGTACGGGTACTAGCGCTGCCCTCAAGTTGTAATCCAGGAACTGGTGTAGCCTTGTAGCTGTCCTTCTGGGCCGTAGGAATGATCCCGTCGCTTGCCACCAATTGTAACGGACCGTTACGCACACAACTCCGTTTAGGCGATATTCCCTTTTCAGACACACCGGCAGTTACTGCAAGCACCAATTTCCCGAACTGCAAGCACATGAATGCTCCAGACTCCCGAACCGGAACCAGTATACAGCCGAACAGGAAAACCCTAGGAACAGTTTACACTCCTGGCAGTCGCACTGTGACAGCATACACTCCAATTCCCCCCAAGAACGAGACGACACTTCGCTTGAGGGTTAAGCAGACCACATGTACTGGCCCATACAGCCTCTTTTTATTCACATGTTCAGTCCAGAGGAATACCCCCTGGACTTCTACATTAACCAATCATAAAATAACAAAGGAATGACCCTCCCGCACAGAGTACACATTCCCTCCCCTCTGCCAGTGATATAATTACTAAACACAATGGACGAACTTATTATTACTGGCAGGAAAATATACAGTTTTATACAATGTTCATAACTTCAAAACTATGCATGGGATTTCAATAACAATTACATATTCATCATCAATCCATTCAGGGGAACAACATATCCAAAAATGGTACGAGTTAGACCAGGGGTTCAGAAATGAGTAAAGAGTGTCTTTGTGGAACAGGTTTGGGCCGGAAAGCCATGCTGGCAGTAGGTCACAGAGTCCTCTGTACTGGAGACAACTGGGAAGTAATCCAATTATCTCCCAGGACAGAGGCAAAACTCCATTGTGCGCATGTTAGTGAAAAGACACAAAAATACACAAATATACATAACTCCTATTATGCTGAACAGGACCCCCACATTCAGCCTATCCCCAGATGGCTTGGATCCGAGCGCTCAATATATCCGAACCGCGCTCAGATGCCACAAACACAGTCACATTGCCATGGGGTTTAAGCTTAGCATGGGCTGATGAGAGGGGCCATAATCCTGGGGCAGCAGGTGGGCAACAAGACTTCTCCAGCACCCAGTGTCCAGGTTGGTTTCGCCACATTTAGGGGGAGAGACCCCAGTGGCCGAGCGAGTCCCAGGGAGCTGAAGTTGCCGTCCTTCCTCCCCAGCGGCAGTGTGTGCCCTTAGGAGAGGAGACAGTCGGTCCCTCTTCCCAGCAGCCAAGTGGGGTACAGGGAGCTGAAGGTGCCGTCCTTCCTCCCCAGCGGCAGTGTGTGCCCTTAGGAGAGGAGACAGTCGATCCCTCTTCCCAGGAGCCAAGTGGGGTACAGGGAGCTGAAGGTGCCGTCCTTCCTCCCCAGCGGCAGTGTGTGCCCTTAGGAGAGGAGACAGTCGGTCCCTCTTCCCAGCAGCCAAGTGGGGTACAGGGAGCTGAAGGTGCCGTCCTTCCTCCCCAGCGGCAGTGCGTCCTGCAGGGAGCAGAGACAGTTGGTCTCACTCCCCAACAGCGGGACAATGTATCGAAAGGGGAGACAGTCGGTCCCCCTTTCCAACAGCAGAGAGTATGTCAGGGAGAGGCACTTCTTACCACCTCTCCCCAGCAGCAGCTTTTTTACCAAAGGGGAGACCTTATTCTCCTAGATGGGGCAGAGGGGACCGCAGTCTCTGCACCTTGGCTACAGGGGGTAGGGACAGTCGGTCCTGTCCCCCAGCAACAGGACAAGGTATTGGAAGAGAAGGCGGTTTGTTTTCCCATAATACAAGAGAGGACGTCGCAGGGAGAGGAGCCTGTTACCCCTTCTCCCCAGCAACAGCTTTATCCAACCAGGAGAGAGGACACCCTGGCTACTTCTTTCCCAGACTATGGATTTCCCACTGGATACATGTGGCAGGAGAACACCAGGACAGCTACACCGGGTAAGAAAGGCCGACCGACTATCAGAGCCCCAGACCGATTGGAGGTCTGGAGTCTGGATAGTCTCTTTGGTAAAGGGGAGAAATGTAGCGGACTGGACCCTGTACCAGAGTCTGCCCCAGTTTCCTGGAGGGGACTGCTTGCTCGCCTCCTGCCCTGTGACTATGGCCCCATGTATGCTTGTCCTGTTTGAGCGGTGATACCCCAGATAGCTCTGCTATGGAGCCCATTCGTATAATGAAAGACTATGGGAAAGACTTTAGCTCCATGGCAATTGAACTGGATGTGTGTGGTCTGAGCGCCATTCAATAATGTGCGCTCAGACCTAAGCCATCTGGGGATATGTTAAATGTCTGTGTACTGTAAAAGGTGGGACATTGTATATTTGAATAGTGATGTCGGTCCTATTGTCCCCACGTGTGTATTGGCGATTTCTCTTTGTCCTGAGAGATAATGGAATGACTCCTCGGTTGTCTCCAGGACAGAAGACATTGTGTATTCTCCTGCCTGTGATGATTACATTAATCCGTGTAAGGTAATTGTATCACAGGCAGAGGGGAGGGATATGCTGGGGGTGTCTGTATTGTCCCATTGTGTGTGATTGGCTGCTGTATCCCCTGTGTCTCAGTCTTCCTTCTGGTCCCCTAGGGGAGTGTCCACCAGGTGGGAGACCTGCATAAATACCCGGCAGGTAGCCCTCAATAAAGTTAGAGTTCCTGTTTGACCCTCAAAACGAAGTGTCGTCTTGTTATTGGGGGGGATTTATTGTATGCTGTTCCAGTTTGACTGCTAGGAGTGTAAACCTATTCGCATGGTTCCTATTCAACTGTCTACAGCATTCAGAGGCTTGAGAGGATTCATATGCTTCTCAGGTTCGGTGATTGAGGTGCTAGAGTGCTTGGAGTCCTCAGGAAATGCTAGGAGCATCCTTTAACGGAGGTACCCAGTCGGGGTGCCAGGCGATCCGTTACATTGGTGGCAAGCGGTGGGATGGCGTCGTCGTGCGAGTTAAAGCAGCTCAGAGACACCGTTCGTGGATTTACAAATTGAGGGCGACGCTAGGGTTCATACAGCGTCCCTATCTACAGAAAGATTTGGGAAAATGGGGTTCGTGGACCCCTGGGCAGCACACACACCTGAGAAAGAGAGTGAATTGGAATGGAGAGATAATGCCCGGAAAGAATTATGGTACGATGCCCTGGAGGAAGTCCAGTATCAACGGCAACAGCGCCTTCCTGGTGTCGCATACCAGTTGGAGGAGCAAATGGCCTGGCGGATGCCGCTTCTGGGAGACCAACCCGGAGGGCAGCAGGTAAGACAACTTGAGTACCTCGTGGAAAGGGAACTGAGCCTGGACGCCTCATACCGGGCACTGTGGTGGTGCACTGTCCAGCCAGAGACGTGGAAGGCAGAGGGCATCCAGCCAGAGGGGGAGAACTACACGAGCCCTGGCCTACTGTGGAAAGCCTTAGCGGAGGACGTCGACTTCGGCAGTCCAGCAGAGTCACGGTACTGGGCTATCTATCATTACCGAAGTGAGATGCTACGGGGCCCGAGATCTATTGGACTGGGAGAAGATCTCCGCCGTTTCGTTGCCATGGAACGAGAGCTGGAGATGGACTATGTGGAAATACTCAACTCATGTCAGCCACAAAGCATGGATGCAGAACAGGAAAACTGGGTGGCGGACCCAGACCTGCCAGCCTACAGCTGGGAAAACGTGGCAGAGGTACCCCCTGCTTCACTACCAACTGCAGAAGTAGGGGACCTCATAGACTGGTCCTGGAGAGACCAGATGGCAGGTGGAGATGGGACCGAGATCTCTCTACCGGCCCTACAGGGATGCTGGGCAGTCGGCCCAGATCCCCAGCGACAATGTGTATCCCAGGGAGCTGAAGGTGCCGTCCTTGCTCCCCAGCGGCAGTGGGTGTCACATGGAGCTGAAGGTGCCGTCCTTGCTCCCCAGCAGCAGTCTACTGTTCAGGGAGAGGAGCTGGTTACCCCCTCTCCCCAGCAGAAGCATAACCCACCAAGGGGAGACACTAAGCCCCTCACCAGCGCAGATGGGACCGCGGTCTCTGCGCCCAAGCTACAGGGAGTACGGAGGGTCAGCCCTGCTCCCCAGCGGCAGAATATTTTACCAGGAGGGGAGAGTCTTGTCCGTCCTCCCCAGCAGCAGCCTAGCCCACCAAGGGGAGACAGTAAACCCCACAACAGTGCAGATGGGACCATAATCTCTGCACCTGCACCACTGGAGATATGGACAGTCTGTCCTGGTCCCCAACAACAGGACAAGGTATTGGAAGAGAAGGCGGTTTGTTTTCCCATAATACAAGAGAGGACGTCGCAGGGAGAGGAGCCTGTTACCCCTTCTCCCCAGCAACAGCTTTATCCAACCAGGAGAGAGGACACCCTGGCTACTTTTTTCCCAGACTATGGATTTCCCACTGGATACATGTGGCAGGAGAACACCAGGACAGCTACACCGGGTAAGAAAGGCCGACCGACTATCAGAGCCCCAGACCGATTGGAGGTCTGGAGTCTGGATAGTCTCTTTGGTAAAGGGGAGAAATGTAGCGGACTGGACCCTGTACCAGAGTCTGCCCCAGTTTCCTGGAGGGGACTGCTTGCTCGCCTCCTGCCCTGCGACTATGGCCCCATGTATGCTTGTCCTGTTTGAGCGGTGATACCCCAGATAGCTCTGCTATGGAGCCCATTCGTATAATGAAAGACTATGGGAAAGACTTTAGCTCCATGGCAATTGAACTGGATGTGTGTGGTCTGAGCGCCATTCAATAATGTGCGCTCAGACCTAAGCCATCTGGGGATATGTTAAATGTCTGTGTACTGTAAAGGTGGGACATTGTATATTTGAATAGTGATGTCGGTCCTATTGTCCCCACGTGTGTATTGGCGATTTCTCTTTGTCCTGAGAGATAATGGAATGACTCCTCGGTTGTCTCCAGGACAGAAGACATTGTGTATTCTCCTGCCTGTGATGATTACATTAATCCGTGTAAGGTAATTGTATCACAGGCAGAGGGGAGGGATATGCTGGGGGTGTCTGTATTGTCCCATTGTGTGTGATTGGCTGCTGTATCCCCTGTGTCTCAGTCTTCCTTCTGGTCCCCTAGGGGAGTGTCCACCAGGTGGGAGACCTGCATAAATACCCGGCAGGTAGCCCTCAATAAAGTTAGAGTTCCTGTTTGACCCTCAAAAAGAAGTGTCGTCTCGTTATTGGGGGGGATTTATTGTATGCTGTTCCAGTTTGACTGCTAGGAGTGTAAACCTATTCGTATGGTTCCTATTCAAATGTCTACAGCATTCAGAGGCTTGAGAGGATTCATATGCTTCTCAGGTTCGGTGATTGAGGTGTCTGCTAGAGTGCTTGGAGTCCTCAGGAAACGCTAGGAGCATCCTTTAACGGAGGTACCCAGTCGGGGTGCCAGGCGATCCGTTACGAACAGACAGATTGCTTTCCATTCAAAATGCATTTTACTAAAGTGATCAACTACCACCAGAATAACTGTCTTTCCTGAAGAATTTGGTAGATCAGTGCTAAAATCCTTTGATAAGCGAGTCCATGGTCAGGATGGGATGGGCAATGGAAGTAGAGATCCAGAAGGCCGAGTATGTGTCACCTTAGCACGTGCACAGGTACTACAGACTGACACATAGTCCTCAACACACTTACGCAACCCCGGCCACCAGAATCTACGAGAGATGAGGTCAGCAGTGGATCTACTCCCAGGGTGTACCGTAAAAAACGGACAGTGATGTTCCTCAAACACCTTGTGACGCAATTCCGATGGAACAGTTTCCCAGAGGGACAAGAATCTGGTGCGTCTCCCTGGGCCTCTAACACCTTTACCTCTAGGTCAGGGTAAAGAGCGGATATCACGACCCCTTCCGACAGTATAGGACTTGGATTTTCAAAATCACCACCTGCAGGAAAACTATGTGACAAGGTATCTGCCTTGACGTTCTTAACCCCAGGACAACAGGTGAAAATGAAATTGAATCTGGTGAAAAAACAAAGACCATCTGGCTTGTCTCAGTTCAGTCGTTTAGCCGACTCCAGGTAAGCAAGGTTTTTGTGATCTGTGAACACCGTGATCAGATGAATTGCTCCTTCCAACCAATGACGCCATTCCTCAAAAGCCAACTTAATGGCCAGTAACACTCTGTTACCCACATCATAATTTCTCTCTGTGCAAGAGAGGTTTTTTTAAAAGAAAAAGGTACATGGACACCATTTACCAAGTGACGGACCCTGCGATAAAACTGCTCCTACTCCCACCTCGGATTTGTCCACTTCCACAATAAAAGGTTGTGATACATGTGGCTGCACCAATATAGGGGCAGAATAGAAGCATTCCTTAATCGCAGAAAAGGCTCGCAACGCTGAATCAGACCACACTGAGACATTGGCAGTCATGGCAGTTAAGGGTTTCACCACTGTCAAATAGTCCTGAAAACATTTTCGGTAATAGAGCCTTTAGATTTTCGGGTGGATCCCTGTCCAATACAGCATGGACTTTCTCTGGATCTATTCAAAAACCTGAAGATGACAGCAGGTAGCCCAAAAACTGCACCTCATGTACAGCAAAAACACACATCTCTAATTTTGCTTAAAATTTATTGTCCTTTATTATCTGTAACACCTGTCTAATGTGATCCTGATGTGTCTCTAACGTCTGGAGAATAAATTAGAATGTCATCTAAATACATAACTACAAACCAACCCCACAAGGTGATGAAAAATGTAATTCACAAAATGCTGGAAAACTGCAGAAGCATTGGTCAACCCGAAAGGCATGACCAGGTTCTCAAAGTGCCCCTCCCGAGTATTAAAAGCTGTCTTCCATTCATCCCCTTCCTTGATCCTAACCAGATTACATGCCCCCTTAAATCCAATTGTGAGAACACCTTGGCACTAATAATCTGGTTAAACAAATCGGGAATCAAAGGAAGAGGGTAAAAATCACAGACAGTAATCCGATTGAGTTCAGACATGGCCGAAGACCTCCGTCCTTTTTTTTAACAAAAAAGAAACCTGATGCCACTGGAGACTTGGAAGGTCTTATGTGTCCTTTAGCCAAACTTTCAGTAATATACTCTCTCATGGACAGTCTTTCAGATCCAGAAAGATTATACAACCTAGATTTTGTCAATTTAACTCCGGGAATAAGATTGATCGGACAATCATATTCCCGATGCGGAGGTAAATCCTGGCATCCACTCTCAGAAAACACATTGGCAAAATCAGATCTAAAAGAGGGTAATGTCTTAGTAGTTAAAAAGATGCATTCAGACAATTGTCAATGCAATAATCACCCCAATCCAGAATCTGTCTAGCTTGCCAGTCGATGGCTGGATTGTGCTTGCTTAACCATGGTAAACCCAGAACTACCGATGCAGGGAGACCCTTCAATACAAAACACAAGATAAATTCTTGATGAAAGTCACCCACTCTTAATCTGATATCATGCACCACTTGAGATAAACATTTCTGAGCTAGAGGTGCAGAATCAATAGCAAAAACTGATTTTTTTTTCTAATGTACTCGGTGACAACCTGTGCATACGAACAAACTGAGTAACAATCAGGTTCACCTCGGCCCCACTGTGTATAAACACCTCAATCACCACAGTTTTTGACTTTAGCGCCACCCCAGCAGCCAGAAGAAATCGGGTACTACCAGTAAAAGACAAATGCACATTTTCTGACTCTCCTCTCCAAGAGTCAGGTGGGAATTAAATGTCCCTTTTTTTTCTTACTGCCGTTGAATGCATGGACATACTCTGATAAAATGTCCCTTTGGTCTGCAGAAAAAACACACTCCCTTCCTATTACCAGTATGCTTAAAAGTGGATCCAGTAGTAGCTCCCCCTAATTGCATGGGTTCATCCCCAGACATAAACACAGGAGTATCTTAACCAAAAGTGTCAGAGGAAGACGATACGTTATTGGGGCCCCTAGATTTCTCTCTCAGGCGTCTATCAATGCGTACAGCAAGAGACATAGCAGCTTCCAGAGACTCAGGATTCCTATGAAAAGCCAAAGTGTCCTTCAGCCTATCTGATAACCCCTGACAAAACTAACTACGAGAGCTGGATAATTCCACTCAGCCCACCTCCTAAACTCAGGGCAATAGATCTCAGCAGAACACTCTCCCTGACGAAGGCCACCTAGCTTGGTCTCAACCAGGGAGGTCCGATCCGGGTCATAATAGATGAGACCTAAAGCTTTGAAAAATTCATCCATCGACCAGAGAGACTGCGATCCAATCGGCAGAGAAAAAGCTCTTGACTGAGCGTCACCCATTAACCAACGAAATAACCACACCAACTCTCTGAATCTCATCCCCAGATGAGTGTGGATGTAGCCTAAAATACGATTTGCATGCCTCCCTAAACGAAATTGAATCATTAATTCCCCCAGATAATCTGTCCCGGAGGGCAACTCGAGACAGGCCTGGTAACTACCACTAGGACCAGCAGCCTGTGGTCTCTGCATCTGCGAGACGGTCGTGCGGAGGTTAGCTACCTCCAAAAACAGCCCCTGCAGCTGTCCAGCCAGTGCAGCAATAGGATCCATGGCTGTACTAAAACAAGCAAAAAATTATGGTTTTAGCAGCTTATAATGTCACGTTCGTGTGGGAGGGACACACCACACCAAACATAGGAGGGAAAGGGGTGGGGGAATAAGGCCTGGAAACTAGAAAAAGGAGATGGACACCTCCTAGTAAAACCCTAATCAAAGTCCTGACTAACTACCAGTATGAACAGACCCCAGAGGTAGATGAGTTCATACACAGGAATACCTAATGTTCTAACTCACCCTATAGGACCCTGGTACTAATGTCAGGACTGAGATGTGTACCTCCAAAGGGAAGGACAAACAGGAGTCTCCCTCAGGCCTTAATACAAATGACAGAGAAATGCAACACACAGAACTCAAACAAAATACAAAAAGAGAAAGGAAAGACTTAACTTCAAAGGAGCAATGGAAGCACCAGGAACTCAGTCGAGATCCACACAACAGCAATCTAAAACTGAAACTGAAGCTATAAACCGTATTGCATAGTGGGAGATGCAACTATGAATACGGAAGGTTAAATTACCACATTAGCAACACCTGAGGCAAGTGGTGGGGCCATTATCAGAAACAACACAGATGCCTATTGATCCACAAGGAAACATGTCAGATCAAACCATGTGTTGCAAGTCTCACCGATCTCCTGCCACCTGTCGCGGGAACGTCTGTCACAATAAGGCAGAAAAGTTTGGTGCATGGTATCCAGGTTAGGAAACAGGAACATAAGATTAGGCTATTGTCACAGATGTACCGAGACATACGGACATTCCCGCGACAGGTGGCAGGACACCTGTGAGACTGGCAACACGTGGTTTGATCTGACATGTTTTCCTTTAGGATCAAATGACGTCAGTGTTGTTTCTGGTGCTTGCCACACCTTCATTCTCCAGGTGTGGCTATTGTGGTAATTTTACTTTCTCTATTTATTGTTGTTTCTCCCACTATGCTTTGCGGTTTATAGTTTCTGTTGGACTTGTGGTTAGCTTGTGTTTGGTTCTCGGCTGAGTTCCTGGAGCTACCAAAGCTTCATTGAAGATAAGTGTTTCCTTTTTATATATATATATTGCCTTTCCCTGTTTGTCATTAGGCATGAGGGAGACTCCGGTTTGTCCATCCCTTTGGAGGAACAGGTAGACTCAGTCCTGACATTAAGTCCAGGGTTCTATAGGGTGAGAAAGGATTCTAGGTATCCGGTGTATAAACTTCCCTGTTCATACTGGTAGTCTGTCAGGACTGGAGTTAGTGTTTTCTCTAGGAGGTGTCCATCTTCCTTCCCTAGTTTCCAGGCCTTATTCCAGTATCCCCTTTCCCTCCTATGCTCGGTGTGGTGTATTCCTTCCACACACAAGTGTGACAGCTATATGCGGATGATGTCATCTTAGCTATAACGCGACTAGAGATGTCTATTCCTAGAATACACAGTATTCTTGAGGAATTTGGAGAGGTTTCCTATTATAAAATAAATAGTAGTAAATACCAATTGTTAAACTTATCTGTGTCATCTCGTAGCCAAACCTTTTTGTATAAACTCTTCCCGTATAAATAGGCTAAAGACAGTATAAAATATTTAGGCAGTCAATTACCAGCAAAACATTTAGACCTTTACTGACTTAATTACGATCTGCTTATAACAGAGATTAGTAATAAGTTGCTATCCTTTTAGAAAGTTTCTGTTTCATGGTTAGGACGGGTTGCCACGTTTAAAATGTATATATTACCTACTTATACTGTATAAGTTTCATACAATTGTTTGCCCACTAACTGGGGCAGGGGGGCATTAGAGTGGGCTCTATAGGGATATTATTGGGGTGGGGGGGGCGTTACTGGAGGGCAAGGGGAGGACATTACTAAGGACATCCTTATTACCGGAGGCACAATATGGGGCATTATTATTAAGGGGGACACAATACAATACATATTATTAATACTGGGGGCATTATTATAACATGAGGTGGCATTTTTAATACTGTGGGGACATTGGTATTACTGGCGGCACTGGGGGCATTAATATTATTAATATTATTATTGGGGAAATTATAGACGTCACTTTTTTGTTGCTGGGGACAGGCATTATTGTCACTAGGGGCACTATAGGGGGCATTATTATTTTTAAAGTATGTTATTTGGAGGCATTGGGGAGCACAGCAGGCTCAGTATTGGGGTAGCAGCAGGATGTAAATGTTGGGGCACCATAGTGGGGAGGATGATGGAAATCTGCAGAGATAGAACACGGCTAAGAAGTCATCATGTGTTGTCTAATCCTAATGGAGAAGATGAGGTAAGAGAATGTCTACATCAGAGGAGACGTCACTCGATGTAAGAGGTATGTGACGCTGCATTCCCCTTTATGTATGGTAGTAACGCTGAAAGGCCAGTCAGAATGCTGAAGATAGGGCTTGTTCTCTGCTGTTGCCTGTGTTTTAACTCTTCATCCCCTTTCTCCATATCTTAATTAGAGACAAGTGGAGGAGGAGGACAGGACATGGCAGTTGGCACTGGGCACCACAGAGGGGCAGTTTCTAGAGAGGTTCTTGGTTCTTCTGGAGCAGTATACAGTATTGTGCTGCAGTGAGCCAAATGAAAAATTGTGGCATGATATACTGCTCCCTCTATGGTATTTCTGGCCCCACCTACTCATGTTGGCCCCACCTTCTCTAATCTGGGCCCGCCTACAACATGGGGCCACTTTTATATTTTTTTCTAGGGCGACTTTTAATTCCCAATCCGCCCATGACTATACCCCTCAAGTTATTTATCAAGGGTTAGAGTGAGCATTTTGACACCACATATATTTTGCATAGATTAATGAGCAGAGGACGGTGCAAAATGAAAATCGCAGGTTTTCCACAGATATGGCATTTCAGTCCCCAATATGTTATACTAAACTTATGCCATCTGAGACACACCACACCCCTTGAATTGTTAGATAGTTCTACTGGGTACAGAAATGCCATAATTGTGATTGTAAACTGCTGTTGGGTTTGCTGCAGAGGTCAGATGGGAAAGACCACCTTTTGGCTTTTGCACGGCATATTTTCAGGTATTGGTTTACAGGGGCCATGTTGCTTTAAAACAGCCTCTGGGGTACGAGTACAGCAATTTTCTGGCAACCATGAAAAAAAAAATTCCCTCTCAACTGAGCTCTTTGAGAGCTTATAATTTGGAAAATGAGTTGCCATTATCATTGGTACTACAGGGTGGCCCATGAAAATCCCACCTCCAGCGATAGCATGACAAGATGATTAAGGAAGTGGATTATTTTTAACTACCCACAAGTTACAAAAGATACTGTAAGTTGTCTCCATTCACGTCTATGCATCTTTGGGCACGTAGGATTATGTTGACTGATACTGCTTGCAGCTCTTCAAGAGTGATGCTGCAGAAGAAAAAAATGTCCTGCTTTTTCCAAGATGGGGCAACATGCCATACCTCATGGAATTCACTAGTACATGTTCATGAAGTGCTTAGAAGGTGAGAAATATGAGCAAGGGGTTATGGCCGCCACGTTCCCCAGACTTGTCCACATGCAATTTTTATCTGTGGGGAAATTTAACCCCTTCCCGACCAGGCCAGGTCTTTAAATCTCAGGCCCACTTTTGAGCTGTTTCATACAGCAGATACCTTCGGCTAATGTCCACGACCGATGGTGATGCTGGGGACTGACTTTTAACACTTCAGATGCTGTGGTCAATCCTGACCCCGGCATCTGAGCGCTCTAAATACCGGAAGCACATGCTTCCGGTAATGCTCAGGCTCCCCTGTGCAGCGATCAGTGTAGCCGGCACTTCTGTGCAACAACCCCTGTCATAGTGAATGACAGGAGGCTGCTGCTCAGTAAACTAGTCATTTTCTCATAGACTCCAATGCCAATAGACTGGAGTCTATGAGAATAGCAATTTAATGATTGCTTGTTATAGCTCCCTATGGTGAACTATAAAAAGTATGAAAAAATAAAGTTTTTAAAAATAAAAAAAACATAAAAATGCTAATCACCCCCCTTTCCCCAAAATAAAAAACAAAAAAAAATACACATCATGGGATCAATGCACATACTATAAAAATATAAAAATATCTTCCCCATACAAGAAACAGACGATTTGCCGTTTTTGGTTGCTTCACTTCCCACAAAAAAATTAAATAAAAAGTGATCAAAAAGCCATACACACCACAGAATGTCATCAAGCAAATGGCTGTTCTAGCATCATTTTTTTTTTTTTTTACAGCGTTCACCTGATGGGGTAGCTCATGTAATGTTTTTAGAGAGCTGGTTGGTGTGAACGTACACTTGCGTTTATAAAACACTTAAAAAAGTAGTTTTGTTTTATTTTGTCTGTTTGTTTCCTTATTTTAGGTTACCTGTATCAGAATAGTGGGGTTCCGCTGCCAGAAATGAAACTGGAAGCAGAAGGCTCCGTCCACTGCCCGACACGCCCACCTATCTGATATTGATACCGATCAGGAGGATAGGTTTAATATCTAAGCACTGGACTACCTCTCTACAGCCCAAACTAGTCAATGTCCTTTAGGGGCTAAGTAATAAAAATGGTCATATATTAGTTAATCAGAATGTAGAGTCACTGTGTTACCCAAAGTTTGTTTTATTTATAGAAGTATTGATAGCATAGCGGCCCATGCCCGCCGCTGCCCTTCTCTCCCTGGCAGGCGTGGGCACAGTTTTTCTCACCTTACCTGTCTTTGCCAGTGGTTTAGACCCGCTGCTCCTCCTCTTCCTCATCTACAGTGGGCCTGGCTGTTGAAGTCTCATTCTTCTGCAGGATATAACTTGTGCTTTTCTACCCAGCATGTTCTCCTGACCCGTAGGGTGCATGAGCTTCCTGGCCAGCGCACATACACCCTAATTCTACCCCAGCCTAAGTCTTGCTGTCTCAGGATACAGGATACAGAAGGCACCTCCACTGCCTATTTACCGTATTGACCCTCCGCTGCCTTACGTAACCTCAGAATAGCTTTACGGATTCACACAAACTCTGCCTGCCCTGTTCTTTGCCTGTTTCCTAAGGCCTCTTTCACATGCCCGGATAGGATGCGGGTGCGTTGCGGGAATATGCACGATTTTTCCGCGTGTGTGCAAACGTTTGTAATGCGTTTTGCACGTGCGTGTGAAAAATCGCCATGTTTGGTACGCAGACCCGAAGCCGGACTTCATCACTGAAGTCCGGTTTCGGGTGGAGTATTCTGTAGATTTTATTATTTTCCCTTATAACATAGTTATAAAGGAAAATAATAGCATTCTCAATAGAGAATGCAAAGTAAAAAGGGCACTAGAGGGTTAAAAATAATAAAAATATAAACTTACCCCCTCCATTTGATCGCGTAGCAGCCGGTTACTGGTCTCCTGCTCTGTATTCAGCCGGGAAGGGGGTGAAGGACCTTCCGTGACGTCACTGGGTCACATGGTCCAATCACCTGCTTCCATGGGTATATTAAGTATACCCCTTTTATACGTACAGCTCCCTGGAATTAATGGTGCTTAAAAATAATGATAATAATAGAGACCACCAATATGGTTGCACATCCTGTTATCACATATTCAAAATGGGTTAAATAAACAGAAAAATAATACAAATATAATCACTTAATGGTAGCTTTCTCTATATAGAAGGGAACCACTTGAGATAATTTAGAAAGGATTTCACATTTGTAAATTAGTAATTTTTTGTTTAACTTGCTTAATCTTATTGCCTACATCAATCGGGATCATAAAAATAAAGTTTTATTTGTAATTATACTGACAATAGAAATTATACAGACAGTTTTAGTAATCTACAATAAATTATAGGGGGTATAGCAAAATATACTGGTCACAGAAAACTGTATTTGAGGTGGAACACTGCCCTATGAGACATTTATGGCATATCCTGTTGATATGACACAAATGAATATGTGAGAAAATCCTTCAGAGAAAAGAGGAAGTTTTAAATGGAGACCGTTATCAGTTTTGATCATGCTACTGCTAACAATACTAGGTAGGGGCTGCAAACAGCATTACAAACATACCTTTTGTGAAAGTTTTACTTTGAATATGAGGTAGAATGTATCAATTTTATATGCCATTTTATATATGGGTGGGATGCAGGCAGAACCTCCAAAGCCCGACTCATTTCACAATATGTGCGTCAGAAAACTGGTATATATTAGACCAGAAATGTATGCCATCTCCATAGCCAGCATACATTGCTTTTCCTGACGCATTCACGATGATGTGCCAGAGTTATTACCTCTTAAATATAATTAATAATTCTGGTGCATCATATGTCAGTGGAATTTGTTATTAAAGACTGGTGTGGCAAAAGCCAGTCATAATACATTCCTCCATTAGTTTTATTAAGGCTACTAACTACTAGGCAAGTTAAGCCACAGAAAAGTGCCCAGGGTGGAGCTTCTGCGTTAAGTGCTCTCTGTGCTAAGTGACAATTGTAGCATCCAAACAGCAGACCACTACAGCTGTTAATGTCCAGGGCACCTGCCGGAGCATTATCTGTCTGAATAAAACTTAATATACACACAACTCCAAATCGTAAAAGCTCCACAAAAGGTATGTCACTACTGCTTTTAACCAGTCCCACCCAGTGCTTTTAGCAATTTAGATTTAGCAACGCCAAAACTGCTGACAGACTCCGTTTAAGGCTAGGTTCACACTTGAGCGTACTTGATACGCGCGTTTAACGTGCATTTTTGTCGCGCGTATTACAGTGCGTTTTTGGAAATAGGAAACGCGCGTCATACGCGCATTTGTGTGATTGACCACTCTGGCATCAATCACAATACGCCCCAAAGAAGCTCCTGTACTTCTTTGGGCGTAGGACGTTTTACAGCGCGTTCGTACGCGCTGTAAAACGCTCAGGTGAGAACCATGCCCATAGGGAAACATGGGTTTTCGCCTGTTGAGCGTTTTACAGCGCGTAGGAATGCGCTGTAAAACGCTTAGGTGTGAACCAGGCCTCAGGCTACTTTCACACTAGCGTTTTTGCTGGATCGGGCAGGGTTCAGCAAAAATGCTTCAGTTACTGATAATACAACCATCTGCATCCGTTATGAATGGATCCGGTTGTTAACCGTATGAATACTATCTTGCGTTATGAAAGAGGGATATATCTAAAGAGAAAGTGTTTAGACAAATTCTCAGCTATTTGGCAGGGTTGGATCGATGCACCCAATTTGGCACGGGAATGTGCTCGGGATCGATTGCTGGGAGTCAACCTGGCCAGGGGACGAAGGTTGTAGGCCCTTGTCTCTGTCGCCTATAGTTCTGGGGAAGTTGTCCTCTTCCTAAAGGGTACAGTAGGGACGTGCCGTAGTGTCATGATACGGGGTCCCTTCTGGTTTTTTGTCGGGGGGGGGGGTCGTCTCGCCGCTTGTTGGGGGTTATTGGGGGGTGGGAAGGGTTACGGAGGTGTTGTGTTAATTGTTCTTATAGCAATTCTCCTTTATTCTGCTGTGTTTACTGCACTGGCGACCGTGCTACTTTGCATCTGCACCACGCTCGGTATCTTTTCTTTTTTGAGCAGACAGGAAAATGTGAAAATGGTGGAGAGGTTTTGTATGCTCTCGCTGGTTATGATTCTTTGTATACACTGTATTCTGTGTTATTTCATTGGCCCTGCGTGGCCGGCGAACTAAACTTTTGCTATGTCATTCTATGCTGTTTTAATAAAAATTATACCTGATTAAAAAAAAATGAATGGATCCGGTTGTATTATCTTTAACATACCGAAGACAGATCCGTCATAAACTCCATTGAAAGTCAATGGAGGACGCATCCATTTTCTATTGTGTCAGAGAAAACTGATCCGTCCCCATTCACTTGCTGCGGTTTGCTCTCCGGTATGAGAACGGAACGGAATGCATTTTGGAGCATTCTGGCATTCTGTTCCGTTAGTGTCCAGGTGTCTAAGGTGTTAGTGTCCAGCGTCTAAGTGACTGATAGCATTCAATATATGTGTGTATACATATATAGCTATCAGTAACTAATTGGACCACCCACTTGGCTACTAAGCTACTAAGCCAAACTTCCGTTTTGTCCCCTCAATGAACGGGGACAAAACGGAAGAGTTTTTTTTTCCAGTATTCTGACCGTATGATAGATCTCAATACCGGAAAATATTAATGCTAGCGTGAAAGTAGCCGAAGAGCTCAGTCAATAAAAAGACATAACAGTACTAACAGGCCAGATAATCGTGCATGTAAATATTTTAGATCCTATAGGCAGGACTTCTGTTATGGAATTTGTGAAGCAATTGATTTTGGCAAGCAAATTGGTTAACTCCCAGACTTACCAGAAATAAGACATATAGCTGATAGGCAAGCCAAGGTTGAAATGTCAAGGTTAAGGCTCTGCAAATGTAATGCAAAATTTCTAATTGCTTCCAGCCATTCTCCAAATCCACGAAGGCACTGAATTCTATGAAGTACTATTCCATTACAAAACACAAATTCATCAGCAGTAATATTTGACCTGTTTGTAAGTAAGTAAATGGATGAATAAATAAATAAATCAATTAATACATGAATAAAAATCTTCCATAAGAAAAACATACAGGTACTAAATATCTATTTTTCACTGTGTTTCTACTGTTGCTTTTGGACATGCATGCTATTTTTCATTTTACGAGCGTTTACTAGTTCATTGGGTTGTTGACAGCACTTTTAACACAGGCCAATTATCAGGAACCAGCATTTCTACAAACGCTCGTCCCTGATAACTAACCTAATTCTCTGTCTATGTAAAAGGACTTTAAAGACAATATCTGGGGCAGCATTACTATTTTGATTAAAGTTATCCTTGTTGCCACAGATATATACTGTATAATTTAATCCAGATCTTGAATTTACTCCTTATCTTATGTATTAATGTAAGGGCATTCAATTTCATATTCCGTTCAACCCTTCTGGCGATTATAATCACCAAATACTTGAAAAAATCTACTAATACCAATTTTCCAATAACCTTAGCTGGAAGTTCCAGGGTAAGACATGACAATTTCCCCCAATTTATTTTAATAGCCGACTATCCTCCATGTGTCCCTATAAGACTAATTACTTTTGGCTCTGAGTAGCAGTGGAGAAGGAGATCATTGGCATAATAATAATAGTATCCATTCCTCTCTTAGGCCACATACAAAGCCCATTATCTCTTTATAATCCCCTCTTTATATAACAGATTTACCCACTCAATGAAGGCCGTACCAATACATATCTTCTCTAAGGCTGCCTAGAGGTCACTCTGCTTTGGATGATTGAGAGAACAGAAGGATAATGTCTCCCATCCTGCCTCCAGACATATCACCCAGGGCAACATATACAGCAATGCTCACTATTGCTGTGTTTAGTCGCTGACTGTTTTGCCCAAAGAAAAGAATCAACCTGCCTTTCCAAGGGCCATAATCAACAATTTGTTTATGGCTGGGGCTACATAACGACATGGGTTGTGCAAGAACAGGTCGACTTATGCTACTTGTATGGAACTTTCTGTCACGTGACTATTTAAGAGCAGTGAATTGTCTCTAAAAACACAACCAAATCACAGATAAGGTGCAGTGGCATGCAACTTGCATTGCAGTCTATGATAGGAAAGTCTGTTACACCGTGTGCGCCCAGCAACCAGAAATCCAGCACTGCTGGATTTCTGCAATTGTTGTGTTGCAGTATGTTAGGTGTTGCACAATCATTAGATGTCATGTCACGCAATGCGCGTTGCTGTGCAACCTAAGCTTTAGGCAGGGAGAGAATAGTTGAGCAAATTAAGCTCAGCGTACATTTCATCCGAACCCTATGTTTAATGCATTAACCAGGAAAAGGGTGTATGTCAAATGTGTCCATAGGGTTCCATTCACCCAGTGGGGGCCAAAAGAGTGTCATTCTGTCCTCTGTTGGCACATACCACTTGTATACCTATACAATGGAATATGTTGAAGCCTTGCATTGGAGGTATACGTCAGGAACATATACCTCTGATAGATGGCTCAAAAGGGGGAAAAAGTGTGCAAATTGTTTCAGCCATTTATATGTGCATTTTGCTGTCTAAAGTTGCAGTGACATGGGCGTAGCTATAGGGGGTGCAGAGGTAGCAGTCCCTACCTGGCCCAGGAGCCTGAGGGGGCCCAAAGACCCTTGTGCCACAAAAGAAGACACACAAAGCACTGAGGGAAGGGGGCCCAAGCTGAACTCTTGCAACAGGGCCTATGAGCCGTTAGCTACGCTCCTGTGCAGTGACAATATTTCAATTATTTTGTTAACTTTTTTTGTTACAAGTTTTTCTTTTCACTATGATGACAATTTGCTTTTGGTGTATTTTTGCCTTCCTTGGGATCAACTTTGCAGGATAATATTTTGAACTAGATAGATATATGTCTTTTTCAGCCTTACAAATAGCTTTACTATGTGCCAGAAGACCCGTCCTGAAAAGAGCGATAACCAGCATTAGAACCTGAACCTTCTCCTGACTAGTATAACTCACAGTAAATTTATCATCACACACACTGACATCTACAGAAATTATGGTACTTAGAAAAGGCTTTTGCTTTGTTCCCACCGAAAAAATTTGATTCATTCACACAGACAAAAGACATTTCATTGTTTTTGAGGAAACTGCAATGGGCTAAATATTGGTAATGGTACCAGAGGAAATGGATACACTTGCCAGCCAGAACCCTGCACAGACACAGCCTCACGATACAGGAAATTACAGCACTGTGTAATTTGCAAAATGATAAAATGATAACTCTCAAACCTTCAGGGAGGCAATATTGTTATAAAAATCTCTGCCTATCACTACTGTCTGACTTAAGAGACATAAGATTAAAAATCTGAATGATTTAGTAATTGAACTCCTACAATTCAATCTGACCTGAAATTTTTTGTTGTTTATTGGTTTTTACTACCACCAGGGGCGTGGAGATGGGTAGTCCTTGTGCCCCCATGTATGCCAATATTCAAGATACAAGCAAAAGATCTGAGATCACTATTCCTAGATAGGGGATATCCAGACAAGATCATCAGGAGGGCATTTACAGAATACCTGCAAATACCTGCTCAGAGATCTGATTTACTAACTTACAGGACACCTGACAATATGGAAAAAGGTGCCCGAATGATTGGAACATATACCACAGCTTATCGTGAGATCAAAAGAATTTCAGAAAAATATCAGGGGATCCTTTGGGCAGATCCTGATCTGAAAGAAATGGTAAGAGTCAGACCTCAGATTACCTTTAGAAGGGGCCCAAATGAGACCTCCTAAAAGCCACTTGGGCCTGGCCACCAGAGAGGCTGACGCTTCTATATATAACTTAGGCCTCTTTCACACTTGCGTTCTGAGGATCCGGCAGGCACTTCCGTCCCGCCGGATCCGTCAGAACGCAAGTCGCCTGAAAGCATTAGAAGACTGATCAGGATCCTGATCAGTCTTCGAAATGCTTTCAGGTTACTATGGCAGCCAGGACGCTATTAAAGTCCTGGTTGCCATAGTAGTAGTGGGGAGCGGGGCAGCGGTATACTTACAGTCCGTGCGGCTCCCGGGGCGCTCCAGAACGACGTCAGAGCGCCCCATGCACATGGATCACGTGATCCATGCGATCACGTGATTCATGCGTGTAGGGCACCCTGACGTCACTCTGGAGTGCCCCGGGAGCCGCACGCATGGTAAGTATACTGCTCCCCCGCTCCCCACTACACTTTACCATGGCAACCATGACTTTTGCGTCCTGGCTGCTATGGTAACCATTGAGAAAAAGCTAAACGTCGGATCCGGCGATGCGCCGAAACGACGTTTAGCTTAAGGCCGGATCTGGATTAATGCCTTTCAATGGGCATTAATTCCGGATCCGGCCTTGCGGCAAGTGTTCAGGATTTTTGGCCGGAGCAAAAAGCGCAGCATGCTGCGGTATTTTCTCCGGCCAAACATCGTTCCGCTCCTGAACTGAAGACATCCTGATGCATCCTGAACAGGATTATCCCAATGCATTCTGAATGGAGAGAAATCCGTTCAGGATTTTTCCGGCATAGAGACCCCACGACGGATCTCTATGCCGGAAAACAAAAACGCTAGTGTGAAAGAGCCCTTAGACACATCATGCGCCAGCGCAAGGGGTATTAAGACAAATAATGACCCCATATGTTTGGATAAATTGTGCAACAATGAAAACAGTCATACAAAAGTGTTGATATATCTACAAAGACTGTGAGTATGAACTTTTAGACTCACTGTGAATGGTATTGTATAGTTTTTATCGTACTTGCATCTCATGTCTGTGCAAGAATCAATTATTTGCCAAACTTTAAAAATGTATTTTATCAGGCATTTTTTCGGAGTCATTTACAAAGGCTTTAAGGCCTCTTTCACACGAGCATGTCCGGATTAGGTCCGGATGCGTTGCGGATGCGTTCAGTGAAAACTGTGTGATTTCACAGGCAAAGCCATTCAGTTTGGCCTGCGATTGCGTTCAGTTTTTTCCACGCGGGTGCAATGTGTTTTGATGCGTTTTTCACGCGCAAGATAAAAAACTGAAGGTTTACAAACAACATCTGCTAGCAACCATCAGTGAAAAACGCAACGCACCCGCATTTGCTTGCGGATGAAATGCGTTTTTCACGCAGCCCCAATAACTTCTATGGGGCTAGGGTTGCGTGAAAAACGCAGAATATAGAACATGCTGCGATTTTAACACAACGTACAAGTGATGTGTGAAAAAAAATGCTTATGTACATTGAAATGAATGGGTCAGGATTCAGTGCGGGTGCAATGCGTTCACATCACGCATTGCACCTGCGCGGAAAACTCGCTCGTGTGAATGCAGCCTAAGACAGGATTTTGTTGTAAAAGAGTCACAAAATTTTGTGCATATGATATTTAGTACAAAAATGTGTGACTTTTCCTATCTGTGCTGCTGTATGATCCATCTAATTTATGACGAGACGTGAGCATGCATACCTCTTTTATATCAAAAAAGTTCACCTCCTACATGCAGTAGAATGGTACAGCCCATGTATCA
Source organism: Bufotes viridis (assembly GCA_033119425.1). Lineage (NCBI taxonomy): Eukaryota > Metazoa > Chordata > Amphibia > Anura > Bufonidae > Bufotes > Bufotes viridis. The sequence goes on along the minus strand of CM065593.1, from coordinate 184,523,548 downwards.
GTCTGTGTAATGTATCCATGGCCTAAGTTAAACATGGCATTAGTCATATAACACTCTTCACATCATATAATCCCTGACAGTGTTACAGCATATACATGTGCTCAATCAGCACACAGGACACATTCTTGTAATGCGTAAATAGGACTAGGAAAAACACAAACACAACACACTGATAGAAATGATGAAATGCTACTGCACTACTATTCACCTGTTAAATACCTGGGCAGCTAATTAAAAGCCAGGTCACATGATACTTATGAGGGTCACATGACTGACACCATGTATAGTCCTATCAAGCTTTTATATGAATGCATTTTACAGGATTAAAATGGACTGTATCATTTTTTTCTTTCGGGAGAGGTTACTATATCGATATAATAAAGGATTGCAAGCAAAATTTTAAATAGATGTAAATTGTTCAACATCCTATTTGCTAAATAAATAAATGTAATCATTAAAATTGGAATACCCATAACGTTTCCAGGTAGGAGTGGCCAGTGACAGTTTCCTTGGCAAAAAAGAAGGGAACACTGACTTTGCGTCTGCTCATTGCACAGAACACTTTCACTTTGGGTGTGTCCCTCATGTGCCCAATAAGAGCACATGGGTTTTCTGAGCCCCATTTTCTAACGTTTTGCAGATTGACATTCCCACTGAGGTGAAAGGTAGCCTCATCGCTAAACGCCAGCCTGTCAGCAAATTTGTCCTGCAAGTCAATGCAAAAGTCACAGCATTTCGGTTTGTCATCCAGTTTCAGCTCCTGAAGTGTTTGTAATCTTTATGGTATACGATGAAGATGTTTTCATAAGATACAACATTCCATGGTTTGTGGCAATTGTAGTTCCACACTAGTCAGCCTAGTTGACCTCTAGGACTGTGCTCATTAAACTGCTCAAATCCTGTTTACTGTCACTTTCGAACTCTTTGGGTGGCCTGGACTTTTCCCATAACATAAACAGACAGTGGTTCCGATTACTTCACCCAATACAAAATGCGTTTTTTTTGCAGAGCACATTTACAAAATTTATTCCTAAAATTTCGCTGTACTGTCACAACAGACCTCATTCCTGCAAATTCCAACATGCAAAAAGCTTTTTCTCGCTGCAATGTCACCATCTTAAACCTGGCCCTCTATGTACCGATTTACACAAAGCGGCAGATTCTTGAACTGTCTAAAAGAAAACTGACTTTGTTGCCCATGGCAACCAATAACAGCACAACTATCATTTTTCAGGAGCAGAATTTGTTTAACTACAGGCCTTAGTTTCTGCCTTGCTTCTACAATTCTTAATTACTTCTACTTCTAAATAAGCAGTAGTAAATTGATTAAACAAATAAAGGCATTGAATTTATATACTGTTTTAACTCTATGTTTAAAGAGGACCTTTCATCAGGGGAAAAAATATGAACTAAGTATGCTGACATGGAGAGCTCTGCCCAGGGATTTCCCTGCACTTACTATTATCCCTGGGCGCCGCTCTGTTCTCCCGGTATTGGCTCCGGTATCTTCGCTCACTTGGTTCTACTAGGCGGAGCCTGTCTGTCTTGGTTCTACTAGGCGGAGCCTGCCCTTGTTCTCCTGGGCGTCTCCATCTCCCAGGCTGCGATCTCTGTGTTGCGATTGGCCAGCGCTACAGCCTGGGAGATGGAGACGCCCAGGAGAACAAGGGCAGGCTCCGCCTAGTAGAACCAAGTCAGACAGGCTCTGCCTAGTATAACCAAGCGAGCGTAAATACCGGAGCCAATACCGGGAGAACAGAGCGGCGCTCAGGGATAATAGTAGGTGCAGGGAGATCCCTGTGCGCCGCTCTACATGTCAGCATACTTAGCTCATAGTTTTTTCCCTGATGAAAGGTCCTCTTTAACTCTTTAACTCATTAGTGTCATTTACTATAAAAATGCCAGGATTTTATTGTTGCATTATATTTGTTCCTAATTTTACAGGTATATTTATCATATTTTACATTTTATAAGATGCACTTTCTTTTCCCCAAAAGTGGGAAAATGTCAGTGTGTCTGAGTGCTTCCCTTATAAAAGCGCTCATTAGTATGCAGAAGGCATCGGGAACGATGAGTGTATTACTGCTAGTGCTTACTGTACTTACCGCTCCATGATCCTCATCAGGCCCATGCTGCACTGTCCTAACTGCATACAGCGTCAGGACATAGTGCGCACATTGTGAACTGATGCTCTACGCAGTCAGGTCGAAGCGCGGCGCAGGCCCGGAGAAGACTAGGAAGTGTGAAAGCAGGAAAGTGCACGGGACCTGCAGAGTAGCAGCAGAGCAGGAGATGTAAGTTCATTTATTTCTTTTAGCTCTGATGGGGGTCTGATCTGAGGTTTGATATGGGAATCTGATCTGAGAGTCTAATGAAAGATTTTTTTTTTCCTTATTTTCCTCCTCTAAAACCTAGGTTTGTCTTAAAAAATAGAAAAACACGGTACCTTGTTTTAAAATATGTTGTACAGTACTAGTTTTATTAAATATCAATTGTGTGTTAAAATTAGCTAACACCTATGGCATCACCACTCTACTACTTCCACTTTCCGCATGTCCCCTCTACTTTCCCCTTCTACCCTTGTGTATGTCTCCCTAGTTTTGGTCTGTTGTTAAAGGGGTTGTCTCACTTCAGCAAATCACATTTATCATGTAGATAAAGTTAATACAAGGCACTTACTAGTGTTGTGATTGTCCATATTGCCTCCTTTGCTGGCTGGATTCATTTTTCAGTCACATTAGTCACTACTCGTTTCTATGTTTACGAACACCCAGCAATCCAGCAATAGTGGCCTTGCTTGCACACTATAGGAAAAAGCACAGGCCTCTCTGGTGGTCGGGATCGTGGGAGTGTGCATAGTCCAACAATTTTTCCTATAGCATGCAAGCACAGGCACTGCTACTGGTTTGCAGGGTGATCGTAACCATAGAAATGAGCAGTGTATAATAACATATGGTACTATGTTGTTATACACTGCTCATTTCCATGGTTAGTAGTATAAAAATGAATCTAGCCAGCAAAGAAGGCAATATGGACAATCACAATACATTACTAAGTGCCTGGTATTAACTTTCTCCACATTACAAATGCCAAGTGATACACCCCCTTTAACCCCTTTAGGACACATGACGTACCGGTACGGCATGTTTCCCGAGTCCTTAAGGACACATGACGTACCGGTACGTCATGAGTTGTTCCGATCACTGCTGCTCAGCTGGCAGTGATCGGAACAAGGTACCTGCTGAAATCATTCAGCAGGTACCTTGCTACAATGCCCAGGGGGTCCTGTGACCCCCATATGAGCGATCGCTGCAAACCGCAGGTCAATTCAGACCTGCGGTTTGCAGCGCTCTATGCGATCTCTGATCCCGCGGTCTATGACCGCGGGGATCAGAGAGTTAATGCCCCCAAACTGTTTATTTTAACCCCCTGCAGCCCCCAATCATATTGTGGCTGCGGGGTGCAGGGGGGGTGGTTGCGGGCAGCGGGAGGCGGTGCGGGAGGCGGGCGGTGCGGCGGGCGGGATCGCGATTGCGATCCCCCGCCCGCCTCCTCTGATAAGTTTCCCTGGTGTCTAGTGGGTCTATCAGAGTGTCAGCACATTGCTGACACTCTGATAGAAACGGCTGGCATCTGTGCTTGATCAGATGCCAGCCGTTTAACCCCTTCCGTACCGCGGTCCTTACGGACCACAGTATGGAAGGGTTAACAGGGAGGGAGCTCCCTCCCTCTCCCATCGGGGGGCTGCTGTGCCTTTGCAGCCCCCCAACAGTATGGGATCACAGAGGGAGGGAGCTCCACTCCCTCCCCATCCATCACCCCCTGCCCAGTTATGGCAGCGGGTGATGGTTGCCATGGAGACAGGACGCTTTCAGAAGCGTCCTGCTCTCCATGGTGCTGAAAGTCTGAATAGACCTGCTAAAGGTCTATTCAGACTTTCTAAAGTACAAAATACAGTAAAGTGCACTATATAGTGTACTGTACTGTATTATACAGACACCAGATCCACTGGATCTTTCAGAACCAAGTGGGCCTGGGTCAAAAAAAAAATGTAAAAAAGTGAAAAAAAAGTAAAAATGAAAAAAACACATATCACTGAATAAAAATAAAAAAAAATAAAATACACTACACATATCAGGTATCGCCGCGTCCGTAAAAACCTGCTCTATAAAAATATCACATGACTGAACTCCTCAGGTGAACGCCATAAAAAAAACCCCCAAAAAATGGTGTAAATAGGCCATTTTTTGGCACCTTACATCACTAAAAGTGTAATACAAAGCGATCAAAAAGGTGTTTGCCTCCCAAAATAGTACCAATCAAACCGCCATCTCATCCCGCAAAAAACGAGCCCCTACCTAAAACAATTGGCCAAAAATAAAAAACTATGCCTCTCAGACTAAAACATGATTTTTTTGTTTCAAAAATGCTTTTTAGTGTTAAATGTAAAAAAAAAATTAAAAAGTAGACATATTGGGTATCTCCACGTCCGTAAGAATCTGCTCTATAAAAATATCACATGACCTAACCCCTCAAGTAAACACTGTAAAAAAAAATTAATAAAAACTTTGTCAAAAAGCCATTTTTTTGCCACCTTACATCACAAAAAGTGTAATAGCAAGCGATCAAAAAGTCATATGACCCTCCAAATAGTGTAAATCTAACCGTCACCTCATCCTGCAAAAATGATACCCAACCTGAGACAATTGCCTAAAAACTGAAAAATATATGGCTCTCAGACTATGGAGATACTAAAACATGTTTTTTTTTCATTCAAAAAGGATATTATTGTGTAAAACCAAAATAAGTAAAAAAAGGTATACATATTATGTATCGCCGCGTCCGTAAGGACCTGCTCTATAAAAATATATCATGACCTAACCCCTCAGATGAACGCCGTAAACATAAAAACGTTGTCAAACAAGCCATTTTTTTGTCACCTTACATCACAAAAAGTGTAATAGTAAGCGATCAAAAAGTCATATGCACCCCAAGATAGTACCATTCGTACCGCCATCTCATCCCGCAAAAAATTAGCCCCTACATAGGACAATCGCCCAAAAAAAAAAAAAAATATGGCTCTCAAACTATGGAGACACTAAAACATGATTTTTTTTTGTTTTAAAAAATGATATTATTGTGTAAAACTTATATAAATAAATAAAAAGTATACATATTATATATCGCCGCGTCCATCACATCCTGATCTATAAAAATAACACATGACCTAACCCATCAGCTGAACACAGCAAAAAAAAAAAAAAAAATACGGTGTCAAAAGCCATTTTTGTCACCTTACATCACAAAAAGTGTAATAGCAAGCGACCAAAATGTCATATGCACCCCATGATAGTGCCAATCAAACCGCCATCTCATCGTTAAAAAAATGAGCCCCTACATAAGACAGTCGCCCAAAAAAATAAAATAAAACTATGGCTTTCAGAATGTGGAGACACTAAAAAAAATTTTTTTTCAAAAATGCTTTATTATGTAAAACTGAAACAAAAAACCCCAAAAAGTAGTCATATTTGGTATTGTCGCGTCCGTAACAACCTGCTCTATAGAAATAGCACACAATCTAACCTGTCAGTTCAACTATGTAAATAACAAAAAATAAAAACAGTCCCAAAACAGCTATTTTTTTGCAAATTTTCCATTTTAATCCATTTTTCCAGTAACAAAGCAAGGGTTAACAGCCAAACAAAACTCAATATTTATTTCCCTGATTCTCTTGTTTGCACAAACACCCCATATGTGGTCGTAAACTACTGTATGGCCAAACGGCAGGGCACAGAAGGAAGGGAACGCCATATGGTTTTTGGAAGGCAGATTTTGCTGGACTGGTTTTTTGACACTATGTCCCATTTGAAGCCCCCCTGATGCACCCCTACAGTAGAAACTCCAAAAAAGTTACCCCATTTTGGAAACTACGGGATAAGGTGTCAGTTTTGTTGGTACTATTCTAGGGTAAACATGATTTTTGGTTGCTCTATATTACACTTTTTTTGAGACAAGGTAACAAAAAATAGAAATTCGTAAATTTCATCTCCATTTGCCAATAACTCTTTTAGAACACCTAAAGGGTTAACAAAGTTTGTAAAACTGGTTTTGAATACCTTGAGGGGTGTAGTTTCTTAGATGGAGTCACTTTTATGGAGTTTCTACTCTAGGGGTGCATCGGGGGGCTTCAAATGGGACATGGTGTAAAAAAACCAGCCCAGCAAAATCCGCGTTCCAAAAACTATATGGCGCTCCTTTCCTTCTGCGCCCTGCAGTTTGGCCATACAGCAGTTTACGACCACATATAGGGTGTTCGCGCAAACTGCAGAATCGGGGGAATAAATATTACGTTTTTTTTGGCTATTAACCCTTGCTTTGTTACTGGAAAAAATGGATTAAAATGGAAAATTTTACAAAAAATTGAAATTCTGAAATTTTATCTCCATTTGCCATTAACTCTTGTGGAAAACCTAAAGGGTTAATGATGTTTGTAAAATCAGTTTTGAATACCTTGAGGGGTGTAGTTTCTAGAATGGGGTCATTTTTGGGTGGTTTCATTATGTAAGCCTCACAAAGTGACTTCAGACCTGAACTGGTCCCTAAAAAGTGGGTTTTTGAAAATTTCGGAAAAATTTCAAGATTTGCTTCTAAACTTCTAAGCCTTGTAACGTCCCCAAAAAATAAAATGGCATTCCCAAAATGATCGATACATGAAGTAGACATATGGGGAATGTAAATTAATAACTTTTTTTGGCAGTATCACTATGTATTATAGAAGTAGAGTAATTGAAACTTGGAAAATTGCAAATTTTTCAAAATTTTTGGTAAATTTGGTATTTTTTTATAAATAAAAATGAAATTTTTCGACTTCATTTTACCACTGTCATGAAGTACAATATGTGACGAAAAAACAATCTCAGAATGGCCTGGATAAGAAAAAGCGTTTTAAAGTTATCACCACATAAAGTGACACTGGTCAGATTTTGAAAAAATGGCCTGGTCCTTAAGGTGAAATAGGGCCGTATCCTTAAGGGGTAAAGGACAATTTAAGTTAGAAGACAAGTCCTAGAATACTTTAAACCAGTAATGGTGAACCTTTTAGAGACCGAATGCCCAAACTGCAACCCAATTATTCATTGCAAAGTGCCAACACGGCAAGTTAACCTGAATACTACAGTTCAATATATTATATCTTCCATGTACTTCATCATTTAGGTATAATAGCCTGCCTACATTCAATGCGTTACCTGTGCTGTGTATAGCACGTCCTGCGCTGATGAATGTCAGGAAAAGCCTAAGGTGTATTGGTATACCTGAGACTTTTTCCAGGGCATGGGTGCCCACAGAGAGAGTTCCGAGTGCCACCTCTGGCACCTGTGCCATAGGTTCGCCACCACTGCTTTAAACCATTCTTCTAGAGTGGGAAAAAGATGAAGTTGCTAAAAAAAGGCGGTGCATTCTTATGCTCGTAATACCTACATGTGTGATATGATATATATATATATATATATATATATATATATATATATTTATATATATTTATAAAACGCTATAGAGTGTATGTATGTATGTCTGCTGAAGGAATCCGCACCGTCGCATTTACAATCACAAAATTTTTTAACAGTACAAATTAATTTATTAAGTTATTACCTGAAGTCTCGAGAGACTTTGTTAAGCAATAACTTCAGCTAATCGGAGCTAATACATTCTAATACTGTACGGAGCTCCTGCTCCATACAGTATTGGAACAAAGTTTTATGCGAATGGACTTCAGATGTTTCATCCGAAGTCAATTCGCTCATCCCTAGTGAAAATCACTGTAAAGGAGATGGGGTACTGTGGAGGTCATTAATACAAAGGGCGGCCACTGTGGAGATCACTGTTAAAGGGGAGAGCGCTGTGGATATTACTGTTAAGAGGGCAGACCGCTGTGGAGGTCACTTTTAAAGGGGTGTACACTGTGGAGGTCACTGTTAAGGAAGGAGTGGACTGTGGAAGCCCCAATTAAAGGGGCAGCGGGGAACTGTGAGGTCACTGTTAAGGTAATGGGGTACTTTGAGGTCACTGTTAAGGGAGCGGGGTACAGTGGAGGTCACTGTTAATGTAGCTGGGTACTGAGGCAGTCATTTTTAAAGGGGCAATCGTTGTGGAGATCTCTGTTAAGAGGGCTGGGAATGGTGGAGGTCACAGTTAAGGGGACTGTAACCTATGGTCACTGTTAAGGGGCGGGTGCTGTAGAGGTCACTGTTAAGGGGGCGGTCCCCTGTGGAGATCACTGTCAAGGGCGTGGGGTGCTGTGGAACTCACTGTTAAAGGGGCAGGCTGCTGTGAAGGTCAAAGTTAAGGGGGTGGACTGCTGTGGATTTCCCATTTAAAGGAGGCGGGGCACTGTGGGGGGTCAGTGTTAAGGGGTGGGGGGCTGTAGATGTCACTGTTATAGGGGATACTGTTCATATTTTTTAACGACACACAAACATTAAATGAAATAGATGAAATATACCTGAGCGAAGCCGGGTCCTTCTGCTAGTATATATATATATATATATATATATATATATATATATATATATAAAAATAATAGTAGACTTTTATTAAGCCCTTCCAGAATGACTCATGTAAATATACATCAGTAATATAGGAAGGGTGTATAGAGCAGGCTCACAAGCTAAGCCTGCTCCATAGACAGTTGGTGTTCTGTGTAATACAGCTGACACCCAGCCACAATGACCGGGATATGAGATAGCTGCAATCCTGGTCATTTACCATCTCAGATGCTGCAGTCAATAGTGACCATGGTATCAGAGAGGTTAGTCAGAAAAAAGGGGACTCACTCTAACCTCCAATCGGCACCCCTGTCACAAATGTGTGGGGTTCTAATCAGTTGCTATGGCAGCTTGGGGTCTCGTGAAAGCTCACAGGCATACCATAATAAGCTGTCTATTAAAGAGGACCTGTCACCACTCCTGACATGCCTGTTTTAATAGCTTCATGCATTCCCCATAACAATTCTGGAGCATCTATTCTTATGGCTCTATGTTGTACCATTCCTTTAATATTTGTGCTAGAAGGTATGAATGAATTGCTAGCAATCTTCAGTAAGGGTACAGAGTGGTGGTAACCAGTTGGGGGGGGTGGCTGCACAGACAATCTATCCAATCACTGCTGCCATTATCAGACTGTACAGAAAAAAAATCCCCAACTTGTTACCACCTCTCTGTACCCTTACTGCAGACTGCTAGCAATTCATGCATAACTTCTAGTAGAAAAAATACAGGAATAGCACAGCATAGAGCTATAAGAATAGATGCTCCAGAATTGTAATTACATGGTGAATTAATACATGTAGCTAATAAAACAGGCCTATCAAGCTCTGCTTAATAGTAAGCATGCAAAAATTCAACAGATTGCAGTTTGTGATTTAAAGGAAATGTCACCAAAAAAGTTGTCTGCCAGTTAAAACCAGATAGCAGTTTTCTGCCAGCTGAAAAAAGTTAAGGTAAAAAGTTTTTTAAAATCTAAAAAAAAAAAATGTTACAAATTCAAATTCCCCAACTTTCCCAACCTTTAGATATAAAAATAGACAAACAATAAAATTACACATAATTGGTATTACTGTGTCTGAAAATGTCCGAAGTATTAAAATATAAAAGTATTTATCCTGTATGGTGAACTCTGTAAAAACCTGGAATAAAACATATGTAACCTAGAATGGTACCAATACAACCTACAGCTTGCCGCGCATAAAACAAGCCCTACACAGCTCTTTAAACAAAAATATAAAAAGGTATGGGTGTTAGAATAATGGCAATGCAAATTGTTTTCAATCTTTGTAAAAGAATAAGGCTATCTTCTCATTTCTATAACTGAAAGAACGAGAAAAAAAAGAGGACAAAACACCTGCAGATGCAGGGAATGTCGTAGGGGTGCCAACAGACCGGCCATATTGTGTTAACTGAGATAATAGAGTGAATAATAGAATAGAGGATCATATAAAAGAAACAGATACTATAAATGGTAAAATCAATTGAATAAAATAGAGAAGTTCCTTCACATTCTTGTAAATATTTTATTATTTCTTTTCATAGGACAACACTGAAGATATGACACTTTGATATAATTTACAGTAGTCAGTGTACAGCTTGTATAGCAGTGTAAATTTGGTGTGCCCTCAAAATAACTCAACAACGATTAACGTCTAACCCGCTGGCAACAAAAGTGAGTACACCCCTAAGTAAAAATAGCCAAATTGTGCTAGATTTGCCATTTTCTCTTCCCGATGATATGTGACCACAAGGTCTCAGGTGTGAATGGGGTGCAGGTGTGTCAAATTTGGTGTTATTGCTCTCACACTCATACTGGTCACTGGAAGTTCAACATGGCACCTCATGGCAAAGAACTCTCTGAGGATCTGAAAAAAAGAATTGTTGCTCTACATAAAGATGGCCAAGGCTATAAGAAGATTGCAAACACCCTGAAACTGAGCTGCAGCACGGTGACCAAGACCATACTGCGGTTTAACAGGACAGGCTCCACTCAGAACAGACCTCGCCATGGTCGACTAAAGAAGTTGACTGCACATGCTCAGCGTCATATCCAGAGGTTGTCTTTTTAAAATAGACATATGAGTGCTACCATCATTGCTGCAGAGGTTAAAGGGGTGGGGGTCAGCCTGTCAGTGTTCAGGCCATACGCAGCACACTGCTTCAAATTGGTCTGCATGGCTGTTGTCCCAGAAGGAAGCCTCTTCTAAAGATGATTCACAAGAAAGCATGCAGTTTGCTGAAGACAATCAGACTAAGGTCATGGATTATTGGAACCATGTCCTGTGGTCTGATGAGGCTAAGATAAACTTCAGATGGTGTCAAGTGTGTGAGGCGGCAACCAGGTGAGGAGTACAAAGACAAGTGTGTCTTGCCTACAGTCAAGCATAGCAGTGGGAGTGTCATGGTTTGGGGCTGCATGAGTGCTGCCGGCTGTGGGGAGCTACAGTTCATTGAGGGAACCATGAATGCCAACATGTACTGTGACATACTGAAGCAGAACATGGGCCACAGGGCAGTATTCCAACATGATAACGACCCCATACACATCTCCAAGAAGACCACTGCCTTTTTAAAGATACTGAGAGTAAAGGTGCTTGACTGGCTAAGCATGTCTCCAGACCTAACCCCTATTGAGCATTTGTAGGGCATCCTCAAACAGAAGATGGAGGAACGCAAAGTCTCTAATATCCAACAGCTCTGTGATGTCGTCATGGAGGAGTGGAAGAGGATTCCAGTGGAAACCTGTGAAGCTCTAGTGAACTCCATGCCCAAGAGAATTAAGAAAGTGCTGGAAAATAATGGCGGCCACACAAAATATTGACACTTTGGGCACAATTTGGCCATTTTCACTTAGGGGTGTACTCACTTTTGTTGCCAGCGGTTTGGACATTAATAGCTGTGTGTTGATTTATTTTGAGGGCACACCAAATTTACGCTGTTCTACAAGCTGTACACTGACTACTTTACATTGTATCAAAGTGTCATATATTCAGTGTTGTCCCATGAAAAGATATAATAACATTTTTAGAAAAATGTGAGGGGTGTACTCACTTTTGTGAGATACTGTATATATATATATATATATATATATATATATATACAGTATCAGGCAAATTCAGCCCTTTAGGGAATAGGACATACTTCACCAGGGAAGAGGGTGCAAGATAAACTCAGTACACTTGTGCTCTTCCCTCCCTCACCGAGGTCAGTTGTTATGAGGGCTTCTGTATCCACAAGGATATTTTTTCATCAAGTGGTGAGTGCCGCCCTTCTTTCTTTTTTCTCTCTACATTTTGTTTGGATCCAGTTGTCTCCATTTCAAGGCAGAGCACCTACGAACATACTTATTAAATCACACGATCATTGTGGTTGGCCGCGTCTGTTGTTTGTGGAGCCCGTCCGACTGTGCCGCCTCACTCTACATATTATCATCACAGGGACTCTATTGTAGGTAAACAGCAGTCTTTATTAAAGGATAAATAAGCTTGATGTGTTTTGGAGAAAAGTACAGATCCCCTTCTTCAGGAGCATAAAGGAAGGTGTACATGCTGACATATATATAGGGATATAAGACCACCATTAATCAATTATGGGCGCTGTGTTCAGTTAAAGCAACCGGAAGTGAAAATTATGTCACTTCCGTATTTTTTATTAGTATACAATGATAAGATCTATAATCAATGGAATATATATAAATATACAGAATACTGTGGCCCAAAAAATATAAATTTACCCAAGACTTGTGAAAACATCCTGGATGAGGTCCCAGACCTGCGTTATATGCTGTACAGGAAACGGAAGTAACTATTCAGTGCATTCCACAATGGAGCGCAGATACATGTATTTAGATATCCGGTCCTGTGATGAGCGCCAGACCGGAACCAGAAGTGATATATAATGCACTACACAATGGGAAGCAAACACCAGAGGGAAACCATAGTGATAGTTAGTAATGCAATGCCCCGCGGGTTTATTCAATTGCATTAATTGCATTTATTCACACTCCCCTACATTATATCTTATTTTTATGAATACTCTTATAAGCGCCCTTTTTACACCTTTTTACATATGCCCAATCTTTGGGAATAGATCCTAGTATTTTGATCTCCAACCTATAAGCGGGCCACTGCAGAGCATAGCTAACCTCTATCACTTTGGCCGGGTGCGTTCCACTGTGGAATGAAGACCGGACTATTGTCCCTGTGAATCGCTCTTCATCCCTGTGAGTGCGCGCCCTCTCCTTCACATGTGCATGCACCCGCGGGGCTTTGCATTACTTACTATCACTATGGTTTCCCTCTGGTGTTTCCTTTCCATTGTGGAGCGCATTATATATAATTTCCAGTTCTGGTCTGGCGCTTATCACAGGACAGGATATCTACATACATGTATCTGCGCTCAACGGGTGAAAAGCACTGAATACTTATTTCCATTCCAGTACAGCATATAACGTAGGTCCGGGACCTCATCCAGGATATTTTCACAATTATTGGGTAAATTTATATTTTTTTGTCCACAGTATTCTGTATATTTATATATATTCTATTGAGTATAGATCTTATCATTGTATACTAATAAAAAAAAAAAATTAAGTGATGTAGTTTTTACTTCTGGTTGCTTTAACTGAACACAGCGCCCATAATTGATTAATGATGGTCTTATATCCCTATATATATGTCAGCGTGTACACCTTCTTTTATGCTCCTGAAGAAGAGAACCTGTACTTTTCCCTGACATGCGTCAAGCTTATGTATCCTTTAATAAAGACCGCTGCTTACCTACACTAGAGTCCCTGTGATGATCCTGGGCAGTGATGCCCAACCTACGGCCCGCGGGCCAAATGCGGCCCGCGAAGCCGTATCATGCGGCCCGCACAGTAACGGGACTTTATCAGCGCAGGGTGTGCTGCGAACGGCACAGGCAGCAAAGCGACGCTGCCTGTGCCTGCAATAACCAATAGCAAAGCTCCAGACAGCAAGGAGCTTTGCTATTGGTAAGTTTGGGTGGGTGCTGAAGCGATAGAGCGCCCTGTAGTAGGAGAAGCCGGCGGGAGATGAGAGGAGGAGGGGCCAGCTTCTTGTGGTGTCCGGCACAGTGTGCAAGCATGGCGGTGGAGGATCCGACTGAAGCCTAAAGACCAGACATCAAGGTAAACCTGCAGAAGAAGGTGACAGCGCAGTATGTGATGTATACATGTGTGTAATGTATGTAAGGCAGTGTGTGATCATCACATACTGCACTACATACATTACACACCTGTATACATCACATGCCCAATCACAGTAATAATGCCAAGATATTTCCCCTCTTCACAGCCCGTTCCCCCTCACAGTAATAATGTCCAGATATGTGCCCTCTTCACAGCTGTAATGCTCACATGTGCCCCCTCACAGCAATAATGCCCAGATATATGCCCTCTTCACAGCCATAATGCTCACACGTGCCCCCTCACAGTAGTTGTGCCCTGATATGTGCCCTCTTCACAGTAGTTATGCCAGATATATGCCCTCTTCACAGCTGTAATGTTCACACGTGCCCCCTCACAGTAATAATGCCCAGATATATGCCCCCTTCACAGCAGTAATGCTCACACGTGCCCCCTCATAGTAGTTATGTCCTGATATGTACCCTTTTCACAGTAATCATGCCCTGATATGTGCCCTCTTCACAGTAGTTATGCCAGATATATGCCCTCTTCACAGCTGTAATGTTCACACGTGCCCCCTCACAGTAGTTATGCCCAGATATGTGCCCCCTCACAGTAGTTATGCCCTTATATGTGCCCTCTTCACAGGGGTAATGCTCACATGTGCCCCGTCACAGTAGTTATGCCAGATATGTGCTCTCTTCACAGTAGTTATGCCCAGATATGTGCCCTCTTCACAGTAGTTATGCCGGATATATGCCCTCTTCACAGCTGTAATGTTCACACGTGCCCCCTCACAGTAATAATGCCCAGATATATGCCCCCTTCACAGCAGTAATGCTCACACGTGCCCCCTTATAGTAGTTATGCCCTGATATGTACCCTCTTCACAGTAGTCATGCCCTGATATGTGCCCTCTTCACAGTAGTTATGCCAGATATATGCCCTCTTCACAGCTGTAATGTTCACACGTGCCCCCTCACAGTAGTTATGCCCAGATATGTGCCCCCTCACAGTAGTTATGCCCTTATATGTGCCCTCTTCACAGGGGTAATGCTCACATGTGCCCCGTCACAGTAGTTATGCCAGATATGTGCTCTCTTCACAGTAGTTATGCCAGATATGTGCCCTCTTCCGGTGGTAATGCTCACACGTGCCCCCTCACTGTAGTTATGCCAGATATGTGCCCTCTTCACAGTAGTAATGCTCCCACGTGTCCCCTCGCTGTAATAATGACCTGATATGTGCCCTCTTCACAGAAAAAATGCCCAGATATTTGTTCCTTCACAGTAGTAATGCTCACATGTGCCCCCTCACAGCTATTGCATTTCTTTCTGGCAAAGGTACCTGGTTCCGGCCCGCGAAATTTATACCAAGTCTAGTGCGGCCCTCAGACGAAAAATGGTTGGGCACCACTGATCCTGGGGATACAGAAGCCCTCATAACAAACTGATAAGTGACCTCGGCAAAGGGAGAGAAGGGCACAAGTGGATTGAGTTTATCTTGTACCCCCCTCCGTGGTGAAATAAGTCCTATTCCTAACTACAAGGTTGAATTTACCTGATATATTTTTTTTTAAATTGAATAGATTTTACCATTTGAAGTATCTATTCCTTTTATATGATCCTCTATTCTATTATTCACTCTATTATCTCGGTTAACACCATCTGGACAGTCTGTTGGCGCCCCTACGACATCCCCTACATCTGCAGGTGTTTTGTCCTTCTCTTTTTTTCTGTTCTTTCAGCAATATTTGTAGTTCAACCATCCTTCTTTGGTACACTGCCCCTTGGGGTGCAGCCTATATTGATTTACAGCCAACAAATACATGTCCTATACCCAGTATTAAATTAAATTAAACCTACTTTCTTTCACTTGTTATATATACCTCTCTGGTAGCCCTTTGGCGCCTCCTTCACCATGTCTTTTTCCCAACCCTAACCCCCTTTCCCACATACCCACCCTCTCCTCTAACTCCATTTTATTCTTTATTTCTACTTCTCATTTCTAGCACACAGTGAACGTTGTAATAACAGAACCCAAAACAATGGGGTTTTTCCAACTTAACCTTTTTTCCATATTTTTAGTACAAGATATGGTAAAATAAAGAGTGCCAATAAAAATACCACTTGTCTTGCAAAGAACAATCCCTTATATGGGAACAGAAAATCTATAAAGTTATGGCTCTTGGAAAGTAGGGAGGAAGTAAGGAAAATGAAAATTGACCTGGTCCTGAAGGGGATAAATAGCTACTGAATGTACTTTTGAGGGTTTTATTACTGTACAGAAAAGAAAAAGGCAGTGACCCACCTCAGCCAGTGAATGGCTGGGCAGTATTCCTTGCCATTTCTTTCTATGTCAGCATAAAGTGGAGTGCACTGGGGACCTGGCCAGCATCAGCAGCAGCAGAGGATTGCTGAGGTGAGTATAGGCTAGCTTATTTTTTCTACCATTTCATGGCCATTTCAAGATTTTTTCTCTACAGGAATACCCCTCTAAAACCCAAATTAAAAAAACATAAGTGAATTACATCATTCATTAGAAAAGTAGAAGGTAAACTACTATTGATTAAAACAAGAAATAATGAATGATGTACTTACAGTTACATGGTATTGTGTTTTATGGCATTTTACTTGACACATTGGGTAGTGACAAATTATTTTTTATGCAGGATTCTATCCTACTGTTCTTCTCTTTGGCCTTGCTCACACAAACTTTGTCAATGTTGAGACATGCCTATTGTTTTCTCAGCGCAACCTGCCCAATCTTATCACAGGTTTCATGCTGGAAACAGTACTGAGACCGCAGCTGGTAGATAGCCCCATTGAATTAGGTTAATCAGCACACAAATCCATGCAGAAACCAGTCGAAGAGTCTGCTTTCCAGAATGGATTCCACAGGCAAAATACTCATCAGATTTTTTGGAGTATTTTGCCCGTGTGAACATACCCTTATGGTTTCATTACAATAATATTTGTCTTATACTTTTATCCAGTGCTGTACCACATTGTGTAGCATTAAGAAGATATCTACTTTTTAAATTTATAGATCTCTACCAATTTGAGCACCTGAAAGTTATTTTGACCAATTAAAACCTTGCTATTAATACATTTGCATAAGGCTGCCTATACACAATACAGTATTATGGCAGCAGGATCCGCAGATTCAGGAGGCAGATTATCGTGGTTGCTGGACCACATTTTGTTTCAAACAGCATGTACAGGCATGGCCCAGCAATTACAGGTATGGCCTGACAATTGCTGGGATCTTTATGTGGATACTACTGCTGAACAGCATAGTGTTCGGGCATCCTAAGGATATACAGCCACAATCTGTGGTTGTGACGTGGCTGAGTACTGTGCGGCCACAAAAGCTGCAGTGGTATCAGATTAATCAAAACCATTAATTAACCACTAATTAGTTAATTTGATCCCTCTGCAGCTTGTATAGCTATGCAGTACTCCGCCTCAAGGTGTCCGCATCCCAACCACAGCATTTACGCACCATGTGGCTGTACCCTAAGACTATCCTTCATTCTAGAGTATTAAACAATGAAGACGGATTACCTTATTGAGAGTCTCAGTAGAAAAAGTTCCAGAAATGTTGTTTCAATCAATAATATCTGGTCATCTTTTGCAAGATCTGAAAATCCAGGTAACTTTTGTGCCCATTTTTTGGAAATTTCAATGGAGGCAGTAAGAAGACTATAGAATTGCTGAATGTGCTCTGTATCTGTGCTTGTAGTAGCTTGGTCACTATCAGCAGAGTACTATGTGCAAAAATATAAATACAAAGTTAGTGAATAGTGATTTGCACAATGTATAACTCATCATTTACTACAGGAAGGTCAATTAATATAAAAAAAAATCCATGTACTGAACTGTATTTGAATATGGTCTAAAATAATATGGATGCGAGAGAGGGGCTAGGCACAAAAATGAGTGGAACTTGGGTGGAAGAACAGCAATGGTGATGCTATCATTTTACCAAAGGCCTAATTTGGATATTGATAAAAAGTATAACTCGGGAACAGAGCATCAGATCAACAAAAGAAAAACAGCATTTTAATCAGGTGACCCACAATTATGTATCTAGACAAACATTTTGATAGGGATGTCGTTGTGGTGACAATTCCCTTTAAAAGGAATGTGTCACCAAAGTTTTTTTCTGCCAGTTAAAACTAGATAGCAACACATATCCTGTTATTTTACAGCAGTCACATGCGAGAAAGACACAATGGACAGGAGCTGACTCACTGACTTCTAATGGAGAGTTTTCTAGGCATGCTCTGTGACCTGTGTAGGGGTCAGGAGGAATGGTGGATCATTTTATATATATATATATATATATATATATATATATATCCTCTAACAGTCCCAAACCGGAAGCAGATTGGTCGGCACTACTCCTTTCAGTTAAATAATGGCTTGAATCCTACTTATCACAATCAACTACCTTATGTGTCACCCCCAATTTCTCATAAATTGTAAGTTCTTGCGAGCAGGGCCCTGACTCCTAGTGTTTCATTTGTATATTAGCTAGTTACTTTTGTTTTGTACATGAACCCTATGGAATTCTAAATCGCTGCAGAATATGGTGGTGCTATATAAATCAATATTATATATACATATATATACTAGCAGAAGGACCCGGCTTCGCACGGGTATATTTCATTTAATGTTTGTGTGTGTCGTTGAAAGATATCGACAGTATCCCCCCATAACAGTGACCTCTACAGCACCCCAGAAAAAACAGTAATCCGGGTCCGCGCTTATTGAAGAGAAAAAAGTTAGAGATAGCCTTATAGGAAAAAACAGTCCTTCACTTCAAACGCTGAAACATCCCCACAGTATCGCGCCACACTGCTGACCGAAACTCCACAGGACATTAGATACCTTTTAAAAGAGCAGCAACATAGTGCAAATACCCGTGATATTGATAAAAGAATGTCAACTTTATTGTACTCACAATGACACTACTTGTTTTTTAGCATATAGAAATCATCCAAAATGTCGCTGCCCGGTGGCTTCGTCAGTGGCTCTACGTAACCTGATACCGGTATCTATTTCTACAATCGGGGAACTACTTCCGTGCCAGTTGTTACTTCTAACACAACCGCCGATCGTCAAATATATTTCAACTATTTAAATAAATTATAACAGCTAATTAAAATACTACAATAAATATAAATATATAGCTTGTAAAAACGCTAAATGACGGTGTAATAATAAATCGCATAGATCCTTTAGTATCAAATTCATTCACAAAATAACATCTAATCGAATGTCCGCAGTAAAAATAGAATAGGTAATATTTGTAGATTATACAAACAAAGATGAGATTTTTTTTTGTTTAATATTCACGGGCGGTATAAAACAACTACCAAACTACCTTCTATATAAATTAATATACCTTATTTATCCTAATAAATTCGCAGGACCAAGAAATTCATACATAAAAACCCTACATTGCTGCCCTGATATCCCATTCAATATTAAGCCCCTTGGGTTGAAGACAATCCATGTCAAAAATCCATTGTGCCTCTTTTTTGCTAATCTGTTTAATTGGGTCACCTCCTCTCCAATATTTTGTCACTTTCTCCGCACCTAAAAATTCAAGACCTGACGGATTTTTTTGGTAAACACTTTTAAAATGTGCTGAAACACTGTGTGTTTCCAAGCCCTTTTTGATATTTCTGATATGTTCACCAATCCTGGTTTTGAGCTTACGTAGGGTCCTCCCTACATAATACAAACCACAGGGGCATTCAAGGATGTGTATGACCCCTGCTGTTTCACATGACATATTCCCTTTTATTCTTAGTTCTTTTTTATCTGTCCCCACTGTGACCTTATTAATATTCCAGATTTTTCTATCCTCTCTGCTTCTATTTTTACAGCCACTGCAAATCCTGCGCCATGTGAATTGGTCTGCTCCTGCAGTCGCATTAGGTAGTTTTTTAATATAACTATGTACAATTTTGTTCCTTAAAATAGGCACTTTTTTGAATATGAAAGGAGGTTTGTTGGGCACAGAATCACCGATAACTGGGTAATTTTTTATCACTTTCTTTATTTGTGGACAAAACACTGAGTAGGTTGTTAAAAACGCAAATTTATGCTTATCTTCCTTACCCTCCATTTTTTCTTCTTTACTGTTATCTGTCCTATCCTTATTGCTATTATTATCTCTGACCTCTTTTCTTTGTTTTTCTAATAGTTCACCTTCATAGCCTTTTTCTTTAAAGCTGTTCAATTGCGTTTTATCCGTTAAAATTGGCCCTTTGGAATGTTATTAATCCATGGATCATAATGGCAACTGCTTCTGTCTATGTAACTGTTTCTGTCAGTTGGTTTGAAGTATGTGACGATTTGAATTTTTTCTTTGTGAAGGGAAATTTCAAGGTCTAAAAACTGGACTTTTTCCTTGCTAATATTTTCAGTGAAAACAATGTTACAGCTATTATTATTTATACAGGAGAAGGAAATCCCTTATTGACGACTCGTCTATGTATCTCTTCCATAGACATAAGTTACCATTTATTTTTGAAATATAGGCATGTGAATCAATGTATTTATATTCCCAAAATGCCATAAACAGGTTCGCAAAACTAGGTGCGAATTTCGCACCCATTGCCACTCCTGAAATCTGTACATAAAATTCTTCTCCATACCAGAAGTAGTTGTGCTTCAAACAATAGGTTATGCAGTCTAGGATAAATATTTTCTGAATCTCCTCTATCTGATCGTCCTGATCCATAAAGAATTTAACACTCTGCAGGCTAATTTCCATCGGTATTATTGTATATAGGGACGTAACGTCCACTGTCATAAGGTAAGTATTATCAGTCACTATATTAAAATCTCGTAACAGGTCAAGTAGCTGTCCCGTATCTTTGAGGTAGGAATTAGTCTTGGGCACATACCTTTGTAAGAATGAATCTACACATTCTGACACTCTGCTTGTAATAGAATCCACGCCGGACACAATTGGCCTACCTGGCGGATTTTTGGGATCCTTATGAATCTTAGGGAGGTAGTATTATATGACGGGAATCTTAGGATATAAGTTATTCAAATAATCATATTCTTTTTTGTTTTGAATACCTTGTTTCAATCCCCTATCAAGTAGGGTCACTAATTGTTTTCTGTATTCATTACATAGATGCCCGTGATGAGAACATAGTCCTACCACTTTACAAATCGCTAGTCAGACCACACATGGAGTACTGTGTACAGTTCTGGGCTTCTGTGAACAAGGCGGACATAGCAGAGCTGCAGAGGGTTCAGAGGAGGGCAACTAAAGTAATAACTGGAATGGGGCAACTACAGTACCCTGAAAGGTTATCAAAATTAGGGTTATTCTAATAACTAGGGAGATCTAATAACTATGTATAAATATATCAGGGGTCAGTACAGAGATCTATCCCATAATCTATTTATGCCCAGGACTGTCACTGTGACGAGGGGACATCCTCTGCGTCTGGAGGAAAGAAGGTTTGTACACAAACATAGAAGAGGATTCTTTACGGTAAGATCAGTGAGACTATGGAACTCTCTGCACAATAAAGGAATTCAAGAGGGGCCTGGATGTATTCCTGGAGTGTAATAATATTACAGGCTATTGCTAATAGAGATGGGTCGTTGATCCAGGGAGTACTTCTTTCCTCTGGATCAACTAGCAGGATGACAGGCCGAACTGGATGGACAGATGTCTTTTTTCGGCCTTATGTACTATGTTACTATGTTACTATTTGTAGGATTCCCTCTCAATTTCCTATATGTAGTTTGACCACTTAAAATTTTTCCATTTGTTTTTCATAGATACCTCTATCTAACACCACTATTCCCCCTCCCTTATCTGCCGGTTTTATTACTATATTTTTATTCTTCTCCAAGTTCTTTAATGCTTCCTTATCCTTTCTAGTAAGATTGTGATTGATATTGGTGACCTGAATATTTTTAAGACCCTTCAGTACTCCCCTTTTAAAAGCATCCAAGCAGTCATTGTCCTCATTAATCTGAAAAAAAGTAGATTTATTCCTAAGGTTAGTGTGCATATGCCTGTTTTCCAGCTGAAGTTTTTGTATGGGGTTATTCACTAGGTATTTGCATAAATTTAGCTTCCTCGTGTATCTATGACGTCCAGATTACCTTTATATGTCAGGGCAAATTTTAGTCTCTTATTCAAAACCTTCTTTTCATTATCTGTCAATTCATAAGAGCTCAGGTTATATATTCCTAGATCATCTCCCGTCCCTTTTTCGCTAATGGGCTTATTTTTTTCTTTTTCCTTCTCTCTTTCCCCTACATCCTCTTTCTTCCTTTTTGGGGTGCCCAAGACATCCAGCTTGTTCTCCTGAATTATCGCTGAGGTTACTCCCTTGATGCACCCGTGGGGAAAATTTTCTTCATCTATACAGCGTTGTGTCACAAAATGTTCTTCCTCAATTTCCTTATCACTTTTTTTGTCTTCCTCATGGGGATTATTTTGATAACTTTGTGATTGGGTAAAAGAACCTGCCCTATTCCCATAGCTATGGTCCTGATGTCTATATGTTCTTCTAGCTCCGCCCTGCCCATAATATCTCTGGTAATTGTCTTGGCCTGGAGGATAATTTCCATTGTGGTGACCATGCCACCTATAGTTATTATTGTAGTTGTTGTGTCTGTGGTGCCGGTATCTCGGTGTATAGTGACCTCTATATACATGAAAATCTCTAAAGGGACCTATTCTTTCTTGATATTGATGGTAATTAGGTCTCATATTATATGGCTCCCTATATGTTCTTGGAGGGCCTTGGTGACGCTCCGGATCATAAACGTTCCTATGAGGGCCATTACTAATCCTCCCTCCATTTTCCGGGTGTCCAGTTTTTCCCTTTCCAGGAAGAGGCAACAGTGGCGTCAGTGGGTTTGTCAGCTATTTCCTTCCTTATCTCTTTTTTTCCTTCCAATTATATACTGAATTCCTTTTATAGTCATCAACCACTTTTAAATATTTATTTTGCTTTTTCTTTTTAACCTCTTGCTCAACTTTCATAATTTCTTTTTGGCATTTTTGCGACAATTCTGCATATTCGGGTATATTCACAAACGGTACTAATTTAGATTTAATGTCCTCAATTTTACTGCATAATGTTTTTAGTTTATTTCTTCGTCTCTCAATAATAAGCCTCATTGCATTAAACCCACATGAATTCTTAAAACACTCCCACTCATTTAAATCATCATCATCTGAATTAAACTGCAGTTGCCATCTTAATCCTTCAGGAATTTTTTCTTTCACCAGAAATCTAATGAGATTACATCCCAGATGGTTCTGATGGCAGTGATGTAGGGTTTCTATATATGAATTTCTTGGTCCTGCGAATTTATTAGGATAAATAAGGTAAATTAACTTACATAGAAGGTAGTTTGGTAGTTGTTTTATACCGCCCGTGAATATTAAACAAAAAAATCTCTTCTTTGTTTGTATAATCTACAACTATTACCTATTCTATTTTTACTGCGGACATTCGATTAGATGTTATTTTGTGAATGAATTTGATACTAAAGTATCTATGTGATTTATTATTACACTGTCATTTAGCGTTTTTACGAGATATATATTTATATCTATTTATTTATTTTTATACATGTAGTATTTTAATTAGCTGTTATAATTTATTTAAATAGGTAAAATATATGTGACGATCGCCGGTTGTGTTAGAAGTAACAACTGACACGGAAGTTGTTTCCCGATAGTATAAATAGATACCGGTATCAGGTTACGTAGAGCCACTGACGAAGCTATCAGGCGAAACCCGGGTCGGGCAGCAACATTTTAGATGAATTCTATATGCTGAAAACAAGTTGTGTCATTGTGAGTACAATAAAGTTGACATTCTTTTATCAATATCACGGGTATTTGCACTATGTTGCTGCTCTTTTAAAAGGTATCTAATGTCCTGTGGAGTTTCGGTCGGCAGTGTGGTGCGATACTGTGGGGATGTTGCAGCGTTTGAAGTGAAGGACTGTTTTTTCCTATAAGGCTATCTCTGACTTTTTCTCTTCAATAAGCGCGGACCTGGATTACTGTTTTTTCTATTGTGCGATATAAGGAGGCAAGGATCGACTCCGTTATTTCTAGGACTGCTGCTGCAAGTTTGCAATTTCACACATAGACTTTTTATGATGCACGACACATGTAGCAGTGTAGTTGTGCCCTTTGTGTCATGCGACATATGCCTGGGTTGTTATGGAAACCTGGAGTAAAACTGTGTGTATGTGGACACTAAGGGCCTGCGAGCTTCTATTGGGTGATAAGGGACATGTGACCATGTGTGTGGCAGTTGGGATATGAAGAGAAAGACTTGCAGGCTTCTATTGGCTAATACAGGTCATTTTTGGGGAATATCTCAGGAATGGTACATGCTAGAGAGCTGTGACTCCCGCAAGATTTCTTTCCAGGTAGCAAGGGATGTGTATACCAAGTTTAGTTGAAATCGATGGTTGTGTTTTTGAGAGATCGCGGAACATACACACACACATATACGTCCTTCTTTATATATATAGATATCTGTCATTCTGATTCTGTCTGTAATTATATGTAGAATTTTATGTTTTTTGTTTCAAAATAGATATTCACATGGTAAATTACAAAAACATCACAAAAAATATGTTTAACATTAAAATTTGATTTAAACACTTCCAGACCAGGCCTAATTTTGCAAATCCGACATGTGTCACTTTATGTGGTAATAACTTTGGAATGCTTTTATTTATCCAAGCCATTCTGAGATTTTTTTCTCGTGACACTTTGTACTTCATGATAGTCATAAATTTGAGTCAATATATTTCACCTTTATTTATGAAAAAATCCCAAATTTACCCAAAAATTTAAAAAATTCGCAATTTTTTAAATTTCAATTTCTCTGCTTTTAACCCCTTAAGGACTCAGCCCTATTTCACCCTTAGGACTTGGCCATTTTTAGAAAATCTGACCAGTGTCACTTTATGTGTGAATAACTTTAAAATGCCTTTACTTACCCAGGCCGTTCTGAGATTGTTTTTTCGTCACATATAGTACTTCATGACACTGCTAAAATTGGGTCAAAAAAGTTAATTTTTTTGCATAAAAAAATAAAATTTTTACCAAAAATTTTAAAAAATTAGCAAATTTCAAAGTTTCATTTTCTCTACTTCTCTAATACGTAGTAATACCCCCAAAAATAGTTATAACTTCACATTCCCCATATGTCTACTTCATTTTTGGAGCATATTGGGAATGCCATTTTATTTTTTGGGGATGTTACATAGCTTAGAAGTTTAGAAGCAAATTTTGAAATTTTTCAGAAATTTTCCAAATCCCACTTTTTAGGGACCAGTCCAGGTCTGAAGTCACTTTGTGAGGCTTACATAATAGAAACCACCCAAAAATGACCCCATTCTTGAAAATACACCCCTCAAGGTATTCAAAACTGATTTTAAAAACTTTGTTAACCCTTTAGGTGTTCCACTAGAGTTAATGGCAAATGGACATAAAATTTAAGAAATTCAATTTTTGGGAAAATTTTCCAATATAATCCATGTTTTCCAGGAACAAAGCAAGGGTTAACAGCCAAACAAGACTCAATATGGGTTGCCCTGATTCTGTAGTTTGCAGAAACACCCCATATGTGGTCCTAAACTACTGTTTGGCCAAACGGTAGGACATAGAAGCAGGGGAACGCCATATGGGTTTTGCAAGGCAGATTTTGCGGGACTGGTTTTGTTTATACCATGTCCCATTTCAAGCCCCCTGTTGCACCCCTAGAATAGAAATTCCAAAAAAGTGACTCCATCTAAGAAAGTACACCCCTCAAGGTATTCAAAACTGGGTTTACAAACTTTGTTAACCCTTTAGGTGTTCCACTAGAGTTAGTGGCAGATGGAGAAACAATTTCAGAATTTCAATTTTGGGAAAAATTTCCATTTTAACCCTTACTTTATTACTGGACAAAATGGGTTAACTGCCAAACAAGACTCAATATGGGTTGCCCTGATTCTGTAGTTTGCAGAAACACTACCTATGTGGTCCTAAACTACTATTTGGCTAAACGGCAGGACATAGAAGAAGGGAACGCCATATGGTTTTTGGAAGGCAGATTTTGCGGGACTGGTTTATTTACACCATGTACCCTTTCAAGCCCCCTGCTGCACCCCTTGAGTAGAAACTCCATAAAAGTGACCCCATCTAGGAAACTACAGGATATGGTGGTTGTTGTTTTGGTACTATTTTAGGATAAATATGATTTTTGGTTGCTCTATATTACACTTTTTTGAGGAAAGATAACAAAAATTTTAATTTTAAAATTGTTTCTACATTCGCCATTAAGTTTTGTGGAACACCTAAAGGGTTAATACAGTTTGTAAAGTATTTTTGAATACCTTGAGGGGTGTAGTTTCTTATATGGGGTCACTTTTTTGGAGTTTCTAGTCTAGGCTACATCAGGGGAGCTTCTAATGGGACATGGTGTAAATAAACCAATCCATCAAAATCTGCCTTCAAGAAACATATGGCGTTCCCTTCGTTCTATGCCCTGCCTTGTGGCTATATATCCATTTACGACCACATATGGGGTGTTTCTGCAAACTACAGAATCAGGGCAATAAATTTTTAGTTTTGTTTGGCTGTTAACCCTTGCTTTATTACCGGAAAAATGGATTGAAATGGAAATTTTGCCCAAAAAATTGTGTTTTTCCATTTTTATTTTTTTTTGTATGCTGTTCATCCGGGGTTGGGTTAAATGTTATTTTTATAGGGCAGATTGTTACGGACGTGGAGATACCTAATATGTCTACTTTTTATAATTTGTTTAGATTTTACACTATATTATCAGTTGAGGAACACAAATTAAATAATTTTAGTATCTCAATATCCTGGGAGCTACATTTTTTTTTTTTGGTTGGGTGACTGTCTAATATAGGGGCTCATTTTTTGCGGGATGAGATGGCGGTTTTATTGGCACTATTTGGGGGTGCATATGACTTTTTGATCGCTCGCTATAACACTTTTTTGATGTTAGGTGACAAAAAATGGCTTTTTACACAGTTTTTATTTTATTTTTTATCCCTGTTCATCCGGGGGGGTTGGGTTAAATGTTATTTTTATAGGGCAGATTGTTACGGACGCGGCGATACCTAATATGTCTACTTCATGTAAAATCTAAACAAATTATACTATATCATCATTTGAGGAACAAAAAAATTATTTTAGTATCTCCATAGCCTGGGAGCTAAATTTTTATTTTTTTTGGTTGGGCGACTATCTAATTTAGGGGCTAATTTTTAGCGGCATGAGATGGCGGTTTGATTGGCACTATTTGGGGGTGCATATGACTTTTTAATGGCTTTTTATTACACTTTTTGGGATCCAAGCTGAAAATAAAAATGGCTTTTTTACATAGTTTTTATTAGATTTTTGGACGGCATTTATCGAAGGGCTAGTTTATGGGGTATATTTATAGACAAGTTTTTACGTACGCGGCCAATATATTACGTATGCCCAATATATATGGCTCTCATACTTTGGAGACACTAAGCAGGCATCCTCAAACTGCGGCCCTCCAGATGTTGTAAAAATACAATTCCCACTGTAAGTTGTCTGGGCATGCTGGGAGTTGTAGTTTTACAACATCTGGAGGGCCGCAGTTTGAGGATGCCTGCACTAAAACTAATATTTTTGTGACAAAAATTTGTTCCAGTGTCTACAAAGTCTGAGAGCCATAGTTTTATGTTCTCTAGGGGACTGTCGGGAATTATAAAAATTTAGTACTCCATGGAAGTGTGATACTCCCTGAAGCAATTGATAACGCAGAGGCCCGGATGATCGGGGCAAGTGTCACATTGAGTGGTGGTGTCCTTCCGAATCCCCCTCTTGTGACACACTCTGCATCTTTTTGGGTTCGTCCCTTTTTTCCAGTATGGGGGACCACACCTGGAAAATGTTGGCCAGGGACGACCCGGGCGCCTCCAATTCCCGAGGTATTCCGACCTGCTCTTTCCCGGTCTGAAAAGATCAGGTCCTTGAGGACTGCCTCATAGAACTGGAGGAAAGTCTCTGTGCTGCCAGCGCTTCGAGATAGTACAAAAGCGTTGTACAAGGCAACCTGTACCATGTAGACCGCAACCTTTTTGTACCATGCCCAGGTTTTCCGCATGGCATTATATGGTTGGAGGACCTGATCAGATAGATCAACTCCTCCCATATACCGATTGTAGTCGACGATACAATCGGGCTTGAGGACCGTTGCCGTGGTACCTCGCACAGAGACTGGGGTGGTGCCGTTACCATGGATTGTGGTCAGGATAAGGACATCCCTCTTGTCCTTATATCTGACCAGCAACAGGTTTCCACTGGTAAGGGCACGGGTCTCACCCCTGGGGATAGGTACCTGGAGGAGGGAGGTAGGGAGGCCACGCTGATTTTTCTGCACGGTCCCACAAGCGAACGTGGATCTGGCGGCAAGGGACCTGAACAAGGGAATACTGGTATAAAAGTTATCCACGTACAGGTGGTAACCCTTATCCAGCAGTGGGTGCACAAGGTCCCACACAAGTTTCCCGCTAACACCCAGAGTGGGGGGACATTCTGGGGGTTGAATACGGGAATCTCGTCCCTCGTAAACACGAAATTTGTAAGTGTACCCTGAGGTACTCTCACAAATTTTGTACATTTTCACGCCATACCTCGCTCGCTTAGTGGGAATGTATTGGCGGAAACTGAGTCTCCCCTTGAACGTAACGAGAGACTTATCAACCGCGACCTCCCTTCCAGGTACGTAGGCCTGTGCAAACTTGGCCCCAAAATGATCGATGATCGGCCGTATCTTATACAGCTGGTCATAGGCAGGATCACCTTGGGGGGGACAGGCTGCATTATCTGCATAATGCAGGCATTTCCGGATGGCCTCGAATCTGGGACGTGTCATGGCCATACTGTACAGTGGGGTCTGATAGAGGACATCCCCACTCCAGTAATGCCTGACACTGGGTTTTTGCACTAGACCCATGTGCAGCACGAGGCCCCAAAACGTCCTCATCTCGGCTGCACTGACTGGCGTCCAGCCACCGGGTCTAGCCAAAAAGGAGCCTGGGTGCTGAGCGACGAACTGTTGGGCATACAGATTCGTCTGCTCCACCATCAGATTCACCAGTGGGTTAAAAAAAAAAACTAAAAAAGTCTATTTCAGTGAACCCCACTGTGGGAATCTGGATTCCAGGATTGCCAACAAAATCCGGAATCGCAGGCTCATAGTCCACTGGGGGACACCAGCTAAGTTCACCGGTGGGGGGCTCCGGTGCGCTTATTTGGTGGGCCGGGAAACCAGTACGAACCCCAGGGCTGCTCGTACTGGTGTGGGCCACGGGTTCCCTAGCATGTGGGGGCCCTGGCTCCGCCTGGCGGCGTCTCCGCCGCCTTGGGGGCTCATCATCATCAGATGATGATGAGGAGGATGCGGATGAAAGGAGGAACGTGGGGTCATCCTCATCCTCACTGGCGCTCTCGGTGTCGGAGAGCATCTGGGCATATGCCTCCTCCGCCGAGAACATCCGGCGGGCCATGGGTATGTGTGTGCGTGTATGTGCGTGTGTGACAAACTTTATTGTATGTGCGTGTGTGTGGGGGCGGGTGTTCACGTACTAATAATAAGAAAAAAATTGACAAGTGTTAGAAAAAAAAAAAATTAAGTTCAAACTAGCTGATCAGCCGTCCGGCACTGATCAGCGGTGGGGTGGGCGATGCGCTAACGGTGGCCGGACGCTAAAAGTGCCGACCACAGTAAGCGCAAAAGTGCCAACCACCACAAGCAGGACTGAAATAAAAAAAATTTTTTTTACTAACACTAACTATCACTTCTAGCCCTGCCTAAGATACCTCTCCCTCGCTGACCCTAACCTACCTGATGGCGGAGGGTGATGGGAGCCAGCCGGGGGGGGGGGGTGACTGGGGGGGTGACTGGAGCGGTGCTGGAGCTGTGCGGGTGCGATCCTCACTCGGCAGCAGCAGCAGCAGGAAGAGGAGGGGAGAGAGGAGCGCCGGGAGTTTGAATCTCCCGCCTCTCTCCCCGGACCAATCGGATCCCAGCACCGCCACAACCGTCCCCAATTCAAGAACGGTGATTGGTGGTGTGATATCACACCACCGATCACCATTCTTTTCCGGTTCATCGGGTCACCGGAGACCCGAATGGACCGGAAACGCAGTAAATCGCAGGTCTGAATTGACCTGCGGTTTTCTGCGATCGCCGATATGGGGGGGTCAAATGACCCCCCTCGGCGTTGTGACAGGATGCCCGCTGAATGATTTCAGCGGACATCCTGTTACAATTAACCCCTGCCGCGCCGCACTTGCATTTTGAAGATATGACGTACCGGTACGTCATGGGTCCTTAAGGACTCGGAAACCATGACGTACCGGTACGTCATGCGTCCTTAAGGGGTTAAAACAGAAAGTGATACCTCATAAAACGTTCATTACTTAATATTCCCCATATGTCTACTTTATGTTGGCAACAGCAAAATAAAGATACAGCAGATATTTATTTTTTTCGTGTTTGCGCTTTTATTCTTGGTAGCAGTAAAGTCATATGCAGCAGTACGTGTGAACGTTTTCGGCTATACAAAGCCTTCCTCAGACACTGTGCCGCAGTGGTTGTAGATGTGTAAAGAGGAGTCACACCGGTCAGTTTGTGCGCCAATTGAGCACCAATTGTTTGTCTGGGTGTGTCACCATTGGCGCTATTTGCCCACAAACTGACCGGTGTGACTCCTCTTTACACATCTACAACCACTGCGGCACAGTGTCTGAGGAAGGCTTTGTATAGCCAAAAACGTTCACACGTACTGCCGCATATGACTTTACTGCTACAAAAAATAAAAGAGCAAACACGAAAAAAATGAATATCTGCTGTATCTTTATTTTGCTGATGATCTGGGGTGGGAACCCTATATACAGCAGCTTCCATCTGAGTGCGAAGAAATCTTTACTGTACTTTATGTTGGCATAATTTTGTAAATGTCTTAATTTTTTAAAGATGTTAGAAGGCTTATTTTTAATTTTATTTTAATTTTAGAAGCAATTCTTAAAATTTTTAAGAACATTTCCAAAACCTGCTTTTTAAGGACCAGTTCAGCTCTGAAGTCACTTTGAGGGGCTTACACAGTGGAAACCCCCCATAAATGACCCCATTGTAGAAACTACACCCCGTCAAGTTACTCAAAACTGATTTTACAAAATTTGTTAACCCTTTAGGTGTTCAGCAAGAATTAAAGGAAAATGGAGATAAAATTTTTAAATTTCACTTTTTTGGCAGATTTTCCATTTTAATCCATTTTTTCTTTAACACATCGAGGGTTAACAGCCAAACAAAACTTAATATTTATTACCCTGATTCTGTGGTTTACAGAAATACCCCACATGTGATCGAAAACTGATGTAAAGGCACATGGCAGGGCACAGAAAAAAAGGAGCGCCATATGGTTTTTGGAAGGCTGATTTTGCTGGAATGTTTTTTAGATGCCATGTCCCATTTGAAGCCCCCCTATTGACCGCCTTTTTGGAAACTAGGGGATAAGGTTCCAGTTTTATTGGTACTATTTTGGGGTACATATGATTTTCAATTGCTCTATATTAGGTTTTTTTGTGAGGCAAGGTAACCAAAAAATGGCTGTTTTGGCACTGTTTTTATTTTTTTTTACAACATTTATCTGACAGAGTAGGTCATGTGCTATTTTTATAGAGCAGGTTCTTACGGACACAATGATATCAAATATGTCTACTTTCTTTGTTTATTTGTTTCAGATTTACACAATAATAGCCTTTTTTAAACCAAAAAATGATGTTTTAGTGTCTCCATATCTGGATCTGGTCTTCACTGAAGGAGAGCCACCAGATTACTACCTTTTGAGATAGTTCCAATGTAGTTGGCAGATGACACATGGGGGTCAGAGACACTGGTGCAAAGCACAGAGGGGTCAAGCAATAGTTGTAGTAAGGAGGCAGGTGGAGGTCAGGATACAAACGTATCCGAAAAACAAGTCCGAAATCAGAGGAGGCAGCTAGGGGTCAATACAAGAAACAGGCAAAAGTCAGGACAGGCAGAAGTTAGGTGCATGGGCAGACAGAATCACGCAACAATGGTTGATAACCTTGAAACTAGGAGCCTAAGCTCAGGCACCCTTCCACTGGAAAAGGTGCCTACTATACCAAGGGACGGCCTGCCATAGGCTGGGGAAGAATGAGAACGAGCATTCACTAGCACATACTGACAAACAAAAGGGTTACAATGTTTTGAACTTTTGACTATCAAGCACCATATCTCACCATCCAATGCAGCTCATTTTATAGACAATCATCTTGGATATCTCATACATAAGTTGGACTATTTAGTATATTATTAGTTATGCAGATTCTTGTCATGGAACTGCATTGTTATTGTTTTGCTCCTAAAATTTTTATATTTATTATTTTGTAAGTATTTTGTAAATGCACCTTTTGGCTTTCAACACTGCCTGAATCCTTCTGGGCATGCACTCATTCGGATTCAAGCATGCCTCGACAGATATCTGTTCCCAGGTCTTTTCTACACATTCCCAATGTTTGTGCATACTGGTCGACTCACTTCAGTACGAATACAACTTTTTCTTCAATTCTACTCATCAGCGTTCAATTGGGTTGAGGTCTAAGGACTGTTGGGGCCAATCCAGCAGCTTTACTTGATTGTCACTGAACCATTTCTTCGCCAATCTCGATGTATGCTTTGGGTGATTGTCCTGCTGGAACACTATGTCCTAGTCACGAACCAGCGGGTGTGAAGCCACTGTGCCATGTGTCCTACCTCCTCTAAGGGCATTGACTAAGTGAACCTCTGGATCTTTACAGTACCCCTGATGGTGGGGATAGACTTTCCCGAGGGGAACACCAGGTTGCTACCTCTTGAGGAGGATAGACACACGAGACAGCTGGTCCAGGTGGACCAGGAGGTACCTGAGAAAGGTACCAGAGGTGCAGGACTGAAGGATGAGGCAGAGGCATAGTCAGACAGGCAAAAGGTCAGGGTAGGCGGCACAGATACAGGTCAGGCAACCCGGGTCAGCAACAGGAGAGTCAAGGTAAGCAGATAGGGATCTAACAGGTAGCAGAGTCCAGGAATACAGATATGAGTTAGGAACACAGGAACACTAGCGGAAAACAGGAACCTTAGCAGAACCAAGGACCTTGACACTGAGGCATCTGGGAAGGGGGATGAGCCACTTATATATGTGAAGGAGGGCTAGGATAGGTCAGCGAGGTCACATGACCTAACCCATAAAGCCCAGGAAGTGACATGCGCCGGCCCTTAAGGAAGTGCTGCAGGAAACAAGCATCAAGCATGTTGTGGCCAGGGCTGAGAGCAAACTGCGGAGTGGATCCCAGAACAACAGCACCCACACAGACCGAGCCCAGGACTGCAGCGGTGAATGGGAAGCACCGGTCGCAGATCACCACTGAACACGGCACCCAGGACCGCTGCGGTAAGCAGGGGAACAGCGGCGCACAGCAGCCTCTGTTACAGAACCCCCTCCCAAACACTTTTGCCCCCTCTTCTTGAGTCCACGATGAGACAGAAACGTTTTAATCAGGCTCGGAGCATGAATGTTTTCTTCTGGTTCCCAAGACCTCTCCTCAGGACAAAAGCCCTTCCAGTCCACAAGATAGTAGGTCTTCTTACCATGCTTCTTGATGTTCAGGATGTCTTTGACCTCAAATGTCTCGTCAGAATCTTCAGATACTGGAGTTGGAGTAGGAGCCATCGAGAAGCTATTAAGGACTACTGGTTTTAGTAAGGTCACATAGAAGGCATTAGGAATACGCAGAGAGAGAGGCAGACGTAACTATGTCACTTCGTTGATCCTCCTCAATACTTCAAAGGGTCCAAGAAACCTAGGAGCAAACTTGAAAGTGGGAACACTTACACAGATTTTTTTTTAGAAGAGAGACAAACCTTATCTCCAGATGAGAACTAAGGCGTTTTTCTTCTTCTCTTGTCTGCATTCGCTTTCATGCAGGTCACCGCTTTATTGATGCAGTCCTTGGTGTCACACCAGATCTTCAAAAAATTCCTACAAGAGGAATCAGCAGCTGGTACCCTGGAAGATGTAGGAACAGGAAGAGGAGTACCAGGGTGTTGTCCATAAACGACAAAGAATGGAGAGGATCCAGTAGACTCACTAGAGTGGTTGATATAGGATAATTCAGCCTAAGGTAGCAATTGTACCCAGTTGTTATGTTAGGCTGAAACAAAATGCCAGAGATAGTTTCCTAATATTTGATTGACCCGCTCTACTTGCCCGTTGGTCTGGGGATGATAACCAGAAGAGAAGTCCAGCTCAATTTCGAGCAGCCGTCATAGAGCCCTCCAGAGCTTAGAGGTAAACTGGACTCCGCGATCGGAGACAATATGGCAAGGTAGAATATGTGTCTCACAAACAGTTTAGCAAGTTCAGCAGCCGAGGGTAGTCGAGCCAAAGGAATGAAGTGTGCCATCACGGAGAAGCGACCCACGAATAATAAAGTCCATGGCAATGTGTTGCCATGGGGCATCAGGAACAGGAAGAGATAACAACAGGTAACAACAGCCTAGGTGGTTTGGTTCTGGAGACTTTATTCTGAGCACAGACGGTGCAGGTAGACACATAATCACGCACATCCTTAGACAGTGTGGGCCACCAGTAGTGGCGAGACAAAAGTTCTGTGGTTTTGCGGATGCCTGGATGACCAGCCAGTTTGGAGTCCTGCTCCTAAGCTAGAATACGTTTTCTCTTGGCAGATGGCGCGAATGTCTTCCCGGGAGGAATGTCTTTTACCAGAACAGGAGTCATTGTGATCAAGCGAGCAGGATCTACAATGTACTGGGGCTCCTCCTGCTGGTCGGAGAAATCAAATGACCAAGACAGAGCATCCGCCTTGATGTTCTTCTCGGCCGGGTGAAAGTGAAGCTCAAAATCAAAACGGGAGAAGAAGAGTGCCCATCTGGCCTGGCAAGGGTTCAGACGCTGGGCCGTCTGCAGATATGTACGGTTCTTGTGGTCGGTAAAGATTATCACTGGATACTGGGCCCCCTCCAATAGTCCCCCCTCGTCCAAGGCAAGTTTTACGGCCAGAGGCTCTCTGTCTCCCATATAGTAATTCCTCTCAGCAGGGTAGAAGAGCCTGGAGAAAAAGTCACATGTAAACATCTTGCCCTTGGAACCTTTCTGTAGTAAAA
This sequence comes from Bufotes viridis, assembly GCA_033119425.1. Taxonomy (NCBI): domain Eukaryota; kingdom Metazoa; phylum Chordata; class Amphibia; order Anura; family Bufonidae; genus Bufotes; species Bufotes viridis. The sequence continues at coordinate 184,488,588 of CM065593.1, read as the reverse complement.
CAGCACCGACTCCTATGGAGGAGGCGTCCAATTCTAAAAAGAACTGGCAAGAGACGTCAGGATGATGCTGAACAGGAGCAGAAACATAGGACTTTTTTAATTGGACGAAGGCGGCCTCCGCCTCAGGACTCCAGTCTCTGGCATTCACCCCTTTCTTAGTAAGCACGAAGACCCTGTGGGCGCCCCGCCCCCAGTCCATTACTGCATTTAATTTTTCAGAATCCATCTGCAACCCAACATCCGAGATTATGTATCCAAGGAATGGTACAGTAGATTTTTCAAAGATGCATTTCTCAACTCCACATAAAGTCGATTCTCTCTCAACCGCTGTAAAACCAAACGTACATGCCTCCGGTGAGTGGTCAAATCTGGAGAATAGATCAGTATATGGTCCAGGTACACTATCACGCAGACATAGAGCAGGTCCCGGAAGATATCGTTTACCAATAGCAATGGATGAACATCGGCCGGGACGTTTCGCGAACGGTCATTCGCGATCAAATGTTTGCGAACCCCCGTTCGCCGCGGGCCCCACTGACTTTAATGGCAGGCGAACCTGAAAAACTTTCAGGTCATATTTGCAGCCACCAAATACTTACTATAAGTGCACAAAAGGTCCCACAACATGGACAGTGACATACCAGAGGGGGATCAATGGCAAAAATTCCCACAAAAAATATGTATTTTAATCAGGGGCCATTTTTATGCATCTTAAAAGGAAACTCTCAAAAATGTGCCCTGCTGGAGCCTAGAAATTTTTTATTTTAGACCACATGAGTACAAACCCCCAAAATTTGGCATTCACCAGACAGAGAAGAACTTGTGATTATGTGGCTGGAGGTACATTAGGCGGTCACTGGCTAAAAATTTTACTGCAGGCCAGTACAGGCCCCAAAAATTAGGCATTCACCTGACAGAAAAGAACTTATGATTATGTGGCTGGAGGTACATTAGGCGGTCACTGGATAACAATTTTACTGTAGGCCACTGGAGTACAGGCCCCAAAAATGAGGCATTCACCTGACAGAAAAGAACAAGTGATTATGTGGCTGGAGGTACATTAGGCAGTCACTGGCTAAAAATTTTACTGTAGGCCAGTACAGGCCCCAAAAATTAGGCATTCACTTGACAGAAAAGAAATTGTGATTATGTGGCTGGAGGTACATTAGGTAGTCACCGGCAAAAATTTTTACTGTAGGCCACTGGGGTACAGGCCCCAAAAATTACGCATTCACCTGACAGAAAAGAACTTGTGATGATGTGGCTGGAGGTACATTAGGCGGTCACTGGCTAAAAATTTTACTGTAGGCCAGTACAGGCCCCAAAAATTACGCATTCACCGGACAGAAAAGAACTTGTGATGATGTGGCTGGAGGTACATTAAGCGGTCACCGGCTAAAAATTTTACTGTAGGCCACTGGAGTACAGGCCCCAAAAATTAGACATTCGCCTGACAGAAAAGAACTTGTGATGATGTGGCTGGAGGTACATTAGGCGGTCACCGGCTAAAAATGTTACTGTAGGCCAGTATAGGCCCCAAAAATTAGGCATTAATCTGACAGAAAAGGCCTTTTATGCCGCTGTATATACATAAGACAAGGACCATTCTTTGTTCTGGGTGGATATGTGTGGGCTGGCATGAGGAAATTTTATTTCACGTGGTCGTGGTGTTGAATTCCTCCGAGATCCATGCCTCATTAATTTTTAGAAATGTGAGGCGAGTGCTCTTATTAGTCACGATCCCCCCTGCTGCGCTGAACATCCTTTCGGACAGGACACTTGACAAGGGGCAAGCCAAGAGTTCCATGGCAAATTGTGTAAGCTCTGGCCACAGGTCAAGCCTGCACACCCAGTAGTCCAGGGGTTCCTCGCTTTTTAGAGGGTCCACATCGGCCGTTAACTCGATGTAGTCGGACACCTGTCGGTCTAGGCATTCCCTAAGGCTGGATCCGGAGGGCGGCTGTCGATGGGTTGTCGATGTTGCCACCCAGTACTGGGCCTTGCCCTTTATGTTTTTTATATGGGGTTCTCTCTTTAAACACTGGAGCATGAAGGCCCCATTTGCACTAAATTGAAAGCGGTGGAGTTCCCTGGCTCCTGCTCATCACCCAGGAAAATGTCATCCTCTGTCTCCTCCCCCCAGCCACGGACAACACCAGGGATCCCCGAAAAGTTTAAAGTCCTTCTCAAAGCCTGCTCTTCTTGCTCCTCCTCTTCCACCCAGCCACCATCCTCCTCTGACTGCTCTTTAGACTCCTGCTGACTTGTCTCAGATGAAGTAGCCCCCCTGGGAATTCATTTAGCATTGCGACTTCCTCATCTTTCAGCTTCTGCTCCTCGATGGCTTGATCAATGACACGACAGAATGCACGCTCCAGAAAGAAGGTGTAAGGTACAATGTCACTGATGGCGCCCTGGCTCCGACTGACCAGTTTGGTGATCTCATCAAATGACCGGAGAAGTCTGCATGTGTCGCGCATGAGCAGCCACTGGCACGGTGAAAAGAAACCACCCCTTGTGGAAGCAGGTATATCGCAGGCCTCAATCAATATTTGGTGGAAGCAGGTATATCTAACCCCTTAATCAGTATTTTGAGGAATCAGGTATATAGCAACCCTCAATCAATATTTTGTGGAAGCAGGTATATCGCAGGCCTCAATCAATATTTGGTGGAAGCAGGTATATCGCACCCCTCAATCAGTATTTTGTGGAAGCAGGTATATCGCACCCCTCAATCAATATTTTGTGGAAGCAGGTATATCGCAGGCCTCAATCAATATTTGGTGGAAGCAGGTATATCGCCGCCAGTTAGTTAGCTACTTGTTAGGTAGTTAGCACCCAGCCCACCGCACCGCAGTCACTGATTTTGGCAGAGATTTTTTCATCCACATTGATCGATTCGAATGAAGAAATCTGTGCAGTACCTTGGGGTGTCTACTTTCTAAAATGGGGTCACTTGGGGGGTATTTATACTATACTGCCCTGGTATTTTAGGGGTCTCTAAAGCGTGAGAAGAAGTCTGGAATCTAAATGCATAAAAATGCCCTGTGAAATCCTAAAGGTACTCATTGGAATTTGGGCTCCTTTGCGCATCTTGGCTGCAAAAAAGTGTCACTCATGTGGTATCACCGTACTCAGGAGAAGTAGGGCAATGTGTTTTGGGGTGTATTTTAACATATAACCATGCTGGGTGTGAGAAATATCTCTGTAAATGATAACTTTTGAAATTTTTTTATACAAAGTTGTCAGTTTACAGAGATATTTCTCTCACCCAGCATGGGTATATGTAAAAATACACCCCAAAACACATTGCCCTACTTCTTCTGAGTACGGAGATACCACATGTGTGCCACTTTTTTGCAGCCTAGGTGCGTAAAGGGGCGTAAAGTCCAACGAGTACGTTTAGGCTTTACAGGGCTGCTCACAATTTAGCCCCGCCCAAAATGCCAGAACAGTAAACACACCCCACAAATGACCCCATTTCGGAAAATAGACACCCCAAGGTATTCACTGAGGGGCATAGTGAGTCCGTGGGAGATTTTTTTATTTTTTTTTGCCAGAAATTAGCAGAAATGGAAACTTTATTATTATTTTTTTTCCTCAAAAGTGTCATTTTCTGCTAACTTGTGAAAAAAAATTAAATGATGCATGAACCTTGCCCCTCCGCGATTACTTTGGGGTGTCTTCTTTCTAAAATGGTGTCATTTGGGGGGTATTTATACTATCCTGACATTCTAGCACCTGAAGAAACATGACAGGTGCTCAGAAAGTCAGAGCTGCTTCAAAATGCCGAAATTCACTTTTTTGCACCATAGTTTGTAAACGCTATAACTTTTAACCAAACCAATAAATATACACTTATTGCATTTTTTTTATCAAAGACACATAGAACAATAAATTTAGAGAAAAATTTATATAGAAATGTAGTTTTTTAAAAAAAAAATTACAACAGAAAGCGGAAAATGTCATTTTTTTGCAAAAATGTCGTTAAATTTTTATTAATATCAAAAAAAGTTAAAATGTCAGCAAGAATGAAATACCACAAAATGAAAGCTCTATTAGTGAGAAGAAAAGGAGGTAAAGTTCATTTGGGTGTTAAGTTGTATGACGGAGCAATAAACAGTGAAATTAGTGTAGTGCAGAATTGTAAAAAGTGGCCTGGTCATTAAGGGTGTTTAAGCTAGGGGGGCTGATGTGGATATTATAGATATATCACACCCCTCAATCAGTTTTTTTGGGGGGCAACAGGTTTATCACAACAGTTGCAATTAGTTATTCCAATAGCGTTTGTCCCTCTATATAGCTGCAGTATCGCAGCAGAACCGCACACAAATGCTACACAATACAAATGCACTATAATACACTTTTTATGTTAGAAAGTATATTATAAGTATATCACACCCCACAGTATATCACATCTATTGATAGCACACCTATAACAGTCCTTAAAGGGAATCTGCCACCAGGAAATTCACTGATAAACCAGGCATACTGCCTTGTAGGGCTCACTCTGCTGAAAATAATGATACCTTTCACTTAGTGATCTGTTGCTTTATTGTGGAGAAAAAGTACTTTTAATTCATATGCTAATGAGCTGGTTTGAGTCCAGTAGTTGATATGAGTCCAGCATTTTTTCTATTCAGAGCTCTATTCAGAGCTGTAGCCGCTCCCCTATTCACTTCTATAGATCAATAAATAAATAAACCACGCCCCTTTTACATCTGAAGATGTGAATAGGGGAGTGGCTACAGCTCTGAATAGAAAAAATGCTGGACTCATATCAACTACTGGACTCAAATCAGCTCATTAGCATATGGATTAAAAGTACTTTTTCTCCACAATGAAGCAACAGATCACTAAGTGAAAGGTATCATTATATTCAGCAGAGTGAGCCCTACAAGGCAGTATGCCTGGTTTATCAGTCAATTTCCTGGTGACAGTTTCCCTTTAACCCCTTAAGGACACAGGGCGTACATGTACGTCCTGTGTCCGGTCTTTAAAGATGGCGCCCGCTCCTGCTCCATGCGGGCGCCTTAGCCGCGGGTGTCCGCATGGTTCCTGTAGCAGACACCCGCGGCTAATGTCCGCGACCGGCAGCGATGCCGATCGCGGACATTTAACCCCTCAGATGCCGTGGTCAATCCTGACCACAGCATCTGAGTGCGCACAAACCGAAAGTTTTACTTTCGGTTTGCGCTCCGGCTCCCCCGTGTGGCGATCGGAGGAGCCGGAGCATGCCTGTAGTAGCCTGGGTCTCAATGAATGAAACCCAGGCTACTCTGTAGTATTTCCTATGGAGCCTTGCCTGTAATAGGCTTCATAGGAAATATGCGATTTTTTCATATATTCCAATGCTATTGCATTGGAATGTATGAAAATCACAATCAGATGATTGTAAGTTATAGTTCCCTATGGGAACTATATAAAAGTGTAAAAAAAAATGAAAAGTTAAAAAATAAAAATAAAAATAAAAAACATAAAAGTTCAAATCACCCCCCTTTTGCTAAAATAAAAATTAAAAAAATTAAAAAATTTTAAAAATACACATCATGGGTGTCGCAATGTGCAAAAACGCCCATAGTATAAAAATATAAAAAAATATTCCCCATACGTCAAACAGAAAAACGGAAAAAAGCGTCCAAATGGCGGATTCGCCATTTTTGGTCGCTTCATTTTCCACAAAAATTACATAAAAGGTGATCAAAAAGTCATACACACCCCAAAATGGTATCAATAAAAAGATAAGATTATGACGCATAAAATGAGCCCCATACAGCTCTGTTCATTTAATTACAAAAAGTTATAGGGGTCAAAACATGGTGACAAAAAGTAAAACTGATTTTTCCCACTTTTGAATTTTTTTTTCACTATCAAAACGCAAGAAAACCTATACATATAGGGTATCGCCAGATTCGTACTGACCTGTAGAGTAAAATTAACCAGTCAGTTTTATCGCACATCGAACGTCGGAATTTAAAAAGCTGCAAAACTGTGGTGGAATTGCTTTTTTTTTGCAATTTCACCCTATTTGGAATTTTTTCCCCGCTTCCCACTACATCATATGCAATATTAAATGGTGGCATTGGAAAGTACAACTTGTCCCGCAGAAAAAAGCCCTCATATGGCTATGTGAACCGAAAAATAAAAAAGTTATGGCTCTGGGAAGGCAGGGAGCGCAAAACGAAAACTCAAAAAGTAAAAAACCTCCGGTCCTTAAGGGGTTAAAAGGAATTTTGTGTCCCTATTAGCTAGTGTTTGGTGTCCCTAACAGTCTGTCCCTGCTCCACAAAGCAACCTCTCCCTACACTGGCGAAACACAGAATGTAAAATGGCTGCCAGATCGGGTTCTCTTATAAGGTGGGGGTGTGTCCATGTGCTCAAACGTCTCAAATGGCTGTCCTGTCCCACCTGATGGATGTGTCATGGGTCAAAGTTTGGCGCAATGCAAAAGAATATGGCACCGGCGGACATCGCCATATGGTCGCATGTTCGGCGAATTGCGAACGCGCAAAGTTCGCCACGAAACGACCGCCGAGTGAACCGCAAGGCCATCACTATGTACCAACTCTTGGAATATTGCGGGAGCATTGCACAGACCGAAGGGCATGACGAGATACTTGTAGTGTCCATCACGAGTGTTGAAAGCACTCTTCCACTCATCGCCCTTTTGAATGGGGTGCGCAGGTCGAATTTTGGGAAGACCTTAGTTCCCAGGATCCTGTTAAAGAGTACGGAGATTAGTGAAAGAGGGTATCAATTCTTGACTGTGACTTTATTCAGACCTCAATAGGCGATACAAGGCCGTAAGGATCCATCTTTTTTCTGCACAAAGAAGAAGCCGGCACCGGCTGGTGAAGTAGATTTCAGGATAAACCCCCTCTTGAGATTCTCCTTGATGTAATCAGACATCGCTTGGGTCTCAGGAAGTGAGAGTTGGTAGACTCGACCATGAGCAGGAGTGGCATCAGGCAGAAGGTCAATCAGACAATCATAAGGACGATGAGGCAGGGTCTCGGCCTCTTTCTTATTGAATACATCTGCAAAACTGGCATACTGCTGCGGAAGTCTAGGCAGGTCTACAGGTACAGTAGGCGAGGAGGCAGGTCGGACCTCTGATAAGTAGGTGGACTGGTAGGACGCAGAATCTGACCAGAGTGCCAGTGCAGAACTGGAGTGTGCTGACGCAGCCAGGGAAGACCAAGGATAACCAGATTCACAGATGCTGGCAGCACATAGAAGGAGATCATTTATGAATGCAGTTTAAGGGGCAAAGTAACAGAATGCACAGGTTCGGGAAGTGGCAATCCATTTATGGAAGCCGCTGACAGAGGCCTTTCTAGATGGATGATAGGAAGCTGGTACTGATGGACCAGAGCTTGCTGAATGAAGATACCGACTGACCCAGAGTCCAAGAATGCAGGCACAGACAGTGTGACTCCCTTGTGAGAGAGAGTCACCGGAACTTAAAGTTTCGGAGAGGACTTCTCCTTGTCTAGGACCACCTCTTCAACTGATCCTAGACATTGGTGTTTCCCAGCTTCTGTGGACAACTACGCACAAAGTGGGCCTTGCCTCCACAATCCAGATACAGTTTCTCTGCTTTGTGGCGTAAACGTTCCTGGTCAAACAATCGAAGGCGCTCTATTTGCCTGGGCTCTTAAGATGGGGTGGACACTAGAGGATGAACCAGCCTCTGGAAGGATGGAGCCAAACGAGGTGCTCTTCTGGTGAATCCTTAGAACGTTCTCTGAAACGCACATCTATTCTTGTGGCCAAGGTGATGAGGTAATTCAGAGTAGACAGAAGGTCGTGACCAGCTAATTCATCCTTAATCCGGTCAGAAAGGCCCTCCCAGAACCCCGCCAGTTAAACCTCATTGTTTCATGCAAGTTCGGCAGCCAGGGTACGAAACTGGATGGCGTACTGACCCACAGACGAGGAACCCTGTCGTAGACGTAGCAGAGCTAATGCTGCGGAGGACGTGCGGCCAGGCTCTTCAAAGACTAGCTGGAAGGATGCCGGGAAAGACTGCAGATTAGTGCTCTCTGGACCTCCATGTTCCTAAATAGGATTTGCCCTAGGATTTGCAAGGGCCTCAATCAGACAGCAGGGACACAATGAAGGCGACCTTGGACCGCTAAGTGGGAAACGTCTGCCCATGCAACTCAAAGTGGATCAGGCACTAGTTCAGGAATCCACGACAGGTTTTTGGATCTCCACCATAGCAGAAAGGCAAAGGAAGTTGCACACCAGTGGCACACAAATCTGGATTCACCGGTGTGGGTATTGCAATGGTAGCAGCGGCTGGCGTTCCTGCAGTAGCTGGAGAAGAGATGGCATCCAGACGAGCAGCAACATTTTGCATTAACTGCATCATGAAATCCTGACATTCGCTCTGGCACCTCACTTCATGTAACAATTCCTGAACGACAGGCTTGGGGTGACCAGCGGGGTCCATGGTTTCAGTGTACAGTCACAAACCAGCGGGTGTGAACCCACTGTGCCACGTGTCCTACCTCCTCTAAGGGGGTTGTCCTTGTTTCTTCCAGACCCATTTCCACCCATCAGAGCCCAGCCTATTGACTTTCGTCTCATTGCTCTAAATCACCAGTTTCCAATCTTCTAATGTCCACTGTTTGTACTTTTTTGCAAACCCGAGGAAACGCTTCTTATGACAATATTGAAGTCGAGGCTTCTTCACCTTTTCTCGGGCCAACATTCCAGATGGCATGTTGCACTGTGCTTGCATGGATGTCTGTGATCTCACTATTATGAACCATACGAGCCACCTCCGCTGCAGTGTTTGTCGCACCAGAACTGATAGATCTTGTGATAAGCTGACTTCTTGACGCCGATATTTTGCCTGGACGTCCGCTACTTGGCTTTAGAATGGATGGACGGACTTCATTTTGTATTCTTCCAACTGTCATGGCACTCACATTATGCAGTTTGACAATTTTCTTGGCCGAGATACCACTATCGATGAGCTTGATGATGCTGTTTCTCTTTTCTTGGGAAATCTTCTTCATGGCTGATCCAAACCAGTGACCTTTCGCTTGTGAATCTCCCTAATAACACAGTGAGCTACAAGAGAATGTGAGAACAGTTTGTAATTTGTAGTATACAAGAAGAAAAAGATTCTTCCATCACCAGGAGCAAAACAGTAACAATGCAGTTACATGACAAGAATCTGCATAACTAATCAGATGCTAAATAGTTGCAAGTCCAATTTATGCATGGGATAGCCAAGATGATTGTCTATAAAATGATTGTAGTCTAACATTCAAAGCTGTAGTGGATGGTGAGATATAGAGCCGCCTGAAAGTCAAAAGTTCAAAACATTGTTACTCTTTTGCTCATCAGAGTAGGCCAGGAGGCCTTAGAGGACATAGGCCACAGCCTGCAGAAAACACTTTATGTGCCAAAGGCTGGGAGCACCACTGGCTGGAACGGCAACAGGCGTCCAGCAGAATAGAAGGTTTACCTGAGTAGTTTTAACACCCATGAAAGCAAGGTCGTGCACAGGAAACCATAGCCACAACTTAACTGCGTAATTATCTCATTTTACAGGATGTGCTGACTAACTTTGTGCTTTGTTATATTATGCTGTGTACTTGGAGGTACGGTTTAATTACTTATGCAGATATTAACTACAATTTATGATACATAGCTGCCACTGGCCGTGTTTACAAGCTAATATGATAATGCAAAAAATAAATGTAATGATAATACAGTAAAAATAAAATCAACCTATTAATATTTAAAGTGTTGTTTTAGCTTTTTAATGTATAGGAGCAGTCTTGTTTAATGTTTATGTAACCTACTTTATTAGGGAATTTGTACTGTCAGTAAAGTTTCTCCTTAGTGACCTTCTACCTGAGTGATGCTAAGAAGAACACATCTCCCTGTCGCAGATCCTGCCTTCCTACATGTATATAAGATATGATGTTAAAAACTAATTTACCAAGATCACTTGCTTATCTGTCTTGCTGTCAGCGCTGTCCAGCACTTACTAACTAGCCAGGGATGCACTATACAGGTAGACATGACTGGGGCTGCACCGATCAGCCCTGACAGTAAGGCCCCTTTCACACGGGCGAGTTTTCCGCGCGGGTGCAATGCTTGTGGCTGTGCACATGAGCGGTGATTTTCACGCATCACTTCTGCGTTGCGTGAAAATCGCAGCATGTTCTATATTCTGCGTTTTTCACGCAATGCAGGCCCCATAGAAGTGAATGGGGCTGCGGGAAAATCGCAAGCATCCGCAAGCAAGTGCGGATGCGTTGCGATTTTCCCGCATTGTTGCTTAGCAACGGGACCCAATCTCTATTATTTTCCCTTATAACATGGTTATAAGAGGAAATAATAGCATTCTTAATAAAGAATGCATTGTTAAATGAAGTGGAGGGGGTTAAAAATATTAAAAGTTAACTTACCTTAGCCACTTGATCGCGTAGTCGCGATCTGTCCTCTCTTTCCCTGCAGCATCTATGATCTACAGGACCTGTGATGACGTCACATCACATGGTCCAATCACATGGTCCATCACCATGGTAAGATGGACCATGTGATTGGACCATGTGATGTGACGTCATCACAGGTCCTTTAGCTGTTAGCTGATGCAGGGAAAGAGAGGACAGATCGCGACTACGTGATCAAGTGGCTAAGGTAAGTTAACTTTTATTATTTTTAACCCCCTACACTTCATTTAACAATGCATTCTTTATTAAGAATGCTATTATTTCCCCTTATAACCATGTTATAAGGGGAAATAATCAATTCTCCAGTAGACCCGAAACCGGACTTCAGTGATGAAGTCCGGCTTCGGGTTGGGTACCAAACATGGCGTTTTCTCTCACGCGCGTGCAAAACGTGTTGCAAACGTTTGCACCCGCGCGGGAAAAACGCGCATATTCCCGCAACGCACCCGCCTCTTATCCGGGCGTCAAACATGACGCCCGTGTGAAAGAGGCCTAAGTCTACAATGTCCCTGTGTGTTTCAGTGGGAGTACTGTCATGTTTCTTCACTGTATTTTTAATTTATTCCCTTCAAATTGGATCAGTTTAACTGTTTCTCTACCGAGACAGGCCGATTGAGTTCATAACCCATATGTGAACTTGCATAGGTTTTTGGAACAGATTCAGTTTCTCAGAAAAACACAACTGTGATGGCCTGAAACAAAAAACCTGGTGTGAAAGAGCACGTACTAGTCTTTCTTCTCTGGATTAAAGTAAACCTGAATCTATCTATTTGGTGTGGACAATTTTAATTCTGTTCACTTTTAGTATTCTAGGTACTAATTCCTTAAAGCTGCAATATAATTGCTTTTAGATTGCATGTATTACAATATCCCCCCCCCCCCCTTTCCTTCATTAGTATGTGCAGTTTGAAACTAACTGTGGAATGTCATAAAAATGAAACTCGTAAAACAATGGCGCAGCTGTGCTTTTTTTTCAAATCTGCCCCATTAATAATTTTTCTTAGTACATCATATGGAATAGTAAATGGTGCCATTCGAAAGTACAACTTGTTCTACAAAAACAGTCTCTCATATGGCTATGTGAACGGAAAACTAAAACGTTATGGCTTTTGGAAGGCAGGCAGTAAAAAAACAAATTCAAAAATAGAAATTGGCTATGTCGAAAAGAGGTTAAATTAAATTTTTTGCTATGTTTGGCTTTGTGAATGGCATGTATGCACACTATATAGCAAGATACAGAATGTCATTCACTAGCAAATCCATCAGACTGGCTTTCTGGTGGCTTGTACTCCAGACCCGTTTTTCTTCTCTTATACCCTTTTTCACCCAGGCGGCCCCTTTGAGTGGAGCATCAGAGCATGGAATGCATTGCACAGGGCCTGGGCTGACGTGTTTATATTTTTACACTGCTACCCTGTGACATTACTGGCACTAATGGGCATGTTTTAGCGCTGCCCTAGGCTGTTTTTTTAAAGGCTAGGGTAGAGCTAAAGCTCACCCATTAGTGGCGGTGATGTCACCGGGTTCCCTGCTAGGCGTACGCCTCTGCCTTGCATTCCCATGCAGAGTCCTGGTACGTCACTGGATCTGGTAAAAAAAGCCCTTGCGATTTAGTGCAGGGCATGCGAGAGCATCGGAGCATGAAATGCTCCGATGCTCCACTCAAAGGGGATGCCTGGGAAAAGAAGAGGTTATGCCCAGATTCAGCTCTGAACCCAGACAACGCCTTTAAATGATCTTCTAAGCTGATTTATGACCAGTTTACGCTTTGTTCACATCTCCATCAAGCAGATCTTGCCAAATTCTCTAGTTCGCCTCCGGATCCCCATTGACTATAATGAGGTCCAGCGGTTAGTCGGCTGCTTTCCAGCATAAGTGCATGCAACCGTTTTTTTGGCCTGCCAACAGCTGGCATTTGTGCTGCATCAGGCTGCCAGATCTGCTTGACGAAGATGTAAACAAGGCATTAGAAGATTGCTCAGGGGAGCAGAACCATCTGCATTAGCCAAGCAAGGCAAAATGTTTAATTAAACCTAATGTTTTTTTTTTAAAAACACTTAATACATGCAATCCAATAAAAAAATCAATTGTAAGGTGTCCATAACCTTTACCCTAGGTACACACCTAAGCGTTTTTCAGCGCGTTCAAACGCGCTGTAAAACGCACAACATGTGGAAAGCCATGCTTCCCTATGGGCATGGTTCACATTTGGGCGTTTTACAGCGCGTTTGAGCGCGCTGAAAAACGCCAAACGCTGTCGCTTCAGCATGAGCTTCTTTTGGGCGTTTTAACGCGCCTATGGACCATGCTGAAATAGGGGAGAATCACTGAATCGCGTGTATGATGCGCGTTTTCGTAACTAAGAATACGCGCGATTCAGAAACGCTTAGGTGTGTTCCCAGCCTTAAAGACCCTGGTAAAATTCATGGATAAGTAAAAGGCAGTTGCTGTGGATTTCATTGATATGTGGAATCTCCAACTGTAGCTGACGCATACAATTTGACATCTTCTGTAAGTAGAATTAAAACTGATCATTAGAACAGGGACCTTGTACCCCTGAAATGAATAAAGCTGCTGAGCACACACATTCACCTTTATGAGGCTGCTATAAATAGCCAAGTGCTGTACTCTGCTATGTCTGGCAGTCTCATAGAGAATGAATGGAATGGCTGTGTTCATGCTCGATAAGACACTCCATTCAGTTTGAGGGTACGAAGTCCCTGTTCTCGGTAGGGATCCCAGCAGTCACACTCCCACCGATCTAATAGTTATCCCCTATGGCATGAATCTCTAACTGTTACACAGACTGAAATATGCCAGAAGAAAGCAGACCCCCTTCAGCCCGCTGAGATGTTAGCCAGCATGTGTGGGGGGTTGGGGCTAGCAGGGTAGTGCTGACAGGCTACACAAAGGAAAAAGATTCTCTCTTCTCTGTGCTAAGGCGGGTTTAGACAGGCCGAAGGAGTGGCTGCTTGCTCAGTTAATGAGCGATCGCAGGAACGGTTGTTCCTGATAATCTGGACAATTATTGGTTTGTCTAAATCCAACTTTACTGTACATGTCCCCAGGGGAAAGATAACTTGGACTTTTGTGCATGTTATGAACTTCCTTCCCCCATCAATCAGATGGCATACTTGCTCTTTGCCACACATGGGGGTCTGTGAAGATGTGGAGTTTGATTGTCTAATCCTCCGCTGTGCCTAGTTAGACCCTTTATTGACACCAAGACCTGGACGTTTACCAGCATCCAAATTGCGGAGTCAAATAAGTTGCATCAAACACAACACAAACATCAATAAAGTTTTCACTGTCGCTGTCCTGTCCAAACCAGATATATAGAGTAAAATGTACAGACAGATTCTCTAGCGATATCCGTTACATGCTGAAGTAATAGCAATAACAAATATCACATAGAGGAAAATCTGATATATTTTTGACAGATAGAAAACATTTTCACCAGTCAGAAAAGACATTTTCACTCATTGACTTTTGCCATAAAATTTCAGCTACTGTAGGTTTTTTTTAAACAACAGTATTCAGTTTTTTTTAAGACAGGTGTATTTTTGGTGCCCATATAATAGATGCAAGACCCGGACCTTCCACAGTTTATCAGAACTGGCACATATAGCACTTTAACTTATTTTCTGATGAACTACACAAGATTAGGTGTTTGGTCCATATTGTACCTATCTGAAAGCAGCCTAGTTGATTAATTATGTTAGGTTCAGGGATTTATCATTGTTATTTAGGATTGTAGTTTGTATAGGGGATGTACTAAATTCCCAATATTTGCATTCCAAAGTTGGTTGGTGCATTTTTGCATTTCTTTAACACATGCATTAATAGTAAATTTGTGTGGTATGTATAAACTCCTCCCATCTTTTATTGCAGATTATATTTTATTGGCATAAGTACTCTGCTATGCATTTTAGTTTCAAATTTGAATGTTTGTCCAATTATTTTTAGTAGGGATGAGCGAACCCGAACTGTATAGTTTGGGTTCGTACCGAATTTTGGGGTGTTCGGGACACGGACCCAGACCGATCATTTTCAAAAAAGTTCGGGTTCGTTGTTCGGCGATTTCTTCCCGCTTTCTGAAGGGCTGCACAGCAGCCAATCAGCTAGCGTTTTACTTCTTGCCCTAAGAAGCCATCACAGCCATGCCTACTAATGGCATGGCTGTGATTGGCCAAGTGCAGCATGTGACCCAGCCTCTATTTAAGCTGGAGTCACGTAGCGCCACTCGCCACTCTGTTCTGATTAGTGTAGGGACAGGACGCAGCTGCTGTGAGGGCGAGATTAGGCAGGGAAAACTTAGCAAAAACATTTAATGAAGTGATCGATCTACAGCTGTGAATCATTCAACTTCTGCTAGTTAATTGCTCACTGGTTTTTAGGCTGCACAGAGCGTTTTTCTGTCACTTTTTTCTGGGGTGATCGGCGGCCATTTTGTGTCTTGTGGTGCACCAGCACAAGCTGCCAAGTCCATCAATCCATCAAAACTAGTTTGTTTTTTTGCTATATCCTACATCAGGGGCTTGGCTGTGCTTATTGTTACCCCAAAAAACTCAGGATAGAAATTTCTATATTTTATTGAGGGGTTAAATTCAATTGCCAAAATAGCAATCCCCTAAATATGGTGTTCCAGCTGTGGCTAGCCAAGTGTAATACTGTCTGCTGCCTGGCAAAGGATAGATTTTTTTCTGTGGTGAAATTCAATTGCCAAAATAGCAATCCCCTAAATCTGGTGTCCCAGCAGTGGCTGGCCAAGTTTAATAGTGTCCGGCAAAGGATAGATAATTTTCTGGGGTGAAATTCAATTGCCAAAATAGCAATCCCATAAATCTGGAGTCTCAGCAGTGGCTGGCCAAGTTTAATAGTGTCCGGCAAAGGATAGATAATTTTCTGGGGTGAAATTCAATTGCCAAAATAGCAATACTGTAAATCAGTGGTTTCAGCTGTGGCTGGCCAAGTTTAATAGTGTCCGGCAAAGGATATATTTTGTTCTGGGGTGAAATTCAATTGCCAAAATAGTAATACCGTAAATCTGGTGTCCCAGCAGTGGCTGGCCAAGTTTAATAGTGTCCGGCAAAGGATATATTTTGTTCTGGGGTGAAATTCAATTGCCAAAATAGCAATCCCCTAAATCTGGTGTCCCAGCAGTGGCTGGCCAAGTTTAATAGTGTCCGGCAAATGATAGATTTTTTCTGGGGTGAAATTCAGTTGCAAAAATAGAAATACCGTAAATCTGGTGTTCCAGCTGTGACTGGACAAGTTTCATAGTGTCCGTCAAAGGATATATTATTTTCTGGGGTGAAATTCAGTTGCAAAAATAGAAATACCGTAAATCTAGTGTTCCAGCTGTGACTGGACAAGTTTCATAGTGTCCGTCAAAGGATATATTATTTTCAGGAATGAAATTCAGGTGCAAAAATAGAAATACCGTAAATCTGGTGTTCCAGCTGTGACTGGACAAGTTTCATAGTGTCCGTCAAAGGATATATTTTTTTCTGGGGTGAAATTCAATTGCCAAACTAGCAATACCGTAAATCAGTGGTTTCAGCAGTGGCTGGCCAAGTTTATAGTGTCCGGCAAAGGATAGATTTTGTTCTGGCGTGAAATTCAATTGCCAAAATAGCAATACCGTTAATCAGTGGGTCCAGCTGTGGCTGGCCAAGTTTAATACTGTCCGGCAAAGGATAGATTTTAAATTGTTGGGTGAAATATTACCATTTTTGCCAGGTACAAACCCCTGCACTGCATAACTGACAGGGAACTTACAATTGGCGGTTACATTCTTGCATGAAATAAAGACTTTTTGGGCTGTGAAGCCATAGGTAGTCGCCAATAACAGTTTTTTTTATTTTTTTAAATAAATTAGTGTAGACCCCAAAACATTGGGAAAATATAAAAAATAAAACAAAGTGTAAGTGCACGGTAGTATAACAGTGAAAATCCAAAACAAAGGAAAAAGTGTCTCTGGCAAAAAGCATGGGATAAAATCAGGTTCCTTCTTTATTGGTGCATATTCACATACAGACAGATTCCATGGCAATTGCGACAAACGTTGACTGTATATCATTTTATTGTATAATACTGTTAGTCCTCCTCCTCCTCCTGGATGGGCCCTTTCTAGGTCACTGCCCCAAAGCAGTTGTTTCTCCTGCTTCCCCTGTAGCTATTCCCCTAGGCAGACCCATCAGTAAGTACGAGTACTGTTCCACCATGTTGCTGAAATGCTGCCTCCTACTAAGATGTTCCAGATCTGCTGGTAGTGGAGGTTGTTGTGGCGTGATGACAAAGCTTTTCCACATTTTGCCCATGCTAACCCTGCCTTCTGAGGTGTTGCTGGTGACCCAGATGCATTGGCAAATTCTTCCTCCTCCTCCTCTGCCTTCACCTTGTGCTTCCACTGAGTCCCCGGTGTCAGGTGTGAATGCCATCAGCAGCGTGTCTACTAGCGGGCTCATCTTCCTATTACACTCCAGTGAGGGAATTAAGGACGGCACATTGTCCTTGTAACGGGGATGCAGCAGGGTGGCCACCCAGTAATCAGCAAAAGTTAGAATGTGGTAGTAACTGGACGGTCGTTGCGCAGGCACTGCAGCATGTAGTCGCTCATGTCTACCAGGCTGCCCAGAGGCAAGGACAAGCTATCCTCTTTGAGGGAGGTGTATCGTCTGTGTCCTCTGTATCCCCCAGCGTTCCTCCTATTCCTCTTCCTCATCCTCCAGAAATGTGCCCTGGTTGGACAATTGTGTTCCAGGACAGGGCCTATGTTGGTGCAGATACCCACCCTCCGAGCCACTTGTATTTGGTTGGCCTTAAGTTAAGGATAAGGCGTGTATATAGTTTTGTTTCTTTATATGGTTAGTTTAGCTGCATTATAGTTATTTTAATTTCTTTTTAATTAAATTTGTAAATAGTTTGTTAATGGTATGAGTGAAAGGGGGGGGGGTGTTGAGTGTGTAGGGTGTGAGGCTGTTTGGGTTTATTTTCCATCCGCTTTCTACACTGTCTATACTACCACTGTATCTAATTTCTTTATATAATACTGTTGAGGGGGCCCTGACAAAGTCTTTTAGTCCTCCTCCTCCTGGATGGGCCCCTTCTAGGGCAGGGACCCAAAACAGTGTGCTTCCCACGCTTCCTTGTAGCTATGCCCCTGGGCAAACCCATCAGTAAGTACGTGTACTCTTCCACCATGTTGCTGAAATGCTGCCTCCTGCTAAGACGTTCCAGATCTGCTGGTGGTGCAGGTTGTTGTGGCATGATGACAAAGCTTTCCCACATTTCGCCAATGCTAATCCAGCCTTCTGAGGTGCTGATGGTGACCCAGCTGCCCGTGAGCTGGCTTGGGTGCCACCCTGCTGAAAACACGGTTCCTCCTCATCCTACTTATCCTCCTCATCCTCCAGAACTGTGCCCTGGCTGGACAATTGTGTTCCAGGCAGGGACTATGTTGGTGCAGGAACCCACCCTTCAGCCACTTGGATGTCACTGGCCTTAAGTTAGGGATAAGGGGTGTATATAGTTTTGTTTGTTTATATAGTAAGTTTAGCTGCATTATAGTTATTTTAATATGTTTTTAAGTAAATCTGTAAATAGTTTGTTAATGGTTTGAGTGAAAAGGGGGGTGGGGGTGTTGTGTGTGTTCGATTAACTGAATGGATTTTCACTGTCTGCAACCCAAATTCAGCACATGTGGCAGGCAGGGGATGTGTGTCAAAACGGCTAGGCCCAGACCTGCTGGTATATTTCGCCCATTAGCGCACAACACCAGGCCGGGCTGGAGGCTCAGTGGCACCAACCAATGGTCGGTCTGTTGTTCCATGCCTCTCCACAGCTCCTGCGCGGTGCGGGGTTTGTCCAACAAACACACAAGTTTTAAAACAACCTGCTGTCGTTTCCCCCTGGCTGTGCTGCTGTGGGTGGTGAAGGTGTTACGCTGAGTGGATGAGGAGGAGGTAGAGGAGGAGGAAGCCGAGTAGGAGGAGGAGGTAACAGGATACAAAGAGAAATTCCCAGCAATCCTCGGGGGCGGAAGAACATTCGCAAAAATGCTATCTGCCTTTGGGCCAGACGCTACATTTACCCACTGTGTTATTGGTTATGTGGACGTTGCCACAGATAGCGTTGCGCAGTGCACACTTGATTTTGTCCGCCACTTGGTTGTGCAGGGAAGGGATGGCTCGCCTGCAAAAGTAGCGGCGGCTGGGATACACGTACTGTGGGATAGCCACCGCCATAAGGTTTTTAAAACTGTCCACCAGACAGAATGACAGCATTTCAAAGGACCAGGAAGTTTGAAATAAGGCATTCAGAGCCATGGGTAGGGGGGGTACTTCCTCTTTCTATTTCTTTTTCTCTCCAGTGTTTGGGAGATGGACAGCTGATAGCTGAACACTTCCATGGGATTTGGTGGAGATGCTTGGTGACAATGACAGATGTGGTGGCGTTGCTGCCACATCCTCTGTTTGCTGGGTGACAGGTGCCACTGTCACTCACTTGGGCTCAAGTTTAGAATGTTTATTTATTATTTTTCTGTATTTTATTTTAAGTAATTTCCCTATTCACATATGTTTGCATGGCAGTTACCTACATTTTGCTGCCTTTTGCAGCCCTCTAGCCCTTTCCAGGGCTATTTTACAACCATTTAAGTGCCCAAAAGTTCGGGTCCCCATTGACTTCAATGGGGTTCGGGTTCGGGGTGAAGTTCGGGTCGAGTTCGGATCCCGAACCCGAACATTTTCGTGAAGTTTGGCCGAACTTCTCGAACCCGAACATCGAGGTGTTCGCTCAACTCAAATTATTAGTAATCATTGCTGCAAAGTTGCATAAACTGTCTGTATTAATTATTAGGTTAAATGTTTATACATGGTACGTTTAAAACATATGTGGATGATGACCCTATATTACATAGTCTCTGTTCCAATTTTTTTAGGAGCTTGTTGATGTATATGCTTGTGATATATATGAGATTTTCACACCACCATATGTTACATTTATGTTGTTTTTATGTATAAACTTCTGCTTGGATATGCGTTTTAGGTCTTAATGTTTGTTTTGATGTTTTTTAACGAATTCCTGTTTGTCACAAAGTTACCTGAGGGTGCCCATGGTTGTCAACAGTCCATTAAAGCAACTGAAATCATCCTGTTGTCTGCATTCAGGAAATATATAGGTTTGGGGGTGCACTTATTTTTCAAGGACTGTAATCCCTGTATTTTATAGTTTGCTACTTTTTTTTAAATTTCCAACTTAAAGGGCATCTATCAGCAGATTTGTACCTATGAAACTGGCTGACCTGTTACATGTGCTCTTGGCAGCTGAAGGCATCTGTATTGGTCCCATGTTCATGTGCCCTGACATATGCCCTTTAAAAGCAGGTGTTTGGTCTTTCCAGTTCTAATGATTTTATGGAGATACGTACATGAAAATTCAGTCCTATGTGGTATATTTGAACTTTGCATATTTTGTTCTTTTTTTTATAAGAGCTATGGTCCACATAACTTTCTGCTTGGATTACACGTTTACCCACTAATAACTTTTTTGTAATTTTTATAAATGCAAGAAGGTTGTATGCAGGTGTCTGTGTATATAAAATGCTGAGAGGCATTATGACAATGTGCCGGGTGTCTACTTTCAGAAAATATATGGGTATGGGGGTGAGTATGTTGTTTTCCTTTTGTAATTTAGGTTTTATTTGTACATGTCAACCTTAGAAAACTGTCCTGCCTACCAGAGGTGCAAAATGTCCACGTGCACCTGGTGGGGAAAGGGTTAAATTCATTATAACACTCATATAAAACAGTATACCCCAGCACTCATACTATATGTTAGGGTTTTCACATTTAAAGAACCTGCCAAACAATGAATATGATGCTCTTCCATGCTGCTTTCACCAGGACAGACCCATTTACAGAGGGTCTAAACTATGAAGTTTTATCACTGATCCAAGTAGAGTGCTCGGCTGTTTCTGTCAGCCCCCTAGAAACTGAATGGAGCAGCAGTGGACATGCTTGACTTTTGCTCCATCCAAACCCTTCTCACCGCAGCCATGCAGTTAGGGGAAATAGGTGGGCTCAGGACCCCATTCTAGTGATTGTGGGGGTCTGATAAATGTGGCCTACAGCTACTAGACATTTTTCATCTATACTGTGGATTGATGATCAATTGTTGGAATGCAACTCTTTTCTGAGAAGGTGCCACTTGAAGGCTGCTCTTTAAGATCTTAATGACATACACAGGGCCGGCAACAATATTCAGGTAGACTGGGTATATACATGATGCTTAATGGGTAGTAAAAACCGTAGTCTGTGTATGTGGTTCCATTATACCACCACTACCAGTATGAACTGTTGAGAAAAAGCAGGATGGTTTTATGAACTCATGTATTTTATGCTTAATACTGACCCTACCATGAGCATGGTGTAAGAGACTGGCAATATTTTTCCAAAGTTCAATTATCAGGTTTGAGCACTGCCACTGTGGCCTGCAGCTAAGAACATGGAAAAGAAACCAAGTTCTTCTGATGTGCTTCATGTACTTCAAGGTTCATTGTAGTGAATGTTAAGAGATGTTTTTCTACATGCCACTGTTATGTAAGGACTTTTAATTTACTATTTACTTCTGCTTGTAGTTTTTTTCTGAACTGTCTCATTAAGAAGGTTTTATTGCCCACAAGACTAGTGCACACCATCCCTGTAAAATCTGTAGACTGCCTGTTCATCTACTTCTGACATGCACACCCCTCTCTGGCTCCAACAAGAATTTCAGGGCAAAAGTCTCAAAGAATGCACGAATCAGCACATCACCATTTTTAATTTCCTTTATTATTACTGCTTGAAGTTCTTAATGAATTACTAACAGTTGGCAATAAAGGCCCAGCTGGGTAAGATTAGAAAAGCGAGCTTCAGATCCTAGATTTAAAGTCACTTCTCTTAAAACTTCTGTTTAATGCTGTACGGAGATCCATCTCCGTACAGCATTAAAATGTACGGCCTCCGACGAGACAAAGTTAGTTATTCCTGAAGTCTTGCGAGACTTCGTTGAATAACTTCAGTATTTTTAAAACCATTTTAAAACGTGGACCCGAACTCGGTATTGTTTCCGACTGGTACCTCGCAAGACTTAAATAATAACTGACTTTGTCTCGTTGGAGGCCGTGCATTTTAATGCTGTATGGAGATGCATCTCCGTACAGCTCTAAACAGACGTTTTAAGTGAAGCGACTTTGTATCTAGGATCCAAAGATCATTTCGCTCATCACTAGTTACCAGCTGGGGGTTTGTCACTGCATAGTCTGACACTGGCAGCAATAACTGGATAATGTCAGACTGTGCAAGGACACCCCCCCCCCCCCCAACTGATAGCATCCATTTGCACCTTCACTGCAAACTGCTAGTAATTCAGTTTTAACTTCTAACAGAAATAATAAAGGACTGGCACAACATAAGAATGGATTCTCTAAAATTATTAATAAAAGGGGATGCAAGTAGTTACTAAAGTAGAGATGTCAGGATAGGCTACAGGGGTGCATATGTTAAAAATGTTGCCCCTAATTAAGGGCAGAAAGACTAAAATAATATAAAACGCATATTCAGATGTAACATAACCATCATAACTTCATAGATATCAACAATTAACAACTAATTTACATAGTTTTTTGTTTTTATTTACAATTATTATTTTTCATATCCTGCACCCTCTCCTGAATAAGGCTCACAATTTATCATTTTACCACATTTTAATGGTTGAAGCTTTCTTACTGTGGAGTAGTCGAGTTCTCCTGGGGCAGAGTCAACAATCGCTTGAACCAATGCATCCAGCATACTGACTGGCGCAGATGGCAGACTTGGTTGTAATAATTCTTGATGACAAGGGCTTTTTGGTTTTGAAGGCAGCCTTCCTCTTCTTCCTTTAAGACTATCTGTTCTTACCACTGAATAAGTAAATGAACAAATGAAACATAGCGCATTCAAATATGTTTAATTATAATGTATACATCACTGCATTAAGATACATATTTAAGATATTTCAGAAGAATATAATAAAAGTGTTCTTGTAAATACTGGAAAATAATACATTTGATTATACGAATATTGCTACAATAACATTCTATGTTATATCCTAAGAAACTGTTTATAATACTTGTAACAAAGCTGCACCGTGCTTCATTTCTTTTTATAATAAAATACTAGAAAAAACAAGGTAAATGCAATACAAATATAGAATTAAGATAATGATAAGCGCTCTCTTAATATATCAAATTTCAGGGAATTCTTACCTTCCTTAACCATGCCAACATTGAGACATTTCTGAAATCTGCAGTACTGACAACGATTTCTCCGTCTTTTGTCCACAGGGC
This sequence comes from Bufotes viridis, assembly GCA_033119425.1. NCBI lineage: Eukaryota > Metazoa > Chordata > Amphibia > Anura > Bufonidae > Bufotes > Bufotes viridis. The sequence continues at coordinate 184,465,737 of CM065593.1, read as the reverse complement.
AGCTTTTATTTGCCAAGCACACGTATTTTGCATTTTTTTGTACGGTCCTCTGAGAAATATATAAAACACAATGATTTTCTAATTGAAGTAGAAGCGGGAGACACTAACAAAACAAGACATGCAATTTACCACTTAATAAGCAAGCAATGTAATTTGTATTATTAGATAAAATTAATTTCCCAACACCGTAGCCTCCAGGAAGGGAAAATGTATCAAGTCTAGCGGCTGTCATTGAAATTATCGAGAATGAGCTTGAAGGAAGTCATCAGTACAACAGATTTAAAACATGAAATTGTTCATAGAATGATTACATACTGTATTATAACATTTAGAATTCTAATCTCCCAAAACGTACTTTGGGGGATTCTACTGGCAAAGCGGCTTTTTGGTGTGTCTTCAGGTGAGCAGAGTACATCAACACAATTTCCACAAATGCATGGATTATATAATGCCTACATACATTTTAATACTTTTCCCAGTAAAGGAAAATGGAGACACCATTTATTGTTTCTTTCTGATGTCATGAATAGAATATATTATTTTGAAATGATGCCATCATAACAATTAAAAAACATTTAACCCCACAGTGACCAGCCTTTGTGATCAACCAATTGTCGTCTTCCAAGAGCTATAACCTTTTTTATTTTTCCGTAGATGTAGCTCTATGAGAGCTTGTTTTTTGCAAGTTGTTTTTAATGGCACCATTTTGCCGTACATATAAGTTATTGATTAAAGGACATCTGCATGGAGTTTGTATGTTCTCCCTGTGTTTGCATGGGTTTGCTCCCATGGTTTCCCTGGTTTCCTCCTATACTGATAGGAAGCTTAGATTGTGAGTGCCCATTGGAAACAGTGAGTGATGATAATGTCTGTAAAGTGCTGCTGAATATGTTGGTGCTATATAATAAATAAATAAATAAATAAATAAAAATTGCCGCATTCCAAGGCCCACAACTATTTAATTTTTGTTTTTTATAGAGCTGTTTGAGGGTTTAAATTTTTGCTGGATGACTTTTAGTTTTCATTGGTACCATGTTGCGGTACATAACACTTTTTCATCTCTTTTTATTGTTTTTTGTGGAAAACAAGCAAAAAAACAGCAGTTCTGGTACTGTTTTTGAGCTCTTTTTTACAGTGTTCAACATGCAGGATAAATTATATAATAACTGAATAGTGTGGGTTGTTATGGATGTGGCAATACCAAATATGTGGAAAGGATTTTATTTTGCATTGAAAATTCATTTTTTTATTTGAAGATTATTATTTTTACAAAAACTTTATTTCACAAGGGGACTTTGATCGCTTCTATAATACACAGTATGATACTGATCAGGGCACTACCTTGTCATAAACTGAGGTTTGCTCTTCACTAATATTAGTGAAAAGAGCTGGTGGACGGCTGGTGGGCACAAAATCACTCTCCAATATAAGAATTCAAATTGCTTTATTACGAAGTGACCCACTTGAGTCACTTCGTAATAAAGCAATTTTAATTCTTATATTGGAGAGTGATTTTGCGCCCACCAGCCGTCCACCAGCTCTTTTCACTAATATTAGTGAAGAGCAAACCTCCGTTATTCTACAAGCAACCCTGAACGGCGGCCTAGCCAGTCACCGACGGGATATTAGGACGCGTCCGGCAGCACTTACTCGCCATCATCAAAATAACTTGTATCCGTGGGCAAACTACCCACGACTCACGGACAAACTAAAAAGCTCTTCTAACAGGTGAGCGCATGTCCACCAGCTATAAGAGCCACGTTTTTATTCTGTTTGACGCTTTTTACCCTATGAGCGCCTCTCTTGTTTTTGGTTTTATCCCATTGTCATAAACTGAGCAGGGCTAGTGGCCTTCATTATCCCCCAGTTGCTGTATGAAGTCATCAGCACCCTGAGGCTGCATTGCGGTTGTGTCAAAACCTGACAGAGGGAGCTCTCTCCTACTGAAACCACTTAGATGTTGCGGTGCCTATTGACGGCTGCAATTTAAGGGGGTAACCGGCAATGCTGTTAGAGCAGGAGCCTGGCTTTCATGCAAGAGCTGAGCTCCTGTTCACCATGCAGCTCTTAGACTGGGCAACTATAAAAGTTTGTTGGCCTAGCTTACGGCCCCTTAATGATCGCTGTAAAAAGGCGTATTGGAAGTCACTAAGGGGATAGAGAAGTCATTTTATAGTAGTCTTAAAGCAAATCAATTGTATTTGGAGCTAAAATTTTGTTTTCTGCCCCTGGAATCTTGCAGGCTTCTGCTTCTTTATTTTGGCACTCTAAAATGACAGGCAGTAACTTTTCTTGTGACTCTGTTTCTGTCACCTCTTTTACTTAGATATGTGTATTTCAGTGTCAGGAAATCAATCTTGCCCATTTTATACTAAAATGTTAAGGAATTTGTTACTATATTTTGTACTGTAATACTTCATGGTTTTTATGATCTCTGCTTGTAGTCATCTGAATGGAATCTTCATCGTTTGACTGCAGAAGATACAAGTCTGTCCTGATCATGAGATGATCACACAGGTAAAAAGTTGAACCTTTCTCTGAAAAATGATGACGGTACAATGTCCCCTTTTAAGGTCATCATAATTTTCCTCAAGGGGGTCTTATGGGCCTTGTCTACATGGTCTACGTATTCTATATTTAAATATCCACTATATGGTCTACGTATTTTATATTTAAATATCCACTATATTGTAAATGTAATTATCTTTGTAATGTGTACGCTCTGGGCACTTTGATCACTAGTTTAACAGAATCGTTTCACGCAAACAAGTGAATATGGATGGTCATAGCCTTCACCGTACAAGTCTACAAGCTATAGTCTCTGCACATATAGGCTTCCCATAGGACTTTTCTTACATTAACCTATTCTCAGGATAGGTCATCAATATCAGATCGGCAGCGACTCCTGACACCCCCGCCAATCAGCTGTATGAAGAGAATACAGTGCTCATACAAGTGCTGTGTTCTCTTGTTTACCTGCTCACCGTCGTCATTGCAGTGGCAAGCAGTGTAATTACAGTTCCTATGGTTCCTTCCTATTCCATACAGGCGCTGTGTACTCATGATACAGCTGATCAGCAGTCGGGCCCCTGTTGATATGATATTAATGACCTAACAATATATCAGAACCACCAAACCTATAAACCACCTCACAAAAAACCTCGGATGTCGCATAATATAGCCACCAAAGAATGACAACCCGGTATCAATGTACAACAATACTGTTATTATAATCACGATGAAATAGTCTCATATTAAAAAGTCAATAGTAACTCTCAACAAATTACAAGCTGGTAGAACATGGATCCAATATGACAGCAAAACAAACAACTCCACCCCCACATGAACAGTATACAAAGACTGTAGTTCAAAAGCTGACACGGCATTATCTATAGGTAGTAAACCCGCCTCAGTACTGAGTAAATATGCCTCAGGAAAACCCTATGTGACACTGGGAGACCGAGATCGGTTGAGAGAGCTAGCGGCATGTGCTCTGGCCTCAATATGACACCAATTGCATCGGACTGCAGAGCTGACTTAGCTCCATTATAAAGCTATAGCCGGGCGATAGAGCACATGCATCAAATGCCAACAAGCCAGAAACATACAGTAAAACACTGAACAGCAGAGTTATAGAGTTAGCCAACATGTGGAAGGCGGTGCAGTTAACGCGCGCTGCCTCAGGCTTCTTCCTGGGGGCGACCTCAGGAAGAAGCCTAGGGCGAAACGCGCGTTGGGGCTTGCGACACCGCCTTCCACATGTTGGTAACTTCTATAACTCTGGTTGTTCAGTGTTTTACTGTATGTTTCTGGCTTGTTAGCATTTGGTGCATGTGCTCTATCGCCCGGCTATTACAGCTTTATAATGGAGCTAAGTCAGCTCCGGCAGTCCGGTTTTGGACTGTGTCATATTGAGGCCTAGAGCACATGCCCTTGCTCTCTCAACCGATCCTCGGTTCCCAATTGGTCACATAGGGGTTTTTCCCTGAGGCATATTTACTTGGGTACTGAGGCGGGTTTACTACCTATAGATAACACCGTGTCAGCTTTTGAACACAGTCTTTTGTATACTGTTCATGTGGGGGTGGAGTTGTTTGTTTTGCTGTCATATTGGATCCCATTTTTTACCGCTGTAATTTGTTGAGAATTACTATTGACTTTTTAATATGAATATTTATCGTGATTATAATAAAGATATTGTTATTTAATTGATACCGGGTTGTCATTCTTTGGTGACCTAACAATATAGGAAAAGTGGAGAACTCTTTTAAAACTATTTTTAACCCCCTTAATGCTAAATGATTTACATCTTTTGCGTGCAGGGGCAAGTACGAAGCAGGTAAGCAACTGAGCCTACTGCATACATGGTGTGGACTGTATAATATAGTTGATATTCAGCTGCAATGACTGGAATCAGAGATAATTCAGATTCATGTCACACTTAATAGTGGCTGTGCAATATGACAGGTTAGATAACATGTAGGGGTTCCCTCTGACCTCCAATCTGCAAAATTGCAGGTTTCTGATTGGTTGTTATGGCTGCCTGGGGCCTTGTGAAGGCAAACTGCCTGTTGAAGGGGTTATCTGAGATAACTAAAAACCAGACAAGCCCTGCAATATCCTAAAATAAAAACTCATCTTATACTCACCCCTTACACCAGCAAAGTTCTCTGTAGTGCTGGTCCAATCTTCTTGCCGTTGCTTGTTTAAAAACTGCAGCAGGGATGTGCTGATATACAGCATGTGATAAAATCAAAATATACAAAGAGGAGATAAGGTTCGGGGGAAGGAAAGGTTGGTTCTCCTAAAGCAGGGGCACACAACCTTTTTTGGTCTGGGAGCTGCATTGTCTCATTGCTGTATTTCAATGGGCCTCAAATTTTAAAAAATGTCGATCGGCGCTCATTTGCATAGGCGTATTACACAAGCCAATGTAAAGTGACTAGGGAGGAATGATTACTACCACAGTCATTCCTCCTTCATTTATTTCTATTGATAGCACATTCCTGATTACACAGGGAGATGTGGTGCCGATAATTGTAAACCTTCCATCCTGATAAAATATGCAAATCAGCTGACAAACGAGTGATTCCTTGTTTACTGACTGATCATCGGCACGATTATACCATCTAGATATAAGATATGAGAGTTCCTATAAAGACTTGTTCCCAGTAATTGTCCCGAACATCATGCTGCAGCATGGCCCCTGAAACCGAAGAGTTATACTTACCTGCTCTCCGCCGCTCTGGTTCTCTACACTGCCTCTGTTGCCTCCATCTTCCAATCCCGCGTTGATTACACCAGGCAGTGCATGGGCATGGTCACATGCACCTGTCCAGCCAATGACTGGCTTCAGCGGTGACATGGCCACAAGCAGTCACCTTCATCAACCATCCCTTACTCTGCTTCGCACGGCAACACCTGGGGTTCCAGCGTATCAAGGTAGGAGCACTGTGACATGTGCAACACCATTAAGGGACATTATAGGCCACCCTACACCACTCTAGCATTCCTACTCTGGGTACCACCACCTACAGTATTACTAGAAGGCGCCCTGTGCCCTTGTTGCTTCATTGCAACTGGCATCACAACACAATATTGACTTCTTCCCTCTTAAAGGGAACCCTAGCGTAGCCTTATCGCCCGTGTGCTACATAAGCACTTTAACTTACTAGTGGGGAAGGTTGAAAAGGCCTTAAAGACCAGATTTTTTTTGTGATTTAGCGCAAGTGGTTCAAACAGCTGTAACTTATCTTATTTGTTGGACTACCAAAATAATTTTTGCAGCAATTTTTTTACATGACACAGGGATTTATAATTTATTTGTTAGTAGTTTTATTTGAGGGAAACTGTACAACACATTTTTAAAAATGTTTTTTTTCCAACTATAGCTACTTTTTCTTTACATATGCAAACTGACACCAATTTAAATTATTATAGTTAGTCCCCTATTTTGTGTAGGCCGTTTTGTTATATAATATGTATAGTTTCGCGTTAATTGGGCAGTAATGGTGACGGTTTTAGTTGGAGTGGGTGTTTTTTCTTTTATGTATTTTATTATTTTTTTAACTTAATTTTTAATATATTTCTGCTACATGATATGTTCCCCAAGAGGTCATAAAAAACCTTAGGGGGACACTTACACTTTTTTTTTTAATTTTGCACCTTTTCCTTTTTATTTTTTCCTTTTATTTGTATTTTATTAATATTTTATTGTATTATTTTGTTATAATTGGTTTATTACTTATTTTTTTAAATATATTTTGCAACATAATATGTCCCCCAAGAGGTCATAGAAAGACTGTTGGGGACAATGAACCCTCTATTATTTTGCGCTTTTTCCTTTTTATTTTTTTATTTTATTTGTATTTTTATTTTTTACTTTTTTTAAAAAAAATTCTATTACTTTTTAAATATTTTTTCCTCATAATATGTTCTCCAAAGGGTCATAAAAAGACTGTTGGGGTACAGTAAACACTCTTTTATTTTGCACTTTTTCATTTTCATTTTTTATATAAATTTTCATTTTTCTTTTATTTGCATTTTATTATATTTTTTATTTAGTTTTCCATTTTTTTATTTTATGTTTTTTTCCCACATAATTTGTCCCTGAGAGGTCACTGAAAGACCTTCGGGAGACAATGAGAGACTTTTTTGTACTATTTCCACTGTAACTGGGGCATCCAAACAAAGGGGGCGCCAGAGGGAAGAGAATGTTGGTAGTGGATAAATAAAGCAGTGGAATTTCCGCTTTCCTTTGTTACATGTAGTCTATGTGCTCCAGTGCTGTAGCGGAAGAGATGTGGATCATTGCTTCCGGCCCAGTCATAGTGCCAACACACACGTGGACAGGATGATTATCATTCTTTCTGGCCATTTAAATGTGAGTAACCCTATGAACATATGTTTTATATGCTCCTTAAGAAGGGGGGTCTTATTATAACACCCAAAATGCGTTGAGCTGTTTTTTACACAAGTAATACTTCTGCTTATACTTGGAGTCCTCTGATCCATCCTAAGACGGATGGGGTATTTGACATTCTACAAGTGACCTCGGCGAAGTGCGAGTGTCTGGAGTTTATCTCGCATCTCTCCACCTGGTGAAGTGAGCACCACCCACTGTGCTATTTCATTTACTGGTATATAATTGCCTATTTTAGTAATCATTTTCTATCCCTCTTATATGCCGTTTACTATAACTGGTGCTAGGCAACAGTCCAGTTTATATAACTGTCAACACTTAACTACATTAACTCTTTATACTTTTCTGATATACAGCATGATGTGATCGCTGCAGCCAGGGGCGTAGCTATAGGGGGTGCAGAGGTAGCAGTCACTACCGGGCCCAGATGCCTTAAGGGGCCCAAAGAACCCTGGTGCCACATAAGAAGACACCAGTATTATTGAAAGTGCATGCTGGGAGGGCTCTGTCATGGATTTTGCACTGGGGCCCAATCTTCAAGTTACACCTCTGGCTGCAGCCAATCACTGTCCTCAGTGCTTTAATGTAGTTTCAGTCACGTACAGATCTATGAAACATCACGACTGCAGCCAATCACTCTCCTCAGTGTTCTAATGTCATTAGCTGCTGCATCTACATGCCGTATACAAGCACCTGGCTGCTGTGGTCGGCAAACAAGCAGTGGCGGGAGGACCAGCGCCGCAGAGAATGGCACTGAAGTAACAAGTGAGTATAAGATTGTTTTTTTAATTTTAGGCTATTGTAGGGCCTTTCGGATACATAAAGAAAACCTTTCACCATGAAAATGCAATGTAAGCCACAGGCTCACAATATATGAAGCCAAGAGACCAACCGTACTGCACATGTGAGTATAGAGAGCATCCCAATATCCACAGTAAACCAGACAGACGAAAAGACAGGTATTAAGGCCTCTGTCACACTTGTGTTCTGAGGATCCGGCAGGCACTTCCGTCCCGCCGGATCCATCAGGATCCTGATCAGTCTTCTAATGCTTTTAGGTTACTATGGCAGCCAGGATGCTATTAAAGTCCTGGTTGCCATAGTAGGAGCGGGGAGCGGGGGAGCGGTATACTTACAGTCCGTGCGGCTCCTGGGGCGCTCCTGAATGACGTCAGAGCGCCCAATGCCCATGGATCACGTGATCCATGCGATCACGTGATCTATGCGTGTGGGGCGCCCTGACGTCACTCTGGAGTGCCCCAGGAGCCGCACGGATGGTAAGTATACTGCTCCCCCGCTCCCCACTACATTTTACCATGGCAACCAGGACTTTAGCGTCCTGGCTGCCATGGTAACAATTGAGAAAAAGCTAAACGTCAGATGCACTTCGGAATGCACTTCAATGGGCATTAATTCTGGATCGGGCGTTACGGCATGTCTTCCGGATTTTTGGACGGAGAGAAATCCACAGCATGCTGCGCTTTTGTCAACGTCCAAAAAACGTTCACATACTGAACGGAAGACATCCTTGATGCATCCTGAACGGATTGCTCTCCATTCAGGATGCATTAGGATAATCCTGATCAGTATCTTTTCATCCTAGAGCCCCGAGGACGGAACTCTAGGACGGAAAGCAAAAAGTGTGAAAGGGGCCTTAGCCATCAGCCTTCTCTCATCTCAGTAATGTAGTATCAAAGACATGTACATCTTAATCCACAGTTGATTTTAATTAATAAAGTGCAGTATCGAATAAAGTGCACTGTCTCATATACTTATCAAATGTGCAGTATCGAGCCCGTTCACATAAGGGGGAAAATTTTTATTAAGACACTGGGGGTCTGTTTGATTGCGTTATAATGTTAGACCACCAGAACTGTGTATGTATATTAAGTTAGTCCATTGTCTGAGTTAGGCGGAAATTCACACGACCGTGAATGTGTCCGCATCCGTTCCGCAATTCTGCGGAACGGGTGCGGACCCATTCACTCTCTATGGGGCCGGACGAGGTGCGGAGAGCTCTCCGCTTCCGCATTTGCGGAGCGCGGACCCGAACTTCCGGTCCGCGGCTCCGCAAAAGATAGAACATGTCCTATTCTTGTCCGCAGCTTGCGGACAAGAATAGGCATTTCTATGGGGGGTGCGGCTGGGTGTATTGCGGATCCGCAATTTGCGGATCCGTAATACACTACGTTCGTGTGAATGTAGCCTTAACTGTATCCCAGGCAGAGGGGGTGTGCCTCTGGCCTGTGGAATGGTATAAATTGTGAGTGCTGGCTGTCATTAAAGTGTCCTGTTCTACCCTTCATGAAATTTGAGCTCATGTTTGGGGGATTGGAGAACTACACTCTGGGGATTGCTATAATCATTATACTCTCCAGAGTATATTCCCTCGCTCTTGTGAGAGCTGTTCTTGTTCCTGTTTCGCTCTCTGGACTAAGGAGAGGTTCACCCACTGGAAGCTGGAGCCCAGCCTTGGGTCCAGAGTGGGTGAAGAGCGACGAAGACCCCAATCAAGCGGAAGGCGGTTCGTGGGGTCTGTGGTGGTTCTGGTGTCGAGTGCAGTGCTGATGGTCCTTAGCAAGCACTAGTAGCATCGGTCAACAGAGGCACCCAGTCAGGGTGGCAGGCGTTCCATCACATTGGTGGCAGCAGTGGGATGGCATCCTAGTGCGAGGTAAAGCAGCTCGGAGACACCGTTCGTGGATTTATAATTAGGGCAACGCTAGTACTCGTACAGCGCCCCTGGCTACAATAGAATGGAATCAGCTAGTTCTTGGTCAGCGCTCCATGATGAAGAGGAGCATCACCCGGATTACAGGGATGCAGTCCGGAAATGCGTGTGGCACGAGGCCCTGGAGGATGTGCAGCGTCGGCGGGGCGAGAGTCTCCCCAGTGAGGAGCAGCGGTTGCGGATGCGAGTGGCCCTGCGAATGCCCCTTCTGGGAGAGCAGCCCCTGGATGAGTGTGTGACAGAACTTAAGAGCCTGGTATGGAAGGAGCTGTGGTTAGACAAGGCCTACCATGCCCTCTGGTGGTATTTGATTCGGCACTTCCCCTGGATGTCTGAGCACGATAGGCCGGAGGGTGAGGATTTCGATGGCCCTGGCCTGTTATTTGAGGCCTTCGCAGAACCGGAATTCGGAGATGCCAGAGAGTCCCGGTTCTGGGATATCTATGACTACAGGGAGGGTATGCATGATTGGGCTACAGCGAGAGAGGTGAGACAAGACCTGTAATCTCTAGTGACAATGGAGTGGGAGCTGGAGCAGGGGTACCAATACTTCCTTAGCTCAATTCGGCCCCAATATACATTTCAGGAGAGCTGGGTGGCAGTCCCAGACCTACAACCCTACAGCTGGGAATACCCGACTGAGGTAGATCCTGGTTCAGTACCAGCTGCAGAGGTAGGGGACCTCATAAACTGGTCCTGGGAGGACCCCCAGTCGGCAGGTGGAGATGGGACTGAGGTCTCTCTACCGGCCCTTCAGGGATGCTGGGCAGCCGGCCCAGATCCCCAACCACACCCAGAGTTCCCGAGAGTAGGAACAGTCGGTCCTACTCCTCAGTGGAAAAGTATGTTATTGGGAGAGCAGACAACCAACCTCTCTCCCCAGCGGCAGATGGAGATCCAGGGAGAAGAGGTAGCCGACCTCTCTCCCCAGCAGCAGATGGAGATCCCGGCAGAAGAGTTAGCCGACCTCTCTCCCCAGCGGCAGATGGAGACCCTGGGAGAAGAGGTAGTCGACCTCTCTCCCCAGCGGCAGATGGAGACCCCGGGAGAAGAGGCAGCCGACCTCTCTCCCCAGCGGCAGATGGAGAGCCAGGGAGAAGAGGTAGCTGACCTCTCTCCCCAGCGGCAGATGGAGAGCCAGGGAGAAGAGGTAGCCGACCTCTCTCCCCAGCGGCAGATGGAGACCCCGGGAAAAGAGGTAGCCGACCTCCCTCCCCAGTGGCAGATGGAGAGCCAGGGAGAAGAGGTAGCCGACCTCTCTCCCCAGTGGCAGAGGGCATTCCTGGGAGAAGAGGTAGCCGACCTCTCTCCCTTGCAGCGGATGGAGACCCCGGGAGAAGAGGTAGCCAACCTCTCTCCACAGCGGCCGATGGAGACCCAAGGAGAAGAAGTAGCCGACTGCTCTCCCCAGCGGCAGATGGAGATCCAGGGAGAAGAGGGAGCTGACCTTTCTCCCCAGAGGCAGTGTGGTTACCCAGGAGATGACGTGGGTGGCATCACTCTCCTGCAGCCAAGTCAAGCGGACCAGTTGGAAGAGGTTTTGGATTTATCTCGTCCGACTAACACAGGTCCAGACCATTTGGGGGTCTGGTACCTGGTTAGTCTACTGTTGGGAGGGGAGAAATGTGACGGACTGAACCGTCACTGGGGCTGCTGGAGAAGCCTGAGGGCTAGCCTCCTTCCTACGGACTATGGACCCAGAACTATGGAGACCCGCATTAGACCTCTTGGGGTTACAAGGAACTATGAACCCTGATTTATGAGTGGAGTTACAGGCCACATCTTTCCTATTTCCCATTAAAGGTGAAGGGGAAACCCAGCAACACAAAAAGGGTTAACTCTGCACTGAGGCTCCCAAGGAAGGTGTTGGTTCATTTGTCCTTTTGTTCTGTTGTGCTAGTGATGGGATTAAGTAGCTGACTCTGGGGTAGAGGAGTAGATCACCCTCTGATACACTCAGGAGATAATCCCATCACGTGTCTGCTCTCTTCCTATTTTTTAATTAAGACACTGGGGGGGCGGGGGTCTGTTTGATTGCGTTATAATGTTAGACCACCAGAACTGTGTATGTATATTAAGTTAGTCCATTGTCTGAGTTAACTGTATCCCAGGCAGAGGGGGTGTGTCCTCTGGCCTGTGGAATTGTATAAATTGTGAGTGCTGGCTGTCATTAAAGTGTCCTGTTCTACCCTTCATGAAGTTTGGGCTCATGTTTGGGGGATTGGAGAACTACACTCTGGGGATTGCTATAATCATCATACTCTCCAGAGTATATTCCCTCGCTCTTGTGAGAGCTGTTCTTGTTCCTGTTTCGCTCTCTGGACTAAGGAGAGGTTCACCCACTGGAAGCTGGAGCCCAGCCTTGGACCCGGCCACCCCAATAAAGTGGAATGCGGTTCGTGGGGTCTGTGGTGGTTCTGGTGTCGAGTGCAGTGCTGATGGTCCTTGGCAAGCACTAGTGGCATCGGTCGACGGAGGCACCCAGTCGGGGTGGCAGGCTTTCCGTCACACAGCGTACTCATAAACTCGCAACTTTCAAGCAAAAAGCATGACTTCCAAAATGTCACAAGCGTGTGGGTACGCCAACTTTTCTCTCCTTCCTGTGTGAACCGTTTTGACACTGCAGGTTTGACAAGAATATTGGACAGTGCATTTTATTCAACACTGCACCTCTTTCATACTACACTGGTGAGATAAGAGAAGGCTGATGGCTTAATATGTGTCGGTCATGTAAGCTTGGCAGCATGTTATAGAGCAGGGGAGCTGAATAGATTGATATATTGTTTTATGGTAAAAGATTCAGTATAACTTCTATTTTTTCAGTTCTTGCTTTGACGTCAAGCAGGCGGTCCTATTAGTTTTTGACAGCCACCTCTGTATAGAGGAAAGGCTGTCAGTCACTGATAGGACCATGTCCTTGACTTCAAACCTCAATGTTACAAGTTTAGGCTACAGTTCACAAATTGCGGATCCGCAAAAAAAAAAAAATGGATGACGTCCGTATGGCATAGTTTTTTTTTGCGGATCCATTGTAACAAAGACTATCCTTGTCTGCAAAACGGACAAGAATAGGACACGTTCTATTTTTTTTTGCGGCGCCACGGAACGGACATACGGATGTGGATAGTACACGGTGTGCTGTCTGCATTTTTTGCGGACCTATTGAAATGAATGGGTCTGCATCCTATCCACAAAAAAAAAATGTAATGGATGTGGAAACAAAATACGTTGTGTGAATGTAGCCTTACACTTTTTCCCATAAAGCTATCAATCTGTTCAGGACCAATTCAGTTTTGAAGTGACTTTGAGGGGCTTATAAAATGGCAACTACCTATAAATGACCCCATTTTAGAAACTACACCCTTCAAATGATTCAAAACTGAGTTTAGAAACTTTGTTAACCCTTTCGGTGTTCCACAGGAATAAAAGCCAAATGGAAGTGAAATTTTTAAATTTTATTTCTTGTGCAGGTTTTCCATTTTAATAATTTTTTCCTGTAACACAGCAATAGTTAACAGCATAACAAACTGATTCTGCAGTTTACAGAAATGCCCCATATGTGATCATAAACTGCTGTATGGGTACACAACAGGGCTCAGAAGGGAAGGAGTGCCAAGTGGCTTTTGGAGGGCAGATTTTGTGGAATGGCTTTTGGACATTATGTCACAGTTGAAGAGACCTTGAGGTACCCCTACAGTAGAAACACCTCAAAAGTGACTCCATTTTGGAAACTACACCTCTCAAGGATTTTTTTAGAGGTGCACTGAGTGCTTTGACCCAGCAGGTATTTCCTACAATTTATAGATGCTTGGCTGTGAAAATGAAAAATTTCATTTCTTACAATAAAATGTTGCTTTAGCTCCAATTTTTTCAAAACAAACAGGAGAGGAAAGCGCTGCCGGCACTGCTACACCTGACCAGTTATGCAGAGTTTAGATGAAGACACAAATGGTGCGGTTCAGTAAATGGTAACGGTGGTGCTCTGCTGATACAGATGCAGTTGCATTTTTGATAGAGAGATACATAGAGACAGCGGCACTCACCAATTCCAAAATAAAACGTCCAATTTATTGTACTTCTTAAAATAGGGTACAGGCAGGTCTGTGCACATAAATCACTGAAGGGACAGCCGTTTCGCGCTAGACGCGCTTCATCATGCCTTTCATTCTGTGGAGGAGGTCAGGTCAAGCCACTCCCCTTACCACGTCACATAGAGGAACAAGGTATTAACTCATTTCATACTCTATAAAGACAGAGATTGAAATGCATCAAACAAAAACAGATAAATCATTCCTATCATTAAAACCTAATGGTCCCATCGCTTTTGTCTTGATAATCCAAAGTTCTTCTCTCTGTAAAAGAAGCTTTTTTCTATCTCCACGTGGTGGTAATTTCACTATTTCTAGACCTGCAAACTGTAGAAGGTCCTCGAGGTTCTGGTGCGTTTCTTTCATGTGCTGTATTAATCTGGTAGCTCCAATCCCTGTCTTCAGGCTATGTTTGTGCTCTCTAAAGCGAACAAAGAGGGGTCTGAAGGTTTTGCCGATATAATATTGACCGCAGGGGCAGAAAAGGGCATAGACTACAAAGGTGGACCTACAATTAATGAAGTCCCTCACTCTGTGTTTTACCATTCCAATTTTTAAATGTGCCCCTCTCCGCATCTGTTCACACATAGAGCAGTGTCCACACCTGAAGTTACCCTCAGGAGCCAATTTTTATTCTTAACATTCGATTTGAACTGGCTATGTGTGATCATGTTTCCTATGGTTTTGCTTCGTCTGAAGCCCACCACAGGAACACTCGACACTTTTACTTGAAGGGTGGAATCCCTATGTAAAATGTGCCAGTTTTTTAATATTGCATGTTTTACTTGCTGCGCCATGGGTGAAAAATCAAACGTGAACACTGGTCTAGTGGAAACCGTGCTGGTAGTGCAATCTTTGTCTAATGGCCCTGAGTTTCTACACCTGCGGCTTGACCTCAAACCGGCATCACCCGCAGATCTTCTCTCTGCAGACCTGCAGAAAGCTCGATCAATGCTAGGCTCTGAATAGCCTCTTTGCAAAAACTTCATTTTCATTATTTTAGATTGTTCTAAGAACTCAGTATCATTAGAAATAATCCTATTCAAGCGTGAAAACTGACTATAGGGAAGCGCAGAGGCTACATGTGGGGGGTGGAAACTGTAAGAATGCAATAATGCATTGGTGGAGGTAGGTTTCCTGAAGATGGTTGTCTCCAGACGACCTTGTTCTACCTTCACCAAGACATCCAAGAATTCCAATTCTGAGGAATTGATTTTGATAGTAAACAGCATATTCATGTCGTTTTCATGATTTAGGTAATCCACAAAGGCCACAAAGCTTTCTTCATTTCCTGCCCAGATAATGAAGACATCACCAATGTATCTGAAGAATGCTTTGATATATCTGATAAAAGGATTCTTAACTGAAAAAACAAATTTCGATTCAAAATATGCTAAAAATAGATTCGCAAAGGTACATGCGATGGGCGTACCAATCGCTGTGCCGGATTGCTGATGGTACCACAGATCATAAAATAAAAAAGCATTGTGTGTCAGTATGAAGGAGAGGGAGTATGTAATAAACTCCACAAGAGTCTCGTTTTTTCCCATATCCCTCAATTGATCTCCAATCACTTCTTCTCCAAGTTTCTGGGGAATTCTGGTATAGAGGCTTTCGACATTGATGGACGCTAAAGAAAAATCTTCATGCCAATCGATCTCTTTTATTGCTGTTAAAAAGTCGCTGGTATCCCTCAAATAAGAGGGTATCCCTTCCAACAGGGGACGCAATAACCAATCAAGATATTGGGATAATGGCTCAGTGACTGAGCCAATCCCTGCCACGATTGGGCATCCGGGGGGTTTTGCCAGCGACTTATGAATTTTGGGTAGATGATACCAAACAGGTTTGATTGGAAATTGAGGGTATAGTTTTTCACCGATTTTATTGGCTCCCTGCTCCACATACTTCCACAACAGTGATCTTAATTGTTGTTGATATTTAATTGTTGTTGATATTTAGCTCCAATTTTTTTATTTTCACAAGGGGTACCCCTCAGAAAGCACCCCACAATTTGGTAAGTATTGTTTTTTTTTCCTGAATATGGCAACACCCCATATGTGGTCATAAACTGCAGTATGGGCACGTGACTCAGAAAGGAAAGGAGTGCCATTTGGATTTTGGAGGGCAGATTTCACTGGAATGGCTTTTGGGGGCCATGTTGCATTTGAAGAGACTGAGGTATTGATACAGTGGAAACCCCCCAAAACTACACAAGTTTTGAAACTACATGCCTGAAGTAATTTACTGAGGGGTGTAGTGAGTGCTTTGACCCCACAGTTTCATACAATTTAGAGACACTTGGCTGTGATTTTTTATTTTACATTTTTGGCTCTAAAATGTTCCATTTGCCCCATTTTTTTAATTTCACAAGGGGTAATAAAAAAAAAGCACCCCACTATTTGTTACACACCTTTTCCTGAATACGGCAACAGCCCATATGAGGTCGTAAAGTGCTTTTTGGGCACACGGCAAAGCTCAGAATGGAAGGAGCACCATTTGGCTTTCAGAGGGCAGCTTTTGCTGGAACGGTTTGTGATTTCCGCCTATAAATTGCCTCATTTTGGAAATTACACCCCTCAGGGAATTTATTAACCCCACAGGGTTTTCATAGAATTTAGAAATAACTGGCTGTTAAAATAAAAAATTTCAATTTTTCCAATAAAATATTGCTCTAACCCTACAGGTTTTCATTTCACAAGGGGGCAACAGGAGAATTACACCCCACAATTGGTTACTCATTTTTTCCTGAATATGGCAACAATCCATATGTGGTCATAAACTGCATATGGGCACACTGCAGGGCTCAGAAGAGAAGGAGCGCCATTTGGTTTTTTGATGGCAGATTTAGGTGGAATACTTCTCGGGTGCCATGTCACATTCGCGGAGCCCCTGAGGTACCAGTACAGTGTAAAATCTCCCAAATCACCTACTTTGGAAACTAAACCCTTCAATGAATTCACCTAGGGGTATGTTAATTGGCTTGACCTCACAGGTCTTTCATAGATTGGGACATGAAATGGAAAATTACAATGTATTTCAATTATATGTAGTTTAATCCTTAAATGTTTCATTTTCACAAGTGATAATAGGAGAAAAAGCACCCCAAATTTTGTTACATAATTTTTCCCGAGTACGATAAAACTTCCCATGTGGTCATAAACTGCTGTTTGGGCACACCGCAGGGTTCAGAACAGAAAGAGCACCACGTGCATTTGAGGCCTAGTTTGGTGGTTTATACACCACTGCCTGAGAAGAGCAGAGGCTCTGAGGCGAAGTAAAAGAAAATAAACTCCCAAGAAGTAACCCCATTTTAGAAACCCCGCCCTTCACAGAATTTACCAAGGGGTTTTGTGAGCATTTTGACCTCACAAGTATTTTTTTTAAATTACTGAACAGCAGACTGAATATTGCACTTTTTACACAGATATGCCATTTCAATGCCCAATATGTTGTGCCCATCGTTGTGCCAGTGTGAAAAGTTAACAATTTTATTATTTTGTTGTGCTTCCTGGTTTCAGAAACACCCTATATGTGACCCTATTCTTTTGCCTGAACGTATGAGTGGGCTAAGGATGATAAGAGCACCATGAGCATTTTGAAGCCCAATGTGGTAATTCGCACTGCTTCTGCTGAAAACTATGGAGTCTCTGGGGTGAAATAATAAATGGAACCCCTACGAAGTGACCCCCTTTTGGAAACTCCACCTCTCAAGGTGTTATGGGGTGGAGTGACTATAAATATATACAGACATGAAAAAACTATGATGTAACTGCTGCTCCCCAAAAGAAAAAAAAGCTACCACCTCTTATCCAATACAGTGCTGAACCACGCCCCCTGCACTGATCACATGGCGGTGACGTCACCCCAGGTCCTTAGTGTTGTCCAAGGTCCGGGTTCATTGAAGAATCCCCTTATGGATTCAAAATGCCGTTATGGTCCGTGGTAGCGGAATCCATAACGGAATGCTTTGATAACCCGAACCCGAACTTTGGACGCTGAACTTAAAATATAAGTTCGCTCAACACTATCCAAGAGCCATAACTTTTAGAATTTTCCGTTCACATAGCCAGGGTTTATTTTTAATGAGACCATTTAATTTACAGTATCATGTCTTGTACTGGAAAATGGGGAAAAAATTATTTGTGGGGTGAAATTGAAAAAAAAAAATAACTAAATTCCATCAAGAGTTTTTGGGTTTTGACAAACGGCATTCATTATGCACTAAAAATGACATGACATACTTATTCTGCGGGCCAATACAATTACGGCAATACCAGATTTGTATAATTTTTATTTTGTTTTAATACTTAACCTAAACCTTTTAAAAAAAATCAAAAATTTATTTGCATCGCCATTTTCTGACAGCCCCAGAGCTGTATGAAGGGTTGTTTCTTTTGCAGAATGAACTGTAGTTTTTACTGGTACCATTTTTGTGGGAGGTAGGACTTTTTTTATCACTGTAATTACATTTTTTGGGGGGAGAAAATGACTACAAAACGGCGAATCGCGTGTTTTTCATTTTTTTCAGTTACAGCATACACCGCACATGAAAATCATTTTTATATTTTAATAATTCAGACATTTTCTGTCATGGCAATCCCTGTTATGTTTATTTTTATATGTAATATTGGGAAAGGGAGATGATTTAAATTTGTTTATATGTTAATTTTTATTTTGCTAAACTTTTTTTTTAACATAAAAACTTTAACCCCCTTAGGGGGCTAGAACTTTGGATCTTTTCCCATTCACCCTAATAGAGATCTGTGCATGAGGCAGGCCTCAGGCTGTCTTGGTAACAAATCAGAGACCCACAATTTCACTGCAGGGCCTCCGATCGGAAGGCACATGGAGCCACATCTGGTAGACAACCCTTTTGATACTTCGTGCGGACTTGACTGAATAAACAATATGACAAAACACACTTTTCTCTATGTATACACTCACAATAGTATTGACGTAAACTGTAAAAACATGTATATATAAAATGTTATCTTACCTTAAAGAAGCCTTTACATCCCTCACACGTTCTAACACCATAGTGTTGACATGCAGCATTATCTCCACACACTGCACAAGTTCCCTCCCCAGATGAAGAGCTTCTACTAGATGGTGATGAAACACTTCCTTCACCAACCATGTTAATTGCCTGACCAGTTGAAACTGGGGAAAATACAAGATTTGATACTTTTGATACTGGTAGATTAAATGATAGCGATTCCACTGGTATTTGTGTTGGGTCTCCTTGAGAACCTACTGGTATGTTATGAGAAGAGTCATAGCACACTGTAGGGTTAGACAATGGTGTACACGGAGAAGTCTTAAAATGAAAAATTGGAAATCGTTGAGAAACAGTTTTATGCGAAGAATCCATCAAGTGGCTGGGAGTCGTACGTGAATGTGTACCTGAAAAGGTGTGAGGTTCTTCCCACTGTGGTGATTGGTGAGATGGAAATCCAGGTGTAGATGAAACTGATGGAGGTGACGATTTGAAATACACTGAAGTGCTGGGCATGTCATCTTGGGTTTGCTGAGAGATTGAACTTTGGTAGCTAGCCAAATGCGTATTTTCCATTTTTATCAGTGGCCTCTGCCCAGATGTTTGCATTTGGTACAGACAGGAGGGCTTGAGTTCATAGCTTCCTGAATAGCCCTCAATAAAAGTGCTAAAACTTGGCAAAGATGCTGTTGCTGAAGCTGTAACCTCAGTGCTGCTTAAATCCATGTTACATTTTGTAGTTGAAGTGAAGTCTACACTGAATTCAGGAACATGACCATAAACGTGGGTCACATATGTAGAACCCGGTGGAGTGGGATTATACTGTACACAGGGCATATCTGTAAAGTAATTAAAATATTAATTAAATAATGTATATAAATAACCTTCACAAATCAATTTAATATATATGCATTTTCTTTTTCATTACACTAACATCAAATGCATAACTTACTCACAGCTGGCGTAGATTTCAGTTTGTGGCACAGAGCCAGCACAAAATATGACAAATTTATTAAGAAGTGTGCCTCATAATAATTTCGATGCCTCTTATTTCAACTGATTTCTTATTAAGACTGGCATATGGAGCGCCAGTCCTAAAGAGGTTGTCTCATCTCATCTCGCTAGGATATGCCATCAATGCCAGATAGTTATGAGCCCCCTCCTATGGGACCCGCTTCTATCTTTAGAACAGGGCCCCTGAAGTGAAGGAGAGTGTACCATGCAAACATGGCCACCCTCTATAACACCTCAGTGTTACGAGATTTCCGAAAATAGCCGAGTTATATGAAGGAAAGGAATGAAAGAAAGAGATAAAACTATTGAAAATTTGGTTGAACAAGTGAATTTGGTAGTGAATGGGCTCAGACTCAAAGGTCTCAGTCTCAGACTGTTTAACCCCTTCCTGATGTTGGGTCTTTAAAGATGGCGCCCACTCTGAAGTGGAGCGAGCGCCATAGCTGCTGGGTGCCTTATAAAGTTTAGAAAAATTAAATAAATGTTGAGGTGTAAAATATTTACTATTGTATAGTTTTTTATAAACGACATTTGTCCACATCTTGTTCTTACTAACCAAATATTAAACGAATTACAATCAATTGCAATTAAATCAAAATCATTTGATCAAGTAAATTTTACGTATTTGCAAATAACTTTAAAGTGGTACATGGTTTACTGGTTTGTAGTGAAAATTCCAGAGGAAATTTGTCAACGTAAAAGTCCAAATATTTATAATTTATAATACAACCTACCAGGATCACTGACATACCATAAATGCAAGTTTAGTAGGTACAGCATACACTATAGGTCTGTAAAGGCAGTGCCACATGTTACGATGCCTTTTCTCAGACATCACTCTGCTCTGTAGCTACTGCCTGAAACTGCTTAACCTCTGCACATGAAGAGAGTTTGCAAAAATCTACGATTTGCAAACAGTATTTTTTCTGAGGAAAAGAAAGTCACCTAGTAACTGCAGAGAGTGCAGACAACTAAACTTCTAAGTGTGCCTTCGCACATGGCAGATTGCACATGGATTTCTCACAGAAATTTTCTGCAACAAAAACAGTAACTTGTGAAGTGCTATCTGAAGAGTGACTTAATGTATTACTATGCATGCAGTCGCTGCATCAGGAGAAGGCTAGATATATTATACAAGTTAGGTCTCATGCACACGACCGTTGTTTTGGTCCGCGTCCGAGCCGCATATTTTGTGGCTTGGGCGCGGACCCATTCACTTCAATAGGGCCGCAAAAGATGCAGACAGCACTCCATGTGCTGTCCGCATCCGTTGCTCTGTTCCGTGGCCTCGCAAAAAAAATAGAGCATGTCCTATTCTCGTCTGTTGCGGACAAGAATAGGCATTTCTACAATGGGCCGCGTTCCGTTCCGCAAGAACGCGGAGCAGCTTCCGTGTTTTGCGGACCGCAAAACACATACGGCCGTGTGCATGAGGCCTTATATGAAGGAAAAGGATAAAACTATAAAAAATTGGGCAAACACGTAAATTTGGTAGCTCAAACTCAAAGGACTTCTTCCCAACATCCATCGTACATGTATGGAAGATGTCGAATCTTTAAAGATGGCGCCAATTCCAGAGCGGAGGGAGCGACATAGCCGCGGGTGCTGATCGCAAATTTTTAACACCTTAGATGCCATAGTCAAACGTGATCATGACATCTGAGAGGTAAAGAACTCTGAAGTATGAGCTTCCTGGGCCGGAACGCCTTCCCCTTGCTGAGATCTGGAAAGGTGTTCCTTAGTAGTAATAGGCCTATTACTGGTATATTCCAATTCTAATGAATGCAAGTTGGGGCCTAAAAAAAAGAAATTGCTTCATCTCCCAAAAATGTGAATAAAAAGTGATCAAAAAGTCACACACACTCCAAAATGGTATCATTAAAAAAACACAGATCATCCTGCAAAAAATAAGCCCTCACACAGCTCCATATACATGAATATAAAAAGGTTACGTGGATCAGAATATGGCGATAAACAGAAAAAAAATAGTTTACCACATAGTAAATACAGTAAAATCCAAACCCATAAAACTGCGGTAGAATTGTGTTTTTTTTTCCAGCTTCCCACCACATTATATAAAATATTGAATGGTGTCTTTACTATCTCTACGGGTAGGGCATACCTCAGTTACTTATAGACATCCTTGGACTGGGGACTCATACACAGGACTGTTTCTGTTGTTCATGACCTATGGGAGCACTGGTGATGCTTGCAACTTCAGGGCTTCCAGAAAGAGTGAACAAGTTCATGCCAGAAAGACAAGAGGTCTGTCAGTGAACAGCTTGCATCTTGCAAAGACAAGAGCTCTGCCAAGATTTTCTATACTACATAAGGAAAAATAAATGGACTCTAGCTGAAATATTGAATACTTCATTACTTTACATATTTAGCCCAAGAGGACAAGAAAATGATAAACAGAAGAGAAACAAATATTTAAAGGAATTGTGTAACCTATAATACCTTCTGCCAGTTAAAACCAGATTGTGACACATACACTTCTTGTATGTCTATTTAAATTTTCTGATTGTAGATTGTTTTCTCTTATTTCCTAAACATTATGATGTCAACAACATTTAGAAAATTGCTTTATAGCAGCCACCATGTGTCATAGACATAGTCTGAGGTGAATCATTAACTTCTATGGTAGAGTTTCCTAGGTATGCTCCGATCAGGAGGGAGTAGATGTGAAATCACCTATTGTGAATGGTAGGTCCTGTGTTATCTATATATATGTGATATCTGCCATTGTAATTCTGTCTGTGATGATAAAGAGATAACTGGTGAAAAGGGACTTATAGAGAGCAAAAAGAGGTGCCTATTATTAGGCCAGTGTAACCAGTGTGAAAATGGCAGGATTTTAGGATTTTTTAATATAGATAGTGACATGCACGATTAAAAACGCTGTCATAAATTCTTTACAAATATTTAAACAATAGGTAATTTTTTAATAATCTTTGTTTTTTTAATTGAAATAAAAACTTGAAGAATAAAAAAAGCAAAAAACAAAACAAAAACAAATCTGAGGAAAAAAGAAACAAAATTAAAAAATTGGAAAAAAAAGAAAAAAATATATATTTTATTTTTTGACCAAAAAATGTGCAGAAGTTGTGTCTGGCACAGTGTTTTTCACACAAAAAAGATGACTCACATGAAAAAACAAGTAGCAGCTTATAGTTCTGTAAGGTTAGTTTCACATTTCATTCCGAAACTCTAGAAAGGTGAATCTGGCCAACCTACCCCACCACTGGCTGACAACAAAGAAAGAATCAAGCATTTTTTGAAAAACACAACTTTTTTTTACTGAGTGTACACCAACATAGTGAATAAAGTCAATAAAAAATGGTATAAATAAAGACCAAAATAAATTATAAATCAAATATTTTGCCCGTTAGCGCAGTATTAGCTGGAACGCCTCCAGCATCACTCCTTTCTGGTACATTTAAAATGGTTGGCCAATGTCCAGTGTATGCACCAGGGCCAGTGGCTGCATAATACTTTGGGCAGAAGTACATTTGCCTGTCCTGGGAATACAGGGGTGGTGAAAACTCCATTGGCCTGATTTGGCAAGCCTGGGAACGTGTGGCCCAAGGGGGTGTTATAGAGGTGTAACTGCTCTGGCCCAGAAATGTCCAACTGCCTGCTAAAGGTCACAAGTATCGTGCCCAGACATGAACACCTCCACAACACCCATCAGTGCTGATGGGCAGCATAATCTAAGTTCTGGTGCCATCTCCTTTAAATAAGGCATCAGGTTTCTCAGAAAAGAATCCTCTGGCCTTCCTCACTGCTTTTATTAAGTCTAGAACATGTAAGCCAATCATGTCCTGCGTGTCCTTGGCCTGAACAACACTGGTCCCACTTCTTCCTCTGTAGAGAGGGACTGTTGGTAGTGGTGTTGGCATGAAATGGGCTGGAGAAGGATGGCTCCTCTGGGGTCTGTGCACAAAGAGAATATGGCTTCTCGGTGGATGAAGTATCTGTTGTTGTGGCCTCTACCTCGGTCTAGTCCAACTCACCTGGAATATCTTCCAGGTTCTCTTGAGTCCTATAGTTTGAAAAATAAGCAGAAAAAAAGAAATAAATAATTAAAAAATATTTCACTTTTTACTTTTTTTATAATTTAGGACACAGTGTAGAATAGAAAACTTAACATCGTTCTAACAAACCATTAGAAAACGTGATGCATGTATATAGGGGAGCATATCCTACACTTGTAGTCCGTTGCTGATACAATGGAAGATGCCAGCAACGGACTACAAGTACCACAATAACCATCCTACATACAGTAACGATTATGTTGATGTGGAGAACAATCAAAGACTTAACAATAGCAAAGACAGGTGCACTCTGCGGTAATACTAAACCCTCACACGGACGTTAAAATTGAGAGGTTAGTTCGACATATCCTACTAGGAGGACATGTCTTAAGCTCGGGCACCGCGCCAAGGTCTCTCAAGTAGCCCGAGGCTCTACCACTTGCCTACCTGTGCCATATGGGCGATACCAGGGGCCAGTGGGCTGAATTACGGGAGGATAAGGCCTGACTAACAAACAGCTTCCCAGTAACCTCCAGCATGTAGCCATGCTTACAATGGGAAGAGGGAGAAGGCTGTGAGCCCCACCCGAGACTGGCTGATATGGCCCAGGGTCTAACAGGTGCACCTAAATGTAGCCTGTAGATGAAAAAATGGTCATTACGTACCGGTAATGTTGTTTTCCGGAGTCCATGACAGCACCAGGAGAGAGGGATCCACCTCCCAGGACAGGAAACCCACAGGTATAAATCTTCAAAGATGCCCCTCCTCAGTGGTTTTCATAGACGAGACAAAGGACATCTTCAATACTGGACCAGCTCCATCCCATGCTTTTCGGCTATTATTCCAGTTTAGTATCACAGTAAAAAACTATTTATTTTTTTTCTGCACACCCATGATGTAGAACCAACACTAAGAGAACAGAGTGGAAAGTAAAGTGAAACGAAAAAAAAAAGGGGGGGAATTAAAGTGGTGCTGTCATGGACTCCGGAAAACACCATTACCGGTACGTAATGACCATTTATCCCTTCGTCCTATGACAGCACCAGGAGATATCCCAGAGAGTGAAAAATCAGGGGGGGGCCCACAGCCTGAAGGACTTTACGTCCAAAAGAAAGATTAGACACTTCCGACAGGTTTAACCTATAGTGTCTATAGAAGGTGGAAGCAGAAGACCATGTTGCTGCTCTGCAAATTTCTTGAATAGAAACTTCCGCTTTCTCTGCCCAAGAAGTTGCTACCGCTCTCGTGGAATGGGCCCACCAACCAGACGGGACAGGTTCCTGCATAGAAATATACGCCAAAGAAATAGCCTGTTTGATCCAACTGGCCAGGGTACCCTTACTAGCTGCTTTCCCTTTATTTTGGCCTGAATGTAAGACAAACAAAGAAGAACATTTCCTCCAGGATTTGGTAGCTTCTAAGTACTGTAGGACACCATTCCTAACATCCAGTGAATGAAAATCTGCCTCCTCCTTATTCCTTGGATTCTCATAAAAGGAAGGAAGGATCACCTCCTGGCTTTTATGGAACTCCAAGACTACCTTGGGTAGGAAAGCCGGGTCTGGTCTAAGCCATATACAATCATCCTGGAGGATAGTATAAGGCGGGCTAATGGAAAGCGCTTGTAGCTCACTAATTCTCCTGGCAGATGTAATCGCCACTAGAAAAATACATTTTAAGGTCAGGAACTTAATTGGTAGAGAATTTATAGGACTAAAGGGAGGGTTTACTAAGGCTCTTAGTACTAGGTTGAGATCCCAAGGGGGGGTCCTGAAATTCTTTGCAGGGATACTCCTGGATACCGATTTACAGAATCTTATCACCCAAGGGTGACATGCTAGCCTGTAATCGAACAGCACACTGAGTGCGGCTATCTGAACCTTGATAGTACTTAACGCAAGGCCCTTCTCTACCCCTCTCTGCAGGAATTCTAAAATTCTGTTTAACTGGAGAGGACAAGAGGTGCACGGAGGGACGCCTAGATACTTAAAAAAGGTAATCCAAGTTCTAGCGTAAAGCAAGTTTAACAGCATGGTAGCCACTACTGACTCAGAAAGACCTCTATCTAGCAACAGGCGCCGTTCAAAAGCCATGCCGTCAAATGGAGCCTTTTCACCGGGGTGTGCACTATAGGACCCTGAAAAAGAAGATCTGCCGCTGACATCACCCTTAGCCAATAGAACCACGCTCGACGTGGCCAGAAGTGGGCAATCAAGATGACTTTGGCCCTGTCCTCCCTGATTTTCTTGAGGACTCTCTGTATCAACTGAAGAGGAGGGAAGGCATACAAAAACCCCCGATCCCAAGGCTGAACCAGGGCATCTATCGCCTCTGGCTGATCTCCGGGAGACAGGGAATAGAATCTCTTTACCCTCCTGTTCTCTCTGGTAGCAAACAGATCTATATGGGGCATACCCCATAATCCGACTATCTTGTTGAAGATAGAAGGGTTCAGAGACCATTCCCTCTGATCCAGAGATCGACGACTCAGAAAATCGGCTTTCCAATTTTCCGCACCCCTGATGTAGAGGGCAGAGAGGGACAAGGCTACCGTCTCCACAAGGAAAAAAATCTGAACCGCCAGGGACCGCCTGACCGGGTACCTCCCTGACGATTCAGATAAGCTACGACTGACGTATTGTCGGATAAGATTCTCACGTGTCAACCCTTGATCAGAGGGAGCAGTCTCTGAAGGGCCAGAAAAGCTGCCATCAGTTCTTTTAGATTTGAAGAACTGTCCAACATCTGGCAGTTCCACAATCCTTGAAGTAAGGTCTCTCCAATATGAGCTCCCCACCCCACAGGGCTGGCGTCCGTGGTAACTATAAGGGGATCTTCGATCCTCCAAGGGACTCCCTGCTCCAAGTTTTCTATTGACAGCCACCACTTTAGTGTCTGACAAGTCCGGGCTGATATTAAAATGTTATTCTCCAGGTCTTCTGTAGCTCCTGACCAATTCTCTAAGATCTCCTCCTGAAGGGCTCTGTAATGAATCTGAGCCTATTGGACCGCTGGGATACAGGCGGTCAAGGTTCCCAGTATTGACATCGCCTTCCTTATGGATACCCCTGGACTGTTTATCAGGGTGTGAATCACTGACCTTACTTTCTGTACCTTTTCTAAGGTTAGGAAGGATTTCTGCACTGTTGAATCCAGCAAGATTCCCAGGAAATGTTTTTTTTTTTTTTTGTGGAATCAATCTTGACTTCTCTCTGTTCAGGATCCAGCCCAGGGTTGTCAAGATTTCTATCACCTGTTGGACCTGAAACAAGCATTTCTGGTAAGACATTGCGACAATCAGAAAGTCGTCCAAGTACCGGACAAATAGGATATCCTTTAAAACTCTAAAACTAGCTTCGTGAATATCCTTGGCGCCATTGAGATTCCGAAAGGAAGTACCTGGAATTGAAAGTGCTTCAGCTCCCCCTGGAATCTCAAGGCCACTCTGAGGTACTTCTGGTGCCCTGGAAAAATTGGAAGGTGATAATAGGCATCTTTGATGTCTAAAACCGCCATAAAACAGTCCTTGTAAAGAAGCTGAGTTACCGTCTTCACCGTCTCCATTTTGAACCGCTGATATAATAGGTATCTGTTTAAAGACTTCAAATTTATGATAGTCCTGTATTCTCTACTTGTTTTTTTTTACTAAAAATAGAGTAGAATAATAGCCTATGCCTCTTTCCTCGTCCGGACACTGAATGAGAGCCCCTTTTTGAATGAGTTTCAGTACCTCTTCTTCTAGCGCAGCTTGTGTTGAATGGTCCACTCATGTGCACTGTTTGATATCTTTGACCACGCTAGGAGGAAGGATTGTAGTCTTCCTCCCACCCTGGCGTCATTGGGAGCTGTCTTTTTTGGGGGGGTCCCTAGATTGATTTTTAACCACTACAGGACCGCCTAACGCACGGATGCGTCCGGCGGGCGGTCCTGTAGTTCTGACTCGACGCATCGGCGCATCATCTCGCGAGAAAAGTTAAAGAACAAGTTCAAGTATAGGTCATCAGCCTGCCAGCCAATGATCATTGCTGGCAGGCTGATGATTTAAAAAAAAAAACGAATCGCAAGCCATCTAGCACATTATATTTATAAATATAATGTGTTAAATGGCTTCTGTGCCCTCTCCTGGGTCCTTTTCGTCGGTTGGACCCAGGAGAGAGCACACTTCTACTGTAAGTACACCAAGCACCACACTTCAGACCCTGATCACCCCCCATCACCCCAATTAACCCCTTGATCACCCCTTTCAATCACCTGTCAATCACTAGTGAAAGGGAAAAAAGTGATCAGTGTAAACTCTCACTTTTTTTTTTCACTAGTATTGACTGCTAGGTTTAGGTTAGTTTAGGTCCCTTTGGTAGGTAGTTAGCTTCCGATAGCGCCCAGCCCACCGCACCGCAGTCACCGATTCGCTGATTAGCGTAGCGCTAATCAGCATTTGTACTTTTATAGTATCTGTAAGTGATCAGAACTGATCACAGTCAGATCTACAATAGTATTACTGTCACTTTAGCTCGCCCTCCACCCAAAACGCAGTGTTTGCCCGATCAGGTCTGATCGGTCGCCCACACGTGCGTTCACCCACGCCCACCCTGCCGCAGTGACAAAAATTTTTATTTTTTTTTATCACTGCACAATCACTTCACAAGCACTGCAACGATAAAAAAAATCAATTTTGATCTTTTTTATCAATCGCAGCGGCTTCCTGTACTTCGCTAGCCTCCCATTTGTAAGACAGGCTTGCTCTTTTTCTTGGGTAGTCTCAGGGAATACCCCCTAAATTTAGTCGCCTAAATGTCAAATAAGGGGTTTTCTCCTGAAGAGGCCTACAGGATTCTGACCCAGTCGATGAGGAATGGGAACCCTCATCTGACGAATCTAGCGGGTCAGAATATGAACCTGTAGAAAGCAGTGGCAGTCTGACCCAAAGTTCGGACGAGGAGGTTGAGGTCCCTGATAGCACCAGGCGTACCCGGCCCCGTGTCGCTAGACCGCAGGTAGCGCAGGATCAGTTTCAAGGACAAGCAGAGTGGGGCTGGTGCTGCCGGATTACGTGGTGAAATAAATCCCAGCAATCGTTACTTTGTTGCGGTTTATTCAAATAACTTGTATCTTTAAATACAGAATATAGCGTTATCCTGGACGCACGTTTCGGCAAATAGCCTTTCTCAGCAGGTCACAGGAATGAATACTAAATGCGTATATATAGGCAAAGTGACGTCAGACGCCCACAATGAGTGACAAGTAAAACATCCAATTAACAACATTGTTTCACTCTTAAAGTAAACAAACAAATTATACATGTTACCATCTGTTCTTAATTCACAGAAGACATCTGTAAAGATAATAAAGTGAAAGCGGAATATCAGCATAAGGTCATTATACAATTGTATCCATAAGTTACAATAGAACATAAACTTTTTAACCATTTACGGCCAGGGTTACAATCTTGTTATCTCATATTCGCGGTTCAATCCGCGCGGATGCAAAGTATCCAAAGTATGAATCCAGAAAGCTTCTCTACGGAGCAGAAGCCTCTTGATATCACCACCCCTTCTCGGCATTTTAACCTGCTCAAGCACCTGAAATTTTAACTGTGCAATATTATGCTTGTATTTCTCAAAGTGATTAGGTAATGGTAATAACAGATTTTTTGTCCTAATTGTAGACTTGTGCTTGCAAATCCTATCCTAATCGTCTGCATTGTTTCACCCACATAAAGTAACCCACAAGGGCACTTAATCATTTAGATTACATTACTAGAATCACAGGTAAAATAACCAGTGATGTTAAATGGTTTTCCTGTATGTGGGTGAGGCACCTGCGACCCTTTAATGATGTGTGAGCACTGCAAACAATGCAGGCACGGAAATGTGCCTTTTTTCTGACTAAACAAAGTGCTTTGTCTTATTGTTGTTTTACCACTACCTAAATCTGCCCGTACCAATTGATCCCTATAATTAGGATTCCGTTTATTACAAATCAATGGCGGAGATTTAAATTCTTCCACCAATGGATACGCTTTTTTGAACAGGTGCCAATGCTTACGTACTATATTATCAAAACCCCTGTTGAAGGCGTGGAATTTATGTATAAAAGCAATCCTTAGTGCTTTTTTATCTGCAACAATATCAGTCTCAGACCGGGTGCATAGATCCTTTTTGACCTTATCAAGAATAGATCTAGGATAGCCTCTTTCCTCAAACCTAGTGGTCATCTCCTCCATTCTAAAATTAAATTTTTCAGGGTCCGTCACAATGCGGTGTATACGTTGGAACTGTGATTTTGGTATTGCTTTTTTTAAAGAAGGAGGATGAGCACTGGTGTAGAAGAGAGTGCTATTCCTAGTGGTTTTTCTATAAAGATCACTGGAAAGGACGCCATTCTCATCCTTAATAATCATTGTGTCCAGAAAGCTGACCTGGTTCCTATCGCTAGTCATGGTAAATCTCAGGCCCTCACACACTGAGTTCAGATATTCAAAAAAGGAAACGAGGGCATCATGTGGCCCCGCCCATACGCAAAATATGTCATCTATAAATCTCTTCCATACTAAAATTTTTCCAAATTCTTTATGGGTGTATACAAATTGATCTTCAAAAGATGACATAAATGCGTTAGCGTAGGGCGGGGCCACATTACTGCCCATCACAGTCCCCCGTCGCTGACCATAATAGGTATCCTCAAAGAGAAAATAATTTTCATACAGCACTAAATGTAATAACTGCAATAAAAATTCCTGCTGAAGATCAGAGTAGCTACTGGTGCGCAACAACTGAGATACAGCCTGTATTCCTTTATCATGATCAATAGATGTGTAAAGACTAACAACATCTATAGTCACCAACTTTGCCTATATATACGCATTTAGTATTCATTCCTGTGACCTGCTGAGAAAGGCTATTTGCCGAGACGTGCGTCCAGGATAACGCTATATTCTGTATTTAAAGATACAAGTTATTTGAATAAACCGCAACAAAGTAACGATTGCTGGGATTTATTTCTTATTATCGTGGAGAAGGCTCCTTCCCGTGCAACGCCAAGGATCGAGTGCTGACTGATTTCTGTTATATTGGATTACGTGGTGAGGCATACACCAGCAGCGCAGCCCATCCTGGACCTTCTACCAGCACTGCTGTACAACATATTGAAGTGGCGAGCACCAGAAGGGCAGTTGAAGCTGGTACGGTGGCACGTGAGTAATTCCCCCGTCGCAGCCACCGCGCAGACAGGCCCCTGGAGCCCTTAGAGTTCCTGAGGTGCTGGCAAACCCTGATTGGCAGCTCCCAACTTCAGCCGCACCATTAGTTCCCCCTTTCACCGCCCAGTCAGGAGTTCGGGTGGAGACAGCTCAGATCGGATTGGCACTGGGGTTTTTTGAGCTGTTCTTCACTGCGGAGCTCTATGACCTAGTCGTGGCAGAAACAAATCGGTATGCCACTCAATTTATAAACGCCAACCCGGGAAGCTCTTATGCCCAGCCTTTCCGGTGGAAACCAGTCCAAGTTTCCGAATTTAAAACTTTTCTGGGCCTTCTCCTCAACATGGGCCTAACCAAAAAGCATGAATTGTGGTCATATTGGTCCACGAACCCAATTCATCACATGCCCATGTACTCTGCTGCCATGTCCAGGACACGTTTTGAGACCATCCTGCGTTTCCTGCACTTTAGCGACAACACCACCTCCCGTTCCAGAGGCCACCCAGCTTTTGACCGACTCCACAAAATTCGGCCCCTCATAGACCACTTCAACCAGAAATTTGCAGATTTGTATACCCCCGCACAAAACATCTGCGTAGACGAGTCCCTAGTACATTTCATTTCCGGTATGGAGTCAAATTGTATAAGCTCTGTGAAAGGGCCACAGGCTATACGCACAAATTTCGGATCTATGAGGGAAAAGATCAGACCCTGGAGCCGGTCGGTTGCCCTGACTACCTGGGGAGCAGTGGGAAGATAGTCTGGGACTTGGTGTCACCCTTATTCGGCAAGGGGTACCATCTTTATGTGGACAATTTTTACACAAGTGTGCCCCTCTTCAGGTATTTGTTCCTAAAACAGATTGGCTGCTGTGGCACCATGCGACCTAGTCGCCGGGGCTTCCCCTAACGGCTTCTTACCACCCATCTCGCAAGGGGGGAGAGGGCTGCCTTGTATAACCAAGAACTGCTCGCGGTGAAATGGAGAGACAAGCGTGACGTTTACATGCTCTCCTCCATTCACGCAGACATGACAGTCCAAATTGAACTGGCACGTTTAAGGGCCCCTAAAATGACAGGGCAGTAAAAATACCCCACAAGTGACCCCATTTTAGAAAGTAGACACCCCAAGGTATTCCATGAGGGGTATGGTGAGTTCATGTAAAATTTTATTTTTTGTCACAAGTTAGTGGAATATGAGACTTTGTAAGAAAAAAAAAAAGAATCAATTTCCGCTAACTTGTGACAAAAATAAAAACTTCCATGAACTCACTATGCCCATCAGTGAATACCTTATGGTGTCTACTTTCCGGAATGGGGTCACTTGTGTGGTATTTTTACTGTCCCGGCATTTTAGGGGCCCCTAAAGCGTGAGAAGTAGTTTGGAATCCAAATGCGTAGAATTGCCCTGTGAAATCCTAAAGGTACTCATTGGTTTTAGGGCCCCTTTGCGCATCTTGGCGGCAAAAAAGTGGCACACATGTGGTATCGCCGTACTCAGCAGAAGTAGGGCAATGTGTTTTGGGGTGTATTTTTATATATACCCATACTTTGTGTGAGAAATATCTCTGTAAACGACAACTTTTTAAATTTTTTTATACAAAGTTGTCAATTTACAGAGATATTTCTCTCACCCAACATAGATATATGTAAGCATACACCCCAAAACACATTGCCCTACTGCTCCTGAGTACGGCGATACCACATGTGTGCCACTTTTTTGCAGCCAAGATGCGCAAAGGGGCCCTAAATCCAATGAGTACCTTTAGGATTTCACAGGGCATTTTTACACATTTGGATTCTCACACTTTAGGGGCCCCTAAAATGCCAGGGCAGTAAAAATACCCCACAAGTGACCCCATTCCAGAAAGTAGACACCCTAAGGTATTCGCTGAGGGGCATAGTGAGTTCATGGAAGTTTTTATTTATTTTTATTTATTTATTTTTTTTGTCACAAGTTAGCGGAATATTAATTTTTTTTTTAAAAAAGAAATCCATTTCCGCTAACTTGACAAAAAATAAAAACTTCCATGAACTCACTATGCCCCTCAGTGAATACCTTAGGGTGTCTACTTTACGAAATGGGGTCATTTATGGGGTGTTTCTACTGTCTGGGCATTGTAGTACGTCAGGAAACAGGGCAGGTGCTCAGAAAGTCAAAGTACGGAAATTCACTTTTTTGCACCATAGTTTGTAAAAGCTATAACTTTACCCAAACCAATAAATATACACTTTTTTTATCAAAGACATGTAGAACAATACATTTAGAGAAAAAATTATAGAGGAATGTAGTTTTATTTGACAAATTTTCCAACAGAAAGTAAAAAATTTCATTTTTTTGCAAAAATTTCGTCAAAAAAAGTAAAAATGTCAGCAAGAATGAAATACCACCAAATGAAAGCTCTATTAGTGAGAAGAAAAGGAGGTAAAATTCATTTGGGTGGTAAGTTGTATGACGGAGCAATAAACGGTGAAAGTAGTGTAGTGCAGAATTGTAAAAAGTGGCCTGGTCATTAACAGTGTTTAAGCTAGGGGGGCTGATGTGGTTAAACAGGAGCCCCCTGGATCGGGAAAACTTCCATCTACCATTCCTATTTGCCGGACTCCTATTCCTATCCCTGTTACCTCTGTTCCTTTGGGGAAAACGGTCCTGTTTCCGAAATGACGACTGAAAGGAAGATGAAAATCCCTTCTTTTTATCTCCTGCCTTTTCTAATATATCATCTAGTGAGAAACCAAACAAATATTTCCCTTCACAAGGTATACCACACAAACTTTTAGAGGCCACATACCCTGACCAATTCTTGAGCCAAATAGCTCTACGGGCGGAATTGGCCATGGATGAGGCTCTAGCGTACAACCTCACCGCATCTGCAGAGGCGTCTGCCAAAAAGTCAGCTGCTTTCCCAATGGCTTCGACCGATTTTAGCAATTTATCTCTCAGGGTTTTATCACAGAACTGAGTTTCCAGCTGTTTGATCTACAGAATCTGTGCCCTAGCCATACAGGTGGATGCTATATTAGGCTTAAAGGATGCACCTATGGATTCCTATGCCTTTTTTAAAAAAGTGGCAGCTTTCCTGTCCATAGGATCCTTTAGATTGCCCAGGTCATCAAATGGCAAAGAAGACTTTCTCGATACCTTCGCTATGGGTACATCTATTTTTGGCGCTTTGTCCCATAAGGAACATTCACCTTCTTCAAATGGATATTTTCTTTTTATTACTGATGGGATAAAGCTTTTTGTCCGGATGCTTCCACTCCTTAGTCATCATGGCTTCCACATTCTTATGGATAAAGAAAGACCTCTTTTTCTTAGTCTGCAAGCCCCCAAACATTATGTCCTGAATTGAGCGGACCTCTTTAGCTTCCTCCAGATTCATGGTTGCCCTCACGGTCTTGACTAACTGATCTACTTCCTGCACCGGAAAAAAGGGCTTACCACTACATTCCTCATCTGAGGATGATGTAATGGACTCCCTTTCGCCACTCTCTAGACCGCCTTCTGAACTAGAGAGATCCGACAACTCCACTCCTAAGGCTCAATTCTTCTCTAATCATTTTCTTCATACATTTGACCATGCTAGGGGATTCATCTGCTATGGTACTCTCAATACATCCTTTACATAGTGGTTTAGTGTAAGAGATGTCTAGTTTGGCCTTACATATACCACATTCCTTGTGACGCGTTTTTGTTGTGGCTTTTTTGGGCTTTTCAGTTCCTCCCTGGAATTTTAACAAACAGAAAATCAGGGTCTTATAAAAGGGTAAAAAAGCAGGTTACTTACATATCTTCAGGCCCATACCCAATCCTACCATAGGTGCAGGGGTAACTGGGTCCTTAGGTTTCTCTCCAGAACTCTCCATGCTGGCAGATGTCCCTATTTTCCTGGATATGGAAGATCCCAGCAAAGATCAGGGGAGGCTGGCTGGATACTTTCACTACAGCAGGTTGCACATGGAACGCCAGGCAGAAGTCATCTATCGCCCATGCTCTGCTCTGGATGCTCTGCACTGTTTAATTTTCAAATTTGCCGCCTTCCAGTTAAGCTCCGCCCCCTCTCCGCATCACTGGGTTCACTTCCTGGTTGCCACGAGCCTCCTCCTGCCTGCTGCCCGATACTTGCTCACTGGATTCCCGCTATTCAGGTACCCAGTGGAGAGGATTAGAGGGAGGTAGGGAAGGAGGAATGGTAGAGAAGGCCTCCCGCTGTGTTCAGCATGCCGTCCTCTTCCAGGTGTGTGTAGCGGGGACCTCACCCGGCGCACACCTCTCCAGCCAGTCTGTCAGTACCTAACCATAGGGAGAAACTACTCCCCACAAAAACAATAAACCTGTAGGTTGTCCTCCCAGCACAGGAAACCACTGAGTAGGAGGGGCGTCTTTGAAGATTTATACCTGTGGGTTTCCTGTCCTGGGAGGAGGATCCCCATCTCTCCTGGTGCTGTCATAGGACGAAGGGATAACAGGCACATTTAAATTGGAGTTTATACACCTCCAAACATAAGAATATACAAACCATTAGAAAACGTACATGTGGTACTTGTAGTCCGTTGCTGGCATCCTCCATTGTATGCATTTTTCTGCTGTTGATATGCTGGGCTATATCAGCCAGTCTCGGGTGGGGCTCACAGGCACCTCCCATTGCAAGCATGGTTACTGAGAAGCTGTTTGTTAGTCATGCCTTATCCTCCCATAATTCAGCCCACTGGCCCCTGGTATCGCCCATACGGCACAGGTAGGTGAGTGGTAGGGCCTCGCGCTACTTGAGAGACCTTGGCGCGGTGCCCGAGCTTAAGACATGTCCTCCTAGTAGGATATGTCGAACTAAACTTTCAATTTTAACATCAGTGTGAGGGTTTAGTATTAATGCAGAGTGCACCTGTCTTTGCTATTGTTAAGCGTTCTAACAAACACCCCAATTGGTGTATGGTAAGTAACATAAATTAGTATGGCAATTTGCATACTCCCATGCTGTCGTCTGTCCCAAGCAAGACAAAATTCTGCAAAAGGACTCATTCAGACGACCGTATGAATAAGTCCGCATCCATTACGCAATTTTGCGGAACGGGTGCGGACCCAATCATTTTAATGGAGCCGCAAAAGATGGTTCCGTTCCGAGGCTCCGCAGAAAAAACAGAACATGTCCTATTCTTGCCCGCAATTGCGGACAAGAATAGGCATTTTCTATTATGGTTGCGGCCATGTGCGGTCTGCAAGTTGCAGAACCCACACGGCCGGTATTCGTGGTTTGCGGGATCCGCAAATTGCGGATCCGCAAAGCACTACGGCCACCTGAATGGGTCCTAAAGTGACGTATGGAAGTATGGTAAGTACTATAGAATTGTATACAAGAACAAGAAATCAACACGGTGCCCCATAGCACAGTAACCACAATGC
Source organism: Bufotes viridis (assembly GCA_033119425.1). Taxonomy (NCBI): domain Eukaryota; kingdom Metazoa; phylum Chordata; class Amphibia; order Anura; family Bufonidae; genus Bufotes; species Bufotes viridis. The sequence goes on along the minus strand of CM065593.1, from coordinate 184,429,348 downwards.
ACCGGTAAGGGAATATGGTGACACTCTAGGACCTTTAGGACTCTAGTAAATACCAGGCATAACTTTCCCTATGGCATGTAGACATGCACCTCAGCCAAGGCTGACAGCCATCACCACTTGTATATGGAAACAAGAACAAAAGAAAAAACTGGCAAAATCATTGGGCACTGCTGGCACAAGGTACTTCAAGACAATCCAGAAAGTATTGAATACATTATGACGTTATTGGCTATTCGCTTCAGCACTGAATTAGTGCTTTCAACAGGCAATAATGCAGCTTCCACAAACATTAAATATTTATCTACAAAATTAAACATGATAAAACAGGAAAAGGAAATTACATCATAGAAAAGGTAAAGGGTCAAATCTGCAAAAAAGAAAAACACATTTGATTTGAACCTATAACTCTAACAATAAGAGGCTGCAGTACTAACCACTGGGCCACTGTGGCTGGACCTAAACATGTTAGGTCTCATGCACACGACCGTATGTATTTTGCTGAATGGGACATAGTGTCAAAAAACCAGTCCAGCAAAATCTGCCTTCCAAAAACCATATGGCGTTCCCTTCCTTCTGTGCCCTGCCGTTTGGCCATACAGTAGTTTACGACCACATATGGGGTGTTTGTGCAAACAATAGAATCAGGGCAATAAATATTGAGTTTTGTTTGGCTGTTAACCCTTGCTTTGTTACTGGAAAAATGGATTAAAATGGAAAATTTGCAAAAAAAATAGCTGTTTTGGGACTGTTTTTATTTTTTGTTATTTACATAGTTGAACTGACAGGTTAGATTGTGTGCTATTTCTATAGAGCAGGTTGTTACGGACGCGACAATACCAAATATGACTACTTTTTGGGGTTTTTGTTTCAGTTTTACATAATAAAGCATTTTTGAAAATAATTTTTTAGTGTGTCCACATTCTGAAAGCCATAGTTTTATTTTATTTTTTGGGCGACTGTCTTATGTAGGGGCTCATTTTTTGCGGGATGAGATGGCGGTTTGATTGGCACTATCTTGGGGTGCATATGACATTTTGGTCGCTTGCTATTACACTTTTTGTGATGTAAGGTGACAAAAATGGCTTTTGACACCGTATTTTTTTTTTTTTTTTTTTGCTGTGTTCAGCTGAGAGGTTAGGTCATGTGTTATTTTTATAGATCAGGTTGTGACGGACGCGGCGATACATAATATGTATACTTTTTATTTATTTATATAAGTTTTACACAATAATATCATTTTTTAAAACAAAAAAAAATCATGTTTTAGTGTCTCCATAGTTTGAGAGCCATATATATTTTTTTTTTTGGGCAATTGTCCTATGTAGTGGCTCATTTTTTGCGGGATGAGATGGCGGTTCGAATGGTACTATCTTGGGGTGCATATGACTTTTTGATCGCTTACTATTACACTTTTTGTGATGTAAGGTGACAAAAAAAATGGCTTGTTTGACAACGTTTTTATTTTTTATGTTTATGGCGTTCATCTGAGGGGTTAGGTCATGTTATATTTTTATAGAGCAGGTCCTTACGGACGCGGCGATACATAATATGTATACCTTTTTTTATTTATTTTGGTTTTACACAATAATATCCTTTTTGAATGAAAAAAAAACATGTTTTAGTATCTCAATAGTCTGAGAGCCATATTTTTTTTCAGTTTTTAGGCAATTGTCTCAGGTTGGGTATCATTTTTGTGGGATGAGGTGACGGTTAGATTGGCACTACTGGTCATATGACTTTTTGATCGCTTGCTATTACACTTTTTGTGATGTAAGATGGCAAAAAAATGGCTTTTTGACAAAGTTTTTATTAATTTTTTTTACAGTGTTTACTTGAGGGGTTAGGTCATGTGATATTTTATAGAGCAGATTCTTACGGACGTGGAGATACCCAATATGTCTACTTTTGAATTTTTTTTTTACATTTAACACTAAAAAGCATTTTTGAAACAAAAAAAATCATGTTTTAGTCTGAGAGGCATAGTTTTTTTATTTTTTGGCCAATTGTTTTAGGTAGGGGCTCGTTTTTTGCGGGATGAGATGGCGGTTTGATTGGTACTATTTTGGGAGGCAAACGCCTTTTTGATCGCTTTGTATTACACTTTTAGTGATGTAATGTGCCAAAAATGGCTTATTTACACCATTTTTTTTTTTTTTTATGGCGTTCACCTGAGGAGTTCAGTCATGTGATATTTTTATAGAGCAGGTTTTTACGGACGCGGCGATACCTAATATGTGTAGTGTATTTTTTTTTTTTGAATATATTTTTATTCAGTGATATGTGTTTTTTTCATTTTTACTTTTTTTTCACTTTTTTACATTTTTTTTTGACCCAGACCCACTTGGTTCTGAAAGATCCAGTGGATCTGGTGTCTGTATAATACAGTACAGTACACTATATAGTGCACTGTACTGTATTTTGTACTTTAGAAAGTCTGAATAGACCTTTAGCAGGTCTATTCAGACTTTCAGCACCATGGAGAGCAGGACGCTTCTGAAAGCGTCCTGTCTCCATTGTAACCATCACCCGCTGCCAGAACTGGGCAGGGGGTGATGGGGAGAGAGTGGAGCTCCCTCCCTCTGTGATCCCATACTGTTGGGGGGCTGCAAAGGCACAGCAGCCCCCCGATGGGAGAGGGAGGGAGCTGCCTCCCTGTTAACCCTTCCATACCGCGGTCCGAAGGGGTTAAACGGCTGGCATCTGATCAAGCACAGATGCCAGCCGTTTCTATCAGAGTGTCAGCAATGTGCTGACACTCTGATAGACCCACTGGACACCAGGGATAGATTACATAGGAGGCGGGCGGGGGATCGCAATCGCGATCCCGCCCGCCGCCCGCAACCACCCCCCCTGCACCCCCGCAGCCCTAATATGATTGGGGGCTGCAGGGGGGGTTAAAAATGAATGCTCAGGGGCAATTAACTCTCTGATCCCCGCGGTCACAGACCGCGGGAATCAGAGATCGCACAGAAGCGCTGCAAACCGCAGGTCTGAATTGACCTGCGGTTTGCAGCGATAGCCCATATGGGGGGTTCACAAGACCCCCCTGGGCATTGTAACAAGGTACCTGCTGAATGATTTCAGCAGGTACCTTGTTCCGATCACTGCCAGCTGAGCAGCAGTGATCGGAACAACTCATGACGTACCGGTACGTCATGTGTCCTTAAGGACTCGGGAAACATGCCGTACCGGTACGTCATGTGTCCTAAAGGGGTTAAGCTTTCTACCAGGTTTTGTTAGAGTGAACTAGCAGGACTTGGTGGGGGATGGTGGAGAGATCTTGAAATGAACTTACTAATTTCTTGATGATCTTTTCAGCATTCCCAAGGATGTGGCAGCAGTTCTTTAATGATCTCCTCCCATACTGCATCCTTGCAGACATGGTCATGATAGAAGTCCACTATCGCAGCATCACGATCGGGCCTTCTGCATCTATATGATGTGACATGGTGCTTCACAAATTGGCAGCAGAGTTTTCAGTAGTTCTTTTGAGGTGTGTCTGGCCTATCCCAGATGTAGACCAAACTGAACATAAGCTGTGAGAGGATTTCCAAGCGTTTTCTAGCAACAAATCAATGGCATACAAACCTGAATCTATGCTTCTGCATACCGTCTCTATTGTTCATGCACCTATAGAATGGGCGAGATGAACTGCAAATACAGACCTAAATAGGAGCTGCGCTGAGATTTCCAGAACGGATACACGAACCGACAAAAAATATGGATGCCTTAATGGCTCCATATAAATAAATGGTTCAGTATGCTACCTACAAAAAATGCTGATAGGATACTGAAGCAAAATACAGCAATGTGCATGATCCCTGACATAGAAAAAAATTAATAAAACTGGCTTGCTACCTAAGCCAAATGGAAGTGGAAGGTTTTTCACAGATTGCAAACTCTGCATTGCAAAGTGTGAAATCAGCATTGGAAATCCACAGCATAAATTGGCATGCTATGATTTAAAATCTGCACTGCAAGACAATTGACAATACAGAGGTTTTTTGCAGCATGTTGATAAGATTTATCAAATATCATCCACTTAGCTGCAATTGTTGGTTTACAGCATTTCCCACGTCGACTTACCCTAAATATAAAATCATTGAAACGATAAAAATTAAAGACAGGGAACATATGTATGTTCCACAACAGACAAAAATGTATCTTTTCTCATCAAATACAGATTATTGGTGCAACAGCAAATTTTCTATTTGAGTATGTCCAGTGTACAGTGAGAATGTTATCTTCATTTTATATCTCTGAGACTTACTGATTTCACGTCCATCTGATGCAACATGATTATAAAATTACAACGCTTACATGTTCAGGTCTCAATAGTCCACTTTAAAGGGAATGTGTCATCAGAAAATGACCTGCTGTTTAAATCACTTTTTTGTTTAACATATTTTAAATAATTTTTGATGATGTTATTTTTAATCCAACATTCACAATATGCGGTGATTGCCAAAGCTTTTCTATTCTTTCCTTGGTCTGCACAGACCATGCCTAGAAAACTCTCCCATAGAAGTAAATGAGGTCTCCTCCTGACCACTGTGTCTTTGGCGGATGTGGCTGACATAAAACAATTTTTTTTAATGCTGCGTAAATGCTGTTAAGAACAGCTTAGGCAAGATGACCGACCCCATAATCATGTTCAGGAAAAAAAAAAAAAGTGTTACTATCTCGTTTTAACTAGCAGATAAAATTTTGGTGACATATTTCCTTTAAGAGTAAATTGTAAGTTAAAATTTAAGCTAAGCATGGTTCTCACAAAATATGGGTAAAGAAAGATTTAAAAAAAAAAAAATTATTAATTTTTAACTTTTAATTACTGTATTTTTCATTTTCTAACAAGCACTTTTCCCCCAAAAAAGTGCAGGAAAAATGGCAGTTTCTCTAATAAAGTGAATAGAGAAATCCAGGGCCGGGATTTTAACATCTAATTGTTACAAATAAGTGATTTCATGAAGCGCTTATTAGTATAGTAGGTCAAGAGAGCGGTGAATATAGCGACCTTGGTGTTGGCTTTACTCATCGCACCCTGGTCTTTTTCTCCGGGTGTGTCCTTACAGTGTACAGTGTCAGAAAGTAGTGCGTGTAGGCACGCACTATAACCTGACACTGTGCAACATCAGGTCACAATGCAGCGCTGCAGGAAAAGTTTGTTGGATCTCCCAAGTGGCAGCGCTGTCCAGAGCAGGAGAGATAAATTGTTTTATTTTTTGGTCAGATCTGAGGTCTATTGAAGATTGTGGCTCTGATCTGAGGTGTGATGAACACTGGGGGTCTGATCTGAGGTCTGATGAAGATTTAGGGCATAATAAAGATTGGGGTTCTGGTCCGAGGTCTGATGAAAATTGGGGGTCTGATCTGTGGTCTCATGTAGATTAGTGGTTTGATCTGAGGTCAAATAAAGATTCGGGGTCTGAGCTGAGGTCTGCTTTTCTAAAACCTACATGCATATTATGGTCAGGGGCATCTTCTAGAGCGAAACATATAGTATGTGTATCTCGGAACAAGACAGAAGTGGACTTCGGCAGCACAAATGAATGCAAAAGTAGACCTATTACTTGACGTCACTGTGTCACTGTTCTAGTATTATCTACATGCGTCACACAGGGACACTGTGATTGTAAGGCTACGTTCACACGACGACAATTGTCGCGCGACAAATAGGGCACAACTTCACTGCAACATTTGTCGCGCGACAAAAAGTCGACACCATAGACTCCCATTATAAAAATTGTCGCGCGACAATAGTGCGACTTTTTGTCGCGCGACAATTGTCGCCGTGTGAACGTAGCCTAATACACATGCTAAAATGTTTCATGGCATTCTGAACATTTGTGTCACAAACTGGACCAAGCGGACCCCTTGTCTGGTTATTTGTCCTGTAGCAGCTGAGATGTCAGTTATTCTGCCCTTGCCAGAAATTTATTCAGAGACTACAGACTGCTGTGAAATGCATCCTATAGTCTACCAATGCACACAAATCCGCCGCAAAATCTGCATGTGTTAGTTCTGGAATCTGTTGTGGATTTGAGGTGATTTTGCCACAGATCACAATCTTCCATTGAAAAGGGTGAAATCCACACCAAAAATTGCACAGAAAACTGGAAGGTTTTAGAAATCTGCACGGTCACTTTCCGCACGGAAGAAAAAAAGCAAGCCTCCGGGAAATGTTAACACATATTTTTCACTGGTCTGTAGTTAGCTGGAGTGATTCTAATAAATAACACCAACAAACGCCGTTTTAAAGGGTAATCTCATATTAACAATTTAAGTATGCATATGGCGGGCAGGCATCATATTTTATTTATAGCGCAGTTGTATTCTCTGTTATCAGATACACAAGACTCAAAGGGGGTCATTTATCAAATACTGGCTTTTTATGCCAGTCTTTGATATCCCCTGCGCTGCCAGAAGTATGATTAGAAGCAGGCCTCGTCACAAATTAGGCGCACGTCCGGCAGTTCATGCGTCTGGAGTGAAAACTACATAAAACCCGGACTGGAGTAGCTTTCACTCACCCTTTGAGTCTGTTTCAAGTCAAAAATGGTAGTAAATTTGCCTGGGCCAATACCCTAGCCCTGGTCACTCCCAAGTGGCCAGGATGGCGTAAAAACACCTGTGTGACAAAATATAAAAATGGGTCTGGCGACTTTTTTATGACAAAAACTGGTGTATCAATGTTAGTAAATTACCCCCAATAAGCACTGTGTATGGAATAGAGGTTGTGGCACTTCCTCTATTTATTGCTTCCATCCTTGTGCTATCCTCTGCCGGAACAGCCTGCAAAATATCTTTAACGCAGATGTGAAACTAGCCTAAACTGCTAAAATTTATGGTATGTAGATAATAGCAAACAGTAATAAAATTACTAATTTAAATACAAAAAAAAAGCATACTTTTTTTTACTATTTGTGAGAACTATAACTGTAAACTTTCTAAAACAAACAAATATGTAAAAATATATGATTAAAACAGTGTTGCTCACCAAAAATGCAGCAAAAATAATCTTACTCCGTCTGGGGCTCCATGTAAGATCTTGCCTCGTGGGGTAAGAATGATTCTGAGAAAGGTCAGGAATCAGCTGGGACCAGCTGGGACCACAACTCACGCCAGCACATGTCCAGGACCGTTTGAACTTTGCCAATGACCATCTGGATGATCCAGAAGCATGGGAGAAGTTAATGTGGTCAGATTAGACCAAAATAGAACTTTTTGGTATCAAATCCACTCGCCGTGTTTGGAGGAAGAAGGATGAGTACAACCGTAAGAACCCCGTCCCAACCGTGAAGAATGGGGGAGGAAACATCATAATTTGGGGGTGCTTTTCTGAAAAAGGGAAAGGACGACTGCACCGTATTGAAGAGAGGATGGATGGGGCCATGTATCGCGAGATTTTGGCCAACAACCTCCTTCCCTCAGTTAGAGCAATGAAGATGGGTCATGGCTGGGTCTTCCAGCATGACAATGACCTGAAACACAGCCAGGGCAACTAAGGAGTGGCTTCGTAAGAAGCATTTCAAGGTCATAGAGGGGCCTAGCCAGTATCCAGACCTGAACCCAATCGAAAATCTTTGGAGGGAGCTGAAACTCAATGAAGCCCAATGACAGCCTTGAAACCTGAAAGATCTGGAGAAGATCTGTATGGAGGAGTGGGCCAAAATCCCTGCTGCTGTGTGTGCAGACTTAGTCAAGAACTACAGGAAACGTCGGACTTCTGTATTTTCAAACAAAGGTTTCTGTACCAAATATTAAGTTCTGTTTTTCTATTGTATCAAATACTTATTTCATACAATAAAATGCAAATTCATTATTTATAAATAATACTATGTGATTTTGGGCTCATGCACACGACCGTATTTTGCTTCCTTGTCCATTCCGTTTTTTTTTTTGCTGATAGGATGCGGACCCATCAGTATGTCCGTTCCATAGCCCCGCAAAAAAAATAGAGCATGTCGTATTTTTTTTTAGTTTGCGGACAAGGATAGGCATTATTACAATGGATCCGCAAAAATAACGGATCCGGAAAAACAATTAATGCCATACGGACATCATCCGTTTTTTTTGTGTATCCACAATTTGCGCACCGCAAAACACATACAGTCGTGTGCATAAGGCCTTTTAGAAATTACAGACCTCTCCATTCTTTGTAGGTGGGAAAACTTGCAAAATCGCCAGTATATCAAATTTATTTAACTTATTGTCCCCACTGTATATTTAATTCAGTTTACTGATTGGATTGTGTCATATCTGCAGGGACACCCCCACCCCACCCCAATTGGTAATAGTGGGACCGTTATTGCAAACTGCTAGCAGTGCATTCATAACTTACAGCAGAAAAACTAAACTAAAGGAATCGCACAACATAAGTCATAAGTCAACATGAGTCATAAGCATAGATGCTCTAGAATTGTTATTACAAGGGGGATGCTAGTAGTTGCTAAAAACAGACAGGTCACAAAAGGTTACAGGCTCTCTTTAACCCCTTTCCCACTTCTGGTGTACATGTAGACCCAATGTCAGGTCTTTAACCCCTTCTACCCCGGGCCAGTTTTCACCTTGCTGCTCAGGCCATTTTTTACTTATCCAAGCCATTCTGAGATTGTTTTCTCGTGACACATTGTACTCCCTGACAGTGGTAAATTTGATTCAATATATTTCACCTTTATTTAAAAATCCGAAATGTAGAAAAAATGTGAAAAAATCCACAATTTTCTAAAATTTCGTTTCTCTACTTTTAAGATACTAATGCCTCATAAAATAGTTATTAGTCATCATTCCCCATGTTATTCCCCATTTGTGTTGGCATAATTTTGTAAATGTCATTTTATATTTTTAGGACGTTAGAAGGATTCGAGTTTTAGAAGCTTTTTTTTTTTTTTAAGAAAATTTCCAAAACCATTTTTTAAACACCAATTCAGTTATAAAGTGATTTTTAGGGGTTTATGTAATGGAAACCACCCATAAATTACCCCATTTTAGAAGCTACACCCCTCAAATGATTCAAACCTGATGTTACAAACTATGTTAATTCTTTAGGTGGTCCACAAGAATGAAAGGAAAATGGAGGTGAAAATGTATTTTGTATTGCAGATTTTTCAAGTTAATTAATTTTTTCTTGCAACACAGCAATGGTTAACAGAAAAATAAACCTCAAAATACATTAAACTGATTCTGCAGTTTACACAAATACCCCATATGTGGTAGTAAACTGCTGCAGGGGCACATGGCAGTGGTCAGAAGGAAAGGAAAGATTTTGCTGCAATGGTTCTTGAGCATCATTTTGTGATTGAAGAGACCCTGACATACCTTTACAGTGGAAACCCCTTAAAAAGCGACCCCATTTTGGAAATGAATTTATTAAGGGGTGTACTGAGCACTTTGACCCCATAAGCCTTTCATGGAATTTAGAAACACTTGGCTTTGAAAATGAAAAGTTAAATTTCTTCCAATAAAATGTTGCTTTAGTCCTAAATTCTATATTTTCACAACGGCAAAAGGAGAAAAAGCACCCTATAACTTGTTACCCATTTTCTCCTGAATACAGCAACAACCCATATGTGGTGGTAAACTACTGTGGGGACACATGACAGGACTCAGAAAGGAAGGAGCGCCATATGGCTTTTGCAGCGCAGATTTTGATAGATTGGTCTACAGATGCCATTGTTTTTTATTTTTGAGCTATTGTTTTATGTGGAGGTTCATTTTTTGGGGGATTAGGTGACGTTTTCATTGGTACCCTTTTGGGGTACATATGACTTTTTGATCACTCGATATTATGCATTTTATAAGGAAGGTGACAAAAAAATGACTTTTTTATTTATTTATCTTTACAGCATTCATTTCATAGGGTAGATCATTTGATATTTTTATAGAGCAGGTTGTTACCCAATATCTCTATTATTTTATATTTGTTAAGTTTTACATGGTAAAAGCATTTTTGGCAAGAAAAATATAATTATTTTTTTTGTTTTTGTGTTGCCATTTTCTGAGAGCCATATTTTTTTTATTTTTCAGGTGATTGTCTTACTGTAGGTAGGGTCTAATTTTTTGCCGGATGAGATGACGGTTTGATTAGTACCATTTTGGGGTACACATTACTTTTTGATCACTTGGTATTATACTTTTTGTGAGGCAAGGTGACATAAAATAGCTGTTTTGGCACCGTTTTTATATATATATTTTTTTTATTGCATTCACCTAAGGAGACATATCACATGATATTTTCATAGTGCAGGTTGTTACGGGCGTGGATATACCTAATGTGTCTTTTTTTTATTTTGTTAAGTTTTACATAGTATAAAGCATTTTTGACAAGAAAAGTATCTTGTTTTTGTGTTGCCATTTTCTGAGAACCATATTTATTTTTATTTTATTGAACGTTTGTCTTATGTAGGGTCTCATTTTTTGTAGGATGAGATAACGGTTTTATTGGTACCATTTTTAATCACTTGGCATTGCACTTTTTCTGAGGGAAGGTGACCAGAAAATGTTTGTCTTGGCACTGTTTTTATTTTATTTAATTTTTACGTTCACCTGAACGGGTGGATCATGTGAAATCTTTATAGAGCCGGTTCATACGGATGTGGCGATACCTAATATGTCTACTTTTGCTTTTTCCCCGCTATTTTTTTACAATTTTATATTACTTAATTATCCCCTTCAGGACACATGACGTACTGGTATGGCATGTTTCCCGAATCTTTAAGGACACATGACGTACCGGTACATCATGTGAATAAACTAAGATCGCGGAGCTGCAGGGGTTAATGGGGACAGGATGCCTGCTGAAATCATTCAGCAGGCATCCTGTCACAACGCCGAGGGGGGTCATGTGACCCCCCCCCCCCCCGTATCAGCGATCACAGAAAACCGGAGGTCAATTCAGGTTTGCTGCGTTTCCAGTCCATTCAGGTCTCCGGTGACCCGATGAACCGGAAAAGGACGGTGATCGGTGGTGTGATTACACGCCACCAATCACAATCCGAGCATCGGGGGGTGGCGGTGCTGTCCTTGGTGCTGATTCGCTGCCCCGATGCTGTCCTTGGTGCTGATTTGTGCAGGGAGAGAGGCGGGAGATTCAAACTCCCGGCGCTCCTCTCTCCTCTCCTCTTCCTGCTGCTGTGAGGATGTCCGGAGAGCCATCATGACCCCCCCCCCCCATCACCAATCTGCACCCATCACCCTCAAGTTAGGTCAGGGTCAGTGAGGGAGAGGCGCGATTTAGGCAGTGTGGTAAGGTGCAAGGTACCGTGGTCGACGGGAGGTACGTGTCACCGAGGTTCCTGGCCTCGGTGAGGTAAGAGCCGGGTTTTCTTGGGTGTCAGCAGCAGCTAGTGCTGCTTGACACATTTGTATTTAGTTTGGCTGCAAAGCCAATCCGGGCCGGCTCTTACTGGGAGTAGGCAAAGAGTTGGGCAGGTGCCTATTCCCAAAGGTCCAGGCCGGTTTTTCCCGGACCTTTTAAAGACAGCCAGCACCAGCAGATGGGGTGTGATTGTCCTGGAGCTGCGGTTAGTGCTGTGGAGCTCTCTGGGCTGGAAGCAAGAGCCCAGCAAGGAGGAGTGCAGACGGCCTGGAAGCATGAGGTCGATTGTCTTGCGGCTGGACTGACAGCCAGGTGCGAACCTGCACCTAAAACCTCCCAGGTGACTGGAACCTGTATTGGACTGTTTTGTTTTGCCTCATTCATGATTTCTGATGTGTGTGAATTAACACCAAGAGACTGTTTATCGTTTATTTTGTGCAAGTGTGAATAAAACACTGTTTATTGCACTTTCTGGACTCCCTGTTTTGCCTCTGTACTGCACCCGCACCGCTATCTACCAGAGCGACTCCCCACAGCAGGGATAGAAGAGACAGAATAGTTTAGGAAAAAATTTTTTTTAACTGTTTGTGTGCAGCACCCAAATCTGGTGGTTGGGGTCCACAGCACTTAGCTGTGAGACCCTAGACCCACCCAGGGGTGCTGCTACTTGTCCCCCCCAGCCCCCCCCCCCCATTTTTTGGTGGTTCCTTTTTTTTTGCGTATGCTTACTGTGGCCGGCACTCTTAGTGTCTGCCCACTGTTTGCGCATCGCTCGTCCCACCGCTGATCAGCGAGTTAGAACTTTTTTTTTTTACACTTGTCAATTTTTTTATTCTTTTTAGAGTACGCGAACACCCCACACACACGCACATACAATAAAGTTTTACACACACGCACATACACACGCACACACACATACCCATGGCCCGCTAGACGTTCTTGGTGGAGGAGGCATATGCCCATATGCTCTCCGACTCCGAGAGCCCCAGTGAGGATGAGGATGACCCCACGTTCCTCCTTTCATCCGCATCCTCCTCCTCATCATCTGATGACGATGAGCCCCCAAGGCGGCGGAGCCAGGGGCCCCGCATGCTAGGGACCCTGTGGCCCACACCAGTACGAGGCTTGTACTGGTTTCCCGGCCAACCAAATAAGCGCACTGGAGCCCCCTACCGTGAACTTAGCTGGGGTCCCCCAGTGGACTACGAGCCTGCGATTTTGTTGGCAATCCTGGAATCCAGATTCACACAGTGGGGTTCACTGAAATAGACTTTTTTAGTTTTTTTTTCAGTGACCAATTGGTGAATCTGATGGTGGAGCAGACAAACCTGTACGCCCAACAGTTCGTTACTCAGCACCCGGGCTCCTTTTTGGCTAGACCCGGTGGCTGGACCCCGGTCAGTGCAGCCGAGATGAGGACGTTTTGGGGTCTCGTGCTGCATATGAGTCTAGTGCAGAAACCAAGCGTCAGGCAATACTGGAGTGGGGACGTCCTCTAGTAGACCCCACTGTACAGTATGGCCATGATGCGCTCAAGGTTTGAGGCCATCCGGAAATGCCTGCATTATGCAAAAAATGCAGCATGTCCCCCCTGCAGTGATCCTGCCTATGACCGTCTGTATAAGATACGGCCGGTCATCGTTCATTTTGGGGCCAAATTTGCGCAGGCCTACGTACCTGGAAGGGGGGTCGCGGTTCATGAGTCTCTCGTTGCTTTCAAGGGGAGACTCAGTTTCCGCCAGTACATTCCTTCTAAGAGAGCGAGATATGGCGTGAAAATGTACAAAATTTGTGAGAGTACTTCAGGGTACACTTACAAATTTTGTGTGTACGAGGGGCGAGATTCCCATATTGAACCCGCAGAATGTCCCCCCACTCTGGGTGTTAGCGGGAAACTAGTGTGGGACCTTATGTACCAACTACTAGATAAGGGTTACCACTTGTACGTGGATAACTTTTAGACTAGTATTCCCTTGTATCAGGCCCTCTATGCCAAATCCACGTTCGCTTGTGGGACCATGCGGAAACATCATCGCGGCCTCCCTACCCACCCCCTCCAGGTACCTATCCCCAGGGGTGAGACCCGTGCCCTTACCAGTGGAAACCTGTTGCTGGTCAGGTATAAGGACAAGAGGGATGTCCTTATGCTGTCCACAATCCACGGTAACAGCACCACCACCGTCTTTGTGCGAGGTACCACGGCGACGGTCCTCAAGCCCGATTGTATCGTCAACTACAATCGGTATATGGGTGGAGTTGATCTATCTGGCCAAGTCCTCCAAACATATAATGCCATGCGGAAAACCCGGGCATGGTACAAAAAGGTTGCGGTCTACATGGTGCAGGTTGCCATGTACAACGCTTTTGTACTATCCAGAAGCGCTGGCAGCACAGGGACGTTCCTCCAATTCTATGAGGCAGTCCTCAAGGACCTGATTTTTTCAGACCGGAAAAGAGCAGGTCAGAGTACCTCGGGAATTGGAGGGGCCCGGATCGTCCCTGGCCAACATTTTCCAGGTGTGGTCCCCCATACTGGAAAGAAGGGACGAACCCAAAAAAGATGCAGAGTGTGTCACAAGAGGGGGAAACGGAAGGACACCACCACTCAATGTGACACTTGCCCCGATCATCCGGGCCTCTGCGTTATCGGTTGCTTCAGGGAGTATTACACTTCCATGGAGTACAAAATTTTTATAATTCCCGACAGTCCCCTAGAAAATATATAAAATAACTATGGCTCTCATACTTTGGAGACACGGAAACAATTTTTTTTCCCAAAAATGATATTAGTTTTAGTGCAGGCATCCTCAAACTGCGGTCTTCCAGATGTTGTAAAACTACAACTCCCAGCATTCCCAGCTACAGCTATCAGCAGGGCATGGTGGGAATTTTAGTTTTACAACATCTGGAGGGCCGCAGTTTGAAGATGCCTGTTTTAGTGTCTTCTAAGTCTGAGAGCCATACATATTGGGCATCGCCACGTCCGTAAAAATCTGCTGTATAAAAATACCCGATAAACTAGCCCCTTCGATAAACGACTTCAAAAAAATAAAATAAAAACTATGTCAAAAAAGCCATTTCTATTGTCACCTAACATCACAAAAAGTGTAATAGCGAGCGATCAAATAGTCATATGCACCCCCAAATAGTGCCAATAAAACCACCATCTCATCCCGCAAAAAATTAGCCCCTACATTAGATAGTCGCCCCAAAAAAAAAAAAACTGTAGCTCCCAGGCTATGGAGATAGTAAAATTATTTATTTTTTGTTCCTAAAATGATAATATAGTGTATGTCATGGTACACATGCATGGTTTACTTTTTCATTATGTGTGTCCCTTCTCTCTTCCCCTAGCTTCTGCTCTCTCTCTTGTCTCCTCTCTTTTTCTTCATTCTGGCTTCTACCCTCATCTCAGCTACATGCTCCTGTTAGCTGCTCACAGCATGATTTTTTGACCTATCCATTTGTTCATCGGTGTATGATCTGCACAGTTTGGAATAAACTTCTTCAGGATCTACAAGGTGTCGTTTGGATCGAGTCACTGTCAACCAATTCACCTAAGACTGCAGTTATTGCCATCGCTCACAACTATAAGTTCAGAGATCACATTGTAGTGCTTAGACTGGAGAGGCAGAACAGTCAAAAAATCAGTGAAGATCTGCCAAATATCTTTCAAGGGATCCTTGCTAGCTATGCATGTATAGTGAGATATATATGGACACTGAAATATAGCAGGATATATGTACAAGCCTGTATACTCCAGCCAGCAAGTAAATCTCAGCATAAAATTCATCGGTTTTGTGCATAGATTATTGAGGAAACTGTTCATGCACTATTGAATGCATGTCAGCTCTGTCTCAACCAACTCATAAGGTATTGCACCTAGAGAGCGCTGTTAAGCAATTGAATGCTGCCTATGAGAACTACCAAAGACTGTCTGCTAAATATGCTGATCTCTTAACCACCTCAGCCCCCCTAGCTTAAACACCCTTAATGACCAGACCACTTTTTACAATTCTGCACTACACTACTTTCACCGTTTATTGCTCCGTCATGCAACTTACCACCCAAATGAATTTTACCTCCTTTTCTTCTCACTAACAGAGCTTTCATTTGGTGGGATTTCATTGCTGCTGACATTTTTACTTTTTTTGATATTAATAAAAAATGACCGAAATTTTAGCAAAAAATATGACATTTTTCACTTTCTGTTGTAATTTTTATTTTTTTTAAACTACATTTCTATATAAATTTTTCTCTAAATTTATTGTTCTACATATCTTTGATAAAAAAAAAAATCCAATAAGTGTATATTTATTGGTTTGGGTAAAAGTTATAGTGTTTACAAATAGAGTTGAGCGAACTTGTGTTTTAAGTTCGGCGTCCAAAGTTCGGGTTCGGGTTATCCAAGCATCCCGTTATGGATTCCGCTACCACGGACCATAACAGCATTTGGACAACGGGGTGAAGGACCTGGGGTGACGTCACAGTCATGTGATCAGTGCAGGGGGCGTGGCTCAGTACTGGATTGGATAAGAGGTGGTAGGCTACCACCTCTTATCTCATCCAGTACTGAGCGACGCCCTGCACTGATCACATGACGGTGACGCCACCCCAGGTCCTCCGTGTTGTCCAAGGTTCGGGTTCATTGAAGAATCCTCTATGGATTCCAAATGCCGTTATGGTCCGTGGTAGCGGAATCCATAACGGGATGCTTGGATAACTCAAACTTTGGACGACGAACTTAAAACACAAGTTCGCTCAACTCTATTTACAAACTATGGTGCAAAAAAGTGAATTTCCGCATTTTGAAGCAGCTCTGACTTTCTGAGCACCTGTCATGTTTCTTCAGGTGCTAGAATGTCAGGATAGTATAAAAAAAAAAAAAAAATGACACCATTTTAGAAAGAAGACACCCCAAAGTATTCGCGGAGGGGCATGGTGAGTTCATGTATGATTTCATTTTTTTTCACAAGTTAGCGGAAAATGACACTTTCTGAGGAAAAAAAAATAATAATAAAGTTTCCATTTCTGGCAAAAAAAAAATCTCCCACGGTCTCACTATGCCCCTCAGTGAATACCTTGGGGTGTCTACTTTCCGAAATGGGGTCATTGGTGGGGTGTGTTTACTGTTCTGGCATTTTGGGCGGGGCTAAATTGTGCGCAGCCCTGTAAAGCCTAACACTCAGTTCACACTTTCGCGTAAAACGCCGCTTTTGAACGCACATAAAAACGCACAACAGTAAAGGAACCATGCATTCCAATGAGGGTGGTTCACACTTGCGCGTTTTTATGCGCGTTCGTAGGCGCCTATAAACGTCCGACGCATAAGCAAGTATGTTCGCGTTAATTCGGGCTTTTTTCGAGCGTTTGGTGCTAATAGACTTCAATGGGAAACGCGATAGGCGTGTTGTTCGGGCGTTTGTGCAGCGTAAAACGCGCCTATGGACGCGCGTTTTTCAAAATTCACAACTCAGATTGGCCAAACTATATAGGGAGGGCTGTTTGGTCATTGGCCAACTATGCAGTCAATCACATAAACGCGCGTCAAACGCGCCTACACTATTTACCAAAACGCTTGAAAAAACGCGCCTATATGCAAGTCTTGAACGCACCAAAAACGCTAGGCTTCAAAACGCTCAGGTCTGAACCCAGTGTAAAGGTACTCGTTGGACTTTACGCATCTAGGCTGCAAAAAAGTGGCACACATGTGGTATCGCCGTACTCAGAAGAAGTAGGGCAATGTGTTTTGGGGTGTATTTTTACATATACCCATGCTGGGTGAGAGAAATATCTCTGTAAACTGACAACTTTGTATAAAAAAATTAAAGTTGTCATTTACAGAGATATTTGACACCCAGCATGGTTATATGTAAAAATACACCCCAAAACACATTGTCCTACTTCTCCTGAGTACGGCGATACCACATGAGTACACTTTTTTGCAGCCAAGATGCGCAAAGGGGCCCAAATTCCAATGAGTACCTTTAGGATTTCACAGGGCATTTTTACACATTTGGATTCCAAACGACTTCTCACGCATTAGGGGCCCCTAAAATGCCAGGGCAGTATAAAAACCCCACAAGTGACCCCATTTTAGAAAGAAGACACCCCAAGGTATTCCGTGAGGGGTATGGTGAGTTCATGTAAAATGATAATATAGCGTAAAATCTAAATAAATCAAAAAAAGGTGACATGTTAGGTATTGGCGCGTCCATAAAAATCTGCCCTATAAAAATAACATTTGACCCAACCCCTCAGATGAACAGCGTTAAAAAAATAAAATAAAACGGTGCCAAAACACAAAACTTTTTGGCTAAATTTCCAATATCTCAAGATATTCAAAAATTACTTTACAAACTTTGTTAACCCTTTAGGTGTTCCACAAAACTTAATGGCGAATGTAGAAACAATTTTAGAATTTACATTTTTTGTTAGCTTGCCTCAAAAAAGTGTAATATAGAGCAACGAAAAATCATATTTACCCTAAAATAGTCCCAAAACAACCACCTTATCCCATAGTTTCCTAGATGGGGTCACTTTTATGGAGTTTCTACTCAAGGGGTGCAGCAGGGGGATTGAAAGGGTACATGGTGTAAATAAACCAGTCTAGCAAAATCTGCCTTCCAAAAACCATATGGCGTTCCCCTTCTTCTATGTCCTGCCGTTTGGCCTAACAGTAGTTTTATGACCACATATGGGGTGTTTCTGCAAAGTACAGAAACAGGGCAACCCATATTGAGTTTTGTTTGGCTTTTAACCCATTTTTTCCAGTAATAAAGTAAGGGTTAAAATAGAAAATTTTCCCCCAAAAAATCGAAATTCCAAATTTGTTTCTCCATTTTCCATGAACTCTTGTGGAACACCTAAAGGGTTAACAACGTCTGTAAACCCAGTTTTGAATACCTTGAGGGGTGTACTTTCTTAGACGGAGTCACTTTTTTGGAATTTCTATGCTAGGGTACATCAGGGGTGCTTGAAATAGAACATGGTATAAAAAAAACAGTCCTGTAAAATCTGCCATTCCAAACCCATATGGCGTTCCCCTCCCCTTCTATGTTCTCCCGTTTGGCCAAACAGTAGTTTAGGACCACATATGGGGTGTTTCTGTAAACTAGAGAATCAGGGCAAGTCATATTGAGTTTTGTTTGGCAGTTAACCCCTACTTTATTACTGGAAAAAATGGCGTAAAATGGAAAATTTTCCCAAAAATTGAAATTCTAAAATAGTTTTTCCATCTTCCATGAACTCTTGTGGAACACCTAAAGGGTTAACAACGTCTGTAAACCCAGCTTTGAATACCTTGAGGGGTGTACTTTCTTAGATGGAGTCACTTTTTTGGAATTTCCATGCTAGGGTGCATCAGGGGGGGCTTGCAATAGGACATGGTGTAAAAAAAACCCAGTCCAGCAAAATCAGCCATTCAAAACCCATATGGCGTTCCCCTCCTTCTATGTCCTCCCGTTTGGCCAAACAGTAGTTTAGGACCACATATGGGGTGTTTCTACAAACTAGAGAAACAGGGCAACCCACATTTAGTTTTGTTTGGCAGATAACCCTTACTTTATTACTGGAAAAATTGATTGTAATGGAAAATTTTCCAAAAAAATCGAAATTCTCAAATTTCTTCTACATTTTCCATGAACTCTTGTGGAACACCTAAAGGGTTAACAAAGTTTGTAAAATCAGTTTTGAATAACTTGTGTGGGTGTAGTTTCTAAAATGGGGTCATTTATGGTTGGTTTGTATTATGTAAGCCTCACAAAGTGACTTCAGACCTGGACTGGTCCATAAAAAGTGGGCTTTGGTAAATTTCTGAAACATTTCAAAATTTGTTTCTAAACTTCTAAGCCTTGTAACGTCCCCAAAAAATAAAATGGCATTCCCAAAATGATCGAAACATGAAGCAGACATATGGGGAATGTAAAGTAATAACTATTTTTGAGGGTATTACTATGTATTAGAGAAGTAGAGAAATTTTTGGTAAATTTGGTATTTTTTATGCAAAAAAACTTTTTTGACCCCATTTTAGCAGTGTCATGAAGTACAATATGTGACGAGAAAAAAAATCTCAGAACGGCCTGGGTAAGTAAAATCGTTTTAAAGTTATCACCACATAACGTGACACTGGTCAGATTTTGAAAAAATGGCCTGGTCCTTAAGGTGAAATACGGCCGTCGCCTTAAAGGGGTATTCCCATTTCAATGATCATAGGTTAATTGATTAATAATTGGCCAATAATCATTTTTGCCAATATGATGTATTATTAAATTCCCACCTTCCTAGTTCAAATTACTTACATTGTAGCCCAGTGTTTGGTTTGGTCTCCCCTAATTACGGCCACCTCTGGAGCGATTCCTGGGCCGCGCTTGCGCACAAGCTCCTCTTCATCTGCCTTGCCGGCTGCTCATTCAGTCCATGAGCGCGCACGCCGGGAAGCTGCGCATGCGCAAAGCCTGTTTTCATCGCAGAGTGGAGAGAGGGATTGTGGAACACTGCTGCGAGCAGGAGCGCACGGCAAGTTGTTTGAGGACCTGGGAACACTCAGCCTATCAGTGGCTGCAGCTGTGTCACATGTCAGGCCAGGGATTTCGCTTAGCCAATCACTGGCCTGACACATGACACAGCTGCGGCCACTGATTGGCTGAGTTTTCCAGGTCCATGGTTATAAGGGAAAATAATAGCATTCTTAATAAAGAATGCTTAGTAAACTGAAGAGGAAGGGGTTAAAATAATAAACTTAACTTACCTTAGCCACTTGATCGCGTAGTTGCGATCTGTCTTCTCTTTCCAGCATCAACTAACAACTAAAGGACCTGTGATGACGTCACATCACATGGTCCATCTTACCATGGTGATGGAGCATGTGATTGGACCATGTGATGTGACGTCATCACAGGTCCTTTAGTTGTTAGCTGATGCTGGAAAGAGAAGACAGATCGCAACTATGCGATCAAGTGACTAAGGTAAGTTAAGTTTTATTATTTTTAACCCCTTCCTCTTCATTTTACTAAGCATTCTTTATTAAGAATGCTATTATTTTCCTTATAACCATGTTATAAGGAAAATAATACATTCTCCAGAATACTCTACCTGAAACCGGACTTCAGTGATGAAGTCCGGCTTCGGTCTGGGTACCAAGCATGGCGATTTTCTAATGCGCGTGCAAAACGCATACAAACGTTTGCACCCGCGCATATTCCCGCAACGCACCCGCCTCTTATCTGGGCGCCAAACATGACGCCCGTGTGAAAGAGGCCTAAGGGTACTTTAACACTAGCAGTATAGCTATCCGGCAGGCTGTTCGGCGGGTGAACAGCCTGACGGATCCGCCATGCCGCAAGTACCCGTGCACTGCTGTGCTGTAGCTCCGCCCCACCCCATTATAGTCAATGGGGATGGAGCAGCAGCACACGGGTCCTGCGGCGTGGCAGATCCGTCAGGCTGTTCACCCGCCGGAACAGCCTGCCGGATAGCTATATCGCTAGTGTGAAAGTACTCTAAGGTGTAACTGAATACGTCAAATTTCATTCTTGTTGTCTAGATCATGAAACTATGTGTCCCTTCATTCCATAATGTCCTGTGGAGGGACACATACTTTCATGATCTAGACAACAAGAATGTAATTCTATGTGTTCAGTTACACGTTTAACAGATGTAGCAGAGCTGTATAGGAAGCGTCTCATCCACAATGCTAGTGGTAGAGGGGAAGAGAGATGTAGCAGATCTCTATTTGTCGCGGTTGAGACACAGTGTTTGTGGGGGGGGGAGACAGATGTAGCAGAGCAATATATGTTGCCGTTCGCAGATAGTGCTGGCGGGAGGGGGAGAGAGATGTAGCAGAGCTCTATATGTTGCAGTTGAGACACAGAGTTTGATTGTGGGGGAGGGATAGACAGATGTAGCAGAGCTCTATATTCATTTATACAGATAAAAGATATAAGGTTTATACACCAGTGTAGTCTATACCGCACTACTACATCGGTCTATTTCCCTCCCCCACCAGCAATGTGGCTGTCTAGCTACATGCATTGCCCTGCTGTATATAGTAGACAGAAACCGAAATTTTCCCCAATAACTAAAGAAAAGTGCTACATTGACATACACAGCTCTGTGTGTGAAAATGCTGCAGTAATGTGTATGCTGATGTAGCACCTTACTATACTAGTATAAGTGGGTAGGTTTCAATCTATGACATACAGCAGGGCAGTAGAACTATATGTACAAAGCTATATTGCTGGCTGGGGAGAGTAAAAGACAGATGTAGCAGAGCTGAAACCTTTGCTTGTGGGGGAGGAGAAGACAGAGGTAGCAGAGCTGTATATTCATGTATAGTGAGATATATATGGACACTGAAATATAGCAGGATATATATGTACAAGCCTGTATCTCCAGCCAGCAAGTAAATCTCAGCATAAAATTCATCGGTTTTTGTGCATGATTATTGAGCAAACTGTTCATGCACTATTGAATGCATGTCAGCTCTGTCTCCAACCAACTCATAAGGTATTGCACCTAGAGAGCGCTGCTAAACAATTGAATGCTGCCTATGAGAACTACCAAAGACTGTCTCGCTAAATATGCTGAGTCTCTTAACCACCTCAGCCCCCTAGCTTAAAACACCCTTAATGACCAGACCACTTTTACAATTCTGCACTACACTACTTTCACCGTTTATTGCTCCGTCATGCAACTTACCACCCAAATGAATTTTACCTCCTTTTCTTCTCACTAATAGAGCTTTCATTTGGTGGTATTTCATTGCTGCTGACATTTTTACTTTTTTTGATATTAATCAAAAATGACCGAAATTTTAGCAAAAAAATGACATTTTTCACTTTCTGTTGTAAATTTTTTTAATAAAACTACATTTCTATATAAATTTTTCTCTAAATTTATTGTTCTACATATCTTTGATAAAAAAAAATCCAATAAGTGTATATTTATTGGTTTGGGTAAAAGTTATAGTGTTTACAAATAGAGTTGAGCGAACTTGTGTTTTAAGTTCGGCGTCCAAAGATTCGGGTTCGGGTTATCCAAGCATCCGTTATGGATTCCGCTACCACGGACCATAACAGCATTTGGACACGGGTGAAGGACCTGGGGTGACGTCACAGTCATGTGATCAGTGCAGGGGCGTGGCTCAGTACTGGATTGGATAAGAGGTGGTAGGCTACCACCTCTTATCTCATCCAGTACTGAGCCACGCCCCTGCACTGATCACATGACGGTGACGTCACCCCAGGTCCTCCGTGTTGTCCAAGGTTCGGGTTCATTGAAGAATCCCCTTATGGATTCCAAATGCCGTTATGGTCCGTGGTAGCGGAATCCATAACGGGATGCTTGGATAACTCAAACTTTGGACGACGAACTTAAAACACAAGTTCGCTCAACTCTATTTACAAACTATGGTGCAAAAGAGTGAATTTCCGCATTTTGAAGCAGCTCTGACTTTCTGAGCACCTGTCATGTTTCTTCAAGGTGCTAGAATGTCAGGATAGTATAAAAAAAAAAAAAAATGACACCATTTTAGAAAGAAGACACCCCAAAGTATTCACGGGAGGGGCATGGTGAGTTCATGTATGATTTCATTTTTTTCACAAGTTAGCGGAAAATGACACTTTCTGAGGAAAAAAATAATAATAAAGTTTCCATTTCTGGCAAAAAAAAATCTCCCACGGTCTCACTATGCCCCTCAGTGAATACCTTGGGGTGTCTACTTCTCAAATGGGGTCATTGGTGGGTGTGTTTACTGTTCTGGCATTTTGGGCGGGGCTAAATTGTGCGCAGCCCTGTAAAGCCTAACACTCAGTTCACACTTTCGCGTAAACGCCGCTTTTGAACGCACATAAAAACGCACAACAGTAAAGGAACCATGCATTCCAATGAGGGTGGTTCACACTTGCGCCGTTTTTATGCGCTGCTCATAGGCGCCTATAAACGTCCGACGCATAAGCGTATGTTCGCGTAATCCGGGCTTTTTCGAGCGCTTGGTGCTAATAGACTTCAATGGGAAACGCGAGTAGGCGTGTTGTTCGGGCGTTTGTGCAGCGTAAACGCGCCTATGGACGCGCGTTTTCAAAATTCACAACTCAGATTGGCCAAACTATAGGGAGGGCTGTTTGGTCATTGGCCAACTATGCAGTCAATCACATAAACGCTACAAACGCGCCTACACTATTTACCAAAACGCTTGAAAAACGCGCCTATATGCAAGTCTTGAACGCACCAAAAACGCTAGGCTTCAAAACGCTCAGGTCTGAACCCAGTGTAAAGGTACTCGTTGGACTTTACGCATCCTAGGCTGCAAAAGAGTGGCACACATGTGGTATCGTCAGTACTCAGAAGAGTAGGGCAATGTGTTTTGGGTGTATTTTTACATATACCCATGCTGGGTGAGAGAAATATCTCTGTAAACTGACAACTTTGTATAAAAAATTAAAGTTGTCATTTACAGAGATATTTGACACTACCAGCATGGTTATATGTAAAAATACACCCCAAAACACATTGTCCTACTTCTCCTGAGTACGGCGATACCACATGAGTACACTTTTTGCAGCCAAGATGCAAAGGGGCCCAAATTCCAATGAGTACCTTTAGGATTTCACAGGGCATTTTTACACATTTGGATTCCAAACGACTTCTCACGCATTAGGGGCCCCTAAAATGCCAGGGCAGTATAAAAACCCCACAAGTGACCCCATTTTAGAAAGAAGACACCCCAAGGTATTCCGTGAGGGGTATGGTGAGTTCATGTAAAATGATAATATAGCGTAAAATCTAAATAAATCAAAAAAAGGTGACATGTTAGGTATTGGCGCGTCCATAAAAATCTGCCCTATAAAAATAACATTTGACCCAACCCCTCAGATGAACAGCGTTAAAAAAATAAAATAAAAACGGTGCCAAAACACAAAACTTTTTGGCTAAATTTCCAATATCTCAAGATATTCAAAAATTACTTTACAAACTTTGTTAACCCTTTAGGTGTTCCACAAAACTTAATGGCGAATGTAGAAACAATTTTAGAATTTACATTTTTTGTTAGCTTGCCTCAAAAAAGTGTAATATAGAGCAACGAAAAATCATATTTACCCTAAAATAGTCCCAAAACAACCACCTTATCCCATAGTTTCCTAGATGGGGTCACTTTTATGGAGTTTCTACTCAAGGGGTGCAGCAGGGGGATTGAAAGGGTACATGGTGTAAATAAACCAGTCTAGCAAAATCTGCCTTCCAAAAACCATATGGCGTTCCCCTTCTTCTATGTCCTGCCGTTTGGCCTAACAGTAGTTTTATGACCACATATGGGGTGTTTCTGCAAAGTACAGAAACAGGGCAACCCATATTGAGTTTTGTTTGGCTTTTAACCCATTTTTTCCAGTAATAAAGTAAGGGTTAAAATAGAAAATTTTCCCCCAAAAAATCGAAATTCCAAATTTGTTTCTCCATTTTCCATGAACTCTTGTGGAACACCTAAAGGGTTAACAACGTCTGTAAACCCAGTTTTGAATACCTTGAGGGGTGTACTTTCTTAGACGGAGTCACTTTTTTGGAATTTCTATGCTAGGGTACATCAGGGGTGCTTGAAATAGAACATGGTATAAAAAACAGTCCTGTAAAATCTGCCATTCCAAACCCATATGGCGTTCCCCTCCCTTCTATGTTCTCCCGTTTGGCCAAACAGTAGTTTAGGACCACATATGGGGTGTTTCTGTAAACTAGAGAATCAGGGCAAGTCATATTGAGTTTTGTTTGGCAGTTAACCCTACTTTATTACTGGAAAAATGGCGTAAATGGAAAATTTTCCCAAAAATTGAAATTCTAAAATAGTTTTTCCATCTTCCATGAACTCTTGTGGAACACCTAAAGGGTTAACAACGTCTGTAAACCCAGCTTTGAATACCTTGAGGGGTGTACTTTCTTAGATGGAGTCACTTTTTTGGAATTTCCATGCTAGGGTGCATCAGGGGGGGCTTGCAATAGGACATGGTGTAAAAAAAACCCAGTCCAGCAAAATCAGCCATTCAAAACCCATATGGCGTTCCCCTCCTTCTATGTCCTCCCGTTTGGCCAAACAGTAGTTTAGGACCACATATGGGGTGTTTCTACAAACTAGAGAAACAGGGCAACCCACATTTAGTTTTGTTTGGCAGATAACCCTTACTTTATTACTGGAAAAAATTGATTGTAATGGAAAATTTTCCAAAAAAAATCGAAATTCTCAAATTTCTTCTACATTTTCCATGAACTCTTGTGGAACACCTAAAGGGTTAACAAAGTTTGTAAAATCAGTTTTGAATAACTTGTGTGGGTGTAGTTTCTAAAATGGGGTCATTTATGGTTGGTTTGTATTATGTAAGCCTCACAAAGTGACTTCAGACCTGGACTGGTCCATAAAAAGTGGGCTTTGGTAAATTTCTGAAACATTTCAAAATTTGTTTCTAAACTTCTAAGCCTTGTAACGTCCCCAAAAATAAAATGGCATTCCCAAAATGATCGAAACATGAAGCAGACATATGGGGAATGTAAAGTAATAACTATTTTTGAGGGTATTACTATGTATTAGAGAAGTAGAGAAATTTTTGGTAAATTTGGTATTTTTATGCAAAAAACCTTTTTGACCCCATTTTAGCAGTGTCATGAAGTACAATATGTGACGAAAAAAAATCTCAGAACGGCCTGGGTAAGTAAAATCGTTTTAAAGTTATCACCACATAACGTGACACTGGTCAGATTTTGGAAAAATGGCCTGGTCCTTAAGGTGAAATACGGCCGTCGCCTTAAAGGGGTATTCCCATTTCAATGATCATAGGTTAATTGATTAATAATTGGCCAATAATCATTTTTGCCAATATGATGTATTATTAAATTCCCACCTTCCTAGTTCAAATTACTTACATTGTAGCCCAGTGTTTGGTTTGGTCTCCCCTAATTACGGCCACCTCTGGAGCGATTCCCTGGGCCGCGCTTGCGCACAAGCTCCTCTTCATCTGCCTTGCCGGCTGCTCATTCAGTCCATGAGCGCGCACGCCGGGAAGCTGCGCATGCGCAAAGCCTGTTTTCATCGCAGAGTGGAGAGAGGGATTGTGGAACACTGCTGCGAGCAGGAGCGCACGGCAAGTTGTTTGAGGACCTGGGAACACTCAGCCTATCAGTGGCTGCAGCTGTGTCACATGTCAGGCCAGGGATTTCCGCTTAGCCAATCACTGGCCTGACACATGACACAGCTGCGGCCACTGATTGGCTGAGTTTTCCCAGGTCCATGGTTATAAGGAAAATAATAGCATTCTTAATAAAGAATGCTTAGTAACTGAAGAGAAGGGGTTAAAATACTAAAGCTTCACCTTAGCCACTTGATCGCGTAGTTGCGATCTGTCTTCTCTTTCCAGCATCAACTAACAACTAAAGGACCTGTGATGACGTCACATCACATGGTCCATCTTACCATGGTGATGGAGCATGTGATTGGACCATGTGATGTGACGTCATCACAGGTCCTTTAGTTGTTAGCTGATGCTGAAAAGAGAAGACAGATCGCAACTATGCGATCAAGTGACTAAGGTAAGTTAAGCTTTATTATTTTTAACCCTTCCTCTTCATTTTACTAAGCATTCTTTATTAAGAATGTTATTATTTCCCTTATAACCATGTTATAAGGAAAATAATACATTCTCCAGAATACTTATCTGAAACCGGACTTCAGTGATGAAGTCCGGCTTCGGTCTGGGTACCAAGCATGGCGATTCTCTAATGCGCGTGCAAAACGCATACAAACGCTTGCACTCGCGCATATTCCCGCGAACGCACCCGCTCTTATCTAGGCGCCAAACATGACGCCCGTGTGAAAGAGGGCCTAAGGGTACTTTAACACTAGCAGTATAGCTATCCGGCAGGCTGTTCGGCGGGTGAACAGCCTGACGGATCCGCCATGCCGCAGTACCCGTGCACTGCTGTGCTGTAGCTCCGCCCCCACCCCATTATAGTCAATGGGGATGGAGCAGCAGCACACGGGTCCTGCGGCGTGGCAGATCCGTCAGGCTGTTCACCCGCCGGAACAGCCTGCCGGATAGCTATATCGCTAGTGTGAAAGTACCCTAAGGTGTAACTGAATACGCCAAATTTCATTCTTGTTGTCTAGATCATGAAACTATGTGTCCCTTCATTCCAATTTTTGAGGGTATTACTATGTATTAGAGAAGTAGAGAAATTTTTGGTAAATTTGGTATTTTTATGCAAAAAAACTTTTTGACCCCATTTTAGCAGTGTCATGAAGTACAATATGTGACGAGAAAAAAAATCTCAGAACGGCCTGGGTAAGTAAAATCGTTTTAAAGTTATCACCACATAACGTGACACTGGTCAGATTTTGAAAAAATGGCCTGGTCCTTAAGGTGAAATACGGCCGTCGCCTTAAAGGGGTATTCCCATTTCAATGATCATAGGTTAATTGATTAATAATTGGCCAATAATCATTTTTGCCAATATGATGTATTATTAAATTCCCACCTTCCTAGTTCAAATTACTTACATTGTAGCCCAGTGTTTGGTTTGGTCTCCCCTAATTACGGCCACCTCTGGAGCGATTCCCTGGGCCGCGCTTGCGCACAAGCTCCTCTTCATCTGCCTTGCCGGCTGCTCATTCAGTCCATGAGCGCGCACGCCGGGAAGCTGCGCATGCGCAAAGCCTGTTTTCATCGCAGAGTGGAGAGAGGGATTGTGGAACACTGCTGCGAGCAGGAGCGCACGGCAAGTTGTTTGAGGACCTGGGAACACTCAGCCTATCAGTGGCTGCAGCTGTGTCACATGTCAGGCCAGGGATTTCCTGCTTAGCCAATCACTGGCCTGACACATGACACAGCTGCGGCCACTGATTGGCTGAGTTTTCCCAGGTCCATGGTTATAAGGGAAAATAATAGCATTCTTAATAAAGAATGCTTAGTAAACTGAAGAGGAAGGGGTTAAAAATAATAAAACTTAACTTACCTTAGCCACTTGATCGCGTAGTTGCGATCTGTCTTCTCTTTTCCAGCATCAACTAACAACTAAAGGACCTGTGATGACGTCACATCACATGGTCCATCTTACCATGGTGATGGAGCATGTGATTGGACCATGTGATGTGACGTCATCACAGGTCCTTTAGTTGTTAGCTGATGCTGGAAAAGAGAAGACAGATCGCAACTATGCGATCAAGTGACTAAGGTAAGTTAAGTTTTATTATTTTTAACCCCTTCCTCTTCATTTTACTAAGCATTCTTTATTAAGAATGCTATTATTTTCCCTTATAACCATGTTATAAGGGAAAATAATACATTCTCCAGAATACTCTACCTGAAACCGGACTTCAGTGATGAAGTCCGGCTTCGGGTCTGGGTACCAAGCATGGCGATTTTTCTAATGCGCGTGCAAAACGCATTACAAACGTTTGCACCCGCGCATATTCCCGCAACGCACCCGCCTCTTATCTGGGCGTCAAACATGACGCCCGTGTGAAAGAGGCCTAAGGGTACTTTAACACTAGCAGTATAGCTATCCGGCAGGCTGTTCCGGCGGGTGAACAGCCTGACGGATCCGCCATGCCGCAAGTACCCGTGCACTGCTGTGCTGTAGCTCCGCCCCCACCCCATTATAGTCAATGGG
Organism: Bufotes viridis; assembly: GCA_033119425.1. Taxonomy (NCBI): domain Eukaryota; kingdom Metazoa; phylum Chordata; class Amphibia; order Anura; family Bufonidae; genus Bufotes; species Bufotes viridis. Next base: position 184,400,385 of record CM065593.1, on the reverse strand, counting down.
GATGGAGCAGCAGCACACGGGTCCTTGCGGCGTGGCAGATCCGTCAGGCTGTTCACCCGCCGGAACAGCCTGCCGGATAGCTATATCGCTAGTGTGAAAGTACCCTAAGGTGTAACTGAATACGTCAAATTTCATTCTTGTTGTCTAGATCATGAAACTATGTGTCCCTTCATTCCATAATGTCCTGTGGAGGGACACATACTTTCATGATCTAGACAACAAGAATGTAATTCTATGTGTTCAGTTACACGTTTAACAGATGTAGCAGAGCTGTATAGGAAGCGTCTCATCCACAATGCTAGTGGTAGAGGGGAAGAGAGATGTAGCAGATCTCTATTTGTTGCGGTTGAGACACAGTGTTTGTGGGGGGGGGAGACAGATGTAGCAGAGCAATATATGTTGCCGTTCGCAGATAGTGCTGGCGGGGAGGGGGAGAGAGATGTAGCAGAGCTCTATATGTTGCAGTTGAGACACAGAGTTTGATTGTGGGGGAGGGATAGACAGATGTAGCAGAGCTCTATATTCATTTATACAGATAAAAGATATAAGGTTTATACACCAGTGTAGTCTATACCGCACTACTACATCGGTCTATTTCCCTCCCCCACCAGCAATGTGGCTGTCTAGCTACATGCATTGCCCTGCTGTATATAGTAGACAGAAACCGAAATTTTCCCCAATAACTAAAGAAAAGTGCTACATTGACATACACAGCTCTGTGTGTGAAAATGCTGCAGTAATGTGTATGCTGATGTAGCACCTTACTATACTAGTATAAGTGGGTAGGTTTCAATCTATGACATACAGCAGGGCAGTAGAACTATATGTACAAAGCTATATTGCTGGCTGGGGGAGAGTAAAAGACAGATGTAGCAGAGCTGAAACCTTTGCTTGTGGGGGAGGAGAAGACAGAGGTAGCAGAGCTGTATATTCATGTATACAGATAAAATACAGATAAAAGACCCAAGGATTATACACCAGTGTAGTTGAGCTATATTAGAAAAATATCTTCATTAGTGCTGGTCGGTGGGGGGTGGTCATGTTTTATGGGAGTCGAATGCACAAACATATGGATACTACTCGACTTGCTTGTGGGCTCATGTGTAGTGGTGAATTATTATTTAGCTGCACAGAATGGGTTTGTAAAAGATAAGACAGGTTCTGTGTGTAAAACTGTACTAGACTGCAGGACAGTGACCTTTAACTGTGTAAAAAAAAGCTCTAGGAGAGTGAGGATTCAACAGCAGAAGCTGCTTCCCAGAGACTGCAGGCTGCCAGAGGGATGAGTCATACTATCCACATGAACAAGCACGGCAAGGACTGAGCTCTCAGTGTGATGTCATAAGGAGGCGTGGCCGGCCTTCACTCAACTGCCTAAGCCCGCCCAGCCTCAGAAGCAGGAAACCAGGAAGTGAAATGTAGAGCTGGCTGAGGTGAGGACGAAATAGCAAGATGGGAATACCCCTTTAAGGGGTTATGGAAAAAGGGCACTTTTTTTTAATTGGAACTTTTATTATTTTTATTATGAAAAACACACTTTTTTTTACTTTTCAGTTTATTTCCACTGTTGGACTTCAACTTTTGGGCGTCTGATACAATGCATTACAATACATATATATTGTAATATATTGGCTTTAAATGTATTACACAGTGTAATACACTAACAGCCTGCTTACCTGTGAGACCCAGGGGGCTGGGTCTTACAGGCTTCCATGGAAGGCAACCACAATGCCTATAGAAGGCATCGGGCTGCCTTCCCAACCATTGGGTTCCCGTCATTGCAGCGTAGGAACCCGATGGGGACGGGGAGGGAGCTCCCTCCCTCCACACACTCTGCACTGACCGCTGCATAGCAAAGGTTAATGCGACAGCCAGACCCCTGTGGCTGATCGGGCGGGCGTAGCTCCCGCACCCGCACGATCAGCGCACTGTACCTGTACGGCGCTGGGAGGCAAGTCACGTCTATCAGCACCGTAAATGTACAGCGTCGGTCGGGAAGAAGTTAAGTATGGAGCCCATCGAGCTTACACAGCGGACACCTGATGGCAGAGTCCATGCCTGACAATAACACCGATCATGGACTTTTAACCTTTTACTTTTATTGTGTAAGGCCTCATGCACACGAACGTATTTTGTTTCAGTGTCCGTTCCATTTTTTTTGCGAATAGGATGTGGACCGCACACCATTTGCTGTCCGCATCAGTATGTCCGTTCCGTAGCCCCGCATAAAAAATAGAGAATGTTCTATTTTTTCTAGTTTGCGGACAAGGATAGGCATTATTACAATGGATCCGCAAAAATAACGGATCCGCAAAAAAAAACGAATGCCATACGGAACGTCATCTGTTTTATTTTGCGGACCGCAAAACACATACGGTCGTGTGCATGAGGCCTAAAATATAAAAAAATACATATATTTGGTATAGCCATGTTTGTAATGACCTGAGACATGATCTATCCTGTCAGGTGAACGTCGTAAAAAAAAACAATAAGAACTATGCAAGAACATCCATTTTTTGCCACCTCGCCTGGCAAAAAACATAATATGAAACAATTAAAAACTGTTATGTTCCCCAAAATGGTACCAATGAAAACGTCAACACATCCCACTAAAAACAAGACATCACACAGAACCACTGCCATTAAAATAAAGAAAAGACGGCTCTCATAAAATGGTGACACAAAAACATGATATCTTTGTTCTGCTTTAATTGTGTAATAATGAATTCTGAACAATGTACACCACAATAACATAACCCAAAAATCTGTGGCAGAATTGCTGGCTTTTCTTTATCCTGCTTCCTGAAAGGTAGAATAAAAAGCGATCAAAAAGTTGCCTATACCTCCAAATAGTACCGATGATAATTGCAACTCATCCCTCAAAAGCCCTCATACAGTTAAACTTGAAATTTTTCTTTTCAATTTTCAGTCCCATGCTCATTAATTTCTGCAAAATAACTATAATGTCAAAATGTTCACTCCATCCCTTGATAAATAATTTGAGAGGTTTAGTTTCCAAAATGGGGTTACTTATTGGGGGTTTCCTCTGTACTGGTACCTCAGGATCTCTGCAAATGTGCTTATTCCAGTAAAATCTGCACTTCAAATCCCAAATGGAGCACCTTCTCTTCTCAGCCCTACTATGTGCCCATACAGCAGTAGAGATGTCCCAAACTATTCGCCGGCGAACATCGCTTGTTCGCGTTCGCCGCGGTGGGCAAACATATGCGATGTTCGGTCCGCCCCCTATACATCATCATTGAGCAAACTTTGACTCTGTACCTCACAGTCAGCAGACACATTCCAGCCAATCAGCATACCCTCCCTCCAAGACCCTCCCACCTCCTATCAAAAAGCAAGCACAGCATCCATCTTAGATTCATTCTGAAGCTACAGTGTTAGTTTGAGCAGGGAGAGTGCTGCTGCTGCTGAATTAATATAGGGATTCTAGGGAAAACGTTAGCTACTAGTGTTCTGTGTCCACTCCAGTCCTCAAAGACTCATCTGATGTAAGGACGGCGTCCTTACAGCACCCCAAAAAGCCCTTTTTAGGGCTGGTACATCAGTCTGCTTTATATATATATATATATATATATATATATATATAATATTGCAGATGCCTGTGTGAGAGGCCGCAGGCATACAGACTGTACTGTGTGCACACCACTCATATAGGGTGGAACAGTACCTTGCAGATAAAAAAGTAATTAAATTTTTACTCTTTAATATAATTTCAGTTGCCTGCCAGTGTGTGTCAGGCCCACACAGACTGTACGGTGCCCAACACTCATATCGGGTGGCACAGTAGCTTGCAGATAAAAAAGTCATTAAATTTTTACCCTTTAATATAATTTCAGTTGCCTGCCAGTGTGTGTCAGTCCCACAGACTGTACTGTGCTCACTGCCCACCACTCATAAAGGGTGGCACAGTACCTTGAAGATAAAAAAAGTCATAAAATTGTTACCCTTTAATATAATTTCAGTTGCCTGCCAGTGTGTGTCAGGCCCACAGACTGTACTGTGCCCACTGCCCACCACTCATATAGGGTGGCACAGTACCTTGCACTCATAGTATCACTAATAAAAAAAAAATTACAGGCACAGGCAGGCAACCCCACAGGGGCCGTCGTGCTGTGATTTCCTTTGGCCCTAGAATAATGCCCAGTGTTCAGAGGCCACGTACCCTGAACTTGAAAAATTCTGAGGACATAGTTGACTGGCTTACAAAGGACACCCAATCTTCTACAGCTTCCGCTCGGAACCTTGACACACCATCTTCCTCCAGCTCAGCTTCGGGCACCTCTCAAGTTACCACTCGCCCGCCCGCCGCCACCACCAACACTAGCACCACAGCCGCTTCACTTGATCAGTCAGAGGAGTTATTTAAACATCAGTTGGAAGAAATGAGTGATGCGCACCCATTATTGCCAGAGGATGTAGATAACAGAGATATGTCTCAGTCAGGCAGCATTACACACATGGACGTACGGTGTGATGATGATAATGTTGTACCCGCTGCTGCTTCCTTTGCTGAGTTGTCAGATACAAATGAAGTGGTTGATGATGACGATGTGTCCGTGGATGTCACGTGGGTGCCCACTCGAAGAGAAGAAGAACAGGGGGAAAGTTCAGATGGGGAGACAGAGAGGAGGAGGAGACGAGTTGGAAGCAGGAGGAGGTCGTCGTAAGGAGCTAGTGGCACAGTCAGACAGCATGCATCTGCACCCGGGGTCAGCCAGACAGCTGTCCAATCAACGCATGCTGTTGCCACCACCAAAATGCCGTCATTGCAGTGTGGCATTTTTTTGGTGTGTCTGCCTCTGACAATAGCGATGCCATTTGCAACCTGTGCCAAAAAAAACTGAGTCGTGGGAAGTTCAACACCCACCTAGGCACAACTGCTTTGCGAAGGCACATGATCTCACATCACAAACGCCTATGGGATCAACACATGAGTAAAAGCAGCATACAAACTCAAAGCCACCATCCTCCTCCTGGTCCAGCATCTTCAGCCACGTCAACCACTGCTGTCCTCCTTGCCCCCTCTCAACCATCCGCCACTCCGCCTCTCACCTTCAGCAGTTCCTGCTCATCTGCCCACAGTCAGGTGTCTGTCAAGGAAATGTTTGAGCGTAAGAAACCAATGTCACAGAGTCACCCCCTTGCCCGGCATCTGACAGCTGGCTTGTCGGAACTCTTAGCCTGCTAGCTTTTACCATAAAAGCTGGTGGAGTCTGAGGCCTTCAAAAAATTTGTAGCTATTGGGACACCGCAGTGGAAGCTACCCGGCCAAATTTTTTTTTCACAAAAGGCAATCCCCAACCTGTACTCAGTGTTGGGGCAAGGGTCCATCTCACCACTGATACCTGGTCTGCAAAGCACGGTCAGGGCAGGTATATCACGTACACTGCGCATTGGGTAAACCTGCTGACGGCTGCCAAGCAGTGTCACGCCGTCTTGGTGTTGACTTGCCTGAAAGCAGAGAGTCACACCGGACCAGCACTCCTGTCCGCCCTGAACACACAGGTGGAACAGTGGCTGACCCTGCACCAACTGGAGATCGGCAAAGTGGTGTGTGACAACGGAAGCAATCTGTTGGCGGCATTGAATTTGGGCAAGTTGACACATGTGCCGTGCATGGCACATGTGTTGAATCTGATCGTACAACACTTTGTGTATAAGTACCCAGTGGCACACTTTTCCGATATTCAGCGGCGAAACAACATGCCAGTGAGGCGCTTGATTTGCAACAGCCCGACACGTTGGAATTCAACACTCCTAATGTTCGACCGCCTGCTACAACAAGAAAAAGCCGTCAACGAGTATTTGTATGACCGGGGTGCTAGGAAAGCCTCTGCAGAGCTGGGTATTTTTTTGCCACGTTACTGGACGCTCATGCGCAATGCCTGTAGGCTCATGCGTCCTTTTGAGGAGGTGACAAACCTAGTCAGTCGCACCGAAGGCACCATCAGCGACCTCATCCCATTTGTTTTCTTCCTGGAGCGTGCCCTGCGAAGAGTGCTGGATCAGGCCATAGATGAGCGTGAAGAGGAAGAGTTGTGGTCACCATCACCACCAGAAACAGCCTTATCATCATCGCTTGCTGGACCTGCGGCAACGCTGGAAGAGGAGTCTGAGGAAGAGGAGTCAGAGGAGGAATGTGGCTTTGAGGAGGAGGAAGACCGACCACAGCAGGCATCCCAGGGTGCTCATTGTTGTCACCTATCTGGGACCCGTGGTGTTGTACGTGGCTGGGGGGAAGAACAGACCTTCAATGAGATCAGTGAGGACAAGGAATGGGAGATGAGTAGCTCGGCATCCAACCTTGTGCAAATGGGGTCTTTCATGCTGCCATGCCTGTTGAGGGACCCTCATAAAAAAAGGCTGAAGGAGAACAACCTGTACTGGCTGGCCACGCTACTAGACCCCCGGTATAACCAGAAAGTGGCTGAAATGTTACAGAATTACCGGAAGTCGGAAAGGATGCAGCAGTTCCAAAACAAGTTAAAAAGTATGCTTTACACAGCGTATACAGTTGTGTTCAAAATTATTCAACCCCCAATGCTGTAAAGGGTTTTAGGGAATTTAGTGTACATTTGTAATTGTGTTCAGAATGAAACCATACAAGGACTTTTTAAAGAACCAAATGCAACTAAAATGACATCAATTATTTTTGTAATACAGTATTAAATGTTTTTTTTGTGATTTCTTCATTGATACAATTATTCAACCCCTTAAGGACTACCACTCTTAAGAACAGAGGTTCATTCAAGTGTTTTCGATCAGGTAATGAAAACACCTATTGGATGTCAAGGAGCAGCAATCAAACATAATAAGCACCAATTAGGCAGATTTAAAATGACGGTGATACTCAGCCCCTTCTAGACATTTACTGGTGTGTTTACAAACATGGTGAAGTCAAGAGAATGGTCCAGGAAGACAAGAGAAGAGGCGATTTATCTTCACGGGAAGGGCAATGGCTATAAGAAGATTGCAAAGATGTTAAACATACCAAGAGACACCATAGGAAGCATCATTCGCAAATTCAAGGCAAAGGGCACTGTTGAAATGCTACCTGGTCGTGGCAGAAAGAAGATGCTTTCGACTGCTGTGCGCTACCTGAAGCGCAAAGTGGAGAAAAGTCCCCGTGTGACTGCTGAGGAACTAATAAAAGATTTGTCAGATGCGGGTACTTAAGTTTCAGCTCAGACAATAAGGCGCACACTGCGTAATGAAGGCCTCCATGCCAGAACTCCCGGGCGCACCCCCTTGCTGTCTCCAAAGAATAAGAAGAGTTGACTGTAGTATGCCAAAAGTCATGTGGACAAACCACAAAAGTTTTGGGATAGTGTTCTGTGGACTGATTAGAACTGTTTGGGCCCATGGATCAACGCTATGTTTGGAGGAGGAAGAACAAGGACTATGAAGAAAAGAACACCTTGCCTACTGTGAAGCATGGCGAGGGGTCAATCATGCTTTGGGGCTGTTTTGCTTCTACAGGTACAGGGAAGCTCCAGCGTGTGCAAGGTACCATGAATTCTCTTCAGTACCAGGAGATATTGGATGAAAATGTGATGCAGTCCGTCACAAACCTGAGGCTTGGGGGACGTTGGACAATGATCCCAAGCATACCTCCAAGTCCACTAGAGCATGGTTGCAGATTAAAGGCTGGAACATTTTGAAGTGGCCATCGCAGTCACCAGACTTAAATCCGATTGAGAACCTCTGGTGGGACTTAAAGAAAGCAGTTGCAGCGTGCAAGCCTAAGAATGTGACTGAACTGGAGGCTTTTGCCCATGAAGAATGGGCGAAGATACACGTAGATCGCTGCAAGACACTTGTGTTAAGCTATGCTTCACGTTTAAAAGATGTTATAACTGGAAAAGGATGTTGTACTAAGTACTAAGATTGAATGTCACTTGGGGGTTGAATAAAACTGATAATGATGTGAGCACAGAAAAGACATTTGTGGTTATTTCATTATAAATGTTATGTTATATTTGTCTGACTTACAAGTGCCTCTTTGATTTACCGGTAATTGTAAACAAGATAACTCAAATGATCAAAATCAATGTCAAACTGGCCAAAACACTCAATTTCAGTGGGGGTTGAATAATTTTGAACACAACTGTAAGGGTGAGCTTTTTAAGTCCTACGTATCGCCACAGCCCTTCGGGGTCCACCCTCAGAGAACAACTCGACCGACAGGTAGCAGACTACCTCGCCTTTACTGCAGATATCGACACTCTGAGGAGCGATGAACCCCTTGACTACTGGGTGTGCAGGCTTGACCTGTGGCCTGGGCTATCCCAGTTTGCGATAGAACTTCTGGCCTGCCCCGCTTCAAGTGTCCTGTCAGAAAGGACCTTCAGCGCAGCAGGACATATTGTCACTGACAAGAGAAGTCGCCTAGGTCAAAAAAGTCTAGATTACCTCACCTTTATTAGGATGAATGAGCCGTGAATACTGAAGGGACTGACAGTGGGGGATTCATTTGACTAAAAAAGGCATGATGAGATGCCTAGGGCTAAAAATGGTCCCCACGCTGCTGTATTTCATCTCTGCATGCCGGATAACTTGCGTGACTTCTCCGCCACCAACTAGGGTTCAAGCCGCAATGTTTTAGTAAACTTTCCGGCTGCAACAATACCTAATTTTTCAGGCATGTGTACATGCCTAATTTTTCTGGCCTCTGGTGCTGCACTGTGGCTGCAAAAACAAAACAAAAAAAAGGCACATACATGTGTCAATTCTCCTTCGTGATCTCGACCTTGTTGTGGTGAAGGGGCTTGCGTATCACAATGAAGCGATCACCTCTATGAGTGTGTTGGCAATGTTGGCACACCCCAGATCATAAGTTCGTTGCTTCATTGTGAACTGACCAAAAGCGATCGGCTGGATAATTTCTCATAGAAAAAACATCAATTTTCTTTGTGATCATCTAAGGTGATCATTAAAGCCTACTAGGCCAACAATGGGCCCACACTGCAGAATCATTGTTTTCTGGGTCACGTAACTGTCACTGAACTACCTCAGCACGACCATAGGCTTTGAAAAACCGCCATTGCCTGCAATCTCCCAAACGTGCGCACGAGCACAGTCATCACTACACTAAGGTTGACGCATAGAGGAATAAAATTTATGTCATGAGTGTGTCAAATATTGACAACTCTTTGCGGTTGTCTAAAATCTATTCGATACACTTCCCCTGATAGGGGATGTAACAGGGATTAAACTGATAGGAATGGTACTACTTAACACATCACTAATACAGGGTGGCACAGTACATTGCACGGCGCACGCGCAGTGCCCCAAATTAGAAGGAAGAGGACCGACCGACCATCTTTTTCCATCTCCCGGTTCCTAAAATCTATTCCATACACCAGCCCCTGATAGGGGACAAAACAGAGATTAAACTGGCAAGAACAAATTTTTTAAAAAAAGAGGACAGATTTTTTTTAAAAAAGGGGACAGCCTCTGTGGTGCTGGGTATTTTTTGGCCGCGTTACTGAACGCTCATGCACAATGGCTGTAGGCGCATGCGTCCTTTTGCGGAGGTGACAAACCTGGTCAGTCAAACCCAAGGCAACATCATCAACCTCATCCCGTATGTGCGTTTTTTCTGGAGAGTGCCGTGCGAAGAGTGCTGGATCAGGTCGTAGATGAGCATGAAGAGGAAGAGTTGTGGTCACCATCACGACCAGAAGCAGCCTTGTCGTCATCGATTCCTGGACCTGCGGCAACGCAGAGAGAGGAGTCTGAAGAAGAGGAGTCAGAGGAGGAAGGTGGCTTTGAGGAGGTGGAAGACCAACCACAGCCGGCGTTCCAGGGGGCTTGTTGTCACCTTTCAGGGACCCTTGGTCTTGTACGTGGCTGGGTGGAGGAAGAGACCTTCAATGACGTGAGGACAAGGAACGGGACATGGCTAGCTTGGTATCCAATCTTGTACAAATGGACAGTTTGCAGTTGTGCAAATGGACTGTTTGCAGTGCGTTAAACGGGGAGTTTAGTCTGTCAGAGTTTGGTCTGTCACTGTGAAGTGGGCGTAACCCTTACACTACCTAATCGATACATCATCATACCTGATCATATACACACACTGGATGTTTTAACCCCTTAAGGACACGGCCCTAGTTCACGTTAAGGACCAGGCCATTTTTTCAAAATCTGACCAGTGTCACTTTATGTGGTGATAACTTTGAAACGCTTTTTCTTATCCAGGCCATTCTGAGACTGTTTTTTCGTCACATATTGTACTTCATGACAGTGGTAAAATGAAGTCGAAAAATTTCATTTTGAAAAATTTGCAATTTTCCAAGTTTTAATTACTCTACTTCTATAATACATAGTAATACTGCCAAAAAAAGTTATTGATTTACATTCCCCATATGTCTACTTCATGTATCGATCATTTTGGGAATGCCATTTTATTTTTTGGGGACGTTACAAGGCTTAGAAGTTTAGAAGCAAATCTTGAAATTTTTCAGAAATTTTCAAAAACCCACTTTTTAGGGACCAGTTCAGGTCTGAAGTCACTTTGTGAGGCTTACATAATAAAACCACCCAAAAATTACCCCATTCTAGAACCTACACCCCTCAAGGTATTCAAAACTGATTTTACAAACGTCATTAACCCTTTAGGTTTTCCACAAGAGTTAATGGCAAATGGAGATAAAATTTCAGAATTTCAATTTTTTGTAAAATTTTCCATTTTAATCCATTTTTTCCAGTAACAAAGCAAGGGTTAATAGCCAAGCAAAACTTAATATTTATTCCCCCGATTCTGCAGTTTGCACGAACACCAAATATGTGGTCTTAAACTGCTGTATGGCCAAACTGCAGGGCACAGAAGGAAAGGAACGCCATATGGTTTTTGGAAGGCAGATTTTGCTGGACTGGATTTTTGACACCATGTCCTATTTGAAGCCCCCCCGATGCACCCCTAGAGTAGAAACTCCATAAAAGTGACTCCATCTAAGAAACTACACCCCTCAAGGTATTTAAAACCAATTTTACAAACTTTGTTAACCCTTTAGGTGTTCCACAAGAGTTGGCAAATGGAGATGAAATTTCGTTGTCTCAAAAAAAGTGTAATATAGAGCAACCAAAAATCATGTTTACCCTAGAATAGTACCAACAAAACTGACACCTTATCCCGTAGTTTCCAAAATGGGGTCACTTTTTTGGAGTTTCTACTGTAGGGGTGCATCAGGGGGGCTTCAAATGGGACATAGTGTCAAAAAACCAGTCCAGCAAAATCTGCCTTCCAAAAACCATATGGCGTTCCCTTCCTTCTGTGCCCTGCCGTTTGGCCATACAGCAGTTTACGACCACATATGGGGTGTTTATGCAAACAAGAGATTCAGGGCAATAAATATTGAGTTTTGTTTGGCTGTTAACCCTTGCTTTGTTACTGGAAAAATGGATTAAAATGGAAAATTTGCAAAAAAATAGCTGTTTTGGGACCGTTTTTATTTTTTGTTATTTACATAGTTGAACTGACAGGTTAGATTGTGTGCTATTTTTATAGAGCAGGTTGTTACGGACGCGACAATACCAAATATGACAACTTTTTGGGTTTTTTGTTTCAGTTTTACATAATAAAGCATTTTTGAAAAAAAAATTTTTTTAGTGTCTCCACATTCTGAAAGCCATAGTTTTATTTTATTTTTTTGGGCGACTGTCTTATGTAGGGGCTCATTTTTTGCGGGATGAGATGGCGGTTTGATTGGCACTATCTTGGGGTGCATATGACATTTTGGTCGCTTGCTATTACACTTTTTGTGATGTAAGGTGACAAAAATGGCTTTTGACACCGTATTTTATTTATTTTTTGCTGTGTTCAGATGAGGGGTTAGGTCATGTGTTATTTTTATAGATCAGGTTGTGACGGACGCGGCGATACATAATATGTATACTTTTAATTTATTTATATAAGTTTTACACAATAATATCATTTTATAAAACAAAAAAAAATCATGTTTTAGTGTCTCCATAGTTTGAGAGTCATATTTTTTTTTTTTTTTTGGGTGATTGTCCTATGAAGGGGCTCATTTTTTGCGGGATGAGATGGCGGTTTGAATGGTACTATCTTGGGGTGCATATGACTTTTTGATCGCTTACTATTACACTTTTTGTGATGTAAGGTGACAAAAAAATGGCTTCTTTGACAACATTTTTATTTTTTATGTTTACGGCGTTCATCTGAGGGGTTAGGTCATGTTATATTTTTATAGAGCAGGTCCTTACGGACGCGGCGATACATAATATGTATACCTTTTTTTATTTATTTTGGTTTTACACAATAATATCCTTTTTGAATAAAAAAAAAAACATGTTTTAGTATCTCCATAGTCTGAGAGCCATATATTTTTCAGTTTTTAGGCAATTGTCTCAGGTTGGGTATCATTTTTGCGGGATGAGGTGACGATTAGATTGGCACTATTTGGGGGGTCATATGACTTTTTGATCGCTTGCTATTACACTTTTTGTGATGTAAGGTGGCAAAAAAATGGCTTTTTGACAAAGTTTTTATAAATTTTTTTACAGTGTTTACTTGAGGGGTTAGGTCATGTGATATTTTTATAGAGCAGATTCTTACGGACGTGGAGATACCCAATATGTCTAATTTTTAATTTTCTTTTACATTTAACACTAAAAAGCATTTTTGAAACAAAAAAAATCATGTTTTAGTCTGAGAGGCATAGTTTTTTTTTATTTTTTGGCCAATTGTTTTAGTTAGGGGCTCATTTTTTGCGGAATGAGATGGCGGTTTGATTGGTACTATTTTGGGAGGCAAACGCCTTTTTGATCGATTTGTATTACACTTTTAGTGATGTAAGGTGCCAAAAAATGGCTTATTTACACAATTTTTTTTTTTTTTTTATGGCGTTCACCTGAGGAGTTCAGTCATGTGATATTTTTATAGAGCAGGTTTTTACGGACGCGGCAATACCTAATATGTGTAGTGTATTTTTTTATTTTATTTTTTTTATTCAGTGATATGTGTTTTTTCATTTTTACTTTATTTTCACTTTTTTACATTTTTTTTTTGACCCAGACCCACTTGGTTCTGAAAGATCCAGTGGATCTGGTGTCTGTATAATACAGTACAGTACACTATATAGTGCACTGTGCTGTATTTTGTACTTTACAAAGTCTGAATCGACCTTTAGCAGGTCTATTCAGACTTTCAGCACCATGGAGACAGGACGCTTCTGAAAGCGTCCTGTCTCCATGGCAACCATCACCCGCTGCCAGAACTAAGCAGGGGGTGATGGGGAGGGAGTGGAGCTCCCTCCCTCTGTGATCCCATCCTGTTGGGGGGCTGCAAAGGCACAGCAGCCCCCCGATGGGAGAGGGAGGGAGCTCCCTCCCTGTTAACCCTTCCATACTGTGGTCTGTACGGACCGCGGTACGGAAGGGGTTAAACGGCTGGCATCTGATCAAGCACAGATGCCAGCCGTTTCTATCAGAGTGTCAGCAATGTGGGGGGGGGGTTAAAGATCAAGACTTTGGGGGCATTAACTCTCTGATCCCCGATCAGAGATCGCACAAAGCGCTGCAAACCGCAGGTCTGAATTGACCTGCGGTTTGCAGCGATCGCCCATATGGGGGGGGTCACAGGACCCCCCTGGGCATTGTAACAAGGTACCTGCTGAATGATTTCAGCAGGTACTTTGTTCCGATCACTGCCAGCTGAGCAGCAGTGATCGGAACAACTCATGACGTACCGGTACGCCATGTGTCCTTAAGGACTCGGGAAACATGCCGTACCGGTACGTCATGTGTCCTAAAGGGGTTAAAGCACGTTATTCCAAACAATTTAGGAATGTGATTTATGCCCTTTATGTATTAAAACCCGACTCTGTGTCAACTACGTAATTTTCCATGGGAGTTTTGCCATGGATCCCCCTCCAGGATGCCACAGTCCAGGTGTTAGTCCCATTGAAACAACTTTTCCATCACTATTGTGGCCAGAAAGAGTCCCTGTGGGTTTTAAAATTCGCCTGCCAATTGAAGTCTATGGCGGTTCACCCGGTTCGCGAACATTTGCAGAAGCTCGCGTTCGCCGTTCGCGAATGGAAAATTTTATGTTCGCGACATCTCTATACAGCAGCTTGCGCAAAAAACAGTTAGTGTTAGGTACCCATCTGCAGAAGCCAGCTTGACATTGGTAGATGGACCCGACACGTTTGATCAAAAATGTGCACAAAGAGCTTCCATTTTTCATGTATAGTAGGTATAGCACAATTGTAAAATAATCCATAATCCCTAGTTCTTTTGTTTACATGTGTAACAGTGTACTTCCATATGTATTTTGTTATCTGTATGCAAAAAACAGTATCACTTTAGTGCCATCCAAGTCACATTTATTGTGTGTGATCTCCAGTGTTTCACAAGAGCCACAGCACATGTGCTAGAAAACTAAAACAATTGGAAACACCAAAGCAAAAACGACTGTGATATTCACACAGTTTCTGCATCCAGTGAAGCCCTCGGGCAGTGGGGAGCTGCTGAGCAGTATCTCTGGGTAGTTAACACAGAGATTGTTATCCAACAGCTTGTTTAACCTTTTGCCTACTTCTGCATGACTATGCACACTCTTAAAGGTGTTCTCCGGGAAACTAAACAAATAAAAAAAATATATATTATGGTGTAATAAAAAAATCATAACTACCTTTATTTATCAAAAGAGGCTCATTTTTGCTAGGGAATTATCATAGTGCGACCCTACAATGGCTGCCATCAGCTGCCAAAGCTTGTCCTTGGACAGGCTGCGTCAACCCCAGCAGCTCAAGCCTAAAGTAAAATCTACTTCCTGGTTGAGGAGTTGGATGTAAACGTGCATATTAGAGAATGCGCACTGTGCTTTTTTAGTTTACTGTGAAGAGAACGGGAGAAACAGCTCCCTGGAGACTGCGATCGCTCTCTTGACAGGGATCAGAAGCAATCCAGGAGTCTTATCACAGCATTGCTGTGATCTGTGAGCTGGACAGGAGTGAGAGAGTCCACCTAGTACATCCTCACAAATCATTTCTCAGCGCAGTTTTCCGCTCTGTGCTGCGATCTACTAGGTGGACTCTTTCACTCCTGTCCGGAGTGTGTGTATAAAATATACAAACGTACACACATTTTTTTCCTTTTGCTTTCATAAGAAAATAGGTATAATACAGTAGGTACTGTATTTTTTGCCCTATAAGATGCACCAGCTCATAAGACACACCTAGGTTTAAAAATTTTTGAACCAAAAGGTGTGCTTTTGATGGGTTTTGAACTAATGGTGGTCTGTGGATGACACTATTATGGGGGATCTGTGGATGACGTACTGTTATGGGGAGATCTGTGGATGACGTACTGTTATGGGGGTCTGTGGCTCACACTGTTATGGGGACGTCTGTGGATGGCACTGTTATGTGGGCATCTGTGGATGGCATGACACTGCTATGGGGGGGGATCTGTGGATGACAGATAAATTGCATCTTATGCTATGTATCATCCACAGATCCCCCCCCCCCCCATAACAGTGTCCCTGTGTAGAGTGAATGACCCCCAATACAGGGGATGGGGGCTGTCATTTAGTTTTGTAATGGCAGCGGGGCCCGGTGCAGTCACTGTATTCTATTGCACCAGGCCCCGCTCACTGTAGTAATCCTATCTAACTGTAGGCAATGTTTAACTATAGAATATCTTCAATCCAGGTAGCAGCCTGTACTTACTAACGTCCGTAGCAGGCAGGAGGCCGGGCAGGCACTGGCAGCGTAACTGACCAAGTCACGCGACCGCACTGAGTGCTTCATTCATAAAGTGGGCGGAGCATGCGCGTGACGTAGTGAGTTACGCTGCCAGTGCCCGTCCACCCACCCGGCCTCCTGCCTGCTATAGACGTTAGTAAGTACAGGCTGCTGGATTGAAGATATTCTATAGTTAAACATTACCTACAGTTAGATAGGATTATTACAGTGAGCGGGGCCCGGTGCAATAGAATACAGTGACTGCACCGGGCCCCGCTGCCAATACAAAACTAGACGCCAGCATTTCATGTTACACATGCATCGTTTTCCTTTTCATTATGTGTGTCCCTTCTCTCTTCCCCTAGCTTCTGCTCTCTCTCTTGTCTCCTCCCTTCTTCTTCATTCTGGCTTCTACCCTCATCTCAGCTACATGCTCCTTTTAGCTGCTCACAGCATGATTTTTTGACCTATCCATTTGTTCATCGGTGTATGATCTGCACAGTTTGGAATAAACTTCTTCAGGATCTACAAGGTGTCGCTTGGATCGAGTCACTGTCAGCCAATTCACCTAAGACTGCAGTTATTGCCATCGCTCACAACTATAAGTTCAGAGATCACATTGTAGTGCTTAGACTGGAGAGGCAGAACACAGCCCTCCTCCCTCCCCGCTGATACACCTCCGACTACGCTGTGCAGCATGCCGTCAGCAGTATAGCAGTGTAAACTGCAGCATTCGCCCCATAAGACGCACTGCCATTTCCCACCCACTTTTGGGGGGGGGGGGAGTGCGTCTTATAGGGCGAAAAATACGGCATTCGTTTAGCTATATTTAATATAGTGGGGAGGGTTGTGCATAACATATACAAATGCATGCAAATTTTTATTTATTTTTTATAAAAATGTAAAAAAAAAGGCAAAAACTTAAAATTTCCAAATTTCCCCAATATGAATACTTTAGAGGGTCTACATAAAAAACTTTGAAGGAGCTTTTAATGTTTGGCACTGTAGAACTTGTGTACTGGCAGTATAGTGCCATAGATCCAGCAATACAAAATTGCGCTCTAGTCCTCTGAACTCCTGTGGTGAGGTCAGCCAGCAGATAAATTACATGAATAGCATCAATTTTTTTTAAAACATATGATAATGGTTTTAGAAATGTTTTCTCTTTAAATCTTTTGTAACAGCAGAAAATGGCCAAATTGTGCCCAAAGTGTCAATATTTTGTATAGCCACCATTATTTTCCAGCACTGCTTTAACTCTCTTGGGCATGGAGTTCACGAGAGCTTCACAGGTTGACACTAGAATCCTCTTCCACTCCTCCATGACGACATCAGAGAGCTGGTGGATGTTAGAGAGCTTGCACTGCTCCACCTTCCGTTTGAGAATGCCCCACAGATGCTCAATATGGTTTAGGTCTGGAGACATGCTTGTCCAGACCAGCACTTTTACCTTCAGTTTCCTTAGCAAGGCAGTGGTCGTCTTGGAGGTTTGGGGTCATTATCATGTTGGAATACTGCCCTGCGGCCCAGTTTCTAATGGGAGGGGATTATGTGCTACTTCAGTATGTCACAGTACATGTTGGAATTCATGTTTCCCTCAATGATATGTAGCTCCCCACAGCTGGCAGCAATCATGCAGCCCCAAACCATGACACTCCCACCACCATGCTCGACTGTAGGCAAGACACACTTGGTTGCTGCCACACACGCTTGACACTATCTGAACCAAATAAATGTATCTTTGTCTCATCAGACCACAGGACATGGTTCCAGTAATCCATATCCTTAGTCTGTTTGTCTTCAGCAAACTGTTTGTGGGTTTTCTTCTGCATCATCTTTAGAAGAGGCTTCCTTCTGGGACGACAGCCATGCAGACCAATTTGATGCAGTGTGTGCAGTATGGTCTGAGCACTTACAGGCTAACCCCCCCACCCCTTTAACCTCTGCAGCAATTCTGGCAGCACTCATACGTCTATTTTGAAAAGACAACCTCTGGATATGACGCTGAGCAAGTGCACTCGACTTCTTTGGTCGACAATGGCGAGGCCTGTTCTGAGAGGAACCACTATATGGTCTTGGCCACCGTGCTGCAGCTCAGTTCCAGGGTGTTGGCAATCTTCCAATAGCCTTGGCCATCATTATGTAGAGCAACAATTCTTTTCTTCAGATCCTCATAGAGTTCTTTGGCATGAGGAGCCATGTTGAACTTCCAGTGACCACTATGAGAAAGTGTGAAAGTGATAACACCAAATTTAATACACCTGCTCCCCATTCACACCTAAGACCTTGTAACACTAATGAGTCACATGACAACAGGGAGGGAAAATGGCTAATTGGGACCAATTTGACCATTTTCACTTAGGGGTGTACTCACTTTTGTTACGAGCAGCTTAGACATTAATGGCTGTGTGATGAGTTATTTTGAGGGCACACCAAATTTACCGTTATACAAGCTGTACACTGACTACTTTACATTGTATCAAAGTGTCATATCTTCAGTGCTGTCCCATGAAAATATATAAATATTTACAAAAATGTGAGGGGTGTACTCACTTTTGTGAGATACTGTTTCTCAGCTCAAATGAACACTGTTTAGGACCATATGGACTTGCTTTTAATACTGCTACTTATGTGGCACTATAGTGCAGTATTAAAATATAGTGAAGTGATATAAACATATTAGCTACACTGACTAATAGTCATTGCTTTTAACCCCTTTGAGACCTGCGCTGTATATGTATGGCAAAAGTCGTGTCTTTAAACATAGCATCTGCTCACGCATGCAGCGGGCGCCTTGGCTGCCAGGTTTCTGCTGTCCCTAACAGCAGAGACCCGCGGCACATGTATGCAATCAGCCATATGCTGATCATATACATTACACCAAAAGTAACCACGGCATCTGAGCAGTCTGGAAGCAGACGCTGCGCGCTACAGCTCCTAAAACAGCGTTCTCCAGCTGAGATGCTGTTCTAATAGCCTGAAACCTCAGGCAGTCAGTCTTCAGTAGCCATTGGTGGAATAAATCAAAACAGGCCACTAGGTGGCAGCACTGTATTGTTATATTTAAAAAAAATGTTTGCTGTCCGCGTACTGTGACATACTGAAGTAGCACATAATTCCCTCCCATTAGAAACTGGGCCACAGGGCAGTATTCCAACATGATAATGACCACAAACCTCCAAGACGACCACTGCCTTGCTAAGGAAAAAAATAAAAAACAAAACTTTTTAAAAATGTACAAAAATAAAAAGTTATAAAAGTTCACCTCCCTTTCTCCCCAAAAAAATACAGATCATGGGCATTATTGCGTGTCAAAATGCCCATACTATTAAAATATAACAATATTAATCCCATATGGCGAATGGCATAATGGGAAAAAAATAAAAACAGTCAATTCGCCATTTTTTGTCACTTTGACCTTTTGATCACTTTTTATAAAAAAATTGGGGGGAGTTATACACTTCAAAATGGTATCACTAAAAAGTACAGGTCACCTCGCAAAATATGAGCCCTCACACAGCTCCATACGCATAACTACAAAAAGTTATAGGTTATCTTACAGTGATGAAAAAAAAAAAAAATTTTTTCACGGTTATTATTTTTGTGGTACCGTTGTAATCGTACTGACCTGGATAATGAAGGTAACAGGTCAATTTTACTGCATAGTGAATGCTGTAAAAATATATATATAATGTAGAAGAATTACCTTCTTTTACCAATTTCATCCCATTTAGAAATTTTTTCCCTGCTTCCCACTACATTGTATGCAAACTGTATATGGTGGCAAAAGAAAGTACAATTTGTCCCGCAAACAATAAGCCCTCATAAGCCTATGTTAACGGAAAAATAAAAAAGTTATGAATTTGTGAAGGCGAGGAATGAAAAATGAAAATGCAAAAACGGAAAATTGGCTGGTCCTCTAAAGGCTAAGTAAAGCCTCATTCACACATCAGTTTTTCACGGACATGTGCTGTACGTGTTCACCACGGACAGCACACGTCCCCATTCGTTATAATGTGTGTATTCAGACATCAGTGTTTTAGCACGGTCCGTGGGTCAGTGTTTTTAGCAAGGATGCATGCTCTATTTTTTCTGTGTTCACGGATCCATCACGTCCATTATAGTCTATGGGTTCGTGAAAACCACGGATGCATCCGTGTTTCACGGATCATTAAGAGGAGATGCTTTGAAAATTATTTTTCAGCTGTTCAGTGTCAGTGAAACACGGATGCAACACGGACAGCAAAAAAGGGACACATGGACCCAACATGGATCCTTCATGGACAGCTTCACGGATGCATCACTGACCACCTGCTCACGGATTTGAGCACGGACACACACGGACACAGACGTGTGAATGCGGTTTAAGTGTGTGGGCCCCGCATCTGAACTGGTGTTTATACTGTATGTAGTTTTAATATTTTATTAACAAAATAAATTGCCACATCATACTCTTCTTTGTTGAATCAGTTTTTAACTTTTTATATTTTATGATTTCATAAGCTTTCAGGTTTAGCTTTGTACTGACTCCATAGTTTGCGTCCATTCTCTTCCCTATTGGTTGACTATATATCCGGTATTACGTATACAGCAGCTGACATTCACATTTATGGCCTTTCCATACCCAGTAGAACTTACCTATGAATTCAAGTATTGTGGTGTAAGTCTCTGAGACCATGAGCTGGGCACAACATATTTACATTTGTGGAAAAACAACAATTTTCTATTTGCAAGGATCGCTGACCAATAATTTCCGCAACATACCTGTGGCATCAAAATGTTCACTCCACCCCTTAATATTTTCACTGGGTTCAGACCTGAGCGTTTTGAAGCCTAGCGTTTTTGGTGCATTCAAGACTGGCGTGTAGGCGCGTTTTTTCAAGCGTTTTGGTAAATAGTGTAGGCGCGTTTGACGCGCGTTTATGTGATTGACTGCATAGTTGGCCAATGACCAAACAGCCCTCCCTATATAGTTTGGCCAATCTGAGGTGTGAATTTTGAAAAACGCGCGTCCATAGGCGCGTTTTACGCTGCACAAACGCCCGAACAACACGCCTATCGCGTTTCCCATTGAAGTCTATTAGCACCAAACGCTCGAAAAAAGCCCGAATTAACGCAAACATACTTGCTTATGCGTCAGAGGTTTATAGGCGCCTATGAACGCGCATAAAAACGCGCAAGTGTGAACCACCCTCATTGGAATGCATGGTTCCTTTACTGTTGTGCGTTTTTATGTGCGTTCAAAAGCGGCGTTTTACGCGAAAGTGTGAACTGAGTGTTTGAGGAACAGAGTTTACAAAACTGGTTCTATTTATTATTTCACCCAAGAACATCTACAGTTGTCTGCACAGACGTTGAAAATCACCACATTGGACACACAGAAATCATGGGCCCCCATAGCAACTTAGAATTGCGCCCCCACCGCTGCCAAATAAAATTATTTTGTACAATTATTGTAACTAATATATATATATCAGTATTTTGCGGTCCGTTTTTCACGGATCCATTGTTCCTTTTTTGTTTCCGTTCCGTAGTTCCGCAAAAATCTCTGTATGGTTTCCGTATGCGATCCGTTGTTTGCGGATCACAAACAGAAACATATAATTTTTTATCGTTAATGTAATGTACAGTAATGTGTTTTAACAGTAAACACATGGGCAAAGTGGGCATGGATCTGCAAAAAACGGAAGACATACGGATGTGCTCCATATGCATTCCGTATTTTTTACGGACCCATTGACTTGAATAGAGCCACGGATCGTTATTTGCGGGCAATAATAGGACAAGTTCTATCTTTTAACAGAACAGATATACGGAAATACGGAAACGAAATGGATGCAGAGTACATTTAGTTTTTATGGCGGAACCATTGAAATGAATGGTTCTGCATACAGACTGCAAACGGAACTCCGCAAAAACGGAATGGAAACAGAAAAAAAAACATTTGTGTGCAAGAGGCCTAATAATGATAATAAGACTTCGTTTTTACACTGGCAGATTATGTGCACAACATATTTGGCACTGAAATACCATATCTGTGGTTCACTTTGCAAAACACCTATGGGGTCAAAATGCCCACTCAACCACTTAAAGGGGTTGTCTCATCATGGACAATGAGAGCATATCACTAGGATATGCCCCCATTGTCTTATAGGTGCGGGTCCAACCGCTGGGACCCGCACCTATATCGAGTACGGAGCCCCGCAAGTGAAGGAGGGCGCACTGTGCATGCGCAGCTGCCCTCCATTCATTTTCTATGGTGCCGGCGAAAATAGCCGAACGCTGGCTCGGCTATTTCCGCCGGCCCCATAGAAATGAATGGGAGCGGGGGCCGCACATGTGCGGTACGCTCCCATTCACTTGTATGGCGGGCTGGCTTAGTGGTGGCCGGACCAGAGTCCTCCGGCCACCATCTTGCGGGGCTCCGTTCTCGATATAGATATCCTAGCGATATACCCCCATTGTCCATGATGAGACAACCCCTTTTATAATACCTTGAGGTGTGGAGTTTTATAAAATGGGGCCTCTTTTCAGGGGTTTCATTTATTATTTCACCTCACAGACTTTACAATAGTCAGCACAGGATGTGTAAATCCCCACACTGAATCCACGTCAACTGGCCATGGTGCTCCTTTACTCCTGAGCCCTGTTGTATATCCAGGTAATAGATTAGGGCCACATGTAGGGTGTTTCTAAAACCAGGAAGCACAGCATAAGGCTCCATTCACACGTCCGTGGAATGGGTCCGCACTCCATCCGGCAATGTGCGGAACGGGTGCAGACCCATTCATTTTCTATGGGGACGGAATGGATGCGGAGAGCACACTATGTACTCTTCGCATCCGCATTTCGAAAGCGTGGCCCCGAACTTCCAGTCCGCAGCAGCTGCGGACAAGAATAGGACTTCTCTATTAGTGCCGGCCATGTGCGTCGGTGTTTTGCGGTCCACAATTTTGCGGACCGCAAAACACCTGCGGACGTGTGAAGGGACCCTAATAATAAAGAGGGCTTGCTTTTCACACTAGCATACTCTGGACACAACATATTGGGCATTTAAATGGCATTTTTGTGGGGGAAAAAATGCTATTTTCACTGATCACTTATCTGCTGTGCATTTATTTTTGCAAAACACCTGTGGGATCAAAATGTTCAACACCCCTTGGTAAACTCTGTTGGGGGAATTTATCATGAGGGGAATATATGAAGTCAGTTTTGCTTGAGTCTGTTAGAGTACTTTGTATCAAATGTCACAGGTTGTTTGATAAATTTGGTTTGTCCTTAAACCTAACACTTCTGTCTAGAGAAGCTACTCCAGTTTTCCTACTCTACCCTCCTTCTGGAGTGAGATTGCGACTTTTTTTGCAACTTTTTAAAAAAAGTCGCAATGATAAATCTGGAGTGAAACTCATTAACATATCTAACACCCACTTTTCCACCCATATTACAAAACTGGAGTGAGTGGTGAAAAAATGCAAAAAGTCACAAGTGAACGTAAAAAGCTGCAAATTTTTTCGCAAGCGCTTAAATTTTGCTCAATTGAGTGCAAAAAAGTCACACAAGCCCCATTTTGCGATTTTTTGATGCCAGAATTCTAGTGTGAAGTTATGATAAATCAGGGAATATCCGTTTCCAAAATTGCGTCACTTCTTGGGGGTTTCTTTTTGGATTTCACCTCAGCCACTGCTGTATAAATCAACAAACTAAGCCTCAAATGAACATAATGCTCTTTCTCTTCTGAACCCTGCATTGCGTCCAGACAGCAGTTTATGACCACAAAGCGGGTATTGTCATACTAAGGAATAATTATGAAACAAAATTTGGCGCGTTTTTCTCTTGTTACTACTTGTGAAAATGAAACTTTTCAGGCTAAAACTACACATAATTGAAATACAGTGTAACTTTTTATTTCATGTCCCATCAAAAAATTCTATGAATCACCTGTGGGGTCAAGCCAATCACTATACACGTAGGTTATATCCTTGAAGGATTAAGTTTTAAAAATGGGGTAACTTTAGAGTTTTACACTATACTGGTTCCTTGGGGGCTCTGAAAATGTGACATGTCACCCGAGAACCAATCCAACTAAATCTGCTCATACCCATCTCAAACCTGCAGAGTGTCCCATACTGCAGTTTCCAACCAATATTGGTTGTTGCCGTACTCAGGAGAAAATTAATAACAAATTGTGGGGTTTCTTTTCTCTTGTTACCCCTTATGAAAATGAATTTTCCAACATTTAATTGGAAAAAATGTAATTTTTTATTTTCACACCCATTTGTTTCTAAAATTCTATGAAACGACTGTGGGGATAATGTGCTTATTCTACCCCTCAATAAATTACTTGAGGGGTGCAGTTACCAAAATCAGGCCAGTTTTGGGGGGTTTAAACATTTCTTCCGTCATGTATAAAGGAAACTAATTGAACTGTTGTGTGCGCCCATAGACATGTATTAGGACAGAACGAAACAGAAGGCCTCTTAAAGGATTCCGTTTTGCATTCAGTCCTAGAATTCCGTTATATTCCGTTATAAGGGTCCATTCACACGTCCGTAGTGTATTGCGGATCCGCAATACTCCAGGCCAGCACCCCCATAGAACTGCCTATTCTTGTCTGCAATTGCGGACAAGAATAGGACATATTCTATCTTTTTCTGGAGCTGTGGACCGAAAGTTCGGGGACCTGCTCCGGAAATGCGGATGCGGACAGCACACTGTGTGCTGTCTGCATCCATTCCTGCCACCTAGACAATGAATGGGTCCACACCCGTTCCGCATAATTGCGGAACGGGTGCGGATACATCACGGAAGTGTGAATGGACCCTTACTCTGTTATAAACGGAACCTATAATGGAATTTAATAACGCCGATATGAACATCTTGTGAAAATTTAAAATTTAGGGCTAAAACAAAATTTTATTTGAAGAAATTAATGGGGTCATTTATCAAACTGGTGTAAAGTAGAACTCGCTTAGTTGCCCATAGCAACCAATACGATTCCACCTTTCATTTTTGAAAGGAGCTGTCAAAAATGTAAGGTTGAATCTGATTAGTTGCTATGCGAAACTAAGCTAGTTTTACTTTACACCAGTTCGAGAAATGTCCCCATAAATTTTTGATTTTCACAGCCAAGTCTTCCTAAATTCAATGAAATGTTGGTCAAAGCAGTCACTATACGCCTCAAAAATTTTATTGAGGGGTATAGTTTCCAAAATGTCACTTCTGCTGTGTTTACTGTAGAAGGCCCAGTGAGGGGGGGGTTTATAGTTTTTGTTAAGACTCACACATCTTTTTACTTTAAAAAAATATTTGATAAAAATATTTTTTTTAACAGGCATAACTTTTTTATATTCCCGTTAACAGAGCTATGTGGGAGCTTATTTTTTACAGGGTGAGCAGTAGTTGTTATTGAAACCATTCTGGGTACATACGACTTTTTTATTACTTTTTATTAACAACCTGCCTTCCACTGCACAACTTTATGCGTCGAAGCGGTAGGCAGTTAAAACGTTTTTCTGGGACTTTTATACTGATGACCTATCCTCTGGATAGGTCATTATCTGATCAGCCGCAGACTTCTCAAAACTTTTCCTAGACCAGTGACGACATGTTCATCTGTCACGTGGCATAAGTGCAGCCCCATAGAAGTGAATGCAGCTGAGCTGCGATACCAAGCACAACGTATGGTGCTGTACTTGATAAGCTGCGAGAAGGCAACGGAGCTCACAGGAGAGCCAGGGCCTTCTCAAATAGCTGATTGGCGGAGGTTACAGGTGTCGGAGGATATAATCAGTCGGTCATCAGTATTAAGATGTCAAAAAATCCTTTTAACTGTAACCTGACGTATAAAAGTGTCGGGTTACGATCTGTCAGTGCCCCGTGATACTGCAGATTGCTGCGACCGCACTGTTATTAGATAACTGCAGTCACAGTGAAGATCCCAGAAACCATTCAAAGTGGTCTCTAGGCATGTGTTCATTGTGACATGCTGTCACAACAATTCTATGTGAAGAAAAGTATATGGAGGCAGGGTGCATTCAGACCCTGAGATCGACCCCTGCTGGCTTTAAAGTGAACTGTGATCCTGCTGTAACCCCGTTAATTCCCTTTTTTCATAAAAAAAGAAAAAGTAAAAAATAAGTAAAATAAAAAATCTAAGTGATAGGTATAGTTTTTAGTTATTTTAGTTTTACATCTGTTCTGAGAGTATGATGCTATATAACCAGCAATAGTAAAATAGGCTGCTAAAATCCAAAATGTGCTCCAGTCCTTTGCGTAGTGCCCATTTTTACGGTACAAACATACTGTAATGGTTTTAGAAATGTTTTGTCTTGAAATCCTTTGTAACAGTTAGAAAGAAAATGACCGGAAAGGGGAAAAAAATATATTTTTTTCATAATTTTCAGTTTTTCCTTCAATATTTTTCTTTAACCTCTTAAGGACACAGGGCGTACAGGTACGCCCTAATGTCCGAGTCCTTAAGGACACAGGGCGTACCTGTACGCCCTGTGTTTAAACTGCTACTGCACCCGATGTGGGCGCGGTAGCAACATGGTTCCTGCTGATGTAGATCAGCAGGAACCATGTTCTAATGCCGAGGGGGGTCATGTGACCCCCCCGTATCGGCGTTAGCTGCAAACCGCAGGTCAATTCAGACCTGCGGTTTGCAGCTGATTTGCTATCTCTGATCCCCGCGGTCTGTGACCGCGGAGATCAGAGAGTTAGCTGCGGCAAAGATCTTTATTTTAACCCCCCTGCAGCCCCCAATCTTGTTATGGCGGCGGGGGTGCAGGGGGGGTGGTTGCGGAGGCGGGAGGCGGTGCGGGAGGCGGGCGGTGCGGCAGGCGGGATCGCAATAGCGATCCCCCGCCCGCCTCCCTTGTAATAATTCCCTGGTGTCTAGTGGTTCTATCAGAGTGCCAGCACATTGCTGGACTCTGATAGAAAAACGGCTGGCATCTGTGCTGCAGATGCCAGCCGTTTAACCCCTTCCTTACTGAAGGTGTTAACAGGGAGGGAGCTCCCTCCCTCTCCCATCGGGGGGCTGCCGTGCCTATGCAGCCCCCCCCAGGATGGGATCGCAGAGGGAGGGAGCTCCCCTCCCTCCCCATCCATCACCCACTGCTCTCTAATGGCAGTGGGTGATGGTTACCATGGCAGCAGGGCGCTTTCAGAAGCGTCCTGCTTGCCATGGTATGTAACTCTGGTCAGACTTCTGCTAAAGGCAGAAGTCTGACCAGGCTGTGAAAAGTAAAAAATACAGTGCAGTACACTATATAGTGTACTGTACTGTATTATATAGACACCAGATCCACTGGATCTACAAGAACCAAGTGGGTCTGGGTCCAAAAAATGTTAAAAAGTGAAAAAAGTGAAAAAAAGTAAAACACGAATCACTGAATAAAAAGTAAAAAAAATAAAATACACTACACATATTAGGTATCGCGCGTCCGTAAAAAACAGCTCTATAAAAATATCACATGACTGAACCCCTCAGGTGAACGCCATAAAAAAACCAAAAATGGTGTAAATAAGCCATTTTGGGCACCTTACATCACTAAAAGTGTAATACAAAGCGATCAAAAAGGCATATGCCTCCCAAAATAGTACCAATCTAACCGCCATCTCATCCCGCAAAACATGAGCCCCTTCATAAAACAATTGCCCAAAAAATAAAAAACTATGCCTCTCAGACTAAAACATGATTTTTTTGTTTCAAAAATGCTTTTTAGTGTTAAATGTAAAAAATTTTTAAAAAAGTAGACATATTGGGTATCTCCACGTCCGTAAGAATCTGCTCTATAAAAATATCACATGACCTAACCCCTCAAGTAAACACTGTAAAAAAAAAAAAAAAACTTTGTCAAAAAGCCATTTTTTGTCACCTTACATCACAAAAAGTGTAATAGCAAGCGATCAAAAAGTCATATGACCCCCAAATAGTGCCAATCTAACCGCCACCTCATCCCACAAAAATTATACCCAAACTGAGACGATCGCCTAAAAACTGAAAAAAATATGGCTCTCAGACTATGGAGACACTAAAACATGTTTTTTTGTTTCAAAAGGATATTATTGTGTAAAACCAAAATAAATAAAAAAAGTATACATATTGGGTATCGTCGCGTTCGTAACGACCTGCTCTATAAAAATATAACATGATCTAACCCCTCAGGTGAACACTGTAAACATAAAAAATAAAAACGTTGTAAAAAAGTAATTTTTTGTCACCTTACATCACAAAAAGTGTAATAGCAAGTGATCAAAAAGTCATATGCACCCCAAGATAGTGCCAATCAAACCGCCATCTCATCCCGCAAAAATGAGCCCCTACATAGGACAATCGCAAAAAAAAAAAAAAAAAACTATGGCTTTCAGAATGTGGAGACACTAAAAAATAATTTTTTTTTCAAAAATGCTTTATTATGTAAAACTGAAACAAAAAACCCCAAAAAGTAGTCATATTTGGTATTGTCGCGTCAGTCAAAACCTGCTCTATAGAAATAGCACACAATCTAACCTGTCAGTTTAACAATGTAAATAACAAAAAATACAAAACTGTCCCAAAACAGCTATTTTTTTGCAAATTATCCATTTTAATCCATTTTTCCAGTAACAAAGCAAGGGTTAACAGCCAAACAAAACTCAATATTTATTCCCCTGATTCTATAGTTTGCAGAAACACCCCATATGTGGTCGTAAACTGCTGTATGGCCAAACGGCAGGGCGTAGAAGGAAGGGAACGCTATATGGTTTTTGGAAGGCGGATTTTGCTGGACTGGTTTTTTGACACCATGTCCCATTTGAAGCCCCCCTGATGCACCCCTACAGTAGAAACTCCAAAAAAGTGACCCCATTTTGGAAACTACGGGATAAGGTGGCAGTTTTGTTGGTACTATTTTAGGGTAAATATGATTTTTGGTTGCTCTATATTACACTTTTTATGATGCAAGGTTACAAAAAATTGAAATTCAGAAATTTCATCTCCATTTGCCAATAACTCTTGTGGAACACCTAAAGGGTTAACAAAGTTTGTAAAACTGGTTTTGAATACCTTGAGGGGTGTAGTTTCTTAGATAGAGTCACTTTTATGGAGTTTCTATTCTAGGGGTGCATCGGGGGCTTCAAATAGGACATGGTGTCAAAAATCCAGTCCAGCAAAATCCACCTTCCAAAAACCATATGGCGTTCCTTTCCTTCTGTGCCCTGCCGTTTGGCCATACAGCAGTTTATGACCACATATGGGGTGTTTCTGCAAACTACAGAATCAGGGCAATAAATATTGAGTTTTGTTTGGCTGTTAACCCTTGCTTTGTTACTGGAAAAAATGGATTAAAATGGAAAATTTTCCAAAAAATCGAAATTCAGAAATTTTATCTTTATTTGCCATTAACTCTTGTGGAAAACCTAAAGGGTTAATGACGTTTGTAAAATCAGTTTTGAGTTCCCTTAGGGGTGTAGTTTCTAGAATGGGGTCATTTTTGGGTGGTTTCTATTATGTAAGCCTCACAAAGTGACTTCAGACCTGAACTGGTCCCTAAAAAGTGGGTTTTAGAAAATTTCTGAAAAATGTCAAGATTTGCTAATAAACTTCTAAGCCTTGTAACATCCCCAAAAATGAAATAGCATTCCTAAAATGATCGATACATGAAGTAGACATATGGGGAATGTAAATCAATAACTTTTTTGGCAGTATTACTATGTATTCTAGAAGTAGAGAAATTGAAACTTGGAAAATTGCAAATTTTTCAAAATTTTTAGTAAATTTGGTATTTTTTATAAATAAAAATGAAATTTTTCGACTTTATTTTGCCACTGTCATTAAATACAATATGTGACGAAAAAACAATCTCAGAATGGCTTGGATAAGTAAAAGCGTTTTAAAGTTATCACCACATAAAGTGACACTAGTCAGATTTTGAAAAAATGGCCTGGTCCTTAAGGTGAAATAGGGCCGTGTCCTTAAGGGGTTAAAATATTATATCTGTCATCTAATGACATAAAAGAAAGGTTAAGGTGCCTTGTAAAAATAATATCAAATACATGTAAGTTGGCTCAGAAATTAAATAGTTATTTACAGTTACATGGGCTTGTTGCTAAAATTGAAAAACTGGCCTGCTTAAAGGGGTTGTGCGGGTTTAGAGCTGAACACGGACATACCTCCATTTTCACCTAAGCAGCCCCCTGACTTGATGCTCTCCTTTGTCCTGTGCTAGATCGTCACCGGGCTTCCTGGCAGCCCCATGGAGAGCCTGGTTTGTCACCGGAACTCCTAAAACGCCTTTGCCCTGCACAATTTAGCGCAGGGCAAAGGAGAGCATCAGAGCATGAACTGCTCCGATGCCCCTGTCAGGGAGGCTGCCTGGGTGAAAATGTATGTATGTCTGGGTTCAGCTCTGAACCCGAACAACCCCTTTAAACTGCATTTCAATGTGACAGCTTGCTTTAAACTCTGCTGTTACCGTGCTTGTTGACAGCTGCCCATAAAGGCACATGCACATGGCTTTATTATGGCTCCATGTATAAACTGTATATTAATGCCAATGACTGTCACTGACAGAGCCTTATAGAGAAAAGTCTACTACATAAAAGATAATAGTTTCTCTCCATCCTCAGATAGCATGGTGTAGGTCCACTCTAGGACCAGCCCCCTACAATAGTAAGTTAAGAATTTGCATAAATAATTGCTGCTGCTACCTGAATCCTCTCCCGCAGCTCACATGTATTTTATTCTGTCCTCATCCTGACAAGTGCAGGTTGTCTCCCCTGCATAGCCCACCTGTGTGTCCTGTTTTGTTTCTTTTCTGTTTTATCCTAAGGGGGTTTAGACGAAACAACCGTTCCTGTGAACAATCGTTCCCCAGAATCTGGCCATGTAAATGTGCCACCGATTACCGGATGAACGAGCAAATAGCTCAATCATCAGGTGACCTTGTAGTTGGCACGGGCACACCATTTATCGTTTCTGTCAGTAGATCGTGCTGTCTAAACAGTGACCTGCTGCCCAGAAACAATGATTGGCGACAATGGATCGCTATAGCAGTGGTCTCCTTCACTAAGCAAGAGCCAACTGTCAGTAAGGGACGCTTCTTCCCAACAATCGGCCGCTGCATCGGCCCGTCTAAACTCGCGTTTTGATTTTGCCTGTTCTAGGGAATTCTTTTCACCATGTTTTCCCTTTTAATCAAATACAGACCATGCTTTGTGCATTATGGCCTTTTTCCTGCATCAGATCAGGTCGTGTATTATGGATTACTTCTTATATCTTGCATTAATACAGGCCACGCATTTTGGGTTGTGTCCTGTGTTTAATACAGGCCACACATTTTGGGTTATGTGGCCTGTATTAGAGCAGAACACATTTTGGGTTGTGTCCTGCACTAATACAGGCCATGCATTTTGGGTTGTGACTTGCTCTAATACAGGCCACGCAATTTGGGTTGTGTTCTGATCTAATACAGGCCACGCATTTTGGGTTGTGTCCTGCACTTATACAGGCCATGCATTTTGGGTTGTGTCCTGCACTAATACAGGCCATGCATTTTGGGTTGTGTCCTGCACTAATACAGGCCATGCATTTTGGGTTGTGTCCTGCACTTATACAGGCCATGCATTTTGGGTTGTGTCCTGCACTAATACAGGCCATGCATTTTGGGTTGTGTCCTGCACTAATACAGGCCATGCATTTTGGGTTGTGACTTGCTCTAATACAGGCCACACATTATGGGTTGTGACTTGCTCTAATACAGGCCACATATTATGGGTTGTGTTCTGATCTTATACAGGCCACGCATTTTGTGTTGTGTCCTGCACTAATACAGGCCATGCATTTTGGATTGTGCCCTGCATCTGTGCAGGCCAATATTATGCTTTGTTCCCTTTATTAAATACACATATCTAGTGTATTGCCTGCCAGGGAGATTTTTGACTTCTGATACTTTACACACCATGCTCGCATTAGGTATGTACCAAACCTTGAGGAGTGCCTCTGGTATTATGTGTATTGCTCACCATGGGATTCCCTAGTGATTGCAATGAATGGAGACCCTCTGTTATATCTGACTGTTATCATTTGCAATATAGTGGTATGGCTCCCTGTGTTGTACTGGCTGTTGTCAGGCTGCTCTGACCATTATAATGAGCATTCTGTTTGTCTCCGGGACATAGTGGCTACCGTCCTCAGCTAGCATATGCCCAGGCCATCAATGTATGTGGCGCCATGTTTTAATATCACTCTTTTGCAGACATATCTAGGCCAATATTTATTTCCTTTATATTTATTACTCTATAATGAACAGTGCTCCTCTCATACCACACATCTGCACTTCAGATCTTTGTATTATACAAGAGGAATTCCTTATGAAAATGCATTAGATCCATTCTCTGTTTGTTACAGTTTCCCTTCAAGGAGGGTGTGTGTACTGTTTTTTACCTATGCTATATGAGAGCAAGTGTTTCCAGGAGAGCAATTCTAGAGGATTCCAAGCAGTGATATCATCTCTCCTTTCTTCAAATGGGGCTTACATTCCTGTCTTATCACATACCGGCTTATTCCTTTAATTCATTCTTTAAGGGAGTATATCATCTACAAATCAGGTATCTCATTTGGCTTCTCTCCAGTTCCTAGTACTTTTATGGAAATTGCCATTGTGGGGGTATCAACTCTCTGCCTTCTGTGCATTCATGTGGTACAGTGCTTACACTAAGCACTGTGGGTTACTCCATCAGCAACTAACACTCTCTCTACCGCTAAGTAAAGATTACTACCATCTACCAGTAAGTGAAGTGTATATTCATTCGGCCATGAATGAGCCTGGCCATCTCACTTCTGTCATAGATGCCTGCCCCTCTTTCTTCAAATTGGGCTTAAATTCCTGTCTTATCACATACCTGCTTATTCCCTTTAATTCATTATTTAAGGGAGTATATCATCTACAAATCAGGTATCTCATTTGGCTTCTCTCCAGTTCCTAGTACTTTTATAGAAATTGCCATTATGGGGGTATCAACTCTCTGCCTCCTGTGCATTCATGTGGTACAGTGCTTACACTAAGCACTGTGGGTTACTCCATCAGCAACTAACACTCTCTCTACCGCCAAGTAAAGATCACTACCATCTACCAGTAAGTGAAGTGTATATTCATTTGGCCATGAATGAGCCTGGCCATCTCACTTCTGTCATAGATGCCTGCCCCTGGCAAAGAGCCACAGAGATCTCCAGCAGCACATCCTAGGATCCTGGCATCAAATTCCTTCTATCTTCAGGTTCATGCAGAGGTATTTCCCAAGAAAGAGGACATCTTGTCAGCGCCACCTTTTGGTCAAGATCAGTCAAGATCTGATTTTATGAGGCAATATAACCAAGCCAGATATCCATCTGTGTATCTGTCTGGCTCAGTGGAATGCCTTAGAAGCATCTTAGGCAGGGTGCTGAATCTCCTTAACCTCCTTAGCTGTAATCCCGAGTGTGGCTCGGGGTTAATTTACACTTCAATCAGCGGTAACCCTTAGCCACACTCGAGATTACCATGGGTTGATTTGAGCGGGGCAGGCATGGATGCGGACAGCACACTGTCCGCATGCGCATTTCCGGAGCGCGGCGGGAACTTACGGCCGCAGCCGCTGAAGATTTTACCGCTTTGGGTACAAAATTCTTGCTGGAAAACATACCACCAGGGAGGTTAAAGAGGCTAGTCCTGTATGGTGACTTATTGGAAGTACCTTAGGGTATGAAGATTTATTGCTAATGCTCCATGGGAAATGACAAAGCAAAGAAAGAGATCCCCCTCACCAGCGTCACTAATTAGATGTGGCCCTCTATGAGTCAAGATCCGACTTTCCAACAAGCCTTGGGATTTGACAAGGGAATATAGCCAAGCAAGATATCCAACCGAATACAGCTGTCTCAGGGTGATTGCTTCTCGTCAGTATGGAGTAGGATTCTGTCTGGCTCAGCTTTGAATAGGTGACACTGGCAAGATGGTTCTCTTTCTTAGGAGATACCTCTTTGAATATTAATTTCCCATGAAGCACTGCTTATAAGTCTCCATACCCAGGAGAACTTCCAGTAAGTCTCCATACAGGACTGGTCTCCAAGGAGATCCAGTACCCTTCCTAAGCATGTTCAGGTTCAGTAAGTCAGAGTAATAATTTCTCAGTAGTCATTTTTTCTTTTTCTTTCTTTAATTGCTGAAGGAGAAGAGCCTCACAAAAGGAAATGTCCATTACAAAATCCAAGGAGTTGTTTCTACAAATATTTGGATCTCAAGGTTGAGGTCGCTTATCTGGAACAGAAGTTGCATGATCCCTGGCAAAGCATAGTCAAACTCCAAGCAGATGATTCTGAGAACAGTAGCGTTACTGAAATAGTACTTTTATCTAAGGGATGTCATCAGGGTGGAGCTCTAGCAATGGACTTGTATGGCCACTTTTCTTTCAGTTGAAGCTACCATCACCTGTTCATCCTTCCTTCATCTGGGACTTGCTCTCAGTGATACCAAAGGTCTCTTTTACAGGAAACCTGCTGCCTTTCATATCCGGCATATGATCTTCAGAAAGAATCTTCATTCTTGAGATGTCCAAAGACATATTGAGTTCAATATTCCAGAAATAAGAGGCCTTACCTCCTTTTTCACGAAGGGCTTGATCTGCCTGTTTAGCTTCCACCCGTTTGGCAGAAAAGGCCCAAATCATTCTTCAAGATTCTTCAGTACAGCCTCCTGGTCTAAACTGTCATACCATATATAACACTAAAGGCTCTATGTAAAGGCATCCAGGAGTCAGCATTTGGTTTAGATATTTTAGTACTGTTCTGCAAGACTAACTCTCACTTTCTTTTTTAGCTATTTACATCCCACTCTGTGCTGAGGACGAAGAGGAAAGAGAAAATTTGCAAATTTACTTGTAATTTTGCTTTCAGTGAGTCCGATGGCACCATATATATACCCTCCCAATAACCTTTGCAGCTTTTCATCTCTATTTATTACACAATTGTGAGCTGTGAGAGAGGTTCATATACCACCAGCAATTAAAGGGGTTATCCAATATTAATAACTGCCCCCCAATGTGCTGGGCCACTCAGAGGGAATATACTCACCTGAGTCCCTGATCCCTGCACCGCACCTGGTCCCCGCACTACCGCTGCTGATTCTCCCGTGCATGGATGAAAACATCCGGTGTCAGGAGGGAGCAGTCAATGGCAGGCGGGGACGGGTACGAGCCTCCCTAGCCTCACCCAAGATGAAACTGCCCCCCCCCCCCCGACACCGGATGTTTTCATCGGTGCATGGGGAGAAGCAGCAGCGGCAGTGCAAGGACCACCCGAAGCGGCGCAGGGAGCAGGGACCCAGGTAAGTATATTCAGCATGGGCGGCTCGGCACATGAGGGGGGAGGGCAGTTAATGATATTGGATAATCCCTTTAATTATGCTAATTCTTAATTTATTATTCTAGGTGGGTAGGTCCTAGGGTAGAGACTGGTAAAACAAATTTTATCTATTCAAGTCATGCTATGATTGAAGATTAATATGAACATGTAAGCTGCTGACAACACAATCTGCAGACTTTTTCGCAACAGGAAATGTACATGATATCTACAACATATGTAGCACTTGTAAAGTATGCTTATATAGCAATCTTGGACTTACAAGGGGATACTTTCCTTTTTCTATAATAAAATAAGGAAAAGAGGTGTACTCCCATTCTCACATCCTGACAAATAAATAACATTAACAGACCAATATGTGAAGGTGCAAAATTATTGAATATCTCTACGCAAGACCTGAGAATTCAGGTGCGACTACAGCGATGGGGAGTGGGATTGTGGGTTAAGTGAAGTCTTAATTTTCTTGTTTTGACAGATGTTTTGCTTTAACCTTATAAAGACAGATAATTAAAAAAAGAAAACAATCAGGACGAGTTTCATTAAAGATTAACCATGATGACGGAGAAAAAAGCACTAAAAGTCTCTTTCCAGGGTGCTAAACCAAGTGTGTGTATGTCGTGGTTTAAAATATCTGTCTTTATCATTTCTTATCAGTCTTCTTATTCCAGGACATCTGCTGAAAGCCTGTCATAGCTAGAAAACAGCCTGGTGCAGGCATACTTATATTAACCCCTTCCCAACTGCCCACTGGGTATATATGTCCTATCTGCACATACCCCGTACAAATAGCACGTATATACACGGGCAGGCAGAGCTTTAATCCCAGCGATTAAAGCTCCAGCTCCTGCAATCTAGCAGGAGCGGGTTGGGTCCCGGCTGACAGACAGCAGGGAGCCTGAGAAAAAGACAGGAGCAGTTTATTACCGCTTCTGCCTTCTCGAGTGCATGGTGGAGGGAGCAGGAGCCGCTTCCTCTGCTAGTCAAGGCGGTCACGTGACCTCCGCGGGTGTCTGGAGCAGGGGCAGGAGAAGAGCTGCAGGGTCTAAGAAGACCCTGATCAGATCTGCCTATGTGTCATGCCCCCACAGGGGGCTATTTTCCCCTTTAACTGGGGCTCCTGTGGAAGTATAAAAAAAATATAAAAAAAAGTCAGTGCCCTCCAGGGGAACATACTATGTGCCAAAAATATATTAAAATATAAGTAAAAATAATAATAATAATAATAATAATAAATACTAAAAACGTAAATAAATTTTTTTAAATGCAGTCGCTAACAGAAACCGTCACCACAGTCTCTCAAACTTATACATGTTATATATGAAAACGATCGTCACAAAATGGGAACCAATTCCAATAATGAATTTTTCTGTCAGTTTTAATATTTAAGAAAAAAAAAGCTATAATTAAAAAAATACTTTTTAATAATAATTAGCATTTTTCCTCCAAATTAAGCCTAAAAAAAAAAACTCAAAAAATATTCTAATAAACAGTCCTAATCTCAAGAAAAAAAAAAAACTCTAAAATTATTTTGGTAGCCAAACAAATAAAAAGCTATGGTCATTAAACCACCATGTGCAAAAATCACTAAAAGTTGCCTGGACATTCATTCTTTTTTAGGCCCGGTCATGAAAGGGTTAAATACCTTAACAATTCATAGAACATTGCATAGCATGATACATCATCTACAGCAAGCAAATAAAATATGACCATAAAATATTTTAAAATGTCCACAGGTTCTATACAGAATCCAACACAACAGATGAAAGAGTACTTTATATTAGACGGTCGAGTTCACACTTCAGTTATTTGATCAGTTATTTCCATCAGTTATTGTGAGCCTAAGGCCTCTTGCACACGAACGTATTTTTTTTTCAGTGTTTTGCGGTCCGTTTATAACGGATCCGTGGTTCCGTTTTTTGCTTCCGTTGTGTTTCCGTTTCGGTTCCGTTTTTCCATATGGCATATACAGTATACAGTAATTCCATAAAAATTGGGCTGGGCCTAACATTTTCAATAGATTGTTCAGCAAAAACGGAACGGATATGGAAGACATATGGATGCCTTTCCGTATGCTTTCCATTTTTTTTGCGGACCCATTGACTTGAATGGAGCCACTGTACATGATTTGCGGACAAGAATAGGACATGGTCTATATTTAAACGGAACAGAAAAACGGAAACGGAAGGCATACGGAGAAACTTCAGTATTTTTTGAAGACCCATTGAAGTGAATGGTTCAGTATACTGTCAGTACTGAAAAAGCTGCCAGTATACGGTCCGCAAAATACTGTCGTGTGCAAGAGGCCTAAGGGTACTTTCACACTTGCTTTGGTGCGGATCCGTCTGTTTATTTGCACAGACGGATCCGCACCTATAATGCAAACGTTTGTATCCGTTCAGAACGGATCCGTTTGCATTAAGTTTGAAGAAAAATGACGGATCCGTTTTGAATTACATTGAAAGTCAATTAGGAACGGATCCCTTTTTTAAATGCACCATATTGTGTCATTGAAAACGGATCCGTCCCCATTGACTTACATTGTAAAAAAAAGCGGATCCGTTAGGCTCCGCCTCTTCAGACAGACACCAAAATGCTGCATGCTGCGTTTTGGTGTCCGCCTCCAAAACACAATAGAAGCGGAACGGAGCCTAACTGATGCATTCTGAACGGATCCTTATCCATTCAGAATGCATTGGGGCTGAACTGATCCGTTTTGGACCGTTTGTGAGAGCCCTGAAACTGATCTCACAAACGGAATCCAAAACGCTAGTGTGAAAGTAGCCTAAACCAGGCATGAAGCCTACACAGAGGGAAGGTATAATGGAAAGATCTGCACTTGTTCTATGTTTTTGATCCGCACCTGGTTTTGACTCAGTCAGTCAAATACCCTAAAACAGGACAGTGCAATGACAGAAAATATAACACAAATGTATCATCTATATTGAGCACGATTCCTGCTTGATATATAGTGCCTTCTAAAAACGGATGATTATGTAATATATATATATTTATATACGCATGTACATCTGTGTGAGCATATTTTGTAAAATATACATTAGAAGTGTGTGTTCTATTTTTTTGTTATTTCATAGTCATGATTTTAGAGGGTTTATTTAACTCATTTGACATATTATAAACATTATCTAAAATATGTATCTATCCAGGCTTGGACTGGCCCACAGGGGTACAGGTGTATCCGCCAGTGGGCCCCTGAGCAAGGTGGGTCCCTAGTCTCCCACCCTGTGTACAAGTGGCACATAACACAGTAGACTTACTGCACTACATACATGTATTCAATGTACAGGACCTCAACCAGCCTATGTTCATATAAAAACATGTTAGATTATTTATTATATTTGAATGGTTGGGCCCCTAAAATAAATTTTATGGGTGGGCCCTAGGTACCCCAGTCCGACCCTGTATCTATTTATCTAATATCCATCTATCGATGTATCTATCTATCTATCTGTCTATCTATCTAATATCTATCTATCTATCTATCTATCTATCTAATATCTATCTAGTCTATCTATCACATCTATCTATATCTATCTATCTAAAATCTATCTATCCACTCTATCTATCTAATATCTATCTATGTCTATCTAATATCTATCTAAGTCTATCTATCTATCTATCTACCTAAAGCAGAAAACGACCACATGGCCGGCCCTTATATTACTCCTGTATGTACATATAAACAGTAAACTATAAAAAAACGGTAAGATACTATGAAATCACCTACCTGGATGGTATCTTTCCTGCTGAATGATGGAAGTACTTGACTGACTTGCTACAAAATGTACTTCAGGAAGCGCTAGATCTGAAGGCTCTGGGTCAGGAATGGAGAGGCAGAGCTTTGTGATGGTCGCTCCTTCCACCTGCAGGCTTAAAAAAACTGAACTTTAGTAGCTTATTATTAGGGTGGTTTCAAACGTAGCATCATTTTTGCTAAAAAAAAAAATAATAACTTTCTCTAGTGGCAAAAACAGCATCTTAACATTAGCTGTAAGCCTTGAGGAAATTATTACTCACATCACTTTTTGCCCTCTTCTTCACTTACGGTTTTTGGGTCTAGACATCAAAATTATTATTTTTAGTAAATTTCAATATATTTTACAGTGCAGCTGCTGGTACTGTACAGATGTGATTCACTACCCACCTCCACCATACAGTCATCAGACAATCACTCCTTCCTGAACAGGTCAACAACTTGTTAAACTCTGCTGGAAATAACAGCATTCACCTTTGCTGTCTAGCCCCTATGCCCTGAGCTAAAGCTTTTCTCTTCCTTCAGAGAAGCTGCCATCAATTCCTCTGGTTACGAAAGAAGCCGTCCCTGAGACTTTAGCCCTGCTCCTAATTACCGGAGCCCTGCCGTCACTGAGACTTTAGCCATGAGCCTAATTACCGCAGCCCTGCCGTCACTGAGACTTTAGCCATGAGCCTAATTACCGCAGCCCTGCCGTCCCTGAGACTTTAGCCATGAGCCTAATTACCGCAGCCCTGCCGTCACTGAGACTTTAGCCATGAGCCTAATTACCGCAGCCCTGCCGTCCCTGAGACTTTAGCCATGAGCCTAATTACCGCAGCCTTGCCGTCACTGAGACTTTAGCCATGAGCCTAATTACCGCAGCCCTGCCGTCACTGAGACTTTAGCCATGAGCCTAATTACCGCAGCCCTGCCGTCACTGAGACTTTAGCCATGAGCCTAATTACCGCAGCCCTGCCGTCCCTGAGACTTTAGCCATGAGCCTAATTACCGCAGCCCTGCCGTCACTGAGACTTTAGCCATGAGCCTAATTACCGCAGCCCTGCCGTCCCTGAGACTTTAGCCATGAGCCTAATTACCGCAGCCTTGCCGTCCCCGAGACTTTAGCCCTGCTCCTAATTACCGCAGCCCCGTCCTATCTCCCGTCTGTGTGAATACAATCTGC
The DNA here is from genome assembly GCA_033119425.1 of Bufotes viridis. Taxonomy (NCBI): domain Eukaryota; kingdom Metazoa; phylum Chordata; class Amphibia; order Anura; family Bufonidae; genus Bufotes; species Bufotes viridis. Next base: position 184,360,333 of record CM065593.1, on the reverse strand, counting down.
GCACAGCACAGCTACCGCACCGCCGGCTGGTGGGACCGTCCTCCCAAATACCTCGGAATGTACGAGATGTGACCCGCAGGTATCCTGAGTGGTGCGGACATGCTTCCCCGGTGCCCTGTGTGTCAGTCGCTATGCAGTCCTATACGGGATAACATCTGCTACTCCCACCCATCAGTACCTCAGCATCATTACCATGGCAACCACAGCGTGGAACTTGGCATCACTTGCATCTTCCCCAGTGCAGTGACAAGTTCCCCGGAATGTCATAAATGACCCTTTAGTGCGCCCTGATACCTACTTGGTTGCTGTGAAGATTCCGTCTTTACAACACTCTGAGAAGTCTTCTGGAAAGAAATGTGCTCTCTCTTGTGAGGAAAACTTCCCGGCTTTTCTAGGATGGACGAGTCATAACTGGTGGGGCCAAATGATTCCCATAGTCAGACGAGCGTACAGAAGAGGGTATTTGCCGTGGTGGACCTGCTGCAGCCGAGGCTGAGACGCTACTGCTTCCTTTACCGTGTGTGAACATCTCTTAAGAGAGCAGTGCTACATTTCTCCCCACGGAGGGGCAGGAATGCGAGACGTCAGCAGTGACAACATGGGAGGCTGACGTTACAAGCCTCCTCCTTCCCGCGCGTGTGAGGGACGAAGTCTCCAGTTATCTCACAGTCAGTGTGTAAGCTGAGGGGCTCCACGCTGCCATCCTCTGCCAAGAGCATTCATTCTTTAGATTACTGCCTACAAATCTCCTCAAACCAGGGGAGGGGGGATGCTTTCTTTGAAGAGATCACATTTTCCAGTTCCTAGGAGAGCTCACTGCCTCCTGGGGTTGCCCACTGTCCTGTAAACTACCAGCCTAGCTGCTATTATCACCAGGTGCTGAGTTGCTAACCAGAATTGTTTTTTTTTCTGGACAACTTATTCCAAAATCAGAGACAGCCAACATTTTTTACTGACAAATTAGAAAACCATGATGAAGATAATAAGTAATATGTGTCTATAGCTCAATATGCTGAAAACACATAATTACCAGCATTTACTATGAGCTGTAAAATTATGACTATCCCTAAAATAATCTAGTCCAGTACCACCAGCCTCAAAAATATCATGGACACAAATTTTTTTTTTCACAGACACAGAAAAAAGTAACCTATTTTTACGGACTATCCAGAAATTTCTGATGGTTGGCAACCAGTAGGCAGGTGCCAGTGTATTCATTTGTATTTTCAGTATAGATTTAAGCGAAGAATCTAAGCTGTAAAACTGGCCAGCCATACTACCAGCGATGCAACCTGTAGAAACTGGGTCGGGAGTGGGATCTGTGTTTCCATTAACTGATAAATAGCAACAATCATGAAATATAAAACTCAAAGTTTGCATAAAACAATCTAATCAGGTTTAAAATAGTTTTTAATGGAAATATTGACTCTACCCCTTCCCAACATCTGCCATTCATGTACATTTGATGTTAGGGCTTTAAAGATGGCGCCTATCTGATCGTACATTAGACCCACGATCAGATAGGAAGGGACTGCACCAGTCGGGGGAGCTGTGTTTCCCCTGCAGATCATGATCATGTGTATCAGCCCCAAATATAAATGTAAAAAAGTTTATATATATTCTGAAAACGCCCAAACTATTAAAATATAAAAGTATTTATATAAAAGCATAGTAGGTATGGGGCTTAGAATATGACAATGCAAAAAAATTTTTTCGCTGTAATAGTACTGACCCAGAGAATGAAGGGTCATTTTTGAACCACAGGGAACATCGTAAAAACAGAACCCATAAAACAATGGTGGAATTGCAATTTTTTTCCAATTCCAACCCAATTGGATTTTTTTCAGCTCCCCATGACATGATGTGCAATATTAAATGATATTAGATAGTACGATTTGTTACTCAAAAAACAAGTCCTCTTATGGCTATGTGAACGGAAAAATAAAATAGGGCTCCTGGGAGGGCAAGGAGTAAGAAACGAAAAATCGCTGCAGCAGTAAGGGGTTAAAGGGATATTCTCATTTCAGTCAAATATACAGTATTGTACAAAAGTTTTAGGCAAGTGTGGAAAAATGCTGTAAAGTAAGAAAGCTTTCAGAAATAGAAGTGTTAATTAATTTTTTTTATCAATTAACAAATTATAAATAGTGTTGAGCGAACAGTTCGAGCATCGTTCGGGTTCGTACCGAATTTTGGGGTGTCCGGGACCCGGACCCGAACCCGGACATTTTCAAAAAAGTTCGGGTTCGGGTTCGTCGTTCGGCATGTATTTTGGCGCATTTTGAAAGGCTGCAAAGCAGCCAATCAACATGCATCATACTACTTGCCCTAAGATGCCATCGCAGCCATGCCTACTATTGGCAAGGCTGTGATTGGCCAAGTGCAGCATGTGACTCAGCCTCTTTATAAGCTTGTGCGCACGTCGGGACGTGCTCACTCCCGATGTGAATAGAACAGGGATAGACGCAGCTGTTGCTAGGGCGAGAATAGGCAGGGATAATTGAATAACTGGAAGCAAATTTCTCTCCTCCACCTGTGATTCATCTGAACAACTGCAGCTGAGCTGCTTTTTTGATAGGGATTGGCTATTTTTAGAGTGGCCAGAGTGATTTTTCCATCCACATGTACCTGGGCTGACCGCCGGCCGCCATTTGCGACTTGTAGTGCTGCAGCAGAAGCTGCCACAGTGTGCATTCAAAGCTCCAAACAAGTCAGACATCTACACCTGGGATTCAGACCAATAGCGATTTAGCAGCACAGTCCAAGGCTATTTTTTTAAAGGTTGTGCAGACCATTTTGTGGCACATGTTACTGGGCTGATAGGCGGTGGCCATCTTGGGACTAGTGCTGCAGCACAATCTCTCCCAACGTCCATTAATCACTTGTAATAGTGGTCTGTGCCATAGAAATCCTACATCAGGGACTTGGGTGTGCTTGTGTCACCCCTACTAATACCAGTCCACCTGTAATCCATACAGTGAAAAGCCATAAAGTATTCCAGTGAGGGAATTTTTATTTATTTAAAAAGGCCAAGTTAGTTTATCTGGCGTTCAATATACTAGATACAGTTAGGCCTGCGTTTCATACATCTGGAATTAGCAAACTAATGTGCTGGGGTTGGGAAAACATATATGTACCCATACTAGAATCTGTCAAAGAAAGCGGTACTCACATATAACAGTCATTCCATCTGTAATCCATACAGTCAAAAGACTGAAAGTATTCCAGTGAGGGAATTTTTTATTTAAAAAGGCCAAGTTAGTTTATCTGGCGTTCAATATACTAGATACAGTTAGGCCTGCGTTTCATACATCTGGAATTAGCAAACTAATGTGCTGGGGTTGGGAAAACATATATGTACCCATACTAGAATCTGTCAAAGAAAGCGGTACTCACATATAACAGTCATTCCATCTGTAATCCATACAGTCAAAAGACTGAAAGTATTCCAGTGAGGGAATTTTTTATTTAAAAAGGCCAAGTTAGTTTATCTGGCGTTCAATATACTAGATACAGTTAGGCCTGCGTTTCATACATCTGGAATTAGCAAACTAATGTGCTGGGGTTGGGAAAACATATATGTACCCATACTAGAATCTGTCAAAGAAAGCGGTACTCACATATAACAGTCATTCCATCTGTAATCCATACAGTCAAAAGACTGAAAGTATTCCAGTGAGGGAATTTTTTTATTTAAAAAGGCCAAGTTAGTTTATCTGGCGTTCAATATACTAGATACAGTTAGGCCTGCGTTTCATACATCTGGAATTAGCAAACTAATGTGCTGGGGTTGGGAAAACATATATGTACCCATACTAGAATCTGTCAAAGAAAGCGGTACTCACATATAACAGTCATTCCATCTGTAATCCATACAGTCAAAAGACTGAAAGTATTCCAGTGAGGGAATTTTTTTTTATTTAAAAAGGCCAAGTTAGTTTATCTGGCGTTCAATATACTAGATACAGTTAGGCCTGCGTTTCATACATCTGGAATTAGCAAACTAATGTGCTGGGGTTGGGAAAACATATATGTACCCATACTAGAATCTGTCAAAGAAAGCGGTACTCACATATAACAGTCATTCCATCTGTAATCCATACAGTCAAAAGACTGAAAGTACTCCAGTGAGGGAATTTTTTTATTTAAAAAGGCCAAGTTAGTTTATCTGGCGTTCAATATACTAGATACAGTTAGGCCTGCGTTTCATACATCTGGAATTAGCAAACTAATGTGCTGGGGTTGGGAAAACATATATGTACCCATACTAGAATCTGTCAAAGAAAGCGGTACTCACATATAACAGTCATTCCATCTGTAATCCATACAGTCAAAAGACTGAAAGTATTCCAGTGAGGGAATTTTTTTATTTAAAAAGGCCAAGTTAGTTTATCTGGCGTTCAATATACTAGATACAGTTAGGCCTGCGTTTCATACATCTGGAATTAGCAAACTAATGTGCTGGGGTTGGGAAAACATATATGTACCCATACTAGAATCTGTCAAAGAAAGCGGTACTCACATATAACAGTCATTCCATCTGTAATCCATACAGTCAAAAGACTGAAAGTATTCCAGTGAGGGAATTTTTTTATTTAAAAAGGCCAAGTTAGTTTATCTGGCGTTCAATATACTAGATACAGTTAGGCCTGCGTTTCATACATCTGGAATTAGCAAACTAATGTGCTGGGGTTGGGAAAACATATATGTACCCATACTAGAATCTGTCAAAGAAAGCGGTACTCACATATAACAGTCATTCCATCTGTAATCCATACAGTCAAAAGACTGAAAGTATTCCAGTGAGGGAATTTTTTTATTTAAAAAGGCCAAGTTAGTTTATCTGGCGTTCAATATACTAGATACAGTTAGGCCTGCGTTTCATACATCTGGAATTAGCAAATTAATGTGCTGGGGTTGGGAAAACATATATGTACCCATACTAGAATCTGTCAAAGAAAGCGGTACTCACATATAACAGTCATTCCATCTGTAATCCATACAGTCAAAAGACTGAAAGTATTCCAGTGAGGGAATTTTTTTATTTAAAAAGGCCAAGTTAGTTTATCTGGCGTTCAATATACTAGATACAGTTGGGCCTGCGTTTCATACATCTGGAATGGTTGAACATGGTTGAACAGTATGTCTGCACACCCTCCACATCCTGACGGATGGTTCGGCCCCATTCAACTACTGGGTTTCGAAATTGTCCACGTGGCCAGAGTTAGCATGTTATGCCTTGGAGGTGCTTTCCTGCCCGGCGGCCAGCGTTTTATCTGAGCGCGTATTCAGCACGGCAGGGGCGTCATTACTGACAAGCGCAGCCGCCTGTCCACAGCCAACGTGGACAAGCTGACCTTCATAAAGATGAACCAGGCATGGATCCCACAGGACCTGTCCCTCCCTTGTGCAGAGTAGTCCTTATTAACTGCCTAAAACATGTCTTGTTGTGCTACGGGCCACTTCTTTATTTGATACAAATTTTATGAAACCCACAGTTGAATGAAACTCTTCTCTGTCTGGGCGCCGGGGCCTAACCAGATGAAAGTGGCCGGTTAAACTAACGGGTGACATGAAGCTATAACCTCTGCCATGCTACCTCTGTCTTCTGTCTGGGTGCTGAGGCCTAAGTCAAATAAAGCGGTCTTCTGCTGTGCTGGGGATATGAAGCTAATCTCTGACCTCTCTCCTCTGTCTGGGTCCAAAGGCCTAAATCACTGAAAGAGGCCTTCTCCTGTGGTGTGTGATATGATGCCAGAATATGTGCTGTGGGGCCTCTCTCCTCTTCCTGGGTGCAGGGGTCAAATAAACTAAATTGTGGCCTACTCCTGTGGTGGTTGATATGATGCCTGATTCTCTGATGTGGAACCTCTCTCCTCTGTTTGGGTGAAGGGGTCAAAGTAACTAAATGGTGGCTTCTCCTGTGGTGGCTGATATGATGCCAGAATATGTGCTGTGGGGCCTCTCTCCTCTTCCTGGGTGCAGGGGTCAAAGTAACTCAATGGTGGCTTCTCCTGTGGTGGCTGATATGATGCCAGAATATGTGCTGTGGTGCCTCTCTCCTCTTCCTGGGTGCAGGAGTCAAAGTAACTCAATGGTGGCTTCTCCTGTGGTGGCTGATATGATGCCAGAATATGTGCTGTGGGGCCTCTCTCCTCTTCCTGGGTGCAGGGGTCAAAGTAACTCAATGGTGGCTTCTCCTGTGGTGGCTGATATGATGCCAGAATATGTGCTGTGGTGCCTCTCTCCTCTTCCTGGGTGCAGGGGTCAAAGTAACTCAATGGTGGCTTCTCCTGTGATGGCTGATATGATGCCAGAATATGTGCTGTGGTGCCTCTCTCCTCTTCCTGGGTGCGGGGGTCAAAGTAACTCAATGGTGGCTTCTCCTGTGGTGGCTGATATGATGCCAGAATATGTGCTGTGGTGCCTCTCTCCTCTTCCTGGGTGCGGGGGTCAAAGTAACTCAATGGTGGCTTCTCCTGTGGTGGTTAGTATGATGCCAGAATATGTGCTGTGGGGCCTCTCTCCTCTTCCTGGGTGCAGGGGTCAAAGTAACTCAATGGTGGCTTCTCCTGTGGTGGCCGATATGATGCCAGAATATGTGCTGTGGGGCCTCTCTCCTCTTCCTGGGTGCAGGGGTCAAAGTAACTCAATGGTGGCTTCTCCTGTGGTGGCTGATATGATGCCAGAATATGTGCTGTGGGGCCTCTCTCCTCTTCCTGGGTGCAGGGGTCAAAGTAACTCAATGGTGGCTTCTCCTGTGGTGGTTAGTATGATGCCAGAATATGTGCTGTGGGGCCTCTCTCCTCTTCCTGGGTGCAGGGGTCAAAGTAACTCAATGGTGGCTTCTCCTGTGGTGGTTAGTATGATGCCAGAATATGTGCTGTGGGGCCTCTCTCCTCTTCCTGGGTGCAGGGGTCAAAGTAACTCAATGGTGGCTTCTCCTGTGGTGGCTGATATGATGCCAGAATATGTGCTGTGGTGCCTCTCTCCTCTTCCTGGGTGCAGGGGTCAAAGTAACTCAATGGTGGCTTCTCCTGTGGTGGCTGATATGATGCCAGAATATGTGCTGTGGTGCCTCTCTCCTCTTCCTGGGTGCGGGGTCAAAGTAACTCAATGGTGGCTTCTCCTGTGGTGGTTAGTATGATGCCAGAATATGTGCTGTGGGGCCTCTCTCCTCTTCCTGGGTGCAGGGGTCAAAGTAACTCAATGGTGGCTTCTCCTGTGGTGGCTGATATGATGCCAGAATATGTGCTGTGGGGCCTCTCTCCTCTTCCTGGGTGCAGGGGTCAAAGTAACTCAATGGTGGCTTCTCCTGTGGTGGTTAGTATGATGCCAGAATATGTGCTGTGGTGCCTCTCTCCTCTTCCTGGGTGCAGGGGTCAAAGTAACTCAATGGTGGCTTCTCCTGTGGTGGCTGATATGATGCCAGAATATGTGCTGTGGTGCCTCTCTCCTCTGTCTGGGTCCAAAGGCCTAAATCACTGAAAGAGGCCTTCTCCTGTGGTGTGTGATATGATGCCTGAATATGTGCTGTGGTGCCTCTCTCCTCTTCCTGGGTGCGGGGTCAAAGTAACTCAATGGTGGCTTCTCCTGTGGTGGCTGATATGATGCCAGAATATGTGCTGTGGGGCCTCTCTCCTCTTCCTGGGTGCAGGGGTCAAAGTAACTCAATGGTGGCTTCTCCTGTGGTGGTTAGTATGATGCCAGAATATGTGCTGTGGGGCCTCTCTCCTCTTCCTGGGTGCAGGGTCAAAGTAACTAAATGGTGGCTTCTCCTGTGGTGGCTGATATGATGCCAGAATATGTGCTGTGGGGCCTCTCTCCTCTTCCTGGGTGCAGGGGTCAAAGTAACTAAATGGTGGCTTCTCCTGTGGTGGTTGATATGATGCCTGATTCTCTGCTGTGAAACCTCTCTCCTCCATCTGGGTGTAGGGGTCAAAGTCTTTCAAAGTTGCCTTCTCCTGTGCTGATTGATATAAAGCTGATGGTTGTGCCATCTGACATGGTTGCCAGGGTCTGATTCAATGGGGGCCTACTCCTGTGGTGGGTGATCTAAATGCCTGATTCTCTGCTGTGAAACCTCTCTCCTCCGTCTGGGTGTAGGGGTCAAAGTCTTTCAAAGTCGCCTTCTCCTGTGCTGATTGATATGAAGCTGATGGTTGTGCCATCTGACATGGTTGCCGGGGTCCCATTAAATTGGGGCCTACTCCTGTGGTGGGTGATCTAAATGCCTGATTCTCTGCTTTGAAACCTCTCTCCTCCGTCCGGGTGTAGGGGTCAAAGTCTGTCAAAGTCGCCTTCTCCTGTGCTGATTGATATAAAGCTTATGCTTGTGCCATCTGACATGGTTGCCGGGGTCTGATTCAATGGTGGCCTACTCCTGTGGTGGGTGATCTAAATGCCTGATTCTCTGCTGTGTAACCTCTCTCCTCCGTCTGGGTGTAGGGGTCAAAGTAACTAAATGGTGGCCTACTCCTGTGGTGGGTGATATGATGCCTGGTTCTCTGCTGTGGGACCTCTCTCCTTTGTCTGGGTGCTGTGGTCAAAATAATAGTAAGTGACCTTCTCCATTGGTGGGTGACTTGAAGCCTGATTCTGTGCTATGGGACCTCACTCCAATTAATATTGTTTAATTTTTATTTATTTTATGTTAACTCATCATTTCCCTATCTACATTTGTTTGCAGGGGATTTAACTACATTTTGCTACCTTTTGCAGCCCTCTAGCCCTTTCCGGGTGTGTTTTACAGCCTTTTTAGTGCCCAAAAGTTCGGGTCCCCATTGACTTCTATGGGGTTCGGGTTCGGGATGAAGTTCGGGTCGAGTTCGGATCCCGAACCCGAACATTTTTCGAAAGTTCGGCCGAACTCGTCGAACCCGAACATCCAGGTGTTCGCTCAACTCTAATTATAAAGTGAAGTAACAGATAGAAATATAAATGAAATCAATATTTGGTTGACCACTCTTTGCCTTCAAAACAGTATCAATTCTTCTAGATACATTTGCACACAGGTTTTGAAGGAACTCAGCAGGAAGGTTGTTCCAGACATCTTGGAGAATTACCCACCCATCTTCTGTGGATTTAGGCTTGCTCAAATCCTTCTGTCTTCCACTGGGTTCAGACCTGAGCGTTTTGAAGCCTAGCGTTTTCTGAGCGTTCAAGACGGGCGTTAACGCGCGTTTTTCAAGCGTTTTGGTAAATAGTGTAGGCGCGTTTGACGCGCGTTTATGTGATTGACTGCATAGTTGGCCAATGACCAAACAGCCCTCGCTATATATAGTTTGGCCAATCTGAGTGCTTTAGAGGTGTGAAATTCCATGGTGGCTGAGCCAGCATGTTGCAAACTTTGAAAAACGCGCGTCCATAGGCGCATTTTACGCTGCACAAACGCCCGAACAACACGCGCATCGCGTTTCCCATTGAAGTATATTGGCACCAAACGCTCGAAAAACGCCCGAATTAACGCGAACATACTTGCTTATGCGTCGGACGTTTTTAGGCGCGTTCGAACTCGCATAAAAACGTGCAAGTGTGAACCACCCCCATTGGAATGCATGGATCCTGTACTGTTGTGCGTTTTTTTGTGCGTTCGAACGCGGCGTTTTACGCGAAAGTGTGAACTGAGTGTTCATGTATTTACAGACAAAGCCAGTCAAATACCTTCCTAATGAAAGTATCGACCTGCATTTCTCAGCATTGGACACTATTAACCCCTTAAGGACCGGGCTCATTTTCACCTTAGGACCAGGCCATTTTTTGCAAATCTGACCAGTGTCACTTTATGTGGTGATAACTTTAAAGCGCTTTTTCTTATCCAGGCCATTCTGAGATTGTTTATAAAAAAATATCAAATTTACCAAAAAGTTGGAAAAATTAGCAATATTCCAAGTTTCAATTTCTCTACTTCTATAATACATAGTAATACCGCCCAAAAAAGTTATTGATTTACATTCCCCATATGTCTACTTCATGTATCGATCATTTTGGGAATGCCATTTTATTTTTTGGGGACGTTACAAGGCTTAGAAGTTTAGAAGCAAATCTTGAAATTTTTCAGAAATTTTCAAAAACCCACTTTTTAGGGACCAGTTCAGGTCTGAAGTCACTTTGTCAGGCTTACATAATAGAAACCATCCAAAAATGACCCCATTCTAGAAACTACACCCCTCAAGGTATTCAAAACTGATTTTACAAACGTCATTAACCCTTTAGGTTTTCCACAAGAGTTAATGGCAAATGGAGATAACATTTGAGAATTTCGATTTTTTGGAAAATTTTCCGTTTGAATCCATTTTTTCCAGTAACAAAGCAAGGGTTAACAGCCAAACAAAACTCAATTTTTATTGCCCCGATTCTGTAGTTTTCAGAAACACCCCATATGTGGGCGTAAACAGCTGTATGGCCAAACAGCAGAGCACAGAAGTAAGGGAACGCCATATGGTTTTTGGAAGGCGGATTTTGCTGGACTGGATTTTTGACACCATGTCCCATTTGAAGCCCCCCGATGCACCCCTAGAGTAGAATCTCCAAAAAAGTGACTCGATCTAAGAAACTACACCCCTCAAGGTATTCAAAACTGATTTTACAAACTTTGTTAACCCTTTAGGTGTTCCACAAGAGCAAATGGAGATGAAATTTCAGAATTTCTATTTTTGTTACCTTGCCTCAAAAAAGTGTAATATAGAGCAACCAAAAATCATATTTACCCTAAAATAATACAAACAAAACTGCCACCTTATCCCGTACTTTCCAAAATGGGGTCACTTTTTTGGAGTTTCCACTGTAGGGGTGCATCAGGGGGCTTTAAATGGGACATGGTGTCAAATAACCAGTCCAGCAAAATCTATCTTCCAAAAACCATATGGCGTTCCCTTCCTTCTGTGCCCTGCCGTTTGGCCATACAGCAGTTTACGACCACATATTGGGTGTTTCTGCAAACTAGAGAATCGGGGCAATATATATTGAGTTTTGTTTGGCTGTTAACCCTTGCTTTGTTACTGGAAAAATTGATTAAAATGGAAAATTTGCAAAAAATAGCTATTTTCGGACCGTTTTATTTTTTGTTATTTACATCGTTGAACTGACAGGTTAGATTGTGTGCTATTTCTATAGAGCAGGTTGCTACGGACGCGGCAATACCAAATATGGCTACTTTTTGGGGGTTTTGTTTCAGTTTTACATAATACAGCATTTTTGAAAAAATGATTTTTTAGTGTCTTCACATTCTGAAAGCCATATATTTTTTTATTTTTTGGGCGACTGTCTTATGTAGGGGCTTATTTTTTGCGGGATGAGATGGCGGTTTGATTGGAACTATCTTGGGGTGCATATGACATTTTGGTCGCTTGCTATTACACTTTTTGTGATGTAAGATGACAAAAATGGCTCTTGACACCGTATTTATTTATTTTTTTGTGTTCACCTGAGGGGTTCGGTGATGTGTTATTTTTATAGAGCAGGTTGCGACGGACGTGCTGATACCAAATATGTATACTTTTTATTTATTTATTTAAGTTTTACACAATATTATTATTTTTAAAACAAAACAAATCATGTTTTAGTGTCTCCATAGTCTGAGAGCCCTTTTTTTTTTTTTTTTTGGGGTGATTGTCCTATGTGGGGTATCATTTTTTGCGGGATGAGATGACGGTTTGATTGGGACTATTTTTGGGTGCATATAACTTTTGATCGCTTGCTATTACAGTTTTTGAGATGTGAGGTGACAAAAATGTTTTTTTTTTACATTGTTTTTATTTTATTTTTTTAACAGTATTTACCTGAGGGATTAGATAATGTGATATTTTTATAGAGCAGGTTTTTACGGACGCGGCGATACATAATATGTATACTTTTTATTTATTTATTTTACTTTAACACAATAATAGCATTTTAGAAAAAAAAAATTATGTTTTAGTGTCTCCATAGTCTGAGAGCCATATTTTTTTTTTTTGGGCGATTGTCCTATATAAGGACTCATTTTTTGCGGGATGAGATGGCGGTTTTATTTGTACTATTTTGGGAGGCATACGCCTTTTTGATCACTTGGTATTACACTTTTTGTGATGCAAGGTGACAAAAAATTGCTTTTTTACACCATTTCTTTGTGTTTTTTTTTTACGGTATTTGTGTGAGGGGTTAGGTCATGTGATATTTTTATAGAGGAGATTTTTACGGACGCGGCGATACCTAATATGTGTAGTTTATTTGTTTTTTTTTAATTTTTATTCAGTGATATGTATTTTTGACATTTTTTTGACCCAGACCCACTTGGTTCTTGTAGATCCAGTGGATCTGGTGTCTATATAATACAGAACAGTACACTATATAGTGCACTGCACTGTATTTTTTTACTTTTCACAGTCTGGTCAGACTTCTGCCTTTAGCAGAAGTCTGACCAGAGTTACATACCATGGCAAGCAGGACGCTTCTGAAAGCGTCCTGCTGCCATGGTAGCTCATCACCCGCTGCCATTACAGAGCAGCGGGTGATGGGAAGAGAGGTGAGCTCCCTCCCTCTACTTTCTCTCCTGTCGGGGGCTGCAAAGGTACGGCAGCCCTCGATGGGAGAGGGAGGGAGCTCCCTCCATGTTAACACCTTCTATACCGCGGTCCGTACGGACCGCGGTATAGAAGGGTTAAACTGCTGACATCTGCAGCACAGATGTCAGCAGTTTATAGCAGGGGTCAGCAATGTGCTGACCCCTGCTATACCCACTAGACACCAGGGAAATGGATTGAAAGGAGGCGGGCGGGGGATCGCCCACCCGCATCACCGCCCGCAATCCCCCCCCCCTGCACCGCCCGGGGGGACAATAAGATGGCGGGGTGCAGGGGGGGGGTTAAAATTTAACATTGGGGGCATATTTTAGTCTCTGATCCCCGCGGTCACAGACCGCGGGGATCAGAGATCACACATAGCGCAGCAAACCGCAGGTCTCCGGTTTGCTGCGATCGCTGACATAGGGGGGTCACAGGACACCCCTGGGCATTGTGCCAAGATGCCTGCTGATTGATTTCAGCAGGCATCTTGTTCCGATCACCGCCACGTGCGCAGCGGTGATCGGAACTTCTCAGGGCGTACATGTACGCCCTTGGTCCTTAAGTACCAGGACGCAAGGGCGTACATGTACGCCCTTCGTCCTTAAGGGGTTAATCCTGATCGAATCCCCAACTTCATTTGCTGAAATGCAGCCCCAAACCAGCAAGGAACCACCACCACACTTGACTGTTGCCTGCAGACACTTACCCTAGGTACACACCTAAGCGTTTTTCAGCGCGTTCAAACGCGCTGTAAAACGCACAACATGTGGTAAGCCATGTTTCCCTATGGGCATGGTTCACATTTGGGCGTTTTACAGCGCGTTTGAACGCGCTGAAAAGCGCCAAACGCTGTCGCTTCTGCAAGAGCTTCTTTTGGGCGTTTTTACGCGCCTATCGACCATCCTGAAATAGGGGAGAATCACTGAAACGCGCGTATGATGCGCGTTTCTTAGTTACGAAAACGCGCATCCAAAAACGCGCGTAAAACGCGCGTCATACGCGCGATTCAGAAACGCTTAGGTGTGTTCCCAGCCTTAGGCAAACAAACTGCCTTGCTTTTTCTCAACCTTAGTTCCTAGTTTTCATGCATAGTTGAGTTTCTTGGCTTTGTTTCCACATAAAAAATATAGCTTTTTGGCCACAATTCTACAATAAAGACTTCTCCTAACCCTACTGATGTACTGAGGTCCTACTGGTTTCTGCTAGTTCTTGCACTGCTGGACATCTTCTCATTTCGAAGTAAAATAAGCATGATGTGTCTTTCACCTGCTGCACTAAGTTTTTAGCAAATGGAGTTTCTTCAAAAACTGTGTGCAAGTGTACCTGGAGGAATTGATGCTGTTTTGAAGCAAAGACTGGTCACATCAAATATTGATTTCATTTACTCTTTTGTTCATTCACTTTTGTACATTCAATTTTAATTGATAAAATAAATGAGCACTTCTAATTTTGAAATCTTTCTTACTTTGCAGCATTTTTTCCACACCAGCTTAAAACTTTACAATACTGTACATAGCAAATGTGTTTGTTCAGAGTGTCCAATGTACCCTTGTCAAAAATCTGTCTACAAAGTGGTGCAAATTGCACAATTTGGCACATCTAGGGTTTCTACACTTTTTTCCAACGTTTTCAAAAAGAGGGTGGGGCTTACGATGAGCCATTTTCCTCCACAATTCTGGCGTAAAAATCTGTCTCAAAGTAAGCCAACCAATAGTCAATAGTTGGTATAGAGTCAGAGAAAAGTGCCTATCCCTGCACCAAATTTATCATCTAGACCAGGGGTCCTCAAACTACGGCCCGCGGGCCACATGCGGCCCGTCGAGGACACTGATCTGGCCCGCCGATAGTTTTTGCCGTTTCTCACGGCTCAGCAGGATGCCGCCACCTCCTCCCAGGTGAGACGCGAAGGGGCTGCGGCGGACGAAGAGAGGGACTGACAGTGTAGCGTGGCCGAGCTCTGTCTGGTCCGCAGTACAGGAACTTTTGTTTCCTGTATCCTGTACCTGGCCGGACTGACAGGAAGTGCTCACTTAGTGTGCGCTTCCTATCAGTCCGGCTGGGTACAGGAAACAAATGCTCCTGTACCGCGGATCTCACAGAGCTCGGCCACGCTATACTAGGGGAGTATGGAGGGGGGGGGGGAATGAGTATACCAATGTGACAAGGGAGGGGGGTGGGGGAAATGAGTGTGACAAGGTGATGAGGGAGGGAACGGTGCTGAGAAAGAGAGTGACAAGGGAGGTAGGGGGGCTGAGAAATGAGAGTGACAAGGGAGGGAGGAGGGGCTGAGAAATGAGAGTGACAAGGGAGGGTGGAGGGGCTGAGAAATGAGAGTGACAAGGGAGGGAGGAGGATCTGAGAAATGAGAGTGACAAGGGAGGGAGGGTCTGAGAAATGAGAGTGACAAGGGAGGGATTGACCTGAGAAATGAGAGTGACAAGGGAGGGTCTGAGAAATGAGAGTGACAAGGGAGGGAGGGGTTTGAGAAATGAGAGTGACAAGGGAGGGAGGGTCTGAGAAATGAGAGTGACAAGGGAGGAAGGGTCTGAGAAATGAGAGTGACAAGGGAGGGAGGGTCTGAGAAATGAGAGTGACAAGGGAGGAAGGGTCTGAGAAATGAGAGTGACAAGGGAGGGAGAAGGGTGAGAAAGAGAGTGACAAGGGAGGGGGTGAATGAGAGTGACAAGAAGGGGGGGAGAAAAACAAGTTGATGCAACAGCCCCGCACCAGCCGCAGATCCAATCAGCCAGAAAATAAGTAGAAATCAAATAGCGGTGACAGCAACTCCCATTACTTCATCTTTATTGTCAAGCTTTACAAAGACTGTTGCACAGCCGAAATGTTGCAATTTTTTGGTATGCTGTGAAGTCTTCAATAAAGATGAAGTAATGGGAGATGCTGCCACCGCTATTTGATTTCTAAGAAGGGGGAGAGAAGGGGGATGAGAAAGAGTGACAAGGGAGGTGAGGGGGGATTGACATCCGTCACACACACATAATGCACCCCTTACAGACACAGAAAAACCCCTTGCAGCCCTTACACACGTTCAGAAACACACAATACATACCTGATACACAAACACAAACTAGTCACTAGCAGTGACAAATATGGAACCGGACATTGACCATCTGATTAACCAAAAGCAGGCCCACAGTTCCCATTGAAATATTGGTAAGTCTGTTTATTTAACTCTACAAATTCTTCATTTTATTTATATTGTTTTTGTTACCTTTTTGTTTTTTCACATCTAAATAAGATATGTACAGTGTGCATAGGAATTTGCTCATAGTTAAACTATAGTCCGGCCCTTCAACGGTCTGAGGGACAGTGAACTGGCCTCCTGTTTAACCCCTTAAGGACACGGCCCTATTTCACCTTAAGGACCAGGCCATTTTTTCTAAATCTGACCAGTGTAACTTTATGTGGTGATAACTTTGAAACACTTTTGCTTATCAAGGCCATTCTGAGATAGTTTTTTCGTCACATATTGTACTTCATGACAGTGGTAAAATGAAGTCGAAAAATTTAATTTTTATTTATAAAAAAATACCAAATTTACCAAAAATTTAGAAAAATTTGCAATTTTCCAAGTTTCAATTTGTCTACTTCTATAATACATAGTAATACCGCCAAAAAAAGTTATTGATTTACATTCCCCATACATCTACTTCATGTATCGATCATTTTGGGAATGCCAATTCATTTTTTGGGGACGTTACAAGGCTTAGAAGTTTAAAAGCAAATCTTGAATTTTTTCTGAAATTTTCAAAAACCCACTTTTTAGGGACCAGTTCAGGTCTGAAGTCAGATTGTGAGGCTTACATAATAGAAACCACCCAAAAATGACCCCATTCTAGAAACTACACCCCTGAAGGTATTCAAAACTGATTTTAGAAACGTCATTAACCCTTTAGGTTTTCCACAAAAGTTAATGGCAAATGGAGAAAAAATTTCAGAATTTCTATTTTTTGGAAAATTCTTAATTTGAATCCATTTTTTCCAGTAACAAAGCAAGGGTTAATAGCCAAACAAAACCTAATATTTATTCCCCAATTCTGTAGTTTGCACGAACACCCAATATGTGGTCGTAAACTGCTGTATGGCCAAACTGCAGGGCGCAGAAGGAAAGGACCGCCATATGGTTTTTGGAAGGTGGATTTTGCTGGACTGGTTTTTGACACCATGTCCCATTTGAAGCCCCCGATGCACCCCTAGAGTAGAAACTCCATAAAAGTGACTCCATCTAAGAAACTACACCCCTCAAGGTATTCAAAACCAGTTTTACAAACTTTGTTAACCCTTTAGGGGTTCCACAAGCGTTATTGGCAAATGGAGATGAAATTTCAGAATTTCTATTTTTGTTACCTTGCCTCAAAAAAAGTGTAATATAGAGCAAGCAAAAATCATATTTACCCTAAAATAATACAAACAAAACTGCCACCTCATCCCGTAGTTTCCAAAATGGGGTCACTTTTTTGGAGTTTCTACTGTAGGGGTGCATCAGGGGGGCTTCAAATGGGACATAGTGTCAAAAAACCAGTCCAGCAAAATCTGCTTTCCAAAAACCATATGGCGTTCCCTTCCTTCTGTGCCCTGCCGTTTGGCCATACAGCAGTTTACGACCACATATGGGGTGTTTATGCAAACAAGAGAATCAGGTCAATAAATATTGAGTTTTGTTTGGCTGTTAACCCTTGCTTTGTTACTGGAAAAATTGATTTTGATATTTTTGTTATTTACATCATTGAACTGACAGGTTAGATTGTGTGCTATTTCTATAGAGCAGGTTGTTACACACGCGAAAATACCAAATATGACTACTTATTGGGGTTTTTTGTTTCAGTTTTACATAATAAAGCATTTTTGAAAAAATTATTTTTTAGTGTCTCCACATTCTGAAAGCCATAGCTTATTTTTTATTTTTGGGCGACTGTCTTATGTAGGGGCTCATTTTTTACGGGATGAGATGGCGGTTTGATTGGCACTATCTTGGGGTGCATATGACATTTTGGTCGCTTGCTATTACACTTTTAGTGATGTAAGGTGACAAAAATGGCTTTTGACACTGCATTTTTTTTTTTTTGCTGTGTTCAGCTGAGGGGTTAGGTCATGTGTTATTTTTATAGATCAGGTTGTGACGGACGCGGCGATACATAATATGTATACTTTTAATTTATTTATATAAGTTTTACACAATAATATCATTTTTTAAAACAAAAAAATCATGTTTTAGTGTCTCCATAGTTTGAGAGCCATATTTTTTTTTTTGGGTGATTGTCCTATGTAGGAGCTAATTTTTTGCTGGATGAGATGGCGGTACGAATGGTACTATCTTGGGGTGCATATTACTTTTTGATCGCTTGCTATTACACTTTTTGTGATGTAAGGTGACAAAAAAATGGCTTTTTTGACAACGTTTTTATTTTTTATGTTTACGGCGTTCACCTGAGGGGTTAGGTCATGTTATATTTTTATAGAGCAGGTCCTTACGGACGCAGCAATACATAATATGTATACCTTTTTTTATTTATTTTGGTTTTACACAATAATATCCTTTTTGAAACAAAAAAAAAACATGTTTTATTGTCTCCATAGTCTGAGAGCCATATATTTTTCAGTTTTTAGGCAATTGTCTCAGGTTGGGTATAATTTTTGCAGAATGAGGTGACGGTTAGATTGGCACTATTTGGGGGGTCATATGACTTTTTGAACGCTTGCTATTACACTTTTTGTGATGTAAGGTGCCAAAAATGGCTTTTTGACAAAGTTTTTATTAATTTTTTTTACAGTGTTTACTTGAGGGGTTAAGTCATGTGATATTTTTATAGAGCAGATTCTTACGGACGTGGAGATACCCAATATGTCTACTTGTTAGTTTTTTTTTACATTTAACCAGGGCTGTGGAGTCGGTAGATAAATTTTCCGACTCCGACTCCTCAGATTTTGAAACTTCCGACTCCGACTCCTCGACTTCGACTCCTCTGTATTTAATATGCAAATACAAAGCTGTTCCACCAAGTTCTTCTAATCTCCTCTAGCACAGAGAGGTAGTTGAGCAGAAGCTGCTGCCTTCTCCTTTGTGTGCTGATCTTCTGCTGAAGATAGAGCAGTGGGAGGATCCAGGAAGGGGTAGGGGAAGGGGCATTTATTTTAAAACATGATTTTCCTAGTAGAATCCCATAGTCATGTTTAAAATTTAAGCTAACAATCTGAGTTTACATGTTTTATAGCCTTAGCTGAATGATAGCAGTTTTTCAAATGGTTTACAGCTTCAGTCTTGAACTATTGACTATCCATTCCCTTCACTTATACAAGTGTCTCCAGTCCTTAATCAGTTATCAGTGAGAGGCTAGGATAACCATGGGTTCCCTGTAACAGCAGACCACAAGACAATGGAAAGTGTAAGTATTGCCGCTCCTTAAAGGGACACTGACAGCTAAAGATATATATATATACTGGTATTCATCAGAGAATTAGGAATAAAACTATACTAATGTTACCCCCAGTTAAGCTGTACTTGTGTTTAAAAAACATTTTAATCTGTATGCAAATTCACTATCTTTGTGCCCAATGGGGCAGCGTCTCCTGCGGCTTTGTGCACAGCCGCGCCCGAAGTACAGCTTCCCAGCGCTGTTCCCCTCGTTATTATTTACTGCACTGGCCTTTTTTTTCAGGCTAGCTGAACGCTGAATTCCTGCGCAGGCGCACGTGTAGAGTGCTGGCAGCAGCCTCGTCTGGCTATGCTGAGGCTGTGCCAGCTTTTTCTCTTCCTCCTCGTCCTGTCTAGTGCTGCCAGTACTCTACATGTGCGCCTGCCCCCTTGGGCACAAAGGTAGAGAATTTGCATATTGATTAAAACGTTTTTAAACACAAGTAAACCTCAACTGGGGGTAACAGTCGTCTAGTTGTATTCCTAATCCTCTGATGAATACCAGCAGATATATCTTTAGCCGGTAAATCAGCCTGTCAGTGTCCCTTTAACTGCATAGTAAAGCATATGAAAAGCATGCTTCTTCACGGTCACTTAACGTCTTTGTTTAGCGGTAACGTGACGCACTGCATGCATTGGCCTTTATTCTTACAGTAGAGAAGTAATTAATTATAACTTTATCTGAATTGGGACATTTAAACTTGCTTTTTTTTATTCCAATTTTTTTTAATTCCAATTTAAATCTAGTAGGAGTCGGAGTCGGAGTCGGTCCATTTTTTGCCGACTCCGACTCCAGGTACCCAAAATTGACTCCGACTCCGACTCCTCGACTCCGACTCCACAGCCCTGCATTTAACATTAAAAAGCATTTTTGAAACAAAAAAAATCATGTTTTAGTCTGAGAGGCACAGTTTTTTTATTTTTTGGCCAATTGTTTTAGTTAGGGGCTCATTTTTTGCAGGATGAGATGGCAGTTTGATTGGTACTATTTCGGGAGGCATACGCCTTTTTGATCGCTTTGTATTACACTTTTAGTGATGTAAGGTGCCAAAAAATGGCTTATTTACACAATTTTTTTTATTTTTTTTATGGCGTTCACCTGAGGAGTTCAGTCATGTGATATTTTAATAGAGCAGGTTTTTACGGACGTTTTTTTTTTTTCATTTTTACTTTTTTTTTCACTTTTTTACATTTTTTTGGACCCATACCCACTTGGTTCTTGTAGATCCAGTGGATCTGGTGTTCAGAGTAATACAGTACAGTACACTATATAGTGCACTGTACTGTATTTTTTACTTTACAAAGTCTGAATAGACCTTTAGCAGGTCTATTCAGACTTTCAGCACCATGGAGAGCAGGACGCTTCTGTAAGCGTCCTGCTTCCATGGCAACCATCACCCGCTGCCATAAAAGAGCAGCGGGTGATGGATGGGGAGGGAGGAAGGCTCCCTCCCTTTGCGATCCCATCCTGTCGGGGGGCTGCAAAGGCACAGCAGCCCCCCGATGGGAGAGGGAGGGAGCTCACTCCCTGTTAACCCTTCCATACAGCGTTCCGTACGGACCGCGGTATGGAAGGGGTTAAACGGCTGGCATCTGATCAAGCACAGATGCCAGCCGTTTCTATCAGAGTGTCAGAAATGTGCTGACACTCTGATAGATCCACTAGACACCAGGGAATAGACACTGCCTCCAGCCGCCCGCAACCACCACCCCTGCACCCCCGCAGCCATAATATGATTGGGGGCTGCAGGGGGGGTTAAAATGTGTAACTTTGGGGGCATTAACTGTTTGTCATAGACCGCGGGGATCAGAGATCGCGAAATGAGCTGCAAACTGCAGGTCTGAATTGACCTGCGGTTTGCAGTGATCGCCGATATGGGGGGGGGGGGGGGTCACAGGACCCCCCTGGGCATTGTAACAAGGTACCTGCTGAATGATTTCAGCAGGTACCTTGTTCTGATCACTGCTCATGACGTACCGGTGCGTCATGTGTCCTTAAGGACTCAGGAAACATGCCGTACCGGTACGTCATGTGTCCTGAAGGGGTTAAAAAGTTTGAGGACCCCTGATCTAGACAGTCGGTCTAAGTTTACACCATCCTTAGGATTAGTAAATCTGGGCCATTTTGACTTTTCCTTTTAATTTGCAAAATTAAGAAAAAGCCAGGGTGGCCAAACACACTAGCAGAAAATGAAAAAAGAATACTTGGAAAACTTAATGCGATTGAGCTGAGACTGGCAAAGTATAAACTGCTAGCGATGCTTTGGCCACATCAGAGTTTGCATGAGGGCTGGAGACTGCCTAGTATCATCATACATAGTCTCATAGGACCAACACCAGGGGTCATGGTGTTGGGCACCATTAACTACCATGGCTTTTACTGTGGAACCAGTCCTACTGACTTTTTTGTCACAGTGGTGTTCCCACAAGATAACGACTGCACGCACACTGCCCGCACTACACAGCATGAACGCTGAACCTGGTAATTTAACCCCTAAGATGCTAAGTTTTATAACAATTATGGCATTTGTGCTGTTAGGAAGAGGGAGGCGGCTGCCTCTGCCTTCAATTGGAGCCCCCGCTGTGAAATCCCTGGGCCTTCTGAAGGTTCTCAGGGCTGTTATTGGGGGCTAAAAGTTTGTGTAAGAAAAAAACATGAAAATGTAAAATATTCTAATAACCATACTCACCCCCCCCCCCATCCCAATTTTACATATAAGAATAAATAATGGTCCAAAAAAAATTACAGTTTTTCCTGCAAAAAACACTCTCATATAGGTCCAAAGACAGAAATATAAAAAAGTTGCGGCTGTCAGAAAATGCAAAGAAAATGTAGTTTTTTATTAAAGTTTTTTTTTTTTAAAGTAAAGTTTTCCCTGTCACATCCTTAAAGCTTGTTCTAACAAAAAAAAACTATACAAATTTGGAATTTCCATAATAGTACTGACCTGTAGAATAACGATGTAGTCATTTTTCGTGAAAAGTCAATGCCGTAATATCAAAAATTCCGATTTTCCAATACAAGACAAATTAAATGGTGCCATTAAAAATGCAACTTAAATAAGCCCTCATATAGTTATGGCTATGTCAACATAAAATTAAAAAAGGCTCCTGGAATGCGGAGGAAAAAATAAAAATCCAAAAACAAAAATAGCCTTTTTCTTTAACCACCTCAGCCCCCTAGCTTAAACACCCTTAATGACCAGACTACTTTTTACAATTCTGCACTACACTACTTTCACGATTTATTGCTCGGTCATACAACTTACCACCCAAATGAATTTTACCTCCTTTTCTTCTCACTAATAGAGATTTCATTTGGTGGTATTTCATTGCTGCTCACATTTTTACTTTTTTTGATATTAATCAAAAATTACCGAAATTTTTGCAAAAAAATTACATTTTTCACTTTCTGTTGTAAAATTTTAAAAAAAAGTTGGGTAAAAGTTATAGTGTTTACAAACTATGGTGCAAAAAATTGAATTTCTGCATTTTGAAGCAGCTCTGACTTTCTGAGCACCTGTCATGTTTCTTCAGGTGCTAGAATGCCAGGATAGTATAAATACCTCCCAAATGACACCATTTTAGAAAGAAGACACCCCAAAGTATTCGCGGAGGGGCATGGTGAGTTCATGTATGATTTCATTTTTTTTCACAAGTTAGCGGAAAATGACACTTTCTGAGGAAAATAAATAAATAATAAAGTTTCCATTTCTGCAAACTTCTGGCAAAAAAATAAATAAAAAATCTCCAACGGACTCACTATGCCCCTCAGTGAATACCTTGGGGTGTCTACTTTCCGAAATGGGGTCATTTGTGGAGTGTGCTTACTGTTCTGGCATTTTGGGCGGGGCTAAATTGTGAGCAGCCCTGTAAAGCCTAAAGGTACTCGTTGGACTTTACGCCCCTTTACGCACCTAGGCTGCAAAAAAGTGGCACACATGTGGTATTGCCGTACTCAGAAGACAACAATAGCTGATCTCAGGGAGACCAGCTACAAAAAACACCGCGGAGCCTCACTTAAGAGTCTCAACACAGCAATCCGAAGTGCAAAGTTCCCTGGGAAACAGGAATATGCAAAACAAATGTGGAGCCCCAGTTATGGGTCTACAACACAATGAAAGCCAGATATCCCTCAAAGGAAGGAAAACCAAGCAAAGGGGTGTCTCCATTACAGAGATCACCAAATCCACCATATTAAGTGGCCCCTATGTCAAGATCCCACTTTTTTACAAGCTTTAAGGATGTGACAGGGAAAACCTAAGCTAGGTATCCATCCACAGACAGCTGTTTCAGGGTGTTGCCCCTCATCAGTGTGGAGTAGGATTCTGGCTAACCGGGAGCAATGCCTCGGAGACTACTCAAACACAACAATAGCTGATCTCAGGGAGACCAGCTACAAAAACACCGCGGAGCCTCACTTAAGAGTCTCAACACAGCAATCCGAAGTGCAAAGTTCCCTGGGAAACAGGAATATGCAAAACAAATGTGGAGCCCCAGTTATGGGTCTACAACACAATGAAAGCCAGATATCCCTCAAAGGAAGGAAAACTAAGCAAAGGGTGTCTCCATTACAGAGATCACCAAATCCACCATATTAAGTGGCCCCTATGTCAAGATCCCACTTTTTACAAGCTTTAAGGATGTGACAGGGAAAACCTAAGCTAGGTATCCATCCACAGACAGCTGTTTCAGGGTGTTGCCCTCATCAGTGTGGAGTAGGATTCTGGCTAACCGGGAGCAATGCCTCGGAGACTACTCAAACTGGGGCTCCACATTTGTTTTGCATATTCCTGTTTCCAGGGAACTTTGCACTTCGGATTGCTGTGTTGAGACTCTTAAGTGAGGCTCCGCGGTGTTTTTTGTAGCTGGTCTCCCTGAGATCAGCTATTGTTGTGTTTGAGTAGTCTCCGAGGCATTGCTCCCGGTTAGCCAGAATCCTACTCCACACTGATGAGGGGCAACACCCTGAAACAGCTGTCTGTGGATGGATACCTAGCTTAGGTTTTCCTGTCACATCCTTAAAGCTTGTAAAAAGTGGGATCTTGACATAGGGGCCACTTAATATGGTGGATTTGGTGATCTCTGTAATGGAGACACCCCTTGCTTGGTTTTCCTTCCTTTGAGGGATATCTGGCTTTCATTGTGTTGTAGACCCATAACTGGGGCTCCACATTTGTTTTGCATATTCCTGTTTCCCAGGGAACTTTGCACTTCGGATTGCTGTGTTGAGACTCTTAAGTGAGGCTCGCAGTGTTTTTGTAGCTGGTCTCCCTGAGATCAGCTATTGTTGTGTTTGAGTAGTCTCCGAGGCATTGCTCCCGGTTAGCCAGAATCCTACTCCACACTGATGAGGGGCAACACCCTGAAACAGCTGTCTGTGGATGGATACCTAGCTTAGGTTTTCCCTGTCACATCCTTAAAGCTTGTAAAAAAGTGGGATCTTGACATAGGGGCCACTTAATATGGTGGATTTGGTGATCTCTGTAATGGAGACACCCCTTTGCTTGGTTTTCCTTCCTTTGAGGGATATCTGGCTTTCATTGTGTTGTAGACCCATAACTGGGACTCCACATTTGTTTTGCATATTCCCGTACTCAGAAGAAGTAGGGCAATGTGTTTTGGGGTGTATTTTTACATATACCCATGTTGGGTGAGAGAAATATCTCTGTAAATTGTCAACTTTGTATAAAAAAATTTAAAAAGTTGTCGTTTACAGAGATATTTCTCACACAAAGTATGGGTATATATAAAAATACACCCCAAAACACATTGCCCTACTTCTCCTGAGTACGGCGATACCACATGTGTGCCACTTTTTTGCAGCCTCTCGCGGGATGACGACGCGTCAAGGAGGAACATCCCGGCCGCCCGCAGGACGTATCCCTGCGTTAGGCGGTCGGGATGAGGTTAAAGGGAATCTGTCACCAGGAAATTCACTGATAAACCAGGCATGCTGCCTTATAGGGCTCACTTTGCTGAATATAATGATACCTGAAGAAGTGAATAGGGGAGTGGCTACAGCTCTGAATAGAAAAAACACTGGACTCAAATCAGCTCATTAGCATATGGATTAAAAGTACTATTTCTCTACAATAAAGCAAATCACCAAGTGAAAGGTATCATTATATTCATCAGAGTGAGCCCTACAAGGCAGCATGCCTGGTTTATCAGTGAATTTCCTGGTGACAGGTTCCCTTTAAGGAGTTGATGTGCTTTTCCGAGTGTTTAAAACTGATGAGCTATATGGATGCAAGGTCATCAAACCATGAGTAAAAAGAACGACTGTTCACTCTCTGTCTATTTATATTGGATTATCAAGGCTTGTTAAAATCATCGTATTTATTATTCTAGGGGTAATTAGCAAATTTTAGAGCATATAATAAAAGTTATATTTTAATTTAGGGAGGTATTTAATTGCAGTTTGCTTGTCTATACTCCCTTTGGATACATAAAATAGGATTGTTTTGCGTAATTGACCTTGCTTATTTTTGTTATGGCTGGTTTCTTGAGGGGACCAATTGGTGCTGACCAATAGCTGGATGAGGGGGAAGAAGTTTTTTTCTGAGAGATAAGAGATAAACCTTGGGAGCAATACTCCCACACTCAAAACAGTCTTTAAAGACCTGTATGATGGGTATAAACAAAAAACTAAAATCTTGGTGGGAAACATGTACTCTAGAGAATTATATCAAGCCCAAACTTTTCTGCTACAGAGGGATCTGGATAGATTGGAGGCTTGGGCAGAGAAATGGCAGATGAGGTTTAACACTGATAAATGTAAAGTTATGCATATGGGAAGGAATAATGCAAGTCACCTGTACATACTAAATGGTAAAACACTCGGTAACACCGACATGGGAAAAGGATCTAGGAATTTTAATAAACAGCAAATTAAGCTGCAAAAACCAGTGTCAGGCAGCTACTGCCAAGGCCAATAAGATAATGGGTTGCATCAAAAGGGGCATAGATGCCCGTGATGAAAACATAGTCCTACCACTTTACAAATCACTAGTCAGACCACACATGGAGTACTGTGTACAGTTCTGGGCTCCTTTGAACAAGGCAGACATAGCAGAGCTGGAGAGGGTTCAGAGGAGGGCAACTAAAGTAATAACTGGAATGGGGCAACTACAGTACCCTGAAAGGTTATCAAAATTAGGGTTATTCACTTTAGAAAAAGACGACTGAGGGGAGATCTAATAACTATGTATAAATATATCAGGGGTCAGTACAGAGATCTCTCCCATCATCTATTTATCCCCAGGACTGTGACTGTGACGAGGGGACATCCTCTGCGCCTGGAGGAAAGAAGGTTTGTACACAAACATAGAAAAGGATTTTTCACTGTAAGAGCAGTGAGACTATGGAACTCTCTGCCTGAGGAGGTGGTGATGGTGAGTACAATAAAGGAATTCAAGAGGGGACTGGATGTATTTCCGAGTGTAATAATATTACAGGCTATAGCTACTAGTGAGGGGTCGTTGATCCAGGGAGGTATTCTGATTGCCTGATTGGAGTCGGGAAGGAACTTTTTCCGCTAAGTGGGAAAATTGGCTTCTGCCTCACATGGGTTTTTTGCCTTCCTCTGGATCAACTTGTAGGAAACAGGCCGAACTGGATGGACAAATATATTTTTTCGGTCTTAAATACTATGTTACTATGTTACTATGTAAAATAGTACCGAAAGGGTTGAGAGTTATTATCCCTGCCTCTAGATCTCGCTCACCATGATTAGTAGAAAAGTGGGAAAAAGAGTTACTGGATAGTTCTATTCGATTTATGCAACTACTGTTGGAGGAATAAAAAGAAATTCTCAACAGTACTTGCAAAAAACGTAATAATCAGATTGAACTAGCACTTACATACAAGAGTGACCCTGACTTTAACAGAAGGTAAGCAATTCTGCGGACATCTGTGGAACGCTTTCAGTCACCACTCAATTTATTAGAGATTTGACCACCTTTCGTGAAAAAAGAGCGTTTGACTTCCTTAGTGAGCAAAAACCATCTGAGATCTACCAGGATAACGCCACCACTGACATTGACTCATCCGATACAGATAGAAGCTGAAATAGTAGACCATCATATAGGGGAACTTAATAGAGGCAAAGTAGGTAAAAGATGGCCACAGAGAGGTCAAAGAAAGACACAAATACAGGCAGCAAACTCCTCAGATGGATTTTCATTGGATGGCTCACCCTCCAATTTTTTGGCCAAAGAGGGGGGGGGGGGGAAATCAGACAGGTCGACCCCTACCATCTGAGGGACAGAGATATGTCACAACAGGAAGACAAACGCAAGTAAACGATAATCAGGTTGTATATATAACAGGGAGAACCTTTTCAGATAAGGAATTACAGGTACTCTTTTGTGCCAACAGTACAATTTAAAGTTTTCTCTTGGATTAAGTACATAAATTTATTTACGCGTAAACTTAAGTGGCATATATTTTATAAGAATAACGACAAGGAGAAGTGTGATAAACTAGGTATTTCCCTGGAATACTTGGAGGGCACCAGGCTTTTGGCATCATTGGCAGTGGCGGATTATAATTGGGGCATTTGGGTCAGCCGCCCCGGGCCCGGAATCGCTGGGGGGCCCAACGCTGACCTGAATGCCCACATACTGCGGTGGGGCATGGGAGCACCTAGTTCCCTGCCCCGCCACCTATCACCGCCATAGGCTTCAGGCCTTGTAGGCCTGAGGCCTATGTGGTGGTAAAAGCAAAATGCGGTGTGTGTGTTGACGTCATCGTGCGGTGTACATGATGACGTCAACGTGCGACTGTATAGTGGCGCACGCAGGGCTTTGATGTACGCGCGCCTGCCTCACCATTCCGTACACAGGTAAGTATTAAGCTTTTTTTGTTTTGTTTTTGTGTGTTGTGTGTGTGCCAACTTTAGGGGGCAGAGGAGGACATATTACTGCATGGACAGTCGGGGCAAATGTTTCCATGGGGCAAATTACTTAATGGAGGAAAGTGTGGGGGCAAATGACTTAATTGATGGCAATGTGGGGGCAAAGGACTTAATTGATGGCAATGTGGGGGCAAATGACTTAATCAAGGGCTGAGTGAGGGCAAATGACTTAATTGACGGCAAAGTGGGGGCAAATAAATTAATGGAGGGCAGTGTGGGGGCAAATAACTTAATGGAGGGCAGTGTGGGGGCAAATGACTTAATGGAGGGCAGTGTGGGGGCAAATGACTTAATGGGGGGCAGTGGTGGGGGGGTTATTACTTGATGGGGCAGTGTGGGGGGCAAATTACTTTGTGGGGGCAGACTACTTCATGGGGAACAGTGTGGGGGGAATTACTACATGGGGAGCAGTGTGGGGGGGAATTACTATATGGAGCAGTGTGGGGGAAATTACTATATGGTGTGGAGAGTCGCTCTGGTAGACAGCGGTGCGGGTGCAGTTTAGAGGCAAAACAAGGAGTCCAGATTGTGCAACAAACAGTGTTTTATTCACACTTGCACACCAGAAATGAAAACAGTCTCTTGGTGACAGTTCACACACAACGGAAATAACGTGGCAAAACCAAAAACAGGCCAACACAGGGTCCAGTCACCTTGGGTGGTTTAGGTGCGGGTTCACACCTAGCAGTCGGCTCAGCCGCAGGCGATTCCTCCTTCAGGTTGCAGGGAACACCTCCTTGCTGAGCTCCGTCCTCCAGCACAGAGAACTCCTCAGCCCTGTTAGCAGGCTCCAGGATAATCACCTCAGACACAGCTGATGACTGTGTTTTATACCCAGCCCAAAACTTGACTGGACCGTGGGGAGCAGCCACCCACCCTACTCTTTAGCTGCTCCCAGTAAGAGCCGGCTCGGATCGGCTTTACAGCCATGCTATTTAACAGAGTCAAACAGCACTAGCTGCTGCAGACAAAAACCCGGTTCTCACCTCACCGAGGCCAGCAACCTCGGTGACACGTACCTGCCATCGCATATAACACCTTGCACCTTACCACACACTCCCTTGTTCAACCCTGAGGGGTGAACACACGTGAGGCAGTGGACGCGGACAGGGCATCTGCGCTGCCCTGCAAGCGGCCTGCCCTGTGTTCCACGGAAAACTTGAAATTTTGAAGAGATAGGAACCACCTTGTGACCCGAGCATTCCTCTCCTTGGCCTGACTCATCCATTTGAGGGGGAATGGTCGGTCACCAGACGGAACCTCCTCCTTAACAGGTAGTAGCGGAGAGATTCGAGTGCCCACTTGATAGCCAGGCACTCCTCTCCACTATACTATATCTGGACTCGGCGGGACTGAGCTTACGGCTCAGGAAGACAACGGGATGTTCTTCCCCGTTGACCTCCTGCGACAGTACCGCACCGAGGCCTACCTCCGAGGCGCCGGTCTGTACGACAAACTCCTTGTTGAAGTCGGGTGTCACCAAAACCGGGGACCCACACAGGGCCGACTTCAACGCGGAGAAAGCCTCCTCCGCCTTCTCACTCCAGCTAACCCTCCCAGACTTTCGCCCTTCAACAGGTCTGTCAATGGCGCTGCTATTGTGGCAAAGTGGGGCACAAATCGCATGTAGTACCCTACAATTCCCAGGAAGGACTTTACCTGCCTGGTGGTGACCGGTCGGGGCCAGTTACGAATGGCCTCTACCTTAGTTACCTGAGGTTTGATGACTCCCCGCCCAATTACATATCCCAGATATTTTGTCTCCTCTAACCCTATGGAGCACTTCTTTGGGTTAGCGGTCAGTCCGGCTTTCCTCAGGGCATCCACTACCGCCTGCACCTTGGGTAAATGGCTTTCCCAGTCGGTGCTGTGGATGACTACATCATCTAAGTAGGCCGAGGCGCACCGACGATGTGGTCGCAGCACTATGTCCATTAACCTCTGAAAGTGGCGGGGCGCCATGCAGGCCAAAGGGTAACACCTTGTAGTGATACAGGCCCTGCGGGTAACAAACGCGTTTTTTCCTTAGCCGACTCGTTAAGGGTACCTGCCAGTACCCTTTAGTGAGGTCCAGCACAGAAAATAACGGGCTTGTCCTAAACTCTCAACCAGCTCGCCTACTCGGGCATGGGATACGCCACAAACTTGGATACTTCATTTAACTTATGAAAGTCGTTGCAGAACCGCAACGTCCCATCCGGCTTGGGTATTAGGACTATGGGACTGGCCCACTCACTTTTCGACTCCTCAATGACCTCGAGCTTCAACATTAACTGCACTTCCTCCGCGATGGCCCGCCGCCGAGCCTCGGGTACCCGGTATGGTTTTAACCGGATCTTGGCCTGAGGCTCAGTGACGATGTCATGTTGGATGAGAGACGTGCGGCCAGGAGGTCCGAGAACACATCCGTGTTCCGACTGATTAACTCCTGACTTCCTGAACTTGTTTGGAAGACAGGCTGTCTGCAATTTTTACCGTGGTTACTGCTTCACAGGCCTCGAACTGTGGGGCTGGACCCTTTCACCTAGAAGCCCTGGCCGGGGGCTGTGGTCGCCGGCTGTGTCCCTATCTTTCCACGGCTTAAGTAAATTCACGTGGTACACCTGCTCTGGCTTGCGCCGCCTGGCTGGTGTACTTTGTAATTTACTTCCCTACCTTCTCGATCACCTCATAGGGGCCCTGCCACCTAGCTAGGAATTTGCTGTCAAGGGTGGGTACCAGAACCAACACCCGATCTCCCGGATTGAAGTCCCATACCCGAGCCTGACGATTGTACACCCTACTCTGGGCTTGTTGCGCTGCCTCCATATGCTCCCCGGACCAAAGGCAACACCCTTTCCATCCGTTCCTGCATCTGGGCGACATACTCAATGACACTTTTGTGGGGGACAGGCTGTTGTTCCCATGCTTCCTTGGCGATATCCAACAGGCCCCGAGGGTGTCTGCTATAAAGCAGTTCGAAGGGCGAGAACCCAGTAGAGGCCTGGAGCACCTCTCGCACTGCGAACATGAGATAGGGCAGAAGCAGGTCCCAGTCCTTCCCATCTCTAGACACCACCCTTTTTAACATATTTTTAGAGTTTGGTTAAACCTCTCAACAAGACCGTCTGTTTGATGGATGGTAAACGGACGTCCGTAACTGCTTTATACGCAACAATTTACACAGTTCCTTCATTACTTTGGACATAAAAGGGGTCCCTTGGTCTGTCAGAACCTCTTTGGCAGGCCCACACGGGAAAACATCTCCATTAACTCTTTGGCAATGAGCCTAGCTGAGGTATGTCGCAGAGGCACCGCCTCCGGATACCGAGTGGCATAGTCAAGAACTACCAGAATGTGTTGGTGGCCCCTAGCAGACTTTGGTACAGGCCCAATTAAATCCATAGCGATTCGCTCAAACGGTACTTCAATAATTGGCAGAGGTACCAGAGGACTACGGAAATGTGGCTGGGGGCTAGTTATCTGACAGGTTGGACAGGACTTACAATAATTTTCTACCTCCTTGAACACACTGGGCCAATAAAACCGCTGCAGTATGCGGTCCTGGGTTTTCTGCCACCCCAGGTGTCCCCCAAGAACATGTTGGTGGGCAAGCTCCATGACAAGCTTGCGATACGCTGTGGGCACCACCAACTGTTCAACAGGTTCACCTCGGACTTGGTTCACCCGATACAACATATCCTGTAGAACAATAAATCGTGGGAACATTAATTCAGCCCCTGGTTTCTGGGGTTTACCATCAACTTCCAGCACATTCTCCCAGGCCCTGGTTAGGGTTTGGTCCCGGTGTTGTGCGGTCCCAAAATTTTCCCCGGAGACATTGAGGTCTGCCAACTCAGGTCCCGGTGGCAAGTCCTCCGTGTCTCCCACCATTACACTCAGTGGGGTTGTCTCCCTCTACCGCTGGAGCAGTGGTCACCCCTACCGCCGGCCCTTCAGACTCGGGCTCCCAGGGTTCTGGCCTTCCAGCGGTATCAGGCCACTCTACTAGGGTCACCCCTGTCTCGGGTCCCTCAGATACCTTTATTGCCGGCCACAGCGCCGGAAAACCGGGAAGTCCCTCCCAAGTATTAGTTCGTGTGGGAGTTTAGTAGCGACAGCCACCTCGTGGGTCCACCTACCAGCCGCTGTGGACAAAGTCACTAGTGCAGTGGGGTAGTCTTTCAGGTCTCCGTGGATGCACAGGACCCCGACTTTACGGCCAGTATACTCCGCAGGCCGCACAAGGGCAGCCCTTACCAGGGAGACTAAACTCCCGGAGTCCAGCAGAGCCACCGCCAGCGAGTCTCCCACCTCTACCTGACACAGGTGGTTATGGTCCTGCACCTCACGGGTGCCAGTTGCGCACAGCTTCCGGGCATACAAGGAGTGGCGACCCCCGTAGTTCACCTCCATCGGCTCATCCCGATGCGGACAGTCGGCCCTGATGTGGCCTGGCTCCTGACACCTCCAGCATACCACGGGAGGCGGACTCGCAGGGGGTATATTCCGTGCAGGCCGCTCTGTCGCCGGACGTCGGAACTGGGGCAGAGGCCTCCGGGTTTGACTGACCCTTCCCAGCAAGACTCCCTGCAGGTTTCTGGTGGCCTCGCATCGCTCCACCAGGTCGACCATCTCCAGGGCATTGGTGGGCGATACCTGGCCGATCCAGTGCTGGAGAGGGTAAGGCAAAGCCCTCCAGAAGACATCGGCTAACAGACGGTCGAGCATAGCAGTGGGAGTCAGTATGTCTGGCTGCAGCCATTTTTGCAACCGTTGTAGCAAGTCATAGTATTGTGGCCTGGCGGGTTCAGCCGGGTTAAACTCCCACTGATGCACCCGCTGGGCCCGGACCAAAACATTCACCCCCAGTCTTGCCAGGATCTCACCTTTCACAGTCGGGTAGTCAGCTGCTTGGTCACCTGGGAGGTCAAAAATACTTGCTGGGGTCCAGACGCCAGGAACGGAGCGACGACCTCTGCCCACTGTTCTCGGGTAATTTCTCCTCACGGCCACCTTCTCGAACACCGCCAGATAGGTCTCAACATCATCCGAGGGGGTCATCTTAGGGATCGCGGCACGGACAGCTTTCCGGGCATCGTGGACGCGGTGGGACGCTCCTGCCGCTTGCAACGCCATCACGTGCTGTAGCAGTAGCTGGTTGGTCTCCCGCTGCTGCACGTTAGCCTCTATGAGGGCTTTCACAGCCGCCTCCATTTTGTCGGGGATCACAGGCTGCAACTTTGCCGGCTTAATATAGGACATTCACTTTTGCTCAGCAAAAACAAAGTTCGGCGCTCACGCCAGCCTCACTGCGCATGCCCGCATCCGACACCAAAATGTGGAGAGTCGCTCTGGTAGACAGCGGTGCGGGTGCAGTTTAGAGGCAAAACAAGGAGTCCAGATTGTGCATCAAACAGTGTTTTATTCACACTTGCACACCAGAAATGAAAACAGTCTCTTGGTGACAGTTCACACACAACAGAAATCACGTGGCAAAACCAAAAACAGGCCAACACAGGGTCCAGTCACCTTGGGTGGTTTAGGTGCGGGTTCACACCTAGCAGTCGGCTCAGCCGCAGGCGATTCCTCCTTCAGGTTGCAGGGAAACACCTCCTTGCTGAGCTCCGTCCTCCAGCACAGAGAACTCCTCAGCCCTGTTAGCAGGCTCCAGGATAATCACCTCAGACACAGCTGATGACTGTGTTTTATACCCAGCCCAAAACTCGGACTGGACCGTGGGGAGCAGCCACCCACCCTACTCTTTAGCTGCTCCCAGTAAGAGCCGGCCCGGATCGGCTTTGCAGCCATGCTATTTAACAGAGTCAAACAGCACTAGCTGCTGCAGACAAAAACCCGGCTCTCACCTCACCGAGGCCAGCAACCTCGGTGACACGTACCTGCCATCGCATATAACACCTTGCACCTTACCACAATGGCTACAATGTGGGGGAAGTTACTATATGGGGACAATGTGGGGGAAATTACTATATGGGGCAGTGTGGGGGAAATTACTATATGGGGCAGTGTGGGGGAAATTACTATATGGGGCAGTGTGGGGGAAATTACTATATGGGGGCAGTGTGGGGGACATTACTATATGGGGACAATGTGGGGAAATTACTATATGGGGCAGTGGGGGAAATTACTATATGGGGCAGTGTGGGGGAAATTACTATATGGGGCAGTGTGGGGGAAATTACTATATGGGGCAGTGTGGGGGAAATTACTATATGGGGCAGTGTGGGGGAAATTACTATATGGGGACAATGTGGGGGAAATAACTATATGGGGGCAGTGTGGAGGGAATTACTATATGGGGGAAGTGTGGGGGTGTTGCTATTAGGGGACATTATTTTTGGGGGCACTATACAGGCATTATTATCTGGAGCACAATATAGGGTGTTATTATTACTGGGGGAACTCTAGGGGACATT
The DNA here is from genome assembly GCA_033119425.1 of Bufotes viridis. Classification (NCBI taxonomy): domain Eukaryota; kingdom Metazoa; phylum Chordata; class Amphibia; order Anura; family Bufonidae; genus Bufotes; species Bufotes viridis. The sequence continues at coordinate 184,326,025 of CM065593.1, read as the reverse complement.
TTAACTGCTGTAGACACTATAGGGACCTTTAGGGTCAATTATCAAACTAGTGTAAAGTAGAACTGGCTTAGTAGCCCATAGCAACAGATTCCACCTTTCATTTTTGACAGCTCCTCTGGAAAATGAAAGGTGAAATCTGATCGGTTGCTATGGTCAACTAAGCCAGTTCTATTTTACACCAGTTTGATAAATGACCCCAATTATGAAAAATCTAACATGGCTGTGTAACAAACTCTGTAGAGATGAGATGCGGCCAAAAGAATTTGCCATAGAGGTTTGGGTCAAACGGAGGAGAAGAGGAAAGAGAAGATCTACATGACAGGAGATGTCACTGGATGTAAGAGACATGTGGTGCTGTATCCTCCGATATGTAGAACTGGCTCAATACTGTGACCTGAGTCTCATCTTCTTCTCAAAGTCTTTTTTATCATAATCATATGTATTTAAAATTTGGAAACTAACATTTTAATTTTAACCTGCAGTCCTATGTAACAGCCCAGATAACAGTGATAACTTTCTGTGTGCAGATAATGTCGTAGATGTTTCATGCAGTCCTATGTAACACCCCACATAACACAATAGTTCACCTGGTTATGTGGGGTGTTACATAGGACTGCAGGTAACATCTATGACATCTGTACTCAGAGAGCTATGAGATGGTTGGGGTCCGACTCCTGGCACCCCTGCCAATCCGCTAGATGGGACAGAGCTGCACCTCGACCATGTGAACGATGAACGTGATGTCATATGGCCTAGGAAGAGACTGTGGCGCTCACGAAGCACTGCAGCCTCTTCATACAGAAAAAAAACCTAAAACTTAAACTTAAAATGGAGGGAGGGGCCTGAGTTGGGTAGACAGCCCTGGGCCTATCATGCACTTAATCCACCCCTGTTCATTGGTATCTAAAGAAGACCAAATAAGGGGACAGGGACCATTTACTGACTTAGCCCCAAAAAGTAAGAAAATCCCTCCACAACAGGATAACTCTGCTATAGACATTTTCTCCAAAATGGTGATACAACAGCTAGAAAAAATGATTATAATATAAGTCAGGATTACAATCTATCCCTTGATGAAAGAGAGGAACTTTCCACACTTGAAATGGACAAAAGCATAATTGTCAAACCTTCAGATAAGGAGGAAATAAAAGTTATTTTAGATGATTACACCTACATCTAAAAATGTGTCATTCCCTCCTGGATGATTGGTCATGTTACAGATACATAGAGGAATTAACATCTATCCTCCTAGATGCCTTTAAACACAAATTGAGCTCCATGGACGAAATGACATTCATGACTCCGAAAAATCCCCAGATTCCTACTTTTTAGTCATTACCTAAAATTCATAAGGGGATCACCCCACTAAAGGGCAGACCAATTATTTGGGGGGTAGATTCTCTATCCCAAAATATCAGTATTTATGTGGATAGAATATTGCCTTTGTTTGTGACTTCTCAACCATCATACATCAGATATACTACAGATTTACTATTGAAGATACAGAATATTGCTGTAGAGGAACAGATTCTACTGGCATTGATTGATGTGGAGGCCCTCTACAGCAGTATACCACACGAATGGGGTCTCAAAGCTTTGCAATTTTATCTAGAAACCAGGGGTACACAGTTTCGCCCACATATCGAATTTGTCATGACACTATTACTTTTCATCTTGTTACACCATTTTTTTCTTTTTGAATCCAAATTCTACCACCAGTTCAGGGGCACCGACCTATGTGAATTTGCTCCTGGGTTGGTGGGAAGATAGGTTAGTGTTTGGATGAGGGCAGGACCACTGGACCACCAACATCCTCTTTTGGGGGAGGTACACTTAGTACTGTTAGATGGTCCAGTGGACACTTTTAATGCTTTTGTTGAGTCCTTTAACACAAACCCTATAGGCTTAGGCCCCTTTCACACGGGCGAGTTTTCCGCGCGGGTGCAATGCGTGAGGAGGAAGCATTGCACCCGCACTGAATCCGGACCCATTCATTTCTATGGGGCTGTGCACATGAGCGGTGATTTTCACGCATCACTTCTGCGTTGCGTGAAAATCGCAGCATGTTCTATATTCTGCGTTTTTAACGGAACGCAGGCCCCATAGAAGTGAATGGGGATGCGGGAAAATCGCAATCATCCGCAATCATGCGCGGATGCGTTGCGATTTTCCCGCATGGTTGCTATGCAACCATCGGGATGTGTAACCGGTTTGGTATTATTTCACATTATAACATAGTTATAATGTGAAATAATACCCTTGGCCATCTTCCTAATGTTGAACCCGGTGCTGAATGGGTTAAAAATAACAAACTAATAATAACTTACCTGGTCCATTTGATCGCGAAGCCCGGCATCCTCTCCGTTAGCTTGCTTGTAGGAAAAGGACCTGTGATGATGTCACATGGCCCAATCACATGCTCCATCACTATGGTGATGGAGCATGTGATTGGGCCATGTGATGCTGAAATAATGTGAAATAATACCCTTGGCCATCTTTCCTAATGTTGAACCTGGTGCTGAATGGGTTAAAATAACAAACTAATAATAACACCTGGTCCATTTGATCGCGAAGCCCGGCATCCTCTCGTTAGCTTGTAGGAAAGGACCTGTGATGATGTCACATGGTCACATGGCCCAATCACATGCTCCATCACTATGGTGATGGAGCATGTGATTGGGCCATGTGATGCTGTGACATCATCACAGGTCCTTTCCTACAAGCAAGCTAACGGAGAGGATGCCGGGCTTCGCGATCAAATGGACCAGGTAAGTTATTATTAGTTTGTTATTTTTAACCCATTCAGCACCGGGTTCAACATTAGGAAGATGGTTACAGGTATATTTCACATTATAACTATGTTATAATGTGAAATAATACCAGCGGGATAATTTCTGACTCCAAACATGCACTTCTGTGAAGAAGTGCAGGTTCGGTCTGGGTACCAAAAGTGCCGATTTTTCTCCCGCGCGTGCAAAACGCATGACAGCGCTTGCACTCGCAGGGAAAAATCGCGCGATTCCCGCAACGCACCCGCACTGTTTGACGGAGTGCACCCGCAACGCCCGTCTGAAAGAGGCCTTACGCTTCACATGGGAAGCAAAGACAGATGAGATTGCCTTCTTGGATCTTAAAATATCTAAGAGGGGGCCATGTTACATACAGAGATTTTCCGCAAATCCACAGCTACTAACAGCTTGATCCATTGGGATAGCTACCATCCTCATCCCCTGAGAAGGGGTATACCAAAGGGGCAATATATCTGAGTCAGAAGAAACTGTTGAGATACACCTACATTTCTTCGACAATCCAGAGATCTTAAGAACAGGTTTCTTCAAAGGGGTATCCACAAGAAACACTCAAAGAAGCCCATAAACATTCCCTATCATTAGATAGGAGGGAACTCCTGAAACCCAGAAATGTAATGAAGCAAACAAATCGAACTAGAATTATAGGGACATTTGATAATGCACATGAAAAAAAATTGAGATCCTTAGGAAACATTGGGATAGCCTCAGGACCGATCAAGATCTTCTGAATATCCTAACCCCTAGACCCGCGGTCACGTTTAATAGAGGGAGATCGATTAAAGACTGTTTAGTCCATAGTATGTATATAAAACCCAAAGCTACAGGAACGTGGCTAGATCGGAAACCCCAGGGAACTTTAAATGCGGAGGATGTATAGAAAGCCCCTTCTCATTATGGTATCCAAGACATTCAAAAGTGTTACAATAGGAAGGACATACAATATGAGGGACTACTCCAACTGTAAGACTTGTGGGTGGTCTTCCTTATTACATGCAGTTGCCCTCTCAATTATGTAGGGAAAAACAAAACGCAAACTGAGGAGAAGGATTGGGGACCATCTGGGGGATGTGAAACACAAAAGGGATATCCCAGTGGCCAACCATGTCCTTTAATACCATAAAGAAAATCTAGGGGATCTTAGTTGAGGTAATCAGCTCTTCTCCTCGGATAGACGATTGGAATAAAAAGATTTTTACAAAAGGAGACCCAATTGTTTTATACTGAGAATAGTATATCCAGAGGGACTAAATGAACAACTTTGTCGGAACGTTTGTTGATGGGATGAGATTATTCATGTTTTTTTATATATAGGGTGTGGACAGGTACAGAAAGGGTTTAGCCACCGAGAGGTGGGGGTCACCCAATTCAGGGTGGGTGCTCTGCCTGTAGGCAGGGTGAGCTTTAGGGACTTGGTAGGGACAGTATGAATTGTGGTCCCACAGTCCCGAAACAGATAACTTTAACCATCAAGATATATGGATCATCAAACAGTGAGTAAAAAGAACGACTGTAGTCCCGCCTCATGATATCCTGTTCACTCTGTTTATTTGTGTTGGATTATCAAGACTTGTTAAAATCATCATAATTATTATTCTAGGGGTAATTTGCAAATTTTGGAGAATATAATAAAAGTTATATTTTAATTTAGGGAGGCATTTAATTGCAGTTTGTGTACCTCAGACAACTTACTGCAAGTGACCTTATAGGAATACTGCGACTAAGGGTCCTTTCACACTTGTGTTCTGAGAATCCGGCAGGCACTTCCGTCCCGCCAGATCCGTCAGAACGCAAAGTCGCCTGAAGCATTAAAAAGACTGATCAGGATCCTGATCAGTCTTCGAAATGCTTTCAGGTTACTATGGCAGCCAGGACGCTATTAAAGTCCTGGTTGCCATAGTAGTAGTGGGGAGCGGGGGAGCGGTATACTTACAGTCCGTGCGGCTCCCGGGGCGCTCCAGAATGACGTCAGAGCACCCCATGCGCATGGATCACCCCATGGAGCATGCTGCGGTATTTGCTGCGTCCAAAAAACGTTCCAGTCCTGAACTGAAGACATCCTGATGCATCCTGAATGGATTTCTCTCCATTCAGAATGCATGGGGATGATCCTGATCAGGATTTTTCCGGCATAGAGCGCCAAGGACGGAACTCTATGCCGGAAAACAAAACGCCAGTGTGGAAGGACCCTAAGACTACTTTCACACTGGCGTTTTGGATCCGCTTGTGAGATCCGTTTCAGGGCTCTCACAAGCGGTCCAAAACGGATCAGTTCAGCCCTAATGCATTCTGAATGGATAAGGATCCGTTCAGAATGCATCAGTTCGACTCCGTTCCGCCTCTATTCCGTTTCTGGAGGCGGACACCAAAACGCAGCTTGCAGCATTTTGGTGTCCATCTCACGATGCGGATCTGAACAGATCCATTTTGACTTAAAATGTAAGGGTACTTTCACACTAGCGTTAGACGGGCCGGGTAAGGATCCGTCAGCAAATGCATTGCAAGAATGGATCCGTTTCTCCGCTTGTCATGCGGATAGACAGATCCGTCTTGCAGTCTTTTTCACAGTCTGCACATGTGCAGACCGGAAGGACGGATCCGTCCTTGAGTTGTTTCGCAATGCTGGATCCGGCACTAATGCAAGTCAATGTAAATTAATGCCGGATCTGGCATTCCGGCAACTGATCAGGCATTTTGGACGGACATAATACCGCAGCATGCTGCGCTATTATGTCCGGCCAAAACGCCTGACAGTGACTGAACGGAAGGCATACTGATGCAAACTGAACGGATTTCTATCCATTCAGAATGCATTGGGATATGCCTGATCAGTTCTTCTCCGGCATAGAGCCCTTTTGACGGAACTCTATGCCGGAAAAGAATAATGCAAGTGTGAAAGTACCCTTAGTCAATGGGGACGGATCCGTTTTCAATGACACAATATGGTGCATTTCAAAATGGATCCGTCCCCTGTTGACTTTCAATGTAATTCAAAACTGATCCATTTTGACTTTGACATTTTTCTTTAAAAATAATGCAAATGGATCCATTCTGAACGGATACAAATGTTTGCATTATAGGTGCGGATTCGTCTGTGGAAATAACAGACGGATCAGCACCTAACGCAAGTGTGAAAGTACCCTAACCCCCTATATAAAACTGTATGAAAACTGTATGGACCAACACATTTGGAAACCTTACTTTAAAAATCCAGTATATAATGATACACTGCATAATTAAAGTCCTATGCAGTGCCAAAATAAATATTAAAAAGCCTAACAGCAACATAAGTAAAGGTGGCCATACACATTAGACCAGGGGTGCACAACCTGCGGCCCGGGGGCCACATGCGGCCCTCGATACCATTCTGTGCGGCCCCCAAACATCTGGTAAAAGACATGTAGGTCTATGTCTTATGACATGTATCTTTCATTAGATGGGAGTCCTAGAACTGTAACTAGATATTTATAGTATATACCGTATGTTCAATATGCCAAAAATACAGTATTTGAATAAGCAGTGAATGTCGCAACAAGAGCAGTGAGTATACATGTAGAGGTGCTCACAGTGTAATAGATTCACCCAATCTACCCAGAAACAATATATTAGGAAAAACTGGGCACTCTCAGATATTTGGAGATTAATAGAATTTTATTGGCCTAAAAACACATACTATAATATAATAAAATATATAATTAAATATATAATTAGAAAGCACCTATTACTCTGCCAACCGCTTGATAGAATATGATGCATATAACATCAAACGGCAATATAGTTCATATAAAACCAAAAAGCAATACAGTATATATAAGATCAAGACGTGGTACAGTTCATATAAGATCAAAATGCAGTATAGTTCATATAAGACCAATGAACGATGTTGGATGCAACAAGTCCTTAAAGTGCAAAGGCTGTAATACCATCCACTTTAGGGATAATAATCCCGACAATGTTCTCTAACATTACCTTTCACTATATTAACCACCTATGGACCGCCGCACGCAGATATGCGTGATCGCAGCGCCCAGTTATCCCTTGTTGACACGCGGGCTCGTCATCTCGCGAGAGGCGAGATGACGCGATCTGGGCGCCTGAACAGGCGCACAGAATATCGAGGAAGGCAGTGGGAAGACAATCTGGGACTTGGTGTCACCCTTAGGGTCCATTCACACGTCCGTTGTTTTTCTATAATCCGAAAATAGGACCGTTTTTTGCGGATCCTATTTTCCAAGAATTCTTTCCGTTTGTCATCCGTTTTTGCGGATCCGCAAAAAAAACGGACAGAAGAATAAATTACTATTCCAATAAAGTTTTATCAATATAATGAGAAAAAAAGGGATTAAAATTTCTGTCAAGTGTCATCTCAGGCGCCATTTTGTTTGGTTTGCGTATAGTGAAGAGCTGTGTCTGAAAACTGTGCTTGATAGGCATTTTTTCTTACACACTCATATCTAACGTTACCATGCCCAACGATATAAACAGCGTACTGTTCCATTGGATCCTATTTCGGCTCTTTGGACATCAGGCAGCGATGGTGGACGAGGAGCCGGAGAGGAGGAGGAGGAGGAGACAGTGGATACACCCTATCGTCGCTCAACGATATCGGAAGGGACAATTTCATAGTCTTTATAAAGACTTGCGTCAAGACCCCTTCAAATTCCGCAGCTACTGCCGCATGTCTGTGGAGGCGTTTGATAATTTGCTGTCATTATTACATCCACATCTCACCTTCATGGACACCTGCATGCGGCGTAGCATCTCTGCTGAGCAAAGGCTCATTGTCACTCTGAGGTAAAATATACTTTCAATTTTTTTTTTTTTTATTATTACAAATCATGTATTAATTTTTTTTCTTTTGTCCACAGATTCCTGGCAACCGGAAATTCCTTCGCATCGCTGCATTTCGAATTTTTGCTTGGAATCTCTACTATCTCTGGGATTGTCTGCCATACCTGTAAAGTGATATGGCAGCATCTCAGAGAAGCGGTCATGCCCACCCCAAGGCGGAAGATTGGCTCAGAATCGCCGAGGGATTTTATCAATCTGCGCAGTTTCCTAACTGCATTGGGGCACTGGACGGAAAACACATCCGTGTAAAGAAGCCGCCTCACTCAGGGTCCCGGTACTTCAATTACAAGCAATATTTTTCTGTAGTGCTGATGGCCTTAGCTGACAGTAACTACAGGTTTGTAATTGTGGATATCGGGGCCTATGGGAGCTCTTCAGACAGCCGCATCTTTAGTGCCTCCAGAATGGGTGATCGGCTTCGAGATAACCAGCTCGCCCTGCCAGAGCCAAGAAGACTACCAGGATCAGCAGGTCCGCCGGCTCCATTTGTGATCGTGGCTGACGAAGGGTTTGCATTGTCACCCCACATGATGCGACCCTTCCCAAGACGCGATCTGGATGACAGGAAGCGCATCTTCAACTATCGACTGACTCGCGCCCGTCGGTATGTGGAGTGCGCTTTCGAATACTGTCCACTAGGTGGAGAGTATTCCTGTCATCCATACAAATGAATCCGGACAATGCTACCCTGGTGATACAGGCTTGTGTACTACTACACAACTTCACCAGGATAAATGATGCCTCCTCTGATGCAGATATTGATCAAAATATAACATCTTCTGTTATTTTTGATCAGAGCCGGACTGGACGACCCGGAACTGCAGGACTCGCTGTTCGGGATGTCTATGCCGACTATTTCTGTAGTCCAGAGGGGGCATTATCGTGGCAGATGGAAGCCATCCGTGGTAGTCGTTGATTTCAGCTTGGTTCTGGTTTCTAAATTAGTATATAAATTTACATTTTATTAGTTCAGTTAGATCCCATGTTATTAGTTTAGTTAGGGACTCGCAATACTATTGAGGACCCTTGACGCGGGTTGCGGGCTGGGGTATTTTATAAAATCCAAATTCCTATACTATTATAAATTTTTAAAATTTATTGTATATTTATTTTAAAAATTTATTTGATTTAGTAGAATTTGGTAAAATACCTTCTAATACCTCAATTAAATCTTGCCACATTATGTTTTTTTTTTTGTACTAATAAATTATTTACTATCTGATTCTGTTATTTAAAATAAAAATAAAGTTGTTATATATAAAAAAATCTCTTACATTTGATAGATAAACATAACAATCATTTATTTATTTTTGAACAAAAAATTTTTTCAATTACAACTCAAAAGTTCACGTGTCAAAGGGCCACTTTGAGTAGTTGTCGTAGAAGAACTTTGACTTTGGGATTGGTATGGAGCACTCCCCTCACCATATGGATCATAAGTTCTATACAATCTTGGAGGAGGGGAGGAGGATGGTATACAGGAGGTCTCCTCGGCACAAAATTTAACATATAATCCCTATCTCTTTCAAGATTATACAGGGTTTGCAAGGGTTCTACCGGACCCGCAAACAGGTCCATGATAATTGTAAATGCCGTGAGACATCTTGTTTTTCTTTCCTGTGGGATTCTATTAAAAGCTGGGGCCAAACTTTTCAGTAATTTTTCATCAGGAGTCTCCCCACGATTCTGGTTTAGATAATCCAGAACCCGGGATTCAACAATGGTTCGATTATCTAAACCAGAATCCTGGGAGGGGGACCCCTACGTCTTCCAGACGAACGCCGTTGTATTGTCACTGCTGCTTCTGCCGGACTAACTTCTGGAACTGGATTCGCAATATCTTCAGATACCTCTTCGGTCTCCATAATATGTTCAGTCGGCTGGGATAGAGGTGCATGTGTGGAAGCTCCAGCAGATTCTTCGCTTTCACTTAAGTTTGAAACAGTACTAAAATAAAAATTATTTAAAAAATTATTTAATTTATTTTTTATTTATTTTAATTATTGGAAAAAGAATTGTGATTTGGCCACTTTAACATCTGCGTTTTCATTTTCCATCCGAGAGTTCCGTCCTCGGGGCTCTAGGATGGAAAAATACTGATCTTGATAATCCCAAAGCATTCTGAATGTAAATAAATCCTTTCATGATGCATCTTGATGTATTAAGTTAAGTTGAGTATTGTATTTTTGTAGTTGCAAAATCCTCAGCATGCTGCAGATTTGTCACAGTTCAAAAAACGTGTCTGTACCGTACTGAAGACATCCTGATGCATCCTGAACATAAAACACTATTGTGAAAGGGGCATGAGATAGTTTCGACGCATTTCTGGATCAAACGATTAGCTTTTAAGAAAGATTACCATGGCAGCCAGGACTCTACTAGGTCCCGGCTGCCATGGGAATGAATCTTGGAGCTGGGGAGAAGCTACTTACCGTACATGTGGCAGTCGGGGCTTTCCTCAGTGGCGTTATAGAGTCTATGCCTCGCATGGATCATGTGATCCATGTGACTCAGGGACAAGTGACGTTAATATGGAGCGCCCTGGCTGCCACATGAACGGTAAGTAGCTTCTCCCCAGCTCCACGCTTCTTCTCATTGGCAGCCTGGACCTAGTAGCGTACAGGCTGCAATGGTAACCCCAAAGCATTTTAAAGAGTAATCAGTCTTCCTAATATTTTAGTTGCCTTGTGTTGTGTTGGATCTGGCAGCCATTTCCTAGAGCTCCGTCCACGGGGCAATAGGAAGTAAAAAAAATGTTCAGCATTATCCCACTACATTCGGAATGGACAAAAATGCATTCAGGAAGCATCAGGATGTCGTCAGTTCAGTCCTGGCAAGTTTTTTGAATGTTGAAAAATCCGCAGCATGCTGCGGATTTTCCTCCTGACCAAAAAACTGAAGGCATGCCAGAAGGACTGATATGGAATTAATGGCCATTGAAAAGCATTAATCCGGATCCTAACTAAAATTTAAAGTCATTTTGGCGTTTCGCCGGATACTACATTTTGGTATTGACAATGGTTACCATGGCAGCCATGACGCTACAAAAGTCCCGACTGGCATGAAAAAGCAGCGTGTAGTCGGGGAAAATCTACTTACTATCCAGTCGGCGGCTACATTACATCGCATGGAGCAAAGCGTCGTACAATCCGTATGGCACATTGCTCCATGCAACGTTGGGACCTGGTGATGTCATTGAGCAGCTCCGCTGCCGCCTGGATGGTAAGTAGCTTCTCCCGGCTTCACGCTGCTTTCCATGCCAGCCGGGACTTTGTAGCGTCCTGGCTGCCATGGTAAACCCTGAAAGCATATTGAAGACTGATTAGTCTTCAAATGCTTTCAGGTCTATTGCGTTGTGAGGGATCCGGCGGGCATGTCCGGCGACGGAAGTGCCTGCCGGATACTCACAACGCAGATGTAAAAGAAGCCTACATTTTAAACCATGTGGTATTACACGGCATTTTATATTAACATAAATGCTAAGCATTTCAGGAGTAATTTATGTCTATGTGATCTGTCAAAAATACTTACGGTCCTGTTTCCATTATGGGTCTCAAAAACTGAAGGTAGGCGGAATATAAATAGGGCCGTTTCTTCAATGATCCATCTCCACTTCTCTGCTTCATGTTGACCTCTCTTTTAAATTGGTCTCGGCATGAGTACCAACGATTCTTTAGTTTAGAAACTAAAAAAAAATTTTTGGGGTATAACTAAGTATGCAACCACTTTACAAATAATCTATATATACATAGATGTGCAATTAAAAGATTATGCATGCAGATGCAGCTATATATAGTAGTATTTTATGCATATTCTAGTAATTGCACATTATTTAGATCTCATATGTAAAAAAAAAGACTGCATGCATTTGGATTTTTAAAACTGCTATATATAGCTGCATATGCATCCATACTCTTGGAATTGCACATTATTTAGCTGTCATGTGTAATAAAAAGACTTTGCATGCTTTTGCATATAAAAACTGCTATATATAGCTGCATATGCATGCATACTCTTGGAATTGCACATTACTTAGCTCTCATGTGTAATAAAAAGACTTTGCATGCTTTAGCATTTTAAAACTGCTATATATAGCTGCATATGCATGCAAAGTCTTTTTATTACTTATGAGAGCTAAAAATTTAGAATGCAATAAATATGCATGCATATGCAGCTCTATATGATGCAATATAAAATGCATTAGCCAGCTGCTGCTGTCCAAATGCTGAAATACTACAACTCCATCATGCACATGACATATGTACGATTTTAATATTATAGGTTTGGACAGTAAGTAATAAAACATGCTTTACATACAAAATAATAAGAGAATATACATAAAATCATATTTTTACTCACTCATGGCATGCCTTTTTTGGAGTCTGCTTTCTCCCATTCTTCCCCTTCCATCTCTTGTCCAATTTCCTCCCAAGATTGATCCTTCAAAAACGATCTGGATATGCTTCAGAACGGATGTCCCATAGGTTGGGCCTTTCCTGGATCAAAGTTATTAACTTTTCTACCTCTTTTGAGGGCATATTTCAATTATTATTAACTTTTTCCAGAGGTGATAAAGATCAAGCTCTCTCTCTCACAAGTCCTGGCAGGTCTCTGGGGGCTGGACTTAATAAAAAACAGGAAGTTCTTTCATTTTTTTCGGATGACATACGGAATAGTTATCCGAATGTCTTCCGATTTTTGCGGATCCATTGACTTTGCATTGCACAACGGACCGCAATTTTCGGATTAGAATAGGACATGTTTTATTTTTTGACGGACACTATGAACTGAGAAAATTATGCGGACAGCACACTTTGTGCTGTCCGCATATTTTTTAGACCCATTGAAAATCAAAGGGTCCGAATTCTGTCCGCAACTATTCCGAAAAATCGGGATCAGATGCGGAACTAAACAACGGACGTGTGAATGGACCCTTATTCGGCAAGGGGTACCATCTTTATGTGGACAATTACTACACAAGTGTGCCCCTCTTCAGGCATTTGTTCCTAGAACAGATTGGCTGCTGTGGCATCGCACGACCTAGTCGCCGGGGCTTCCCCAAACGTCTCGTTACCACCCGACTTGCAAGGGGGGAGAGGGCTGCCTTGTGTAACGAAGAACTGCTCGCGGTGAAATGGAGAGACAAGCGTGACGTTTACATGCTCTCCTCCATTCACACAGACAGGACAATCCAAATTGAACGGGCAACCAGTGTCATTAAAAAGCCCCTCTCGGTCCACGACTATAATTTGCTCATGGGAGGGGTGGACTTCAATGACCAGATGTTGGCCCCATATTTGCTTTCCCGAAAGACCAGACGCTGGTATAAGAAGGTGTATCTAATTCAATTGGCTATGTACAATAGTTTTGTTCTCTACAGTAAGGCTGGGAGAACAGGATCCTTCCTCAAATTCCAGGAAGAGATCATCGAGAACCTCCTGTATCCAGGAGGTTCCGTGGCCCCAAACCCCAGTGTAGTGAGCCATCTACACGAGCGACACTTCCCCAGTGTCATTGCTGGTACCTCAACCCAACCGCCACCCCGCAAAAGATGTCGTGTCTGTAGCAGGAGTGGAATAAGGCGTGACACTCGCTATTTCTGTTCTGACTGTCCTAACCACCCTGCCCTATGCCTAGGGAGTGTTTCCGGAAGTACCACACTCAGGTACACTTAGGGACGTAGAGACAGCACAACACAGGTAGTTTTTACACAAGGGTCTCTCAGGATACTAGGTTTTGAGAGACCCTAACACACTAAGGGTGCTAGTGTGCTACTGCAGCTATGTGAAGCGGTAGAAACTTTTCCTTTCACTTGGGATAAAGTGCATAATGTACTTCGCACCATCTCTGTGCGATTTACACTTTACACATTGTCCTATGGGAGAGTAGAGGTTTCTGCAAGGAAAATAAAGAGTGAAAAGAAAAAAAAAGAAAAATCTAAACAGGTAGCAAGAAAAAGAAATCTTAAGTTAGTTTAGGTTTTAAAAGTTTTATGATGTTCAGGTTTATAAAGTTCGTAACGTTCAAATTTATGAGCCTGCTGCTTGTTTTTTCTTCTTTTTTTACTAACCACCCTTTATTTTCCAGCTGGACCAACCGACGAAAACGCTGCAGCACTGATGTGCATTCTGAGAGAAGCATTGCGCTGCTGTCAGAAGACACGTGAAGTCGGTGTATGCGGCGCTGCAGGACGACATTTCTTCTCCGCAGTACAGGTACGTTTGCCCAGGCATATGAGCTGAGGAGAGGTGTTGGAGTTCTTTGTATCAAAAATCTGGCAAAGATGTCTTCCTCCACAACGATCGATTGATCGATGTGAATGGAGAAATCACATTTGCCAGGACATAGGAGCTGAAGTGGGTATGGATGTTTGGGCGGAGCCCCTATGTCCTGGCAATCGCCAGGCTCCTCTTTTTTTTTGCATATTTTTTGGCAGATATTTTTTCATCCACATCGATCGATGCGAATGAAGAAATATGTGCCGTTCATTTTTTCTTTCAGCCCAGAGGCTGAACGGAAAAAAAAATCTCATTACCCGTATGCTCCATATAAGGAGAATAGCAGAAACTCCTAATGCTGGCCATACATGTAATGATTGTGGAGACCCTCAAATGCCAGAGCAGTACAAAAACCTCACATGTGACACCATTTTGGAAAGAAGACACCCCAAGATATTCGCTGAGGGGCATATTGAGTCCATGAAAGATTGAACTTTTTGTCACAAGTTAGCGGAAAGGGAGACTTTGTGAGAAAAAAACAAAAAAAAAATCAAATTCTGCTAACTTGTGCAAAAAAAAAAAAAATCTATGAACTTGCCATGCCCCTAACGGAATACCTTGGGGTGTCTTCTTTCTAAAATGGGGTCACATGTGTGGTATTTATACTGCCCTGGCATTTTAGGGGCCCTAAAGCGTGAGAAGAAAAATGCGTAAAAATGCCATCCTAAAAGGGGCCCCTTTGCGCATCTTAGCTACAAAAAAGTGTCACTCATGTGGTATCGCCGTACTCAGGAAGAAGTAGGGCAATGTGTTTTGGGGTGTATTTTTACATATACCCATGCTGGATGAGAGAAATATCTCTGTAAATTGACAACTTTGTATTAAAAAAATGGAAAAAGTTGTCATTTACAGAGATATGTTTCACAGACAGTATGGGTATATGTAAAAATACACCCCAAAACACATTGCCCTACTTCTCCTGAGTACGGCGATACCACATGTGTGAAACTTTTTTGCAGCCAAGATGCGCAAAGGGGCCCTAATTCCAAAGAGTACCTTTAGGATTTCACAGGGCATTTTTATGCATTTGGATTCAAAACTACTTCTCACGCTTTAGGGGCCCCTAAAATGCCAGGGCAGTATAAATACCCCACAAGTGACCCCAGTTCGGACAGTAGACACCCTAAGGTATTCGCTGATGGGAATAGTGAGTTCATGGAAGTTTATTTTTTGTCACAAGTTAGCGGAAAATGAAATTTTTTGAAAAAAGATAAAAAAATTCTATTTCCGATAACTTGTGACAAAAAATAAAAACTCCCAGGCTATGAGCTCTGCGCTGCGAATTGCCAGCGCTACAGCCTGGGAGAAGGAGATGAAGGGCAGGCTCCGCCTACTATAACCAAGTCCCCCCAAGTCCCCGCCTACTATAACTTTGTGAGCACAGAGATCGGAGCCTATACCGGGAAAACGGAGCGGCGCCCAAGGATAATAGTAAGTGCAGGGAGATCCCTGGGTGCCGCTCTGCATATGAGCATCGTTAGTTAATATCTTTAGAAGTGATGAAAGGTCCTCTTTAATATAATGTAAACTGATCCAATATTTTCACCATTAATAAGTCACCATTCAATGACAAGGACGTCTTCACTCTTGCCACTTAAACATGTTTCGATCGCCTACCATCTAATCCAGAGTGATTAGCCGTATGTCTTCCTCAGTGGGGTCCCTCAGTCCACTGAGGAAGAGGTCACACATAACCCCGAAACGCGCTTTGGTTTTCCCCAAGGATTGTCACCACCACTATCCAGATTGTCACCATCAACTCAGGAGGACGTTCATAATATCTATATAAAGGTACTGTCTGCCACGCGAAAATACGGCATTAACAAGCAGGACCGAGCATTACATGGAGGTCCACGTGCAACTGTCGGCATGGTGAGTACAGACAAGTTGTAGATATTTTTTTGTTGTGTGACATATGTAGCCATGTACCCCAACCTTGATTCATTCCCCTGAAAGAAGCTACGTTGAAACACATGTTGGGGCATGAGGGCAATAATTTAGACTGTATGGATGCATGCTATAGTGCAAATAAAATTAATGTCCTGGTGCTCTCTGTATAACAGACTGTGTTGAACCTGGGGAGTCTGGAAGATCGATAACACCGATATTAAAGAGGCTCTAACACCAGGATCAACCCTATTAAACCAGACATACTGGCTGGTAGGTCTCATTGTGCTGATTAAAACAATATGTTTCTTTTGTCTCTATACTAAACAGCTGCAGAGAAATCATTGTTTTATTCATATGCAAATGAGTAGTTCGAGCACTAGGAGGCGAGGCTGAATCCTTTGAGCACTGCTATGTAACACCCCCTGTGCTCTGCAAACTCCACCCTCCCCATGATTCACAGGGCTAGACATGCTGAGGGCAGAGCTGTGTCCTACTATCTACATATCATATACTCTATGTCAGGGGTGCACAACCCGCAGCCCACAGAAACATAATGCGACCGACCAGCTATGTTTCTGCCTGGAACACCGCACAGCAAAGTATTACAGCACCTGCTCTTGCACTGTAGCAGGAGCAGGACGGGTCCCCAGCTGTCAGTGACAGCAGGGGAGCCGAGGAGAAGCCAGAAGTGGTTTATTAGTGCTTCTGACTTCTCTTCAGTTAGGTGGCATAGCTCTCAATGAGCACTATGCCCCCAAGACTCGCGTCTTGGGGGCCAGGGGAGGGCAGAGCTGCAGGGTCAGTAGACCCTGATCAGCTCTGCCTTCTACAAAGCCCCCACATCAGACTGGTTTCCCCTATAACTGGGGCTCCTTTGGATTCCCCAGTTACAATGGAAATAGTGCATTGTGCTCCAAAGGTCTTTTAGTGACGTCTTAGGGACAAATTATGTGGAAAAATATATTTAAAACATTGTAAAAAATTATATTAAAAAAATTGAAAACAATAAAATAAAAAATATAATAAAATACAAATAAAAGAAAAAGGAAAAACTATTGAGTACATATGTGGCAAAAATATATTTAAAAAAATAATAGAAAATTATAAAAAAAAAATGAAAAAATAATTAAATACAAAGAAAAAAATAAAAAGGAAAACTGAGTGTTCACTGCCCCCTAATGGTCTTTTTGTGACCTCTTGGGAAACATATGTGGCAAAAAGATATTTAAAAAAATAATTAATAAACCTATTATAAAGAAAACTAAACTAAAATAAAATGTTTTTATTGTTTTTTCTATGCTTATACGCTAATACATATTACTGGTGTTTTTATAATCATACAATATATTGTACCTGTGAATAAAGTAGCAATATGTATATTAGCTTTTTGAGCAGATCTCAGTGTGGTAAAGCTATAGTACATAATGTAGATGAAATGTAGATTCTTGAAGCTCTAGGACACAGCTCTGTCCTCAGTATGCTTTTGTCTAGCCCTGCCAATAAAGGGAAAGGGGGAGTATGCAGAGCACTGGGGGTGTTACAAAGCAGTGCTCCAAGGATTCAGCCCTGCCTCCTGGTGCTCGAAGCTCTCATTTGTATATGAATAAAAATGTTTAGCATACAGACAAAAGAAAGGTATTGTTTTAATCAGCATGATGAGCCTGGTTTAATAGGGTTGATCCTGGTGACAGAGTCCCTTTAATGCAGATGTTTAACTGTTCAGATGCCGTGGTCAATTGTGACCACAGCATCTGAGGTGACTTTCCCCATAAGTGCTGGGGTCTTGAGACCCAAATAGCTCCCCTATGTGAAGATTGGGGAAGCCTATTGTTCTCTATGGTAGCCTCGAGCCTTAGGAAGGCTTGAGGCTATTACATTGATACATTCCTATGGAGCCCTGCCTGTGACAGGGCTCCATAGGAATGTATTGAATCTCCTATAGACTGCAATGGTAATTCACTGTAGTCTATGGGAGAAGTGATCTCAAGATTGATTGTTCAAGTCGCCTGAGGGAATATATAATAATTCTAAATATTCAGCAAACAAAACTCAACCAATGTATAATTAATATAAAAATGGGCAAATCACTGAAGTCAGAACATGGAGAGCAGTAGTGATTGCTATTTAAAACGTAACTTTTAATCGTTACAAAAATAAGAAAAATATGCCCAGAGAATTTAAGAGGATAATCTTAAATAACAAGAAAAGTAATCAAAAACAGTAAACTGGTCAGTAAGACCCGGGGTACTCGGCGGCACCCCACAACAGATAAACCAAGGTCCTACCACCATCTGTCGGGTTAGTTCCTGGAAATCTTCATTAGATGATTCAGCAGAAGATGACCCGTCATCCTATTCCGGGAGCAGGAATAAGCACTGTGTTGGAAAAAAGGGGGTGCATGGATGACTAAAGGTCCCTGATATAGCCCTAATAAGTCCCTGTGGTATCTATGGAATGCTGTTCCTGATAACTAGATAGACATAGCAATCTTACCACAGGGCACTCGTCCTAAAAGAGCGACCCCGTCCGGAACCTGGCCCTAAAGTGATAACTGGCCCTACTGTTTGCCCCTATCCTGATCCCTACATGCACTTTTCGTCCCAAGATTGGGACTCATCAGGGGATTATGCAGTGGATAGGAAGGCCAAAAAAGCATATGCCACACTGTTGTGGAAGGTGAGATAGCCACTAAGTGTGGAGTCAATCTATTAGTAGGGTCCTAAACCTAGGGGGGGGGGGGGGCATAGATAAGACACATGCCCGGATAGGTCAAGGGGCTAGGTGCAGGGGAACTTGGATAATCCCTGTTGCCAAGCTGATTAAGGGGGGGGCATCATGATAGTAAGCCCAGATGATGACCCTGCTTACTTCCTTACCAGTTATTTATAATGTGCCCAGTCCCCGCATGGTCACGCGCTCACTTACCTACACATAGGTGGAAAGAGTGCCGGTAGTTAGGCACGAGACCCTATGCGCACGCGCCGGCGTCCGGATGCTAGCGAAGATCACGTGCGCGGAAGTAAGTCCGCGCATGCGCTTCAGAGCTCCAGTGCCAAGAAAAGTCACGTGAGCAGGAGAAACCAAGTCACGTGTGTGGGAGCCTTGATGGGCGGCGCAGACATAGGGCAACAAAAGGCTGCTTAGCAACCAAGGCGCGTTGCCAGCAGTCTTTTGCCCAAAAAGCCTTTGCTAGGGCCTTAGTATAGTATTAGTGGCATTTAAATGGCGCTGATATATTTAAAGTAGGTTTTAAGTTGGGGGTCCAAAAATGGCCAATAGTCATGGGTAGATATAGTGATTATTACCCCAAAGCCTATATTTTACATTTTACAGATGACATGTCGTCAAGTACCGGGGCCATCTCACTTTGTTATCTGGAACGACACAGAGACAGCTTTCAATTGGTTTATAAAAATCCAGAATGGGAATGAAATAGGACTCAGATTTACATCAGAACTGAGTATAGACTCTCTCCCGTTTCTGGATACCCGTATTTATAGGGGAAACTCCAACGAGCTATGTACTACCCTTTATTGTAAGCCGACCTCAATGAACTCGATTCTCCATTGGAGCAGTAGTCATCCTAAACCCCTTAAGAGAGGTATCCCAAGGGGTCAATATCTACATATTCGTATCAACTGCTCCGAGAATCGAGAATTCGTGAAGGAAGCTGCAAATTTGAGACATAGACTACAATCACGGGGTTACCCGGATAAAGTCGTACGAGAGGTCTATCAGAAGGCGACCCACACACCACGTTTGGAGCTCCTCACTCCAAAAGCTAAGAAAACTGAGGACCGCAAGATTCGCCTAATCACCACTTTTGATGCCAAATCTGGTCTGGTGAAAGAAATACTCCGTAGACATTGGTCCATCCTTCTTATGGACCCGGATATCTCATGTGTAATACATGAGTACCCGCAGGTTACGTTTAGGAGGGGGCGAAGCCTGAGGGACCTCCTCGTTCATAGCCACTAGCAGACACCTAAGGGGCCAGGCACGTGGCTTGATTGATGACCAGTAGGATGCTTTCATTGCAGCGGATGTGTAGCCTGTCCCTTCATAGAAACCTCAAAAACTTTTGTCAGTACCAACCTAGGACATACCTTTAACATACGTGACTTTATCACCTGTCGCACTCGTGATGTGATTTACAAAATCACCTGTGATTGCCATCTTGAGTACATTGGAAAAACAAAAAGGGAACTCAGTAGACGCATCAGTGAACATGTAGGGGACATCATCAACAAACGTGACACGGCTGTGTCTCGTCATGTTCATGAGTACCACCAAGGCAACCCCAAATACATTCGTGTTGTGGGAATTGAAAATGTTGTACCCCCAATAAGGGGAGGTGACTGGGATAAAACACTCCTACAACATGAGGCCCAGTGGATCTTCTTACTACGTACAGTGTCACCTCAAGGCATGAATGAGCAACTTAATTATAGCTGCTTCATTTGAGTTTAGGCATCTGATTTCTTTCAATCAATGTGATTTTTCTACTATGAACAAAAACTCCACCTGAGGTGACACTCTACATATTGTATCGGGGTAGCCTTCTTTCGCCTGATCCAGATACTTTGTTTGTATCTGTGTTGGAACTATCATTGTTTTAGTACCAACAAAATAAACCTCTGATTTGTCTCTTTAACATGCCATGTAAAATATAGGTTTTGGGGTAATAATCACTATATCTACCCATGACTATTGGCCATTTTTGGACCCCCAACTTAAAACCTACTTTAAATATATCAGCGCCATTTAAATGCCACTAATACTATACTAAGGCCCTATCAAAGGCTTTTTGGGCAAAAGACTGCTGGCAACGTGCCTTGGTTGCTAAGCAGCCTTTTGTTGCCCTATGTCTGCGCCGTGCATCAAGGCTCCGACACACATGACTTGGTTTCTCCTGCTCACGTGACTTTTCTCGGCACTGGAGCTCTGAAGCGCATGCGCGGACTTACTTCTGCGCACGTGATCTTCGCTAGCATCCGGATGCCGGCGTGTGCGCATAGGGTCTCGCGCCTAACTACCGGCACTCTTTCCACCTATGTGTAGGTAAGTGAGTGTGTGGCCATGCGCATGGCGAAAGGTGCCCACGTCACTTCCCTCTCGGTTCGCGCCGTTTGAAGGGACTGGGCACATTATAAATAACTGGTAAGGAAGTAAGCAAGGTCATCATCTGGGCTTACTATCATGATGCCCCCCCTTAATCAGCTTGGATACAGGGATTATCCAAGTTCCCCTGCACCTAGCCCCTTCACCTAACTGGGCATGTGTCTTATCTATGCCCCCCCTAGGTTTAGGACCCTACTAATAGATTGACTCCACACTTAGTGGCTATCTCACTTTCCACAACAGTGTGGCATATGCTTTTTTGGCCTTCCTATCCACTGCATAATCCCCTGATGAGTCCCAATCTTGGGATGAAACGTGCATGTAGGGATCAGGATAGGGGCAAACAGTAGGGCCAGTTATCACTTTAGGGCCAGGTTCCGGACGGGGTCGCCCTTTTAGGATGAGTGCCCTGTGGTAAGGTTGCTATTTCTATCTAGTTATCAGGGACAGCATACCATAGATACCACAGGGACTTATTAGGGCTATATCAGGGACCTTTAGTCATCCATGCATACCCTTTTTTCCAACACAGTGCTTATTCCTGACGGATTTCTGCTGAATCATCTAATAAAGATTTCCAGGAACTAACCCGACAGATGGTGGTAGGACCTTGGTTTATCTGTTGTGGGGTGCCGCCGAGTACCCCGGGTCTTACTGACCAGTTTACTGTTTTTGATTACTTTTCTTGTTATTTAAGATTATCCTCTTAAATTCTCTGGGCATATTTTTCCATGTCTTATTTTTGTAACGATTAAAAGTTACATTTTAAATAGCAATCACTACTGCTCCCCAATTCTAAATATTCCCCTTTCCCTATTATAGAAATAAATAAACAATATGAAAAAAAAAAACATCATAGACTCACAGAGAACCATGGATTCTTCGAACAGCTGGCCAGTGGGGGTTCAGTGAGGATAGGTCATCAATATCAAATTCATGAATAACCCCTTTAAAAGAAAAGGGGTATGGTCTTAACAAGCTATTTTGCACCACAAGTGCATGCCTTCTGCTGCTAAATTCTGTCTCAAAGCAAGCCAGCCAATAGTTGATATAAAGTTAGAAAAAGTTGTCTCACCATGCTCCAAATTTATAATCCAGTCTCAGCCACTGTGATAAATTTGGTGCATGTATAAAAGATCATGACTAAGGGGGTAAAGTATCAATTAACAGCTTTTGTAGTGTCTGCTTGGTTTGAAGCCAGTTTTGTTTGCGACAAACTTACAAAATGTTGCAGGTAAATTTTTTGAGCCATGGGGTAATTTATCGTAGCTGTATTTAAGGTTACTTTTTAGATTGGAGATGCTAAGCGCACCTGCCCCAAAT
This sequence comes from Bufotes viridis, assembly GCA_033119425.1. Classification (NCBI taxonomy): domain Eukaryota; kingdom Metazoa; phylum Chordata; class Amphibia; order Anura; family Bufonidae; genus Bufotes; species Bufotes viridis. Next base: position 184,303,755 of record CM065593.1, on the reverse strand, counting down.
TTACGAAAATGGAGATAAAACACAGGGTAGCTCCTATGGATAGGATTCAGGAGGCAGGCACTTGGTGAATGGTCATGCTTATCATTAACCCTTCACGCCCAGCGCCGTACATGTACAGCGCTGGGCGGGTGTTTAACCCTTTCATGACTAGGGTTCATTGATGCCCCAGTGTCCAGGCTTTTACTTATCCAGGCCATTCTGAGAGTGTTTTCTCGTGACACATTGTACTTCATGCTAGTCATAAATTTATGAAAAAAATCCCAAATTTACCAAAAATTTTGAAAAATTAGCAATTTTCAAAATTTCAATTTCTGTACTTTTAAAACAAAAAGTGATACCTCATAAAATATTCATTACTTAACATTCCCCATATGCCTACTTTATGTTGGCATCATTTTGTAGATGTCATTTTTTTTTTTTAGGATGTTATAAGGTTTAGAAGCAATTCTTAGAATTTTTAAGAAAATTTCCAAAACCCACTTTTTAAGGACCAGTTCGGGTCTGATGCCACTATGTGAGGCTTACATAGTGGAAACCCCCCATAAATGACCCCATTGTAGAAACTACACCCCTCAAGTTACTTAAAACTGATTTTATAAACTTTGTTAACCCTTTAGGAGTTCCACAAGAATTAAAGGAAAATGGAGATAGAATTTCAAAATTTCACTTTTTTGGCAGATTTTCCATTCTAATCCATTTTTTTCTTTAAAACATTGAGAGTTAACAGCCAAACAAAACTCAATATTTATTGTCCTGATTTTGTGGTTTACAGGAACACCCCACATGTGGTCGTAAACTGATGTAAGGGTGGACGGCAAGGCACAGAAGGAAAGGAGCGCTGTATGGTTTTTGGAAGGCAGATTTTGCTGGACTGATTTTTAGATGCCATGTCCCATTTGAAGCCCCCCTGATGCACCTTTACAGTAGAAACTTCCAAAAACTGACCCAATTTTAGAAACTAGGGGATAAGGTGCCAGTTTTATTGGTACTATTTTGGGGTAAATATGATTTTTAATTGCTCTATATTACATTTTTTGTGAGGCAAGGTAACCATGTGACCAAAAAAGGGCGGTTTTGGCACTGTTTTTATATTTTATTTTTTACAAGATTCGTCTGACAGGGTAGATCATGTGTTATTTTTTTATAGAGCAGATCGTTACCTAATACATGGCAATACCTAATATGTATACTTTTTTTATTTTTTTAAGTTTTACACAATAATAGCATTTTTGAAACAAAAAAAATGATGTTTTAGTGTCTACATATTCTGAGACCTATAGCTTTTTTATTTTTTGACTGATTGTCTTAGTTATGGTCTCATTTTTTGCAGGATTAGGTGTCGGTTTGATTGGTACTATTTTGGGGGGCATACTCCTTTTTGATCACTTGATGTTGCATTTTTTGTGATGTAAGTTGACAAAAATTGCTTTTTTTGGCACTGTTTTTATTTTGGATTAAAATTTTTTTACGGTGTTCAGCTAAGGGGTTAGATCATGTGATATTTTTATAAAGCAGGTCCTTACGGACGCAGCGATACTTAATATGTATACATTTTTTATTTTATTTAGGTTTTACACAATAATATCATTTTTGAAACAAAAAAAAATCATGTTTTAGTGTTTCCATAGTCTAAGAGCCATAGTTTTTTCAGTTTTTAGGCGATTGTCTCAGGTTGGGTATCATTTTTGCCTGATGAGGTGACGGTTAGATTGGTTCTATTTTGGGGGGCCTATGACTTTGTGATCGCTTGCTATTACACTTTTTTTTTTTTTTTTTACAGTGTTCACTTGAGGGGTTAGGTCATGTGGTATTTTTATAGAGAAGGTTCTTACAGACGCGGCGATACATAAACTTTTTTTTTTTTACATTTAACACAAAAAAGCATTTTGGAAACAAAAAAAAATCATGTTTTAGTCTTAGAGCCATATTTCTTTTTGTTTTTAGTCGATTGTTTTAGGTAGGGGCTCATTTTTTGCAGGATGAGATGATTGTTTTATTGGTACTATTTTGGGGGGGGGCGTACGCCTTTTTGATCGATTTGTGTTGGAATTTTTGTCATGTAAGGTGACAGAAAATGGCTTTTTTTTACATGGTTTTTATTTTTTACGGTGTTCACCTAAGGGGTTATGTCATGTGATATTTTTATAGAGCTGTTTTTTACGGATGTGGTGATACCAATTATGTATATTTTTTTATTTTTTATGACAAACGGATTTGAGAAAAGACCATTTTTATTTTATTTTCATTTAAATTTTCATTTAGTCATCTATTGCAATGCACTGTATAGTCAGTGCTACATTTACACTAAGGCTGATGAAACCCCCAGGGTCTCATCAGCCTTAGGTAACTTGCAACCAGGACGCCTTTGTAAGGTGTCCGGTTGCCATGGCAACCATCACGCCACTGCGATCGCAGCAGCAGCGCAATGGAAGAGAGAGGGAGCTCCCTCCCTCTTAACCCCATTGATGCCGCGGGCGGCTGCTGACCATGGCATCTATGGGGTTAAACGCCCCAGATCGGGGGGGCATTTATTTATAAAAAGGCTCTGGGGGCACTGGGGGCATGGCAGCACACAGGGGCGCTTACCTGATTTCAGGGTGTGGTCTCCAGAGTGGAGATTGCAGCCTGAAACCGGCATTTTAACACTAGAGAGCTCCGATTGGTTAGTCTGTACAGACTAACCAATCAAGGCGATCCTCGGCAAGGGACCACTCTGATTGGTCCCTTGCCGGCATGCCTGGGCTCTGAGCTGTCCGTAACAGCTGCAGAGCAGGGAGAGAAACTTTAATCCAAGCGCTTTGCAGCACTTGGATTAAAGATCCGCCATGACGTCTATACACGTGCTATCTGCACAGGGTATGTGCAGATAGGACGTATATAGCCGTTTGGCAGTTGGGAAGGGGTTAAAGATGGCACCCGCTCCTGCCCGATGCGGGCACCATAGCCGCAGGCGGCCGCCTGCTTTTTATAGTAGACTCCCGCGGCATTTAATCCCTCAGATGCTGTGGTCAATCCTGACCACGGCATCTGAGAGTGCTGAAAACCGAAAGTGAAACCTTTCAATGGTGCTCCAGCTTCCCTGTGTGGCGATCGGAGGAGCCGGAGTGTGTATGCGGCAGCCCGTGTCTTTATGAATGACAGGAGGCTGCTGCATAGTATTTCCTATGGAGCATGTGTATGTAATAGGGCTCCATAGGAAAGTAGTAAAATCATCATAGATTTCAATGCAAGTGCATTGGAGTCTATAATAATAGCAATCAGACGATAGCATGTTATAGTTCCCTATGGGAACTATAAAAAGAAAAAAAGATTATTTAAAAAAAAAAAAATAATTAAAATTCAAATCACCCCTTTTCCCAAAATATAAATAAAAGAATAAAAAAATAAAAAAAATACACATCATGGGTGTCGCAATGTGCGAAAACGCCCATAGTATAAAAATATAAAAATATGAGGGCGTGGTTTGCCAGCCGAAGAAGATGGCCGCTTGAGACGTGAGCTCTCGCGCCCTAACCAGCGACTATCCAAGCTACTGCAAGCTGACGATCAGATTTTACAGCCCAGCAGCGGCGGGTCAAGCCAATAACCGGCACCCATGATGACCAGGGGCAAGAGGTCGGTTAAAAAGCAGGGGAAGTTGGACTTCTTCGTGGAGAGAATAAGAGACCAAGATGGTGCCGGCTCACCAGCGTCAACATGCTCCTCCAGATCCGGCTGCTGTGTCTCTCCGACAAAATCTGCCACGCAACAGGAGTCCCCTAGCCTCTTAGCCTCCCAACCCGAGATCTACATCGTCTGCTTGGTCTCCTTCGGCTCGGACCTCTACCCCCTCACCTGAATTGTGAGATCCCTCGCCATCGCAGTCTCGCCATATTCCTGCTGAAGATGGATGCCCCTGCCGCAGTCCACCGAAGCAGAGGCCCAGACTTCAGAAAAGCCCGTCGAGCTCGGAAGGGGTAAGTGCTAATGTCTCGTCTTTGACAAACTTTCCCACTTCAGATAAGCCTGCAACTGGCAACATGATTAAGGAAATGTTGGTTTTGTTTAGCCACTCCATGCATCGAGAGCTCTCAGCCCTATTCTCCCCCTTGCAGGCCTCGATTACAGAGGCTGACAAAAGGCTCACCCATGTGGAAACCAAAATGGGCGATTTTGCAGACTCTCATAATCAGCTAATAGACGCTCATAATGAGCTGACTTCCGAAGTAGAACGTTTAAAAAGCAAAGTGGTGGACCTTGAGGACCGGTCCTGCCACAACAACGTTAAACTCAGGGGTATACATACATTTGAGAGATCACACCTACCTCCCCTTGCAGATCTGGGGTAGTACTATTGTCGTATCATTCCCTCTTTCACCATGGTTCTCACAATTGCCTCCCTGAATGTTAAAGGGCTGAATAGCCCTTTCAAGAGGTCCATGATGTGGAGGGAAATAAGGGAGTTAAAAGGTGATGTCTTCTTTGCCACAGAGACCCACCTTGAGGGTCACAGAGTCCATCACCCCAGATTCCCACACATTTTCCAAGTACATTACTCTAAAAAACAAAGAGGAGTTCTTGTGGCCATTAGAAACACGGCGGCTTTTGCATTAAAGTCCTCGACCATTGATCCCAGTGTTAGATATGTCATCCTAGTCTTCTCGATCAATAATATAGATTATACCCCGGTTTTGCTATATGCCCCAAACAGATATCAAGTTTCATTCTTTCGTCGTTGGCTTCCAAAATATATGGGACATTTAGTGGTGTGTTTACAAACATGGTGAAGTCAAGAGAATGGTCCAGGAAGACAAGAGAAGAGGTGATTTATCTTCACAGGAAGGGCAATGGCTATAAGAAGATTGCAAAGATGTTAAACATACCAAGAGACACCATAGGAAGCATCATTCGCAAATTCAAGGCAAAGGGCACTGTTGAAACGCTACCTGGTCGTGGCAGAAAGAAGATGCTGACTTCGACTGCTGTGCGCTACCTGAAGCGCAAAGTGGAGAAAAGTCCCCGTGTGACTGCTGAGGAACTGAAAAAAGATTTGTCAGATGCGGGTGCTGAAGTTTCAGCTCAGACAATAAGGCGCACACTGCGTAATGAAGGCCTCCATGCCACAACTCCCAGGCGCACCCCCTTGCTGTCTCCAAAGAATAAGAAGAGTCGACTGCAGTATGCCAAAAGTCATGTGGACAAACCACAAAAGTTTTGGGATAGTGTTCTGTGGACTGATGAAACAAAATTAGAACTGTTTGGGCCCATGGATCAACGCTTTGCAGGAGGCCTATGAAGAAAAGAACACCTTGCCTACTGTGAAGCATGGCGGGGGGTCAATCATGCTTTGGGGCTGTTTTGCTTCTACAGGTACAGGGAAGCTTCAGCATGTGCAAGGTACCATGAATTCTCTTCAGTACCAGGAGATATTGGATGAAAATGTGATGCAGTCCGTCACAAACCTGAGGCTTGGGAGACGTTGGACCTTTCAACAGGACAATGATCCCAAGCATACCTCCAAGTCCACTAGAGCATGGTTGCAGATTAAAGGCTGGAACATTTTGAAGTGGCCATCGCAGTCACCAGACTTAAATCCGATTGAGAACCTCTGGTGGGACTTAAAGAAAGCAGTTGCAGCGCGCAAGCCTAAGAATGTGACTGAACTGGAGGCTTTTGCCCATGAAGAATGGGCGAAGATACCCGTAGATCGCTGCAAGACACTTGTGTCAAGCTATGCTTCACGTTTAAAAGCTGTTATAACTGGAAAAGGATGTTGTACTAAGTACTAAGATTGAATGTAACTTGGGGGTTGAATAAAACTGATAATGATGTGAGCAGTGGCGTACAGACAATCCATGGGGCCCCAGTGCGAAACTCATCCATGGGCCCCCCCCCAACCCGCCGCCGCACCCACCTCCACTACCACCCCTACTGTTCAAATACACCCCCCCCCTTCGACGAATCATCCCTGCAGCCTCCACTGAAGTACTTCGCCCACCGCGCGTGCGCACAAGAGACATCTTAAAATGACAGTCATCTCCAATAAAATACAGCATCTTCATTAATTTGTACGCTCGCCACGCATCGGGCTCAGCCGGCTCCCTGCACAGAATACGGAGGGAGTCAGGGTCACCTAGAATCAAGCCAGCAAACAAAACACAAAGTAAACGGAATGCACTTATCTTAGAGCAAAACAACTGCAGCCTCCAGCAGCACACACTTCATCCAGAAAGTAATATAAACCGCAATAAGAAGCAGTATGGGAGGGAATATAAAGCAAGCCAATTAATAGAGATAAGAGGCAGCTGAGGGAGAGAAGTGAAACCAAAACAAAGAACGTCATACACAAGACAGGGAGGAACCTCTGACCGACTGTCTCCCAGAACCGGCGGTGACAGGACCCCCCCTTCTACGGGTGGACTCCGGACACTCAGGACCGACCTTCTCAGGATGAGACCGATGGAAAGCCCTGATGAGACGAGTGGCCTTAATGTCCGCCAGTAGGACCCACATCCTCTCCTCAGGACCATAACCCTCCCAATGAACGAGGTACTGAAGAGAACCGCGGATAATGCGGGAATCCACAATCCTGGAGACCTGAAATTCAAAATTACCATAAACTAAAATCGGGGGAGGAGGCAAAGAGGAAGGAACAGTAGGTTGGACATATGGTTTCAGTAGGGACTTGTCAAAAACATTATGGATCTTCCAAGTCTGAGGAAGATCAAGACGGAAAGCAACGGGATTGATGACGGATAAGATCTTGTAAGGCCCAATAAACCTAGGACCCAACTTCCAGGAGGGAACCTTCACTTTGATATTCTTTGTAGACAACCACACCAGATCAACCACATTCAGGTCCGGACCAGGCACACGTCTCTTATCTGCCACACGCTTATATCTCTCACTCATTTTCTTTAGATTACCCTGAATCTTTTGCCAAATAAGTGACAAGGACGAGGAAAATCTCTCCTCATCAGGTAAACCAGAAGACCCCTCTCCAGAGAATGTCCCAAACTGCGGATGAAACCCATATGCACCAAAAAATTGTGACTTATCAGAGGAGTCCTGATGACGGTTATTTAAAGCAAACTCAGCAAGGGACAAAAAAGAACACCAATTCTCCTGATTCTCCGCAACAAAACAGCGCAGATATGTCTCCAGATTCTGATTGACTCGTTCGGTCTGACCATTCGACTGCGGGTGAAAAGCAGAAGAAAACGACAACCGAACCCCCAAGCGAGAACAAAAGGCCTTCCAGAATCTGGAAACAAATTGCGTGCCCCTATCAGAAACGATGTCAGAAGGAATGCCATGTAATTTAACAATATGATCAACAAACACTTGCGCCAGCGTCTTAGCATTGGGTAACCCAGGAAAAGGAATAAAATGCGCCATTTTGCTAAAACGGTCCACAACCACCAGAATCACAGTCTTCCCCGAGGACCGAGGCAAGTCCATAATGAAGTCCATGGACAGATGTGTCCAAGGACGGGAAGGTATGGGTAAGGGGAGGAGAGATCCCGATGGCTGTGAATGAGGGACCTTGGCACGAGCGCAGGTCTCGCAGGCTGCCACAAACCCCTTAACCGTCTTACGAAGAGCTGGCCGCCAGAATCTGCGAGCAATGAGATCCACTGTGGCTCTACTCCCCGGGTGCCCAGCAAGAACACTGTCATGGTGCTCCTTAAAAACTTTGTGTCGCAAAGTGAGCGGCACAAATAACCTCCCAGGAGGACAAAGATCAGGTGCCTCTGGCTGGGCTGCCTGAACCTCTGCCTCCAAATCAGGATAAAGAGCAGAGACGACCATCCCACCAGCCAAAATGAGACCTGGGTCCTCAAAGTTCCCCCCTCCCGGAAAACAACGTGACAGGGCATCCGCCTTCACGTTTTTAACCCCAGGGCGGAACGTAACAACAAAATTAAACCTAGAAAAGAACAAGGACCATCTGGCCTGGCTCGGGTTCAGACGCTTGGCTGATTCCAAATATGCCAGATTCTTATGGTCGGTAAATACGGTAATTGGGTGTCTGGCTCCCTCCAACCAATGACGCCATTCCTCAAAAGCCAATTTGATGGCCAACAACTCCCTATTTCCCACATCGTAATTTCTCTCTGCGGCGGAGAGCTTTTTTGAGAAAAAGGCACACGGTCGCCATTTAGCAGGAGAGGGACCCTGAGATAAGACCGCGCCCACCCCCACCTCAGAGGCATCCACCTCAACAATAAAAGGTAGAGAGACATCAGGTTGTACCAAAATGGGAGCAGAAGCAAAACGCTCTTTAATACTAGAAAAATCCACCCCCTTTTTAGTCATATCAGTGAGTGGCTTAACAACAGAGGAATAATTAAAAATGAACTTTCTGTAATAATTTGCAAAACCCAAAAACCGCATCGGCGCCTTCTGATTTTCAGGAAGCTCCCAATCAAGCAAGGCGCGGACCTTCTCCGGGTCCATCCGAAAACCAGAAGCAGAGAGAAGAAAACTAAGAAATTGAATCTCTGGAACCGCAAACACACATTTTTTCAGTTTAGCGTACAATTTATTGTCCCGCAAAATCAGCAGGACCTGACATAGGTGGTCCCGATGAATCTTCAAATCAGGAGAAAAAAATCTAAATGTCATCTAGATACACCAGTACAAATTTCCCCAATAAATGATAGAAAATGCTGTTCACAAAATGTTGGAAGACGGCCGGAGCATTCATCAAACCAAAAGGCATAACCAAGTTCTCAAAATGACCCTCCGGGGTATTGAAGGCCATCTTCCATTCGTCCCCCTTCCTGACCCTGACAAGGTTGTATGCCCCTCTTAAATCCAACTTAGAAAAAACTTTAGCCCCCACAATCTGGCTAAACAAATCCGGGATCAGAGGAAGCGGATAGGGGTCACGAATCGTGATACAGTTAAGTTCTCTGAAATCCAGACAAGGTCTTAAAGAAGCATCCTTTTTTTTAACAAATTAAAAAACAGCGGCAAGAGGTGATTTCTAGGGTCTGATATGTCCTTTTCTCGGGCTCTCAGAGATATAAGTACGCATGGCTGCTCTCTCAGGTTGAGAGAGATTGTATAATCGTGATTTAGGCAGCTTGGTGCCTGGGATGAGATTAATTGGACAATCATACTCCCGGTGCGGGGGCAACTCCTGGACACCACTCTCGGAAAACACATCAGAAAATTCCGAGAGAAAAGAAGGTACAGTCTTGGTAGAAACCTCTGCAAGAGTTGCCGTGAGGCAATTCTCTCTGCAAAACTCACTCCAACCATTTATTTTCCTTGCTTGCCAATCAATGGTGGGGTTATGTTTAGTGAGCCAGGGTAGCCCCAACACTAGAGGAGTAGGTAATCCGCTTAAGACAAAACATGACACATCCTCAACATGAGTGTCACCCACAGTTAAACGGATATTGTAAACTATGCCCTTTAACGATTTTTGAGAAAGTAGAGCGGAATCGATAGCAAAAACAGGTATAGCTTTTTCCAAAGTGCACACCTGGAAACCATGTGTTGTAGTAAATTGACTATCAATGAGATTGACAGCTGCTCCACTATCAACAAAAATCTCACAAAGTTCTTGCTGTCTAGCGCCACCCTGGCAGGTAGGAAAAAACGGGAACTACAAGCAAACGGCAAATCTTCAATCTCCGCATTAACCTTGCCAATTGTAGTAAATGGAAAGTTATTAGAGGGTTTATTTTCCCTTTTCTTTTTATTACCCTCAGAAAACCCCATGAACCTCCTAGAAGGGCAAACATTAGCTAAATGGTTAATACCTCCACAACAGAAACATACCCTCCTCTGAGGGCTGAATCCTCTAGTATCAAAGGCAACTAAACCCAGCTGCATGGGGTCCTCCGCGGAGGGTATAGAGACAGAGTGAGATCCCTGCGCATTGCACGAGACAACTCCAGTGTCCTTGGGCTGAATATGACAGGAAAGAGTAGTCTCCTCTCTCTCTCTCAGACGCCTGTCAATACGAACAGCTAGAGACATGGCAGACTTCAAAGACACTGGCCTCTAATGAAACGCAAATGCATCTTTTAATCTCTCAGAAAGACCATGACAAAATTGACTTCGGAGTGCAGCGTCATTCCAACCAGCATCAGCTGCCCATCTCCGAAATTCAGAACAATATATCTCTGCGGACTGTTTACCCTGGCATAAAAGACACAGTTTAGATTCAGCCAGAGCAATGCGATCCAGATCATCATATATCTGACCCAGGCAGCGAAAAGGCCCAAGACTGAGCGTTATCCCTGAGCAGCGAGATGATGATCCCCAGCCTCTGCTCCTCATCACCAGAGGAATGGGGATGTAAGCGAAAATGGAGTTTGCAAGCCTCTCTAAAACGAACAAAATTCTCACTACCCCCGGAAAACGTATCTGGAAGAGAGATTTTAGGCTCGGAACAAACTCCATGAACGCCAGCAGAACCGGTCACCTGAAGCTGAGAAACAGTTTCACGGAGATCTGCTACCTCCAGCGAAAGACCTTGCATGCGGTCAATCAAGGCTGAAACTGGATCCATGCTTGAGACGGTTATGGCGGTTTATAATGTCAAGGATGGAGAACAGTTAGCAGGAACTGATAAATAACGACAGACTGGCTTGATCCCAAACTAAGGAAAAACATAGGAGGGCCCTATAAATCCCTAAGAACTCTCCCTAAGTGCATGCCCTCATACCTATAACTGAGTGACACCTGAATTCCCTATAGTAGTGAGGGGAACGGCCACCTGCTCCCTGCACAGAATACGGAGGGAGTCAGGGTCACCTAGAATCAAGCCAGCAAACAAAACACAAAGTAAACGGAATGCACTTATCTTAGAGCAAAACAACTGCAGCCTCCAGCAGCACACACTTCATCCAGGAAGTAATATAAACCGCAAAGAGAAGCAGTATGGGAGGGAATATAAAGCAAGCCAATTAATCAAGATAAGAGGCAGCTGAGGGAGAGAAAGGAACTGAGCAAAGTGAAACCAAAACAAAGAACGTCATACACAAGACAGGGAGGAACCTCTGACCGACCGTCTCCCAGAACCGGCGGTGACAGTCCTCATCTCGGCCTCTCTGACCAGAGTCCAGCCACCGGACCTAGCCAAAAAGGAGCCCGAGTGGTCACTGAAAAAAAAAAGTAATATTCAGTGAAGCCCACTGTGGGAATCTGTATTCCTGGTTGGCCAACAAAGTCAGGAATCACGGGCTCAAAATCCTCTGGGGTACACCAGACAAGTTCACCGGTAGGGGGCTCAGATAGACTTATCTGGTGGGCCGGAAAACTAATACAAGCCCCAGGATTTCTCATGCTAGTGTGGGCCACAGGGTCCCGGGCACGGAGGTCCACTGGCTGGGCCTTGGGGGCTCAACATCATCACTAGATGATGAGGAGGACGCGGAAGACAAGAGGAAAGTGGGGTCATCCTCGTCCTCACTGGGGCTCTCAGAGTAGGAGACCAGCAGGGTGTATGCCTCCTTTGCTGAGAAAGTCCGGCGGGCCATAGGGGAATGTGTGTGTGCGTAAAACTTTATTTAGTGTGCGTGTGTGTGGGGGGATGGGTGTTCACGTTCACTTATACACTACCCTAACCCACCCTAAACCTAACAGAAAAAAATAATGAAAAAAATAAAAATTAAATTAAAGCCCCAAAAATGTGTAAAAAACTATCAAACTCACTGATCAGCGGTCACAAGCTGATCAGCGGTGGGGTGGGCGATGGGCTAACAGTGGCCAGACGCTAAGAGTGCCAGTCAGAGTCAGCGCATGCACAAAAAAAAAAAAAAAAAACGCTTGTGCCCCAAAAAATGTGTGTTTTTTTGTGTGGTTGGAGGTGGGGGGCCGGGGGGGGGGGCAAGCTGCAGCAACCCTGGTCACAGGACCCCCCTCTGCATTGTCACCGAGTGCCTACTGAATGATTTCAGCAGACACTATGTTCCGATCACTGCCCACCATGCTGCGGTGATCGGAAATACACAGGGCATACATGTACGCCCTATGTCCTTAAGAGGTTAAAAGACCTATGGGGACCACTGACTTTTTTTTTATTTTGCACTTTTTCAGGGGAAACCAGCTTGCTGGGGGGACTGACCCTGCAGCTCTGCACTCCTCTGCCCCTAAGGCACGGGTCCACACTGCAGAGCACTTTTTGAGGAGAAGGCAGAAGCGCTGATAAACTGCTTCTGCCTTCTCCTTGACTCCTCCACTGTCACTAGCAACCGGGGGCTGAGCTGCTCCTGCCAGAGAGCAGGAGCAGGAGCTGTCATTCATCGCTGTGCGGTGCTCCAGGCAGAAACACAGCTGATCGCAGGATTAGCTGTTTTTCTACACAGCAGGAAGGGGGCTGCAATCCATGGCTCTGGGGGGCTGCATGGAGCCCACGGATTGTGCACCCCTGCTTTATGTGTAGGGTTAATGGCCAAACAAAACTCAATATCTATTAACTGCCTCCCGACGGCTGTACGCACGGATGCGTCCAGGAGGTGGCTGGTTTACTCCTACTGGACGCATAGGCACGTCATCTCGCAAGACGCGAGACTTCCTGTGAACACGCGCGCGCGTTCACAGTGCCGCGCGTCTTACAACTTGTACTGCAGCTGCCAGCGATGATCAATTGCTGGCAGGCTGTAGATGCGAAATAATTTGCATCAAACAAGTATATCAGACGCTGTTTTGTTAACAGCTTCTGATATCTGCTACCTGGTCCTCTGGTGGTCCCGTTTGCTGGGATCGACCACCAGAGGACCAGGTAGCTATGTAAAGTTGCACCAAACACTACAATAACCCCCCCCCCCACTTATTAACCCCTTGTTAACCCCTTGATCACCCCATCTAGATTCCCTGATCACCCCCCTGTCATTGATCACACCCCTTGTAAGGCTCCATTCAGACGTCCATATGTGTTTTGCGGATCCACAGATCCGCGGATCTGATCCGCGGATCCGTAGATCCTCAAAACACGGACACCGGCAATGTGCTTTCCGCATTTTGCAGATCCGCACATTGCCAAAACTATATAGAAAATGCTTATTCCTGTCCGCAATTGCGGACAAGAATAGGACATGTTCTATATTTTTGCGGAACGGAAGTGCAGACCCGGAAGCGTGGATCCGTAATTCCGGATCCGAGCGGGACAAAGTCTGTCCCCATAAAAATGAATGGGTCCGCAATTCCGTTCCGCAAACCGAATTGCGGACGTGTGAATGGGGCATAAGGGTCCCTTATCACCGCCAGTTAGTTAGCTACTTGTTAGGTAGCTAGCGCCCAGCTCACTGCACCACAGTCACTGATTTTGGCAGAGCTTTTTTCATCCACATTGATCGATGCGAATAAAAAAATCTGTGCCGTTCATTTTATTTTATTTTTTCAGCCCAGAGGCTGAACGGAAAATAGCAGAAACTCCTAATGCTGGCCATACGTGTAATGATTGCGGAGACCCTCAAATGCCAGGGCAGTACAAACACCTCACATGTGACCCCATTTTAGAAAGTAGACACCCCAAGGTATTCCGTGAGGGGTATGGTGAGTTCATGTAAAATTTTATTTTTTGTCACAAGTTAGTGGAATATGAGACTTTGTAAAAAAAAATATATATATATCAATTTCCGCTAACTTGTGCCAAATTTTTTTTTTCTGTGAACTCGCCATGCCCCTCACGGAATACCTTGGGGTGTCTTCTTTCTAAAATGGGGTCACTTGTGGGGTATTTATACTGCCCTGGCATTTTAGGGGTCCTAAAGCGTGAGAATCCAAATGCGCAAAAATGCCCTGTGAAATCCTAAAGGTACTCATTGGAATTTGGGCCCCTTTGCGCATCTTGGCTGCAAAGAAGTGTCACACATGTGGTATCGCCGTACTCAGGAGAAGTAGGGCAATGTGTTTTGGGGTGTATTTTTACATATACCCATGCTGGGTGAGAGAAATATCTCTGTAAATTGACAACTTTGTATAAAAAAAATTAAAAAGTTGTTGTTTACAGCGATATTTCTCACACACAGTATGGGTATATGTAAAAATACTTAAGATAACCAGTGGCTACACCCAGTAACTGCCAAAGATGATCGTGGTGCACAACCCTTGGTGTGCCCTGTTACCAATAAAAGTAGATAAATAGAAAAAATGGGAGGCACTCTGCAAACACCTGGGATGTATGGAGGACACAAGAGCAGTGTTATATAGAAGTAGTATACCCTTTATTGTATCTAAACATAAAATATAAAAACGTGATAAAACGCTGATGAAACAACAATGTTAAAAAACAATATTGAAACAATAATAAAATAGCGGGTTGACCTCCAAACAAGTCCGAGATTGTGGACCAGTGTTCTGGGTTTGTATATCAAGTGGAATAGTCCAGAAGTGATAGTACGTCTAGTAACTCCATATGATTGCTAGATCCACCGTTATTCCTAGAGTGAATGTCCAGTTTGCATGTGGAATAATAGTGCCGTTGCATGTAACACACAATTTAAAATTGTGGGGCATACGGCAACCAAGAAAGTACAGTGCAGTGTTCCAATGTTGCCCATACACTGTATATTGTAATATATAGAGAGATGTTTACATTACCACCAGCGCATGTGTCCGCGGCGTCCTTCTCTTTTCAGAGCGTTCGCTCTATGTGTCTTCCAGGACCTGTCGCGGCGTCCCACGTGATCCCTACGTCATACGGTGGCGTCCCACCTGACGATAACAGCGGCGTTTGATTGGTCAGTGCTCTCTTAGACCGTAATGCTGTATTGTGCCGTTTCAGACAGCAGATCGAGTGGTATATCTCTCAGGGCAATCTTGTATTGGTGTGTAGTATCAAATCCTCACTCTCAGAACCCAAACGCGTTTCGGGGCAACCACATCTCTGGCCCCTTCATCAGTGGTAATTTTAGTGAGGATGATCGATCTCCTTTTATTGGTTGGCCTCATTCCCAAGGTTCACTGGGAAATGGGATATTTCAAAAACTTGGAGCTGTATTCCAGTCCTTGGAGATATCAGGGAAAACTCCCAAATTGGAATAGATTTACATGTTGTACATTGTTAGATGTATATCACAGTATTTACATTGAATATATGTATCTCCAAAGAAGACACATATATGGTCATATAGATAATCATCAAATTGGAACCTACTATGGTCATAGGATATAACAATATATTTTAATATCACGGGGATCGGGTTGTGACCAGGATTTAAAATATTTGTGACATAGATGAAAAAGGGGGAAAGGCCCAAACAGGGAGGAGGGGTCGTGGTGTTGATAGACAACCAGACCACGATCCCCCATCCCTCAAGGGCCCCAACCCCATGATGTCACAAGAAGCCAAACAACTCCATCTCCGCGTTGAGCCCTTTTGGGATCAGTGAATCAAATTCAAATATTCTTTTCGTTTCTGTTCTCGACATGTGAGCTATATGGTTCCCTCCCCTCCATGGACGTCTCACCTTTTCAATTGCTATAAATGAGAGACTGGAGGGGTCACTACCATGTACCTCTTTATAGTGCCGTGATACGGAATGTAATTCATAGCCATTCTTTATTTTACGAATATGTTCTGCTACTCTTTCTTTTAAGGACCTCTTTGTCCGTCCTATATATTGACGTCGACAAGGACATTGAAGCATATAGATTACATCTGTGGAATTACAGGTAAGTCCCTCCTTAATGGTCATACTAAACGTATTTTGGGTGGACTCTATATTCGTGATTTTTCTTGGGGTGGGATTGTTTTTGCAGCATGAGCATCTCCCACATTTAAAGAAACCTTTAAATGTGAGCCAATTTTGGTTGGGTTCACATCTTCTCTTTTTAATAGATGGAGCTATTTTTATTCCCAAATTTGGGACTTTTGTATAGGTAATCTTTGGGGTAGTTGTCAAAACAGTTCCTAATATTTTATCTTCTAGAAGGTATCCCCAATGTTTTCTGACAATTTTTTCTACTTGTTTATGATGAGTGTTATAGGGAAGTATAAGTCTCATAATCTCTCCATCTTCTTTATCCTTTCGTGGTTTGAAGAATTCTTTCCTATCCATTTTTTCTACCTTCTGGGCTGAGTTTTCCAACACCCAAAGAGGGTAGTCTCTGTCTAGGAATTGTTGTTTTAAAGACTCTGCCTCTTTTTTGTATTGATGTTCTTCGGTACAGTTGCGTTTCAATCTTCTCAGCTGGCCAGTTGGAATATTCACCAACCAGCTGGGAAGATGACAACTTGAATATTTGATGAAACTGTTCTTGGCAGTAGGTTTAATATATGTACTACAGAATATTTTATGTTCTTTCACACTAATGTTCAGATCCAAAAATTGGATTTCCCTCCTGCTGACCATAGAGGTGAAAGAGAGACCTTTGTCATTGATGTTTATTTCTTTTAGGAAATCCTGCAGTAATTCCTCCGTGTCCTGCCATATGAAGAGTATGTCATCAATATATCTCCGCCATAGGACCAGACTCGCCCCCAGCCTAGGCGCAATGGTCTCCCTTTCCCATTGGGCCATAAATAAATTTGCATAGCTGGGGGCGAATCTGGTCCCCAGATTCGCCCCAGCTATGCAAATTTATTTATGGCCCAATGGGAAAGGGAGACCATTGCGCCTAGGCTGGGGCGTAGTCTGGTCCTATGGCGGAGATATATTGATGACATACTCTTCATATGGCAGGACACGGAGGAATTACTGCAGGATTTCCTAAAAGAAATAAACATCAATGACAAGGTCTCTCTTTCACCTCTATGGTCAGCAGGAGGGAAATCCAATTTTTGGATCTGAACATTAGGGTGAAAGAACACAAAATAGTCTGTAGTACATATATTAAACCTACTGCCAAGAACAGTTTCATCAAATATTCTAGTTGTCATCTTCCCAGCTGGTTGGTGAATATTCCAACTGGCCAGCTGAGAAGATTGAAACGCAACTGTACCGAAGAACATCAATACAAAAAAGAGGCAGAGTCTTTAAAACAACAATTCCTAGACAGAGACTACCCTCTTTGGGTGTTGGAAAACTCAGCCCAGAAGGTAGAAAAAATGGATAGGAAAGAATTCTTCAAACCACGAAAGGATAAAGAAGATGGAGAGATTATGAGACTTATACTTCCTATAACACTCATCATAAACAAGTAGAAAAATTGTCAGAAAACATTGGGGATACCTTCTAGAAGATAAAATATTAGGAACTGTTTTGACAACTACCCCAAAGATTACCTATACAAAAGTCCCAAATTTGGGAATAAAAATAGCTCCATCTATTAAAAAGAGAAGATGTGAACCCAACCAAAATTGGCTCACATTTAAAGGTTTCTTTAAATGTGGGAGATGCTCATGCTGCAAAAACAATCCCACCCCAAGAAAAATCACGAGTATAGAGTCCACCCAAAATACGCTTAGTATGACCATCAAGGAGGGACTTACCTGTAATTCCACAGATGTAATCTATATGCTTCAATGTCCTTGTCGACGTCAATATATAGGACGGACAAAGAGGTCCTTAAAAGAAAGAGTAGCAGAACATATTCGTAAAATAAAGAATGGCTATGAATTACATTCCGTATCACGGCACTATAAAGAGGTACATGGTAGTGACCCTCCAGTCTCTCATTTATAGCAATTGAAAAGGTGAGACGTCCATGGAGGGGAGGGAACCATATAGCTCACATGTCGAGAACAGAAACGAAAAGAATATTTGAATTTGATTCACTGATCCCAAAAGGGCTCAACGCGGAGATGGAGTTGTTTGGCTTCTTGTGACATCATGGGGTTGGGGCCCTTGAGGGATGGGGGATCGTGGTCTGGTTGTCTATCAACACCACGACCCCTCCTCCCTGTTTGGGCCTTTCCCCCTTTTTCATCTATGTCACAAATATTTTAAATCCTGGTCACAACCCGATCCCCGTGATATTAAAATATATTGTTATATCCTATGACCCTAGTAGGTTCCAATTTGATGATTATCTATATGACCATATATGTGTCTTCTTTGGAGATACATATATTCAATGTAAATACTGTGATATACATCTAACAATGTACAACATTTAAATCTATTCCAATTTGGGAGTTTTCCCCTGATATCTCCAAGGACTGGAATACAGCTCCAAGTTTTTGAAATATCCCATTTCCCAGTGAACCTTGGGAATGAGGCCAACCAATAAAAGGAGATCGATCATCCTCACTAAAATTACCACTGATGAAGGGGCCAGAGATGTGGTTGCCCCGAAACGCGTTTGGGTTCTGAGAGTGAGGATTTGATACTACACACCAATACAAGATTGCCCTGAGAGATATACCACTCGATCTGCTGTCTGAAACGGCACAATACAGCATTACGGTCTAAGAGAGCACTGACCAATCAAACGCCGCTGTTATCGTCAGGTGGGACGCCACCGTATGACGTAGGGATCACGTGGGACGCCGCGACAGGTCCTGGAAGACATATAGAGCGAACGCTCTGAAAAGAGAAGGATGCCGCGGACACATGCGCTGGTGGTAATGTAAACATCTCTCTATATATTACAATATACAGTTTATGGGCAACATTGGAACACTGCACTGAACTTTCTTGGTTGCCGTATGCCCCACAATTTTTAATTGTGTGTTACATGCAACGGCACTATTATTCCACATGCAAACTGGACATTTACTCTAGGAATAACGGTGGATCTAGCAATCATATGGAGTTACTAGACATACTATCACTTCTGGACTATTCCACTTGATATACAAACCCAGAACACTGGTCCACAATCTCGGACTTGTTTAGAGGTCAACCCGCTATTTTATTATTGTTTCAATATTGTTTTTTAACATTGTTGTTTCATCAGCGTTTTATCACGTTTTTATATTTTATGTTTAGATACAATAAAGGGTATACTACTTCTATATAACACTGCTCTTGTGTCCTCCATACATCCCAGGTGTTTGCAGAGTGCCTCCCATTTTTTTCTATTTATATGTAAAAATACACCCCAAAACACATTGCCCTACTTCTCCTGAGTACGGCGATACTACGTGAGTAACACTTTTTTGCAGCCTGGGTGCGCAAAGGGGCCCAAATTCCAACGAGTACCTTTAGGTTTTACATGGCTGCTCACAATTTAGCCCCGCCCAAAATGCCAGAACAGTAAACACACCCCACAAATGACCCCATTTCGGAAAGTAGACACCCCAAAGTATTCACTGAGGGGCACAGTGAGTCCGTCTGAGATTTATTTATTTTTTTGCCAGAAGTTAGCAGAAATGGAAACTTTATTATTATTATGTTTTTCCTTAGAAAGTGTCATTTTCCGCTAACTTGTGAAAAAAAATGAAATGATACATGAACTCACCATGCCCCTCCGCGAATACTTTGGGGTGTCTTCTTTCTAGAATGGTGTGATTTCGGGGGTATTTATACTATCCTGGCATTCTAGCACCTGAAGAAACATGACAGGTGCTCAGAAAGTCAGACCTGCTTCAAAATGCGGAAATTCACTTTTTTGCACCATAGTTTGTAAACGCTATAACTTTTACCCAAACCAATAAATATACACTTATTGGATTTTTTTTTATCAAAGACATGTAGAACAATAAATTTTGCGGAAAATTTATATAGAAATGTATTTTTTTTTGAAAAATTTTACAACAGAAAGTGAAAAATGTCATTTTTTTGCAAAAATGTCGTAAAATTTTTATTAATAGCAAAAAAAGTAAAAATGTCAGCAAGAATGAAATACCACTAAATGAAAGCTCTATTAGTGAGAAGAAAAGGAGGTAAAATTCATTTGGGTGGTAAGTTGTATGACGGAGCAATAAACCGTGAAAGTAGTTTAGTGCAGAATTGTAAAAAGTGGCCTGGTCATTAAGGGTGTTTAAGCTAGGGGGGCTGAAGTGGTTAACCTGATTCTGCAGTTTACAGAAACACCCGATATGTGGTCATAAAGGAAAGGAGTGACACATGGTTTTGGAAGGCAGATTATGCTGGACAATTGCGGACAAGAATAAGCATTTTCTATTATGGTTGCGGGAATGTGCGGTCCGCAAATTGCAGAATGCACATGGCCGGTATCAGTGTTTTGCAGATGCGCAAAGCACTATGGCCGCCTGAATGGGCCCTTATTTTCACATATTCCGCATGGAGAAGTAGTAGATTAGTCCCACTAAATGATAAGGGAAAGTTCATGGCAGATATCAGTTTTAGCACTGCAATTCCAATGCAGATTCTTTGAGAAATCCTCAAGGTGTGAACATGGCACAACTATGAGTCCAGTGCCACAGGGGTCCAGGTGGTTAACATCTCTTCATGCTTGTGGCCTCCCAGGAAGACCTTACACTCTGATAAAGGTGACGCCGTGGAATTGCGTACTGTCCTGGAAACACATGGCAATACATGCCATATTGCATTCAACCTTTAAAACCCAATAACATTAATAACTTACCAACCTTAAATAAAGACCATTGGACTAGAGAGTGGAGGTAATAATCCTTTATTAAGGTAATAATAACTTAACAAACAAGCCCATCTAAGAGCTCGGGCTCCCATAACCTTTAAAATACAGCAGAGTCCATCCCATAACGGGACGACTATCACCAATACTTTAACCCCCAAATAAACAACTATAGCAGCAAAATTAAGGGAGGGCGGGCGGGGACGATACCGCTGATCTGTTCTTCTTCAAATGTCCAGCTCCAACAAGCCCAGCCGCGTGGAGCCTGGACATTTATTTACAAAACGCCGCTCCCTCCCTCCAATAGAAACACTGTCGCTGGGGACATCAGCTTGCCGCCAAGTCCCCAGTGACATTATAGGCTATTCTTTTTAGCCAATCCAAACACTGTCACCAAGCTTGGTGACATTCTACACTCCAGGACATCTCAAAAACGGCGGGAAAAATTCCCGCCACCCTCCTGTACAGCTCTGGGGTCACTTAGGGGACAACTAACTAATGGCAGTAATTGCCATGTTTCCCCCTCCTGAAAGGTCCGGGGTCAATCCATGGCAATACATGCCATATTGCATTCAACCTTTAAAACCCAATAACATTAATAACTTACCAACCTTAAATAAAGACCATTGGACTGGAGAGTGGAGGTAATAATCCTTTATTAAAGTAATAATAACTTAACAAACAAGCCCGTCTAAGAGCTCGGGCTCCCATAACCTTTAAAATACAGCAGAGTCCATCCCATAACGGGACGACTATCACCAATACTTTAACCCCCACCAGGCACACGCATCAACAATGCGAGGGCCCCACCCCACCTACAGCTAACTCAACCATCGCCTGTAGGCCCAGATTGAATATATCATAGCCAATCGCTGAAAGCTGCACACCATCCTTAAAGTAAAGTCCATCCTCTCCACTCTCCAAGTCAGTATGCCTGTAGGAAAAACCTCCGACAGAAGGCATAAAACGCGACATGGCCCTGTTTAGTCTTTTCCGTATTTTCTCCTTAAATCTTTGCATTAAAGCTACCCTCCAAGCCCTTCTCGGAATAATCTCAGAAAAGACTAAACGTGCTTCTGGAAACAAATTTTTTAAACCACAAAATGAACGCTTCATTTGCCATAGCAAACGCATTGTTTCCTCGACCCCAATATCATTGCCACCCAAATGGATGATAACAACATCTGGATGAGGAAGCAAATCAACAAGCCTACCGACTAGGGTTGACAAACCTGACCAACGCATACCCCTCAGTCCGGCCCATTTAACTTGCACGAGGTCTTCCAGCATTGAAAGATTCAAACCATACTTTCTCTCTGCAGCCCTCTCTGATGCCCAGTGGACAAATGAGTGACCCAGAATCCATACACATCAACCTGTAAAGACTTAAAGAAGAAAATTAATCAACTAAAAGCTGAGGTCTCACATAAACCTTATAAGCCTTAGATGACCATATGCCAATTCTTTTAATCACACTCTCACTCAAACCCGCTTGCGCAGCGGCAGTCGCTGCACCAATCCTAAAAGAGTGCGTGAAAAAGAACCTAAAGTCGAGCTTCAATTCTCTCAAACACTTAATCAGGACCGCTCTAAACTGAAACTGAGATAATACCGCTGAATTCTCATGCACCAAAAACAAACCCAAACCTTCAGGCCTCTTATCCAAATACTCCACCGCTACCCGAACTGGACACAACTCTTTGTCCGCTATTGCACCCAGCCTTAGCGTACAGCCCCTACCCGCCTGATCCGTCTTTGACCGTACTACATGAACAAACAAATTCCCGCCCGTTAACCAAACGTCCTTCCTTGACAGACCCCCGACTCCAAATCTCGACCTTGGAAGCAATTCCCCTATCCTAAGGGCAGCAAAAAACAAAACAACGAAAGCACACTTAAACAGCAAAGCCTCATATGACGAATAGCAAACCTTTTCCACTACACCACACAGTTTCTTCAAAATTTCCGGAGAAATGGGGCACCTACCATCCGGTAAACTACCCAAACGTCTGTAACCCTTTAGAACCTGGCGAATTAAAAACAAACTTGATAAAGAACGACAACCAAACAACTTAAGGAAAAAGGATATACCCGCCAAAATCTTACTAACAGAACCATGAGATAACCCTTCTGTAAATAAACTTAACAAAAATGCTAACGCTAATGAATCATCAACATTAAAAGGAGACACCACCAAATTATCCACAAAAACAGACCACCTCCTCCATGCCGACAAATAACCCTTCCACGTATTGGGGGCAACCGACCTGCTCAACAAATCCATGACTAGGTCCAAATCAAACCCCACAAATGTTCCGGGCAAGGAATTCCTCTGAGATCCGCCATAGGTGCCAAGGATCGGAAGCGCTGAAACTGAAAGCGAGATAAAGAGTCAGCTACTTCATTACTAAGACCTGGAATATGTACAGCCTTAATCCAGATGTTAAACTTCAAACATACCAACACTAGATGTCTTAATAATTTAACCACCATAGCATTCTTAGCAGATAAACAGTTTACCGCAAACAACACTCCCATGTTGTCCGTATGCAACCTCACCTTCTTATTAGCAAATTCCCTGCCCCAGATCGTCACAGCAACGACCACTGGAAAAAGCTCCAAGAGTAAAATATTGGAAACCACGCCATTACAAACCCAAGCGGAATGCCACCTCTCAGCACACCACTGCCCATTCCAAAAGGCCCCAAAGCCACTGCTCCCTGCCGCGTCCGTAAATAAAGCAAACTGCTCAAAATCCTCAAAATCCCTTAACCATAAAGACCTACCATTATAAATTCTTAAAAAATTAAGCCATACCTTCAGATCCTCCTTCATGTCCTTGGTCAAACTCACATGAAACGCCGGATTCTTCACACCTGAAATCCCCAAAGACAACTGTCTACAAAAAACCCTACCCATAGGCATAACCCTCCCAAAGAAAGCCAAAAGTCTCAAAAGAGATTGAACCTCCTTAACCGTTACCGATCTCCGACCTAAAAAACTACTAATAGCACATATAGCCTTATCAATCTTCTGAGAAGGAAGCCTAATCTCCCCCAGAACTGTATCGATAACAATCCCTAAAAACTCAATCACGCAACACGGTAAAACCGTCTTATCCGACGCCAGAGGAACCCCAAACTCTTCACACACTAAACCAAAACATGACAAAACCTCATAACAAACCGTCGAATCCTGTGGACCTACAAACAGAAAATCATCAAGATAATGAACTAAACCACCTTTCATGGACCTTACCGCTACCACCCATTCCAGGAATGTCGCAAACGCCTCAAAATAAAAACAAGAAATCGAACAACCCATGGGAAGACATTTATCAAAGTAAAACTTCCCATTAAAACTAAAACCCAAAGAATTAAAAGCAGACGGATGTATAGGCAGCAGCCTAAAAGCTGATTTTACATCCGCCTTTGCCAGCAAAGCCCCCTTTCCAAAGGATTTAACTAAATCTAAAGCTACATCAAAACTGGTATAACAAACCTTAGACAGAGAAGCATCAATTTCATCGTTCAACGAAGCCCCAAAAGGAAAGGACAAATGATGAATAATTCTAAATGACTTCCCATCCTTCTTTGGAACCACCCCCAAAGGAGATAATCTAAAGTTCTCAAATGGGGGGGCCTCAAAGGGGCCAGCAATTCTACCCTCAAAAAGCTCAGACAATAACTTCTTCTCAACCACCTCAGGAAACTGCTGCACTGATTTCAAATTCTGCACAAGGGAACAACCCACCCTAGAGAAAGTAGGAAGAATAAAACCTACAGAAAAACCAGCTACCAACAAATCAGCAATCTGCCGGTTTGGGTATCTGTCTAACCACGGCCGCATTGTCTCCAGGCTTACTGGAGTCACTGCTTTTAAAAAGAAACTCTTTTGTGGAGGGCTGAGCCGGCAGGCTTGCCTTTTTAAAACATCGCGACATAGGGTGACCCGCTCCACAAAAGGCACATTCGTGCTTGTACTTGCATGTAGCAGGCCATTTACACTGAGCCTCGTTAAACGCAAAGCACAAGCCCTTTTTAAGAAACACATTATTACTCAGACCTTTAACACCTGAGGATGTAGGTCTGTGCGGAATCAAAAGATTCAGCCACAAACCCACATCCTTCGATCCCCATTGTAACTGTGGATAAACTGACATCTTTTGTCTGAAACCCTCATCATAATTATACCAACCAAACCCACCAAAACTTCTATATGCTTCTAAAACAATATCTACATGCTGAAAAAGGCCAGAGCATTTTCAAGGATGCCTTTCACCTAACACACTTGCAAAAACACAAAATCCTTGGAGCCAGTTCTGAAAAGAACGAGGAACAGGGCGACGTCTGTCATCAGTTTTTCATCCTTCCTCTCAGCCGTTGTATTGAATTCTTTAGCTGAAGGAAGAAGGGACAGCACATCCACAAAGTCGCCTGCCCAAATTCTATCCTTAACCGACATTGCTAAATGAAAACCCAAGGGAGAGATAGAACAGGGCATGACCTCTCTAAAACAATTATCTGAAATGCCCTTAGACCTGTCCCTTAACCCCTTAAGGACCGGGCTCATTTTCACCTTAGGACCAGGCCATTTTTTGCAAATCTGACCAGTGTCACTTTATGTGGTGATAACTTTAAAACGCTTTTTCTTATCCAGGCCATTCTGAGATTGTTTTTTCGTCACATATTGTACTTCATGACACTGGTAAAATTAAGTCGAAAAATTTCATTTTTATTTATAAAAAAATATCAAATTTACCAAAAATTTTGAAAAATTAGCAATTTTCCAAGTTTCAATTTCTCTACTTCTATAATACATAGTAATACCGCCCAAAAAGTTATTGATTTACATTCCCTATATGTCTACTTCATGTATCGATCATTTTGGGAATGCCATTTTATTTTTGGGGACGTTACAAGGCTTAGAAGTTTAGAAGCAAATCTTGAAATTTTTCAGAAATTTTCAAAAACCCACTTTTAGGGACCAGTTCAGGTCTGAAGTCACTTTGTGAGGCTTACATAATAGAAACCATCCAAAAATGACCCCATTCTAGAAACTACACCCCTCAAGGTATTCAAAACTGATTTTACAAACGTCATTAACCCTTTAGGTTTTCCACAAGAGTTAATGGCAAATGGAGATAAAATTTCAGAATTTCGATTTTTGGAAAATTTTCCGTTTGAATCCATTTTTCCAGTAACAAAGCAAGGGTTAACAGCCAAACAAAACTCAATATTTATTGCCCCGATTCTGTAGTTTTCAGAAACACCCCATATTTGGGCGTAAACTGCTGTATGGCCAAATGGTGGAGCGCAGAAGTAAGGGAACGCCATATGGTTTTTGGAAGGCGGATTTTGCTGGTCTGGATTTTTGACACCATGTCCCATTTGAAGCCCCCCGATGCACCCCTAGAGTAGAAACTCCAAAAAAGTGACTCCATCTAAGAAACTACACCCCTCAAGGTATTCAAAACTGATTTTACAAACTTTGTTAACCCTTTAGGTGTTCCACAAGAGTTATTGGCAAATGGAGATGAAATTTCTGAATTTCTATTTTTTGTTACCTTGCCTCAAAAAAAGTGTAATATAGAGCAACCAAAAATCATATTTACCCTAAAATAATACAAACAAAACTGCCACCTTATCCCGTACTTTCCAAAATGGGGTCGCTTTTTTGGAGTTTCCACTGTAGGGGTGCATCAGGGGGTCTTCAAATGGGACATGGTGTCAAATAACCAGTCCAGCAAAATCTGCCTTCCAAAAACCATATGGCGTTCCCTTCCTTCTACGCCCTGCCGTTTGGCCATACAGCAGTTTACGACCACATATGGGGTGTTTCTGCAAACTACAGAATCAGGGCAATAAATATTGAGCTTTGTTTGGCTGTTAACCCTTGCTTTGTTACTGGAAAAATGGATTAAAATGGATAATTTGCAAAAAATAGCTGTTTTGGGACAGTTTTGTATTTTTGTTATTTACATCGTTGAACTGACAGGTTAGATTGTGTGCTATTTCTATAGAGCAGGTTGTTACGGACGCGACAATACCAAATATGTCTACTTTTTGGGGTTTTTGTTTCAGTTTTACATAATAAAGCATTTTTGAAAAAATGATTTTTTGTGTCTCCACATTCTGAAAGCCATAGTTTTTTTTTTTTTTTGGCAATTGTCCTATGTAGGGGCTCATTTTTTGCGGGATGAGATGGCGGTTTGAATGGTACTATCTTGGGGTGCATATGACTTTTTGATCACTTGCTATTACACTTTTTGTGATGTAAGGTGACAAAAAAATGACTTTTTTTACAACGTTTTTATTTTTTATGTTTACGGCGTTCACCTGAGGGGTTAGGTTATGTTATATTTTTATAGAGCAGGTCGTTACGAACGCGACGATACCCAATATGTATACTTTTTTTATTTATTTTGGTTTTACACAATATTATCCTTTTTGAAACAAAAAAATATGTTTTAGTGTCTCCATAGTCTGAGAGCCATATTTTTTCAGTTTTTAGGCGATTGTCTCAGGTTGGGTATAATTTTTGAGGGATGAGGTGGCGGTTAGATTGGCACTATTTGGGGGTCATATGACGTTTTGATCGCTTGCTATTACACTTTTTGTGATGTAAGGTGACAAAAAATGGCTTTTTGACAAAGTTTTTATTTTATTTTTTTACAGTGTTTACTTGAGGGGTTAGGTCATGTGATATTTTTATAGAGCAGATTCTTACGGACGTGGAGATACCCAATATGTCTACTTTTTTTAATTTTTTACATTTAACACTGAAAAGCATTTTTGAAACAAAAAAATCATGTTTTAGTCTGAGAGGCATAGTTTTTATTTTTTGGGCAATTGTTTTATGAAGGGGCTCATTTTTTGCGGGATGAGATGGCGGTTAGATTGGTACTATTTTGGGAGGCATATGCCTTTTTGATCGCTTTGTATTACACTTTTAGTGATGTAAGGTGCCCAAAAATGGCTTATTTACACCATTTTTGGTTTTTTTTTTATGGCGTTCACCTGAGGGGTTCAGTCATGTGATATTTTTATAGAGCTGTTTTTTACGGACGCGCGATACCTAATATGTGTAGTGTATTTTATTTTTTTACTTTTTATTCAGTGATTTGTGTTTTACTTTTTTTACTTTTTACATTTTTACATTTTTGGACCCAGACCCACTTGGTTCTTGTAGATCCAGTGGATCTGGTGTCTATATAATACAGTACAGTACACTATATAGTGTACTGCACTGTATTTTTACTTTCACAGTCTGGTCAGATTTCTGCCTTTAGCAGAAGTCTGACCAGAGACTATACCATGGCAAGCAGGACGCTTCTGAAGCGTCCTGCTGCCATGGTAACCATCACCCACTGCCATTAGAGAGCAGTGGGTGATGGATGAGGGAGGAGGAGCTCCCTCCCTCTGCGATCCCATCCTGGGGGGCTGCATAGGCACAGCAGCCCCCGATGGGAGAGGGAGGGAGCTCCCTCCCTGTTAACACCTTCCATACCGCGGTCCGTCCGGACCGCGGTAAGAAAGGTTAAGCGGCTGGCATCTGCAGCACAGATGCCAGCCGTTTTCTATCAGAGTGCCAGCAATGTGCTGGCACTCTGATAGAACCACTAGACACCAGGGAATTATTACAAGGGAGGCGGGCGGGGATCGCTATTGCGATCCCGCCTGCCGCACCGCCCGCCTCCCGCACCGCCTCCCGCCGCCGCAACCACCCCCCCTGCACCCCCGCCGCCATAACAAGATTGGGGGCTGCAGGGGGGGTTAAAATTAAAACTCGGGGATCAGAGATCGCTGAAACCGCAGGTCTGAATTGACCTGCGGTTTGCAGCGATCGCCGATACGGGGGGGGGTCACATGACCCCCCTCGGCATTAGAACATGGTTCCTGCTGATCTACATCAGCAGGAACCATGTTGCTACTGCGCCCATATCGGGTGCAGTAGCAGTTTAAACACAGGGCGTACATGTACGCCCTTGGTCCTTAAGTACCAGGACGCAAGGGCGTACATGTACGCCCTTCGTCCTTAAGGGGTTAAAGGGGCAGTTAAAGGCTCGACGACACTGCCATCATCCCCAGCACCCCCTCTGTCCAACAACCAAGAAGAGGAGACATCTACTCCGTCCCCACCCGCAGGGACTGTCACAGAGGCAGGGGGGCGCTGGGGAACCATACTTTCAAGAGACGAAAGAATCCTGCCCAAAGTTGAAATAACAGAACCCAGCCCGGCCGTGGCCGACTCACCCGACTGATGTGCAGGTCCAGGCGAGGGTCCGGTGGCCGACTGACCGCTGAGCCAGGACTCCCCGACGGCAGAAGACCCACCGGGAGGCAGCAGAGTTGATGCGCAGGCCGTTGCAGTCACTCCGGAGCTTCTTCCTTCGTCCAGACCCGATCTGGCAGAAACAGGGGCCATAAGCACCGAGGATCTCGCGATATCTTCAGATGCCGGTCACATCCCTTGGGACGAACTCGGGCCAGCTCTCGCGGGAACTCGGGCCGAAGTCTCGATCGCGCGAGACTTCGCCCGCGCAGGCTCAGACGAAGGGGAAAACGGCCTCCTCCTTCTCCAGCTTCTCTCCCGCAGGGACCTCTCTACTCCAACACCGACAGATGCCCTCTGCGACGACTCCTCTCCTTCAGCTCGCATGTCCGCCATCAAAACCTCCGCAGGTGCTTGATCCCGATGAGAAGATGGGACATCCACCGCCATGTCGACCGCCTCAGGAACAGGGGACATCCGAAACTTCTCCAGACACTCGCACAGCCAAGCCGGGGCACCGTCTTCTGTCGCACGGGACGTAAGCTCCTTCAGCAGAGAATCCATGGTAAGAGACGATACCGCTGATCTGTTCTTCTTCAAATGTCCAGCTCCAACAAGCCCAGCCGCATGGAGCCTGGACATTTATTTACAAAACGCCGCACCCTCCCTCCAATAGAAACACTGTTGCTGGGGACATCAGCTTGCCGCCAAGTCCCCAGTGACATTATAGGCTATTTTTTTCGGCCAATCCAAACACTGTCACCAAGCTTGGTGACATTCTACACTCCAGGACATCTCAAAAACGGCGGGAAAAATTCCCGCCACCCTCCTGTACAGCTTTGGGGTCACTTAGGGGACAACTAACTAATGGCAGTAATTGCCATGTTTCCCCCTCCTGAAAGGGGTCCGGGGTCAATCCATTCTCAGCGAAGTACTACAGTAATTAAAGGGGTTCTCTCATCATGGACAATGGGGGCATATCACTAGGATATGCCCCCATTGACTTATAGGTGCGGGTCCCACCGCTGGGACTGACACCTATATCGACAACGGAGCCCTGCAAGGTGGTGGCTGGAGGACTTCTGTTTCCCGAACTCGGCAGGACTCCATTTCCCGAACTCGGGTTCGGTTCACTTGGAACTGAACGCGAGTTTGGGAAAAAGTTTTTTTACAGTAAAAATTAATCTATAAAGTTATTACGCGAAGTCACACGAGACTTCGCAAAGTAATAAGTTCGGCTCATCTGAGCCAATACATCCTAATACTGTACGGAGCACAGTATTGGACTGAAGTTTTATGCGAATCGACTTCGGATGTTTTATCCGAAGTCGATTCGCTCATCCCTAGTAATACCACTGATTCCATATATGGACACATTCATATATGGAGTCAGAGCAGGGACTCTTAAAAGCCAGGTAGACTACCGACTCTGATTTCCCCACTGTTCAGGGTGCTGACAATGGCCCTCATAAGAACCGGAGAAAGCACTTTCCGGGCAGCGTGTTAAAAACCACATCGGCGGCGACTTGAAACACAAAGTTATTTCCAGTAGGAACGCTCCAATGAAGATCACTCACATGACCATGTGACACCACCTCGTGTGACAGGACCCAATCCTGACACGATCTGCAGTGTCATGTATTCCAGGGGCGGGGCTGACGGAGCATGCCGATGACGCATAGAAGCACGTGATTGACGTAAGCTGTTCCTGTTAAATTTAGATCACGGGGGACAGAGATAGCACAGATCTGTTCTGTAGCAGGCGGCCAGGGTTATTTTGGGAGGCAGAGGGAGATCCGGCTACACCAAATATAGTTGTAGACGTGTATTTATAGACTAGCGCTTACACGTGTGAGCCTCGAGCTGCCGTGTGTTTCCAGCGTTCCCTTCCTCGATGTCATAGGAAATCAGCGGTTACATCCAAGGAATGACCCCGCAGAGGCGCTTACTACGGGTCATTACAGGGGCCAGGATTCTGGTAATGTGACTGGGGGGTTACTGCACAGGAATGGTGGTCCAAGATGTTACAAGTATTCTGCTATTAATGTATTATATCATTAGAAGGGATTATTATTTTGTTAACCTCTTAAATGGGCTGTCGAGGAATTTATAAGTGATCCAACACCACGCGCCCCTGCCGATCATCTGTTCTGGCGCCAGAAGTACACCGTTCCATCCATTAATAGGAGCAATGGCTCCATCCATGACAGCAGACAGAGCTCTGAAGTGCCAGAGCTACTGCTGGATGGGAGGTCCTTACAATAGGCCATCACTTGGAAATTCCTGCACACCTTCTTTAAAGTGTACGGCTGCTATGTATTACTGGCTGCGCATGTGCTGGATGTAGCACGTACATGCAGCTAGTACTAGACATTGTTAAACCATCCGCTCCGATGATCGATGATTTACCCCCCCCCCCTCTTGTACCTGTACATCATAAGTATTAAGGGGAAGTATGGAGCAGGGTCAGGCACTGAGCCTGCTACTTAGGTCTATTGCACATGAACGTGTGCACCCCGTGGCCGTGCTGAGGGCCGCAATGCAGCCGCAGCGAATCGCGGACCCATTCACTTGAATGGGTCTGCGATCTGCCCGTTCCGCAAAAAGATAGGACATGTTCTATCTGTTTGCGGAACGAAAGTACGGGACGAAACCCCATGGAAGCACTCCGTAGTGTTCCTTTCCATGAGCCCGTTCCGCATCTACGGATTTGCGGACCCATTGAAGTGAATGGATGCAGAATGCACACTGAACGTGCCCGTGTGTTGTGGATGCGCATATGCGGCAACCTACGGTTGTGTGCAGTAGGCCTTGGGCTACTTTTACACTAGCATTTTCAATTCTGCTATTGAGATCCATCATAGGATCTCAATAGCTGAAGAAAACAATTCAGTTTTGTCCCCATTCATTGGTAATAGGGACTGAATGAAACAGAATGCACTAAAATGTCCATCGCGGACAGAATAACACTGCAAGCATTGTGTCAGGACACACAATGTAAGTCAATGGGGATGAATCCGTTTTCTCTGACACAATAGAAAACGGATCCGTCCCCCATTGACTTTCAATGGAGTTCATGACGGATGCATGCGGTTGTATTATTGTAATGGAAATGTTTTTGCAGTTCCATGACGGAGCCACAAAAAACATTAGTGTGAAAGCAGCCTTACATGGAGTGTTGTCTGCATAATACAGATGCCACCTGCTGGCAGTGATCAGCAACGGAGATGACTGATCAGGTACCTCTGATATCAGTGACTGAGA
The DNA here is from genome assembly GCA_033119425.1 of Bufotes viridis. NCBI lineage: Eukaryota > Metazoa > Chordata > Amphibia > Anura > Bufonidae > Bufotes > Bufotes viridis. The sequence goes on along the minus strand of CM065593.1, from coordinate 184,271,829 downwards.
CATCTGTGAGGTTAGAGAGAGGGAGGTGAAATCGTAGCACTCCAATTTGTTATGACGGCCTGGGCCTCGTGAAGGCTGCCTGCAAAGCCGTAACCAAGGCATTGCCACACAGGCATCCTGTGAAAATCCTATAAGTATAAGAGATCAGAAGATTGGGACTAAAATATACTGTGAAGAAAGGTAAAAAAAAAAAAAAGTGAAAATACAAAAAAAGCCCACACAAAATTTGAAAATTGAAATTTCGTGTTCCAATTTTACACATAAATATAGACAATAAAAAGTAAACGTGAGAAGTATTGCTATGGCAAAATAATTTAAAAATATTTACCACGCGCAGTGAACGTCGTAGTGGGGAAAAAATTGGCTTTTTTTTTTTTTTTGTCACCTTTCCCCCTGGAAAAAAAAGTGATAAAATCATATGTACATCACTGTAATCGCACCTTGTAAAAGTATTCACCCTCCTTGACTTTTTTCGTGTTTTGGTGCCTCACAACCTGGAAATAACATGGATTGTTTGAGGATTTGCATTATTTAATTTACAGAACATGCCCACAACTTTTAAGATTTTTTTATTTTATTGTGAAGCAAACAACAAATAGGACAAAATAACTGAAAAAGTCAATGTGCATAACTATTCACCCCCTAAAGTCAATAATTTGTACAGCCACCTTTTGCGGCAATCACAGCTTCAAGTCGCTTTGGATAGGTCTCTTATGAGCTTGCCACATCTTACCACTGGGATTTTTGCTCATTCCTCCTTACAAAACTGCTCCAGCTCCTTCAGGTTGGATGGTTTGCGCTTGTGAACAGCAATCTTTAAAGAGGACTTTTCATCAGGGTATATGGGCGTAAAAAAAAACTCCCAGGATATGAGCTATAAAGCTTTGGAAATGCACGATTTTTCCGCGCGTGTGCAAACTGTTGCAAGCTGTTGTATATCTTATTATTTTCCCTTATAACATAGTTATAAAGGAAAATAATAGCATTCTAAATACAGAATGCAAAGTAAAAAGGGTAATTGAGGGTTAAAAATAATAAAAAAAATGAACTCACCTCTTCCAATTGAGTGCATAGCTGCCGGTCTCCTTTTGTGTCTTCAGCTGGGGGGAGGGGGGGGGGTGGGGGGTAAAGGACCTTCCGTGACATCACAATGATGATGGAAGCATGTGATTGGACCATGTGACCCAGTGACGTCACAGAAGGTACTTTAACCTCCCTAGCTGAAGACACAACAGGAGACCGGCAGCTACGCTCTCAATTGGATGAGGTGAGTTAATTTTTTTTATTATTTTACTTTGCCCTTTTTACTTTGCATTCTGTATTTAGAATGCTATTATTTTCCTTTACCCTCAGTTCACACTTGCGCGTTTTACAGCGCGTTCGAACGCGCTGTAAAACCCTCAACAGGAGAAAACTCATGTTTCCCTATGGGCATGGTTCTCACCTGAGCGTTTTACAGCGCGTTTGAACGCGCTGTAAAACGCCCTACGCTCAAAGAAGTTCTTGAGCTTCTTTGGGGCATTTTGTCGTGCGTTTGCACCCATAGACTTCAATGGGAACGCGCATTTAACACGCTTTACCCTCAGTTCACACTTGCGCATTTTACGCGCTGTAAAACCCTCAACAGGAGAAAACTCATGTTTCCCTATGGGCATAGTTCTCACCTGAGCGTTTTACAGCGCGTTTGAACGCGCTGTAAAACGCCCTACGCTCAAAGAAGTTCTTGAGCTTCTTTGAGGCGTTTTGTCGCGCGTTTGCACCCATAGACTTCAATGGGAACGCGCGTAAAACACGCGTTTAACACGCGTTAAAGTGTAAATATGCCTTTTTCAATTGGTCTCCAGAGTCATGAACGCGCGTTTCCTATTTGCAAAAACGCGCTGTAATACGTGCGACAAAAACGCGCGTAAAATGCGCGTCTCAGAAACGCTTAGGTGTGAACCCAGGGTAAAAGTGTAGATATGCCTTTTTCAATTGGTCTCCAGAGTCACGAACACGCGTATGATGCGCGCTTCCTATTTGCAAAAACGCTCTGTAATACGCGCGACAAAAACGCGCGTAAAACGTGCGTCTCAGAAACGCTCAGGTGTGAACCCAGGGTAATATCTGTTATAAGGGAAAATAATAAACATCGGGTCCCCATCCCGATGTCTCCTAGCAACCATGTGGGAAAATTGCACTGCATCCGCACATGCAGTGTTTGGTTAGTGAGGTCTCTTGCTTAGGTTTTTTTAAATTTTTATTTTAGCAAAAGGGGGGTGATTTGAACTTATGTTTTTTTTTTTTTTTTTTACACTTTTATACAATCATCTGATTACTTACAATCATCTGATTGCGATTTTCATAAATTCCAATAGCATTGGAATATATGAAGAAATCGCATATTTCCTATGAAGCCTATTACAGGCAAGGCTCCATAGGAAATACTACAGAGCTGCCTGGGTTTCATTCATAGAAACCCAGGCTACTACAGGCATGCTCCGGCTCCGCCGATCGCCACACGGGGGAGCCGGAGAGCAAACCGAAAGTAAAACTTTCCGTTTGTGCGCACTCAGATGCCGTAGTCAGGATTGACCACGGAATCTGAGGGGTTAAATGTCCGCGATCGGCATCGCTGCCGGTCGCGGACATTAGCCGTGGGTGTCTGCTACAGGAACCATGCGGACACCCGCAGCTAAGGCGCCCGCATGGAGCAGGAGTGGGCGCTATCTTTAAAGACCGGACACAGGACGTACGGGTACGTCCTGTGTCCTTAAGAGGTTAATGACCAGACCACTTTTTACAATTCTGCACTACACTACTTTCACGGTTTATTGCTTGGTCATACAACTTACCACCTAAATGAATTTTACCTCCTTTTCTTCTCACTAATAGAGCTTTCATTTAGTGGTATTTCATTGTTGCTGACATTTTTACTTTTTTTGATATTAATAAAAAATTAACGAAATTTTTGCAAAAAAAGACATTTTTCACTTTCTGTTGTAAAATTTTTCAATTAACACTACATTTCTATATAAATTTTTCTCTAAATTTATTCTACATGTCTTTGATAAAAATAAAAAAATGCAATAAGTGTATATTTATTGGTTTGGGTAAAAGTTATAGCGTTTATAAACTATGGTGCAAAAAAGTGAATTTCCGCACTTTGACTTTCTGAGCACCTGTCATGTTTCCTGAGATACTACAATGCCCAGACAGTAGAAACGCCCCACAAATGACCCTATTTCGGAAAGTAGACATCCTAAGGCAGGCATGTCCAAACTGTGGCCCTCCAGCTGTTGCAATCCAGGCATGCTGGGAGTTGTAGTTTTGCAACAGCTGGAGGGCCGCAGTTTGGACATGCCTGCCCTAAGGTATTCACTGATGGGCATAGTGAGTTTATGGAAGTTTTTATTTTTCGTCACAAGTTATCGGAAATAGAAAAAAATTTTTTTTCAAAACCTTTCATTTTCCGCTAACTTGCGACAAAAAATAAAAACTTCCATGAACTCACTATGCCCCTCAGTGAATACCTTGGGGTGTCTACTTTCTAAAATGGGGTCACCACGTGTTTGTGGTGACCCTCAAATGCCAGGACAGTGCAATCATTACATGTATGACCAGCATTAGGAGTTTCTGCTATTCTTCTTATATTGAGCATACGGGTAATGAGATTTTTTAGAAATTTAGCCAACTAAGAGAGGCCATAGGCCTAACTAACTGGGACAAAGTCCTCAAAAACATCTAATTGTGAGAGGTACATACCTTATAGGAATAAAAGGCTAAGGAACAATAAGAAACCCATGTGGATAAATGGAACCGTAAAGAAATGACAAAAAGAAAGCATATAAATCACTAAAACAGGAGGGGAGCCAGGAAGCACTGATAAACTATAAGGAAAAAAATAGAATATTTAAAAAACTAATAAAATTTGCCAAACTAGAGACCGAGAGATTAATTGCCCAATAGAGTAAAACTAACCCTAAAATGTTCTTCAATTATATAAATAGTAAAAAATATAAATCTGAAGGAGTTGGCCCTCTACATAGCAATGAGGGGGATGTTGCAGAGAGCGATGAGGATAAAGCAAAACTATTAAATATTTTTTTTTCTCCACTATATTCACTGAGGAAAATAAACTGTCAGATGAAATGCAGAATGTAAAAGTAAATTCCCCATTAAAAGTGCCCTGTCTGACCCAGGAAGAAGTACAACAGCGACTTAAAAAGATTAAAATAGACAAATCGCCAGGACCGGATGGCATACACCCCCGTATCCTAAGGGAATTAAGTGATGTTATAGCCAGACCTTTATTTCTGATATTTACGGACTATACTGACAGGGAATGTTCCACAGGATTGGCGCATAGCAAATGTGGTGCCAATATTCAAAAAGGGTCCAAAAACAGAGCCTGGAAATTATAGGCTGGTAAGTTTAACATCTATTGTTGGTAAACTGTTTGAAGGGTTTCTAAGAGATGCTATTTTGGAGTATCTCAATGAAAATAAGCAAATAACGCCATATCAGCATGGCTTCATGAGGGATCGGTCATGCCAAACGAATTTAATCAGTTTCTATGAAGAGGTAAGTTCTAGACTTGACAACGGCGAATCAATGGATGTCGTATATCTGGACTTCTCCAAAGCATTTGACACTGTACCTCATAAAAGGTTAGTATATAAAATGAGGATGCTCGGACTGGGAGAAAATGTTTGTATGTAGGTAAGTAACTGGCTCAGTAATAGAAAACAGAGGGTGGTTATTAACGGTACACACTCAGATTGGGTAACTGTCACTAGTGGGGTACCTCAGGGGTCAGTATTGGGCCCTATTCTCTTCAATATATTTATTAATGATCTTGTAGAAGGCCTGCACAGTAAAATATCTATTTCCATATCATCACCACGACGGCCCACAATGAGATCGACCCCTGACCTCTGTAGGGGCAGGAAAACAGAGAAGGTTAAATTCCCCCCTCCCACCACCAGCACCAGTGTTTTCCCTACAGAGGGCAGGTCGGAGAAGGTCTCCTGGGTGCCTCTGTGCTGCCGCGGGAGAGATATGGACAATTGCGCCCCCCCTGTACTTCCTACGGTCCAGGGGACTAAAGCTAGGCAGGGGGAAGGGGTTAACTCGCTCCTTACTTACCGGAGCCTGTTCCCAGTGGAGGCCACCATCACCACCGCCTATTCCGCGGACTCAGGCGGTCTTGCCGGCCAAGCGCGTCTCGCGCTATACAAATCAGCTGCACTTCCGGGTTCGCGATGACGTCACCCGCAAGCGTCGGAGCGGCGGCGTGCGTGGCAGAGGCGCCAAATTTGAAAATAGCCCCATTCTGACCGGGCTCTCTGGCGTCTTCCACAACCCAGGATGGATCCCACTGACAGCGCCGCTGCCTCCTGTAAGTCCCCTTGGGGAAGATATATTACTGTTTCTCTTTCCTTCTTTTCACATAAACTTCTGGGAGGAAAATTTTTTATATTAACTCTTCTTCTCTGCGCTCCTAGACTCCTACTCCTAAGGAGCAACAGAAGAAGATTTAAAAAATCCGCAAAATGTGTTTCTTGCCTCAAAAGACTCCCAGAGGATTATTCTAAAAAGCTCTGTAAAGAATGTATTGATACGGTTCTGAAGGAGGAAAAATCATCCCTTATGGATGAACTTAGATCCATAATGCGAGAAGAAATAAAGTCGTCATTATCCCAAATTTCTACCCTCCAAAGGGAACCGCCATCAGTGTCAGAACCCCCCTCAAAATGTCAAAGAACGGAAGGATCCATATCCTCGGATTCAGAAGATTTGGAAGAATCTACCTCCTCCTCTAAATATGTGGACGGGGATGAGATTTCTTCAGATCTCATAGAATCGGATTCAAGAAAAAGATTTTATTTTTCTTCCGAGGATATGCCGGAACTCCTTAAAGCCGTAAGAGCCACTATGGGCATTGAGGATATTCCCCAGCCTCATACAGTTCAAGAAGAAATGTTCGGGGGACTCCGATATAAAAAATCTAGAGTTTTCCCAATAAACGAAAATATTCGTGATATGGTCTTAGACGAATGGTCCGACCCAGAAAAACGGCTTAGTATTTCCCAGGCTTACCAGAACCGCCTGCTGTTTGATCAAGAGGAAGTCAAAATTTTCAATACCATCCCAAAAATCGATGCCCAGGTAGCTAAAGTTAACAAGAAAACTTCCCTTCCGTTTGAAGACACCTCTCAGCTTAAAGATCCATTAGATAGGAAAGCTGACAGTCTTCTCCGGAAATCCTGGGAAGCGGCAATGTTCACGCTAAAGTCCAACGTAGCAGCCACATCAGTTGCTAGATCAATGTTCCGATGGCTACAGGAACTTGAAAATCGATTAATAGGTAATACCCCAGCAGAGGAGATTCTTGACTCCCTCTCCCTCCTAAAGTCCGCGACAGCCTTCCTGGCAGACGCATCGGCGGAATCCGTTAGGTTTGCTGCCAAAGACACGGGTTTTTCCAATGCTGCCAGAAGGGCTCTATGGGTAAAAAGCTGGACAGGAGATAAAATTTCCAAGTCCAAATTATATTCTATCCCCTTTTCCGGCGAGAACGTGTTCGGACCGGAATTGGAAAAAATATTAGAAAAAGCTTCTGATAGGAAGAAAAACTTTCCAGTTGACAGACCATTCAGGGGAGGATATTCCTTTCGTCCCTCCTCTAATACAGAAAGATCTTACAGAGGAAGAGGCAAAACGGGTCGCTGGAGCTACCCAAAGGGAGGGAAAGATAAAGGATTCCTCTCCTCTTCCGATAGAAGTAGAGACAAGCAGTGACGCCAGAGTGGGGGGCAGACTGAAACTTTTTTTACCACAATGGGAAACACCTGGGCCTTAAACATCATTCGCACAGGGCACAAAATTCAGTTTGCTTCAAAACCCCCAGAAAGATTTTTCATTTCAAATTTTCAGGGCCACAGCCAATCAGTATCGGGGTGGCAGGAAATCCACACCCTACTAGAAAAAAATGTTGTAATCCCAGTCCCAACACAGGATCAATGTAAGGGTTATTACTCAAACCTCTTTTTAATAAGGAAAAAAGATGGCCCATTCAGAGTAATAATAAACCTAAAGAGACTAAACAGGTATATACAGTACAGAAAATTTCGCATGGAAACACTGAACTCAATAATTCCCCTGCTTCAGGAAAATGCCTTAATGTGTACGGTAGATCTATCAGACGCGTATTACCACGTTCCAATTCACCCGGATTCACAAAAGTTTCTTCGGTTCGCCCTAAAAGATCCTCGGGATCAAGTACACCATTTCCAATTCACATCTCTTCCGTTTGGGATAACCTCAGCCCCCAGAATCTTCACCAAACTGATGGTAGAAATGGTGGCATATCTGAGATTAAACAATCTCAGGATATTTCCATATCTGGACGATTTTCTGGTCACAAGCGACAGCCTAACGCAGATTCAGGGAGACATCACCTTCTTCCTGACAACCTTAGAGAGCCTAGGCTGGATGATAAATTTGAAGAAATCCAATCTACTTCCTTCTACCAACATTCGTTTCTTAGGAGTAATCCTAGACTCTCTAGATCAGAAAACTCTATTGCCACCAGACAAAATCCTAAGCCTACAACAAAAGGTAAGAAGTTTTTCCTCAGGAAACGTCTGCTCAATACGAGAAGCCATGGGCCTACTGGGCTCCCTTTCCTCCTGCATTCCTGCGGTTCAATGGAGCCAGCTTCACTTCAGAACCCTCCAAAATTGGATCCTGAAAATCTGGAACAGACATCAGTCGTCCTTAGACAACAAAGTGATGGTTCCAGAAGAAGTAAAAACATCCCTGTCATGGTGGACACACGAAACAAACCTCACCAAAGGGGTAACATAGGTAAAAGCTCCATACGTTCAAATAACAACGGATGCAAGTCAGTACGGCTAGGGAGCCAAAATAGAGCATCACTATTGGCAAGGAACCTGGACATCAGACGTCAGCTCCCGTTCTTCAAACTTCAGAGAATTGAAGGCGGTTCAAATGGCCCTGAAAGTAGCAGAACCTCGACTCAAAGGTCATCATGTGAGAGTCTTATCGGACAACACAACAACGGTTGCCTATCTCAACCACCAGGGGGGCACAAGATCCCAAAGTCTACTAAATTTAACACACCAAATCTTCCTATGGGGGGAAAGAAATGTGGAGTCCATCTCGGCCACTCATCTAAGAGGATCTTCGAATCTGGAAGCCGATTATCTAAGCAGAAGGAAGATAGATCAGTCAGAATGGTCTCTATGTCCGGAAACGTTCCAGACGATCGTGCAAAAATGGGGTCTTCCTCAAGTGGACTTATTCGCCACAAGAGAAAATGCAAAGGTGACCACCTTTTCCTCCCTCAATCCCAGGGACAATCCCTGGGCGTTGGATGCCTTTACGATACCTTGGGATCAAGACCTTTGTTATGCTTTTCATCCCCTTCCGTTGATATCAAGGGCGATACAGAAGATCTGCAAAGAAAAAGTGAAAATAATTCTTATAACCCCTTTCTGGCCCAAGAAGTGTTGGTTTCCGATCCTGAAGGCACTATCGACAGCAGAACCGTTATTACTTCCTCTCAGGAGGGATCTAATACACCAAGGTCCGATCCTACACCCCAATCCAGGATTTCTAAAGCTGACGGCATGGATCCTGAGACCATGATATTAAAGTACCAAGGCCTTTCAGAGAAGGTAATATCCACCCTTAAGGCCTCCAGAAAAAAAATTACCTACGCTATCTATTTAAAGATCTGGAAAAAATATTGTTCATGGTCCGGAACCACTGCCTCAAACCTATCAAGGCCCAATATACTATCAATTCTTGACTTCCTACAACAAGGATTCGATATAGGATTAAAACCCTCCACCCTAAGAGTCCAGATATCGGCTCTAAGTTGCTTCTTTGATGCTGATATTGCAAACCACAGATGGGTCCGCAGATTTATGAAAGCAGTTTCTCGCCTCAGGCCAACATTTTTTTCAAAATTACCAGCCTGGGACCTGAACATTGTACTGACGGGTCTAACCTTACCACCTTTTGAACCAATGGAAGGAAGCTCAATCAAGATTAAGACCCTAAAGACAGCCTTTCTAGTGGCAATTACATCTGCCAGGAGAATAAGCGAAATCCAAGCCCTTTCTATTCGACAACGATACCTACAGATTACAGATGACAGGATCATCTTCAGTTTAGATCCTGCCTTTCTTCCGAAAGTAGTTTCAGATTTTCACAGGAATCAAGAAATAGTCCTCCCTTCCTTTTGTGATAATCCCTCTAACAGCGGGGAAAAAGTTTTTCACTCCTTAGACGTTAGGAGAGCAGTCTTGGACTATTTGGAGTCAACTAAAGATTTTAGGAAATCAGACAGTTTATTTCTTCAATTTTCTGGTCGCAACAAGGGCCAAAAAATATCGAAATCCTCCTTGGCCAGGTGGATTAGAGAGTCTATTTCCTTGTGCTACAGTTCCCAGGGACTAAGTTGTCCAAAAAATCTAAAAGCCCATTCTACTAGAGCTGTCTCCTCTACACAGGCTGAAAGAGCTGGGGCATCTCTGAGTGAGATCTGCCGTGCTGCCTCATGGTCAAGTCCTCACACTTTTATTAAACATTATAGACTAGACCTACTGAAAAGTTCGGACGTAGGCTTTGGACGCAAAGTTCTCCAGGCCGTAGTTCCCCCCTAATTGATATCTTGTACATCTCATTGTGGGCCGTCGTGGTGATGATATGGAAAGCCGGAATTAGACTTACCGGTAATCCTTTTTCCATGAGATCACCACGACGGCACGTTTTTTTCCCACCCCTTTTTTTCTCAAGTATTTTGGGAGTATATGAAGTAATATATTTCCTAGCACTAATTCACTTACCTCCTTTCCTCTTAATATTTTGGAACCACTGGTGCTGGTGGTGGGAGGGGGGAATTTAACCTTCTCTGTTTTCCTGCCCCTACAGAGGTCAGGGGTCGATCTCATTGTGGGCCGTCGTGGTGATCTCATGGAAAAAGGATTACCGGTAAGTCTAATTCCGGCTTTTTGCAGATGACACTAAACTGTGTAAAGTAATTAACACTGAAGAGGACAATATACTGCTACAGAGGGGTCTGGATAGATTGGAGGCTTGGGCAGAGAAATGGCAGATGAGGTTTAACACTGACAAATGTAAAGTTATGCACATGGGAAGGAATAATGCAAGTCACCCGTACATATTAAATGGTAAAACACTCGGTAACACTGACATGGAAAAGGATCTAGGAATTTTAATAAACAGCAAATTAAGCTGCAGAAACCAGTGTCTGGCAGCTACTGCCAAGGCCAATAAGATAATGGGTTGCATCAAAAGGGGCATAGATGCCCGTGATGAGAACATAGTCCTACCACTTTACAAATCACTAGTCAGATCACACATGGAGTACTGTGTACAGTTCTGGGCTCCTGTGAACAAGGCAGACATAGCAGAGCTGGAGAGGGTTCAGAGGAGGGCAACTAAAGTAATAACTGGAATGGGGCAACTACAGTACCCTGAAAGGTTATTAAAATTAGGGTTATTCACTTTAAAAAAAAGACGACTGAGGGGAGATCTAATAATTATCTATAAATATATCAGGGGTCAGTACAGAGATCTCTCTCATCATCTATTTATCCCCAGGACTGTGACGAGGGGACATCCTCTGCGTCTGGAGGAAAGAAGGTTTGTACACAAACATAGAAAAGGATTCTTCACTGTAAGAGCAGTAAGACTATGGAACTCTCTGCCTGAGGAGGTGCTGATGGTGAGTACAATAAAGGAATTCAAGAGGGGACTGGATTTATTTCTGGAGTGTAATAATATTACAGGCTATAGCTACTAGAGATGGGTCGTTGATCCAGGGAGTTATTCTGATTGCCTGATTGGAGTCGGAATGGAATTTTTTCCCCTTAAGTGGGGAAAATTGGCTTCTGCCTCACATGGGTTTTTTGCCTTCCTCTGGATCAACTTGTAGGAAACAGGCCGAACTGGATGGACAAAGTTTAATATTACATTTTTATGTAAATATATATATTTTTTTAACATTTTGATCACTTTTCTTTTTAAATGTACAGCCTGCCAGCAAACGATCAGCGCTGGCAGGCTGTACAATAACTTCTTCCCCGACTCCTGCAGTGAACGCGTGCGTCCACTGCAAATCTCGCGTGTCGCGAGATGATGCACCAGCGCAACGAGAAGAACATCCCGTCCGCCCGCAGGATGCATCCCTGCGTTAGGCGGTCGGGAGGTGGTTAAAAAGCCTCTTACCCCATTGCTGTACCGCTTACCTATCTTCATAAAATCACTTTTATTGCAGCTGTCAATCACAACGGCCGGTGCCCAGGCCGCGCGCTCATCTTCCTAACTGTCCACACCCCCTTTCACCCAGACGGCCCGCCCAGTGTCTTCTGCTTGTTCTCTTCCTCAAGTAGCCAAATCCCACGCCTGTGCCAATAATCCAGCAGTCCGCGCCGAACAGCCCTCAGATGCAGCGCTTGCAGGAGTATTGCTGTATGGGCCTGCGCACAGGATACCCTGATGCTTGTGCCTGTAATCGGGAAACCAGTGCACGGATCCTCGGCGCGGGATTTGGCTACTTGAGGAGGAGGACAAGCAGAAGACACTGGGCGGGCCGTATGGGTGAAAGGGGCGTGGACAATTAGGAAGATGAGCGCGCGGCCTGGGCACCGGCTGTTGTGACGCCGCCCCTGGGCACCTTCAGCTGTGATTGACAGCTGCAATAAAAGTGATTTTATGAAGATGGGTAAGTGGTACAGCAATGGGGTAAAAGGCTTTTTAATGGGGGGGCAATTTAGCACAGGAAGATGTGAGTGATGAAAAATGGGGTTTGGTGGTGAAAGACTCCCTTTAAGGCTGTAATGTAACAAAAAATGAAATAAGTCAATGGGGTGAATACTTTTGCAGGACACTCTACCTGCAGAATAGGCTTGTCATGTAATTTTTAGCGTACAGTGAAATATTCCCCCCCTTCCCCCCTTTTCCAGTACATGCTATGGAAAATATGAGGAAAACACAACTTGCCTTGCAACAAAACAAATAAAATATTGCTATTTGAACGGAAAATTTAAAAAGTTATGGCTCTTGGAAGGCAGAATGGAAAGGAACGAAAATGCAAAAATGATAATTGCCCATAAAAGGATTGTTTAAAATTTTCATATTAAGGACCATTCGTATCTGGCTGGTGAGGATCCGACTCCTGGCACCCCTGCAAATCAGCTGTTAGAAAAGGCCGTGGCTCTCCAGTGAGCGCTGCCGCCCCTTATTTCTGTGATGTCATGTTCCTTGGTCACATAGGACTGAGCTGCAATACCAAGCATAACCACTGTCCAAGATGGCCCGCGTGCTGCCTTCTTAAACAGCTGATCGGCAGGGGTGTTGGACGCACGCTGATCTGATATTGATGACCTATCCTGTGGCTACCCTAAATCCCCCATAGGCTGCAGTGTTAAATCATTGCCATTTATGGGAGAAGCGATAAGACGATTGCATGTTAAAGACTTTAGGGCCCATGCACATGACAGTTGCTTGTTTTGCGGTCCACAAACTGCGGATTCGCAAAACCCGGACACCAGCCGTATGCGTTCTGTGGAACGTCCGGCCTATAATAGAACATTCCTATCCTTGTTCGTAATGTGAACAAAAATAGAACATGCTCTATATTTTTGCAGATACCACAGAACAGACATACGGATGCAGACAGCACATGGTGTGTTGTCCGCATGTTATGCATCCCCTTTGAAGTGAATGGGTGCACATCTGACCCACAAATAATGTGGATCTGATGTGGACAAAATATAAGTTTGTGTGTGTAAGCCCTTAAAGGGGTTGTGGAAAGTTTTTAAGCTATCCTGTGCCCTCTGCAACTTCCACTGATCACGAGAACAAGGATTCCGTTCCCCTGTTCTGATGGTGCAGCACGTCATGTATGCACACTGCAACTCCATTCATTCCCTATGGGAGCACCAGGCCCCCAGCCATCAGCTAGTTATTGCCTATCCTTTGGACTTAGGATGGCCAAATTAATAAATTACCTACATTCGCTATGGACATCCTTTAATTGAACACCATAGTGCATTCAATGCGAGTCGCTGACAGTGTTTGTCTCATAATATGATCTTATATTATTCTCATTCCGGAATTATATGGCCAGGAGGTGCATGTGAATTTCTCCATAGCAACTAATGGAGAATAGCCGCCAATAAACCAGTTAGATTGTACCTTACAATATAATGTGTCTTTAAATCTGATTGGCTGATAGGTGTGTCTAATATGACTGGAGGCTGGACTTTGGGTTTAAGATACTTTTGTGCAGCATGTGCTGACTAGACAAGCTGCTGAACTGCTCCTGGTGAGCCAGTGACAAGTGTTATCCTGGTGTAATGCGTTGTAGCAGCAGGCATGAAATATTTTGATTCAGAATGAGGGATTTATAGTCTGGGTAGGGAAAGGTTCCTGCATTAGATCAGGAGTCGCCCTTCTCAGGGTGGTAACTGCTACACATCCAGATTTGGGTGAGATCTACATTAGCTAGAATATAGCACTGTGGCGCACCCAAATAGCACGCACCCCTCAAAATAATCCCTGACCATGTGCAGAACAATAATATACAGGGTGCACACGCTTTTTACTCCCTACACAACTCAAAACCAATTCTTATATGGGCTCTCTACATCTATCTTTCTAATGATTAACCAATAAAAGTTAATTTCTAATATAGTTTAAAATATATAATCTCTTCCCATCTATTTACACGATAACTTAAAAATTTGGCACAACCCCACACAAGTAAAAAAAACAAAGTTTTTAAAACTATAAATATTGAAATCCCTCCCCTTTCCCATATTAAAAATAAAAACAAATAAGTTACAGATCATTGGAATCTCAACGCCCCAAAATGGACGCATTCATCCTGTGCTGTAAACGCCGTTACAGAAAAAAATCTAAATGTCTGAGTCAGTTTTTTTTTTCTGTTGCATCACCTCCCAGGGGTGTGGAAATTTAAAAAAAAACTACTTGTTGAAGGACTAAAGCGGGGGCTCGATCTACTTGTCCCTCATGACAATCTACTTGTCCTGATACAAAAAATTAATTTTAAATCAAAACCGTATTTAAATAAGGTCTTTACTGATAGCAACTTAGAAGACATACCCAAAATGTATGGGGGCCACAAGGAGACGTTATACTGGGTGGGGGCAGCCACAAGGGGCTGTGTGTGGTAGTGTAGGGACGCCTCTTACGATCCATGTAACTGGGGTAAGATCCTATTAGGGTAATTCGTGGAGGAAGTCTTCCTTGGGAGATTTTAAAGAAGGGGACAGGGCTCCACATGAGCTAGAAGTGACATTGGGTATTGGGGGGGGGGGTCGTTCTGTGGAGCTATCACTCTCCACCCCCAAAATAGCAGTACATGAGGAAGCTGACTTCAAATAGGAAGTTCTCCTGCCCCTATAAATCCCCCCCATGGACAGTGACTGCAGACATTACCTGAAGGAGCAGTGGAATTGCCAGGGGTTATGTTAGCAGTCAGTAGTGGGCTGTCAGGGGGCGACGCCTCTGAAAACACCATCAATGTAAACCATCAGTCTACTGGAGCCCCGTACACACGATATATACAGATATACACGTCATGTATGTGTACACAGTGACCTCTCTATTTACATGTGTCACATCACAGGGGGACAACCTGTGACACTGGAGTGAAGACGTGTTGGTGACATATTAAAGGAGTCTTTTACCACAAATGTCCATTATATAACATTAACCCCATTTTGTACATAACAGTCCCCATATTAAATGCTTCTTACCATATTTCGGTCCGTTGCAGAGTTGGGCTAACACTTTTATTCGATATGCAAATGAGGGTCTGAAGGTGCCCAGGGGCAGCGTTCCAACAGCCGGTGCCCAGGCCCCGCGCTGATTTTCATATCCAACCACTCCCCTTTCACCCCTTTGGCCCTCCCTTTGTTTGGCTGATCACCTCCTTCCTCAGTTCTGAAATCCTGCGCCGATGAACGGGGTGTCCGCGCCTGCGCACTGTATGACCCATTATAGGCAGAGGCATCAGAGTTTTGAGTGCGCATGCGCCAGCCCGTACGTGACGTTCCAGCCGGCGTCGCATCAGAGGGCTGTCATCGGCGCAGGATTTCAGAATGAAGGTGATCAGCCAAAGGGCGGGTGAAAGGGGAGTGGTTGGATATGAAAATCAGCGAGGGGCCTGGGCACCGGCCGTTGGAACACCGCTCCTGGGCTCCTTCAGATCCTCATTTGCATATCAAATAAAAGTGCTTTTTAGCCAACTTTGCAACGGACCAAAATATGGTAAGAAGCTTTTTAATATGGGGACTGTTATGGACAAAATAGTGTTAATTTTATATAATGGACATTTGTGGTGAATGACTCCCTTTAATGTTTGTACAAAGTCCTGATAATGTTCCAGTAGATGGCAGCAAGATCACTTACTGCTGTATATGTTAGCTGCCCCATGGGTCAGAGAAAAGGCTATTTATTAGGTCCCACCGAGTTGTAGGCATGTCACTCAAACTTCTGCACTGACAGGGGGCGGAGCCAGCCCTCCGCGCTTGTAGTAATGCTGGAGGCATATTGCCCAACTCTATCTCATCCCTGCAACTTGCCCGAAGCAGGGCTAAGCTTCTGAACAAACTACATGCCCGGCGCCCGGAACTGCATGTCCCGGGCATCGGGCGATACGATTTCCACACCCCTGCCTCCCAAAGAAGTGATTTAAAAAGTCATACACGCTCCTAAGGCTGCTTTCACACCTGCGACAGAGTGATCCGGCAAGCAGTTTCGTAGCCCGAACTGCCTGCCGGATCCAGCAATCTGCATGCAAACGGAAAGCATTTGGGGATGGATCCAGCTACGGATCTGTCTTACAAATGGATTGTAAGAATGAATCCGTCTCTCCGCTTGTCATGCGGAGAGACGGATTCGTTATATATATATATTTTTTTTTTTCACATTTTTACCGGTCTGCGCATGCATGGGGATAAAATTGATCAGTTCTTTTCCGGTGTAGAGCCTCTATGACGGAACTCTATGCCGGAAAAGAAAAACGCAAGTGTCAAAGTACCCTAAATCAGTATTCAAAATCGGTAAAATCTACAGATCAATACCAAAAAAAAAAAATAGTTCTGTAGATGTAAAAAAGTAACGTGGGGAAGAATATGGCTTGTTTTTGTGGGACAAGTTGTACTTTCTAATTGGCTGATGTGGTGTCAAACAGGAATTTTATATCCAAGGAGCCCAGAGGAGCAGCCGAGGGGCGAAGAAAGGGTCGCCAGTGCTGGGAAGTATGTTTCCCTTCACAGGTCTTCTCGAGAGGAGGGGTTTGCCAAACCTTCTCTCCTTGAAGGTGCACAACGACTCTAATAAAGTTTATTTGCAATTTTGATATGGTCTCTGAGTATTATTATTTCTTGAGTGCATCCCAGAACCAATGAATATTGTAATTTGAGTGAGCACTGTAATTTGTACAACTGTGTAATTAAAGGGCTTGTAAGGAAACATATTCTACATTTTCCATACCAGCCCCTTGGTCTGAATACTTTTGTACTTGCATGTAATTGAGTATAGCCAGTGAGCTACTAAATAATATGTATCTGTATAGCGCCACCTGCTGTTTGTTCTTGTCCTTGTCCTGAGCTGGTCAAATGTGTTGCGTTTAAACCCTCAACTGCCACCAGTCAGGGCCGGTGCAAGGATTTTTGCCAGCACAAGCGAAGCTACATTTTGGCGCCCCCCCTCCCTCCTCCCTCCTCCCTCATGATCACATCACGAAAGTGATTTAATAAAAAAAGTCCATTTTGGAGCCCCCCCCTTCTATGCGCCCTAAGGCAGCCGCTTGGTCTGCCTTATTATACACCGGCCCTGCCACCAGTCATAGGTACTGTTAGACCAGGCATCCTCAAACTGCGGCCCTCCAGCTGTTGCAAAACTACAACTCCCAGCATGCCCAAACAGCCTACAGGTTTCAGCCTACAGCAGGGCATTGTGGGAGTTGTAGTTTTACATCAGCTGGAGGGACGCAGTTTGAGGATGCCTGTGTTAGACCATGTGGCAGTTACAGGGAGAGAGCTGCAGCAGAAAGGACAAACCAATGAACTGCCAGGCTGAATACAATCTAGCAGAGCAATTGAAGCAGTGAACATAGAGATTAGGAATGAGCGGATCAACTTCGGATGAAACATCCAAAGTCGATTCGCATAAAACTTTGTTCTAATACTGTACAGAGCAGGACCACCGTACAGTATTAGAATGTATTGGCTCCGATAAGCCAAAGTTATTGCTTCGCGAAGTCTCACAAGACTTCACACTAACTTCATAAATTAATTTGTACTGTAAAATACCATTTCCTGAACTCGCTCCGTACAGTATTAGAACGAAGTTTTATGTAAATCGACTTCGGATGTTTCATCCGAAGACTATTCGCTCCTTCCTAGTAGAGATCTCTGGACCGATGTGCAGGACAAGGCTGGTTCTTGCTTTGTTAGGTATTGTCATGTACTATATGATGTCTGATTTTAATGTTTTACATCAATCATAGCATAACCCCTCTAGGACGAGCATTCTCGTCCTAGGGTTAATGCACTACCGCGATCAGCAGCAGGGGTCCGGCTGATACTGACAGCCGGACCCCTGCTGTATCTGCCAGCATCGGTGAAAACTGGCTGGGTCTCCTAGGCAACTGTTAGCATCTTACAGTGTAAGACACTGACAATTCAATACAGATATATTGTGCTGTATTGAAACAGGGATCAGACCCTGAAATCTTGAAGTCCCATAGTGAGACAAAACATAAAGTGAAAAAAAGTAATAAAAAAAAAAAAGCGCCCATTTCCCAAAATAAAGTAAATTTTTTTGTAAAAAATAGGAAAAAAAATAAAAGTAGACGTATTGGGTATCGGCCGACTCTATAAAAATGTCACATGACCTAACCCCTCAGATAAACACCGTAAAAAAAAAAAAAAAAAACGATGTAAAAAAAAGCCATTTTTTTGTCACCTTACATCACTAAAAGTGCAACAACAAGCGATCAAAAAACTGTATTCCCCCCCCAAAATAGTACCAATCTAACAGTCACCTCATCCCACAAAAAAATGAGCCCCTACACTAGACAATCGCCCAAAAAATAAAACAAACTATGGCTCTCAGAATATGAAGACACTAAAACATGATTTATTTTTTTTATTTTTTTTACTGAAATGCTTTATTATGTAAAACTGAAACAACTAACCCAAAAAAGTACACGTATTTGGTATTGTCGCGTCCGCAACAACCTTGCCTCACAAAAAGTGCAATATAGAGCAACCAAAAATCATATGATATGTACCCTAAAATAGTGGCAATAAAACTGCCAACTTATCACGTAGATTCCAAAATAGGGTCTTTTTTTTGAGTTTCTACTCTAGGGATGCATCGGGGGCTTTAAGTGGGACATTGTGTTTTTTTTTTTTTTTTTTTTTTTTTTTTTTTTTTTTTTTGTTTTTTTTTTAACACCATCTAGCAAAATCTGCCTTCAAGAACTGTATGGCATTCCATTCCTTCTGCACCCTGCCGTGTTCCCGTACAGCATTTGACGACCATATATAGGGTGTTTCTGTAAACTACAGAATCAAGGCAATAAATATTGAGTTATGTTTGGCTATTAACCCTTTATTACTGAAAAAATTATTAAAATAGAAATTCTGACAAAAAAGTGGAATTCTGAAATTTCATCTCCATTTTACATTAGTTCTTGTGGAATACCTAAAGGGTTAACAAAGCTTGTAAAATCCATTTTGAATACCTTGAGGGGTGTAGTTTCTAAAATAGGGTCACTTTTGGGTGGTTTCTATTATGTAAGCTTCACAAAGTGACTTCAGACCTGAACTGATCCTTAAAAAGTGGGTTTTGAAAAATGTCAAGATTTGCTTCTAAGCCTTCTAACGTCCCCAAAAAATAAAGTAGCATTCACAATATGATCCAAACATGAAGTATGTATGTGTATGTTCATGTGGATCTGACATTAACCCCTTCTTCCCAGACCATTTTTTGCAAATCTGACACGTCACTTTATGTGGTAATAACTTTGTAACACTTTTACTTATCCAAGCCATTCCGAGATTGTTTTCTCATGACGCATTGTACTTCATGATAGTCATAAATTTGAGTCAATATATTTCACCGTTATTTATGAAAAAATCCCATATTTACCAAAAAATTTGAAAAATTCGCAATTTTCAAAATTTCTATTTCTCTGCTTTTAAAACAGAAAGTGATACCTCTTAAATGATTATTAAATGCTAAACTGAGTCTACCTTGTGTTAAAAATATGACGTAATTTTTATTTTTCTCTTATTAAAATAAATGAGACAGTATAAATTTAGGCTACCTTCACACTCGCGTTTGGTGCGGATCCGTCATTGATCTGCACAAACGGATCCGTTCAGATAAGGCCCCTTTCACATCTGCATTTTTGCGTTCCGTCCTCGGGGCTCTAGGACGGAAAAATACTGATCAGGATTATCCTAATGCATTCTGAATGGAGAGAAATCCGTTCAGGATGTCTTGAAGTGCATTAATCCGGATCCGGCTTTAAGCTAAACGTCGTTTCGGTGCATCGCTGGATCGGACGTATATCTTGTGAATGGTTACCATGGCAGCCAGGACGCTAAAGTCCCGGCTGCCATGGTAAAGTGTAGTGGGGAGGCAGGGGAGAAGTATACTTACCGTCCGTGCGGCTCCCGAGTCCTGGGGCGCTCCACAATGACGTCTTTGCGCCCCATGAGCATGGATCACGTGATCCATGCGCGTGGGGCGCTCTGACGTCATTGTGGAGCGCCCCGGGAGCCGCACGGACTGAAGTATCTGCTTCCCTGGCTGCCATAGTAACACTGAAAGCATTTTGAAGAGTGATCAGTCTTCAAATGCTTTCAGTTGTCTTACGTTGTGACTGATCCGGCGGGCATTTCCGGCGACAGAAGTGCACGCCAGATCCACACAGCACAAGAGGCCTTCTACAACCGCATGCATCCGTTCAGAATGAATCTGTTTGATCAGTTTTGGCTATTGTGGTAAGGTGCAAGGTGTCATATGTGATGGCAGGTACGTGTCACCGAGGTTGCTGGCCTCGGTGAGGTGAGAGCCGGGTTTTTGTCTGCAGCAGCTAGTGCTGTTTGACTTTGTTAAATAGCATGGCTGCAAAGCCGATCCGGGCCGGCTCTTACTGGGAGCAGCTAAAGAGTAGGGTGGGTGGCTGCTCCCCACGGTCCAGTCCATGTTTTGGGCTGGATATAAAACGCAGCCAGCAGCTGTGTCTGGGGGGTGTGATTATCCTGGAGCTGCTAACAGGGCTGGGAGTTCTCTGTCCAGGAGGAAAGAGCTCAGCAAGGAGGTATTTTGTTCCTGGTTACCTGAAGCTGGATTCTCCTGCGGCTGGGCCGACAGCGTGGTGCGAACCTGCACCTACACCTCCCAGGTGACTGAACCTGTGTTGGACTGTTTTTGTTTGGCTACGTTATTTCCGTTGTGTGTGAACTGTCACCAAGAGACTGTTTTTCATTTTGTGTGCAAGTGTGAATAAAACACTGTTTGTTGCACAATCTGGACTCCTTGTTTTGCCTCTAAACTGCACCCGCACCGCTGTCTACCAGAGCGACTCCCCACATTTGGTGTCGGATGCGGGCATGCGCAGTGAGGCTGGCGTGAACGCCGAAGTTTTGTTTTTCTAAAGTGCATGGAATATATTAAGCCAGCAAAGCTGCAAGCAGGAGTTTCTGGCAACATGGAGGCTGCTGTGAAGGCTCTCATAGAGGCTAACGTGCAGCAGCGGGAAACCAACCAACTACTGCTACAACATGTGATGGCGTTACAGGCGGCAGGAGCGTCCCACCACGTCCATGATGCCCGGAAAGCGGTCCGTGCGGCGATCCCAAAAATGACCCCCGCAGACGACGTTGAGACGTACCTGGCGGTTTTTGAGAAGGTCGCCGTGAGGGAAAAGTTACCCCGTGACCAGTGGGCTGAGGTGGTCGCTCCGTTCCTGGCTTCCGGACCCCAGCAGGTGTTTTTCGACTTGTCGGACGACCAAGCGGCAGATTATGACACTGTGAAAGGAGAGGTCCTAGCCAGACTGGGCGTGAACGTGCCGGTCCGCGCCCAAAGAGTCCACCAGTGGGACTTTAAAACGACTGAACCCGCTAGGCCGCAGTTCTACGATCTGCTGCACAGGCTGCAAAAGTGGCTGCAGCCCGATCTACTAAGTCCCACTGCCATGCTGGATCGACTGTTGGCGGACATCTTTTGGAGGGCCCTGCCTTATCCCCTCCAGCACTGGATCGGCCAGGTATCGCCCACCAATGCCCTGGAGATGGTCGACCTGGTGGAGCGATACGAGGCCACCAGAAACCTGCAGGGGACTCTTGCGGGGAAGGGGTCAGTCAAACCCCGGAGGCCTCTGCCCCAGTTCCGACGTCCGGCGACAGAGCGGCCTGCCCGGAATATACCCCCTGCGAGTCCGCCTCCCGTGGTATGCTGGAGGTGTCAGGAGCCAGGCCACATCAGGGCCGACTGTCCGCATCGGGATGAGCCGATGGATATGAACTACGGGGTCGTCACTCCCTGTATGCACGGAAGCTGTGCGCAACTGGCACCCGTGAGGTGCAGGACCATAACCACCTGTGTCAGGTAGAGGTGGGAGACTCTCTGGCGGTGGCTCTGCTGGACTCCGGGAGTTTAGTCTCCCTGGTAAGGGCTGCACTTGTACGGCCTGCGGAGTATACTGGCCGTAAAGTCGGGGTCCTGTGCATCCACGGAGACCTGAAAGACTATCCCACTGCACTAGTGACTTTGTCCACAGCGGCTGGTAGGTGGACCCACGAGGTGGCTGTCGCTACTAAACTCCCACACGAACTAATACTTGGGAGGGACTTCCCGGTTTTCCGGCGCTGTGGCCGGCAATAAAGGTATCTGAGGGACCCGAGACAGGGGTGACCCTAGTAGAGTGGCCTGATACCGCTGGAAGGCCAGAACCCTGGGAGCCCGAGTCTGAAGGGCCGGCGGTAGGGGTGACCACTGCTCCAGCGGTAGAGGGGAGACAACCCCACTGAGTGTAATGGTGGGAGACACGGAGGACTTGCCACCGGGACCTGAGTTGGCAGACCTCAATGTCTCCGGGGAAAATTTTGGGACCGCACAACACCGGGACCAAACCCTAACCAGGGCCTGGGAGAATGTGCTGGAAATTGATGGGAAACCCCAGAAACCAGGGGCTGAATTAATGTTCCCACGGTTTATTGTTCTGCAGGATATGTTGTATCGGGTGAACCAAATCCGAGGCGAACCTGTTGAACAGTTGGTGGTGCCCACAGCGTATCGCAAGCTTGTCATGGAGCTTGCCCACCAACATGTTCTTGGGGGACACCTGGGGTGGCAGAAAACCCAGGACCGCATACTGCAGCGATTTTATTGGCCCAGTGTGTTCAAGGAGGTAGAGAATTATTGTAAGTCCTGTCCGACCTGTCAGATAACTAGCCCCCAGCCACATTTCCGTAGTCCCCTGGTACCTCTGCCAATTATTGAAGTACCGTTTGAGCGAATCGCGATGGATTTAATTGGGCCTGTACCAAAGTCTGCCAGGGGCCACCAACACATTCTGGTAGTTCTCGACTATGCCACTCGGTATCCGGAGGCGGTGCCTCTGCGACATACCTCAGCTAAGCTCATTGCCAAAGAGTTAATGGAGATGTTTTCCCGTGTGGGCCTGCCAAAAGAGGTTCTGACAGACCAAGGGACCCCTTTTATGTCCAAAGTAATGAGGGAACTGTGTAAATTGTTGCGTATAAAGCAGTTACGGACGTCCGTTTACCATCCGCAAACAGACGGTCTTGTGGAGAGGTTTAACCAAACTCTAAAAAATATGTTAAAGAGGGTGGTGTCTAGAGATGGGAAGGACTGGGATCTGCTTCTGCCCTATCTCATGTTCGCAGTGCGAGAGGTGCCCCAGGCCTCTACTGGGTTCTCGCCCTTCGAACTGCTTTATGGCAGACACCCTCGGGGCCTGTTGGATATCGCCAAGGAAGCGTGGGAACAACAGCCTGTCCCCCACAAAAGTGTCATTGAGTATGTCGCCCAAATGCAGGACCGGATGGAAAGGGTGTTGCCCTTGGTCCGGGAGCATATGGAGGCAGCGCAACAAGCCCAGAGTAGGGTGTACAATCGTCAGGCTCGGGTACGGGACTTCAATCCGGGAGATCGGGTTTTGGTTCTGGTACCCACCCTTGACAGCAAATTCCTAGCTAGGTGGCAGGGCCCCTATGAGGTGATCGAGAAGGTAGGGAAGTAAATTACAAAGTACACCAGCCAGGGCGGCGCAAGCCGGAGCAGGTGTACCACGTGAATTTACTTAAGCCGTGGAAAGATAGGGACACAGCCGACGACCACAGCCCCCGGCCAGGGCTTCTAGGTGAAAAGGGTCCAGCCCCACAGTTCGAGGCCTGTGAAGCAGTAACCACGGTAAAAATTGCAGACAGCCTGTCTTCCAAACAAGTTCAGGAAGTCAGGGAGTTCATCAGTCGGAACACGGATGTGTTCTCGGACCTCCCTGGCCGCACGTCTCTCATCCAACATGACATCGCCACTGAGCCTCAGGCCAAGATCCGGTTAAAACCATACCGGGTACCCGAGGCTCGGCGACGGGCCATCGCGGAGGAAGTACAGTTAATGTTGAAGCTCGATGTCATTGAGGAGTCGAAAAGTGAGTGGGCCAGTCCCATAGTCCTAATACCCAAGCCGGATGGGACGTTGCGGTTCTGCAACGACTTTCGTAAGTTAAATGAAGTATCCAAGTTTGACGCGTATCCCATGCCCCGAGTAGACGAGCTGGTTGAGAGTTTAGGACAAGCCCGTTATTTTTCTGTGCTGGACCTCACTAAAGGGTACTGGCAGGTACCCTTAACGGAGTCGGCTAAGGAAAAACCGCATTTGTTACCCGCAGGGCCTGTATCACTACAAGGTGTTACCCTTTGGCCTGCATGGCGCCCCGCCACTTTCCAAAGGTTAATGGACATAGTGCTGCGACCACATCGTCGGTACGCCTCGGCCTACTTGGATGATGTAGTCATCCACAGCACCGACTGGGAAAGCCATTTACCCAAGGTGCAGGCGGTAGTGGATGCCCTGAGGAAAGCCGGACTGACCGCTAACCCAAAGAAGTGCTCCATAGGGTTAGAGGAGACAAAATATCTGGGATATGTAATTGGGCGGGAGTCATCAAACCTCAGGTAACTAAGGTAGAGGCCATTCGTAACTGGCCCCGACCGGTCACCACCAGGCAGGTAAAGTCGTTCCTGGGGATTGTAGGTTACTACATGAGGTTTGTGCCCCACTTTGCCACAATAGCAGCGCCATTGACAGACCTGTTGAAGGGGCGAAAGTCTGGGAGGGTTAGCTGGAGTGAGAAGGCGGAGGAGGCTTTCTCCGCGTTGAAGTCGGCCCTGTGTGGGTCCCCGGTTTTGGTGACACCCGACTTCAACAAGGAGTTTGTCGTACAGACCGACGCCTCGGAGGTAGGCCTCGGTGCGGTACTGTCGCAGGAGGTCAACGGGGAAGAACATCCCGTTGTCTTCCTGAGCCGTAAGCTCAGTCCCGCCGAGTCCAGGTATAGTATAGTGGAGAGGGAGTGCCTGGCTATCAAGTGGGCACTCGAATCTCTCCGCTACTACCTGTTAGGGAGGAGGTTCCGTCTGGTGACCGACCATTCCCCCCTCAAATGGATGAGTCAGGCCAAGGAGAGGAATGCTCGGGTCACCAGGTGGTTCCTATCGCTTCAAAATTTCAAGTTTTCCGTGGAACACAGGGCAGGCCGCTTGCAGGGCAACGCAGACGCCCTGTCCCGCGTCCACTGCCTCACGGGTGTTCACCCCTCAGGGTTGAACAAAGGGGGTATGTGGTAAGGTGCAAGGTGTCATATGTGATGGCAGGTACGTGTCACCGAGGTTGCTGGCCTCGGTGAGGTGAGAGCCGGGTTTTTGTCTGCAGCAGCTAGTGCTGTTTGACTTTGTTAAATAGCATGGCTGCAAAGCCGATCCGGGCCGGCTCTTACTGGGAGCAGCTAAAGAGTAGGGTGGGTGGCTGCTCCCCACGGTCCAGTCCATGTTTTGGGCTGGATATAAAACGCAGCCAGCAGCTGTGTCTGGGGGGTGTGATTATCCTGGAGCTGCTAACAGGGCTGGGAGTTCTCTGTCCAGGAGGAAAGAGCTCAGCAAGGAGGTATTTTGTTCCTGGTTACCTGAAGCTGGATTCTCCTGCGGCTGGGCCGACAGCGTGGTGCGAACCTGCACCTACACCTCCCAGGTGACTGAACCTGTGTTGGACTGTTTTTGTTTGGCTACGTTATTTCCGTTGTGTGTGAACTGTCACCAAGAGACTGTTTTTCATTTTGTGTGCAAGTGTGAATAAAACACTGTTTGTTGCACAATCTGGACTCCTTGTTTTGCCTCTAAACTGCACCCGCACCGCTGTCTACCAGAGCGACTCCCCACACTATGTTAAAGATAATACAGTCTTGAACACCATTAAAAGTTAATGGGGGACAGATCAGTTTTCTATTGTCAGTAATCCGTTTGGCTCAGTTTTGTTGGCCGCCTCCAAAGCATAATGGAGGCAGAACGGAGCCAAACTGATGCATTCTGAGCGGATCCTTATCCATTCAGAATGCATTAAGGGCAAAACTGATCCATTTTAGACCGCTTGTGAGATCCCTGAACGGATCTGAAACGGAAAGCCAAAACGCTAGTGTGAAAGTAGCCTTATACTATCTCATTTATTTTAATAAGAGAAAAATAAGTTGCGTCTTACTTTTCACACAAGGTACACTCAGTTTAGTATTTAATATTGAGACCACTGAGTCACTAGAGGAGAGGTCAGTTTAGACCATCTACCTCATATCGTGTCCTGTAAAATATTTATTACTCAACATTCCCCATATATACTTTATTGGCATCATTTTGTAAATGTCATTTTTTAGGACGTTAGAAGCAGTGCTGTGGACTCGGAGGCAATTTTGGGTACCTGAAGTTGGAGTCGGCAAAAAATAAACCGACTCGGACTCTTACTAAAGTTAAATTGGAATAAAAAAAAAGCAAGTTTGAATGTCCCAATTCACAAAAAGTTATAATTAATGGCTTGTCTACTGTAAGAATAAAGGCCAATGCATGCAGTGTGTCACGATACCTTAACCCTGGGAACACACCTGAGCGTTTTTCAGCGCGTTCAAACGCGCTGAAAAACGCTCAACATGTGAAAAGCCATGCATCCCTATGGGCATGGTTCACATTTGGGCGTTTTACATCGAGTTTGAACGCGTTGTAAAACGCCCAACGCCCAATCAAGTACATGAGCTTCTTTTGGGCGTTTTAACGCGCCTATGGACAATGTTGCCATAGGGGAGAATCACTGAATCGCGCGTAACCGTGCGGCTCCCGGGACACTCCTGAATGACGTCAGAACGCCCCATGCGCATGGATCACCCTGACGCCGCTCTGGAGCCCCCCCGGGAGCCGCACAGATGGTGAGTATACTGCTCCCCCGCACCCCACTATACTGTACCATGGCAGCCGGGACTTTAGCGTCCTGGCTGCCATGGTAACCATTGAGAAAAAGCTAAATGTCGGATCCGGACATAACGGATGTGCCGTAACGACGTTTAGCTTAATGGCGGATCTGGATTAATGCTCTTCAATGGGCATTAATTCCGGATCGGCATTACGGCATGTCTTCCGGATTTTTGGACGGAGACAAATCCACAGCATACTGCGGTTTTGTCAACGTCCAAAAAAACGTTCACGTACTGAACGGAAGACATCCTGATGCATCCTGAACGGAATGCTCTCCATTCAGAATGCATTAGGAAAATCCTGATCAGTATCTTTCCGTCCTAGAGCCCTGAGGACGGAACTCCTAGGACGGAAAGGAAAAACGCATATGTGAAAGGGGCCTTAGAAGAACTTGGTGGAACAGCTTCTTGGATTCAACCGTAAGTGTTTTATATTTATTTTAAAAGCTGCTTTTCTGTATGAGGGAAGACGTGTACAATGGATCATCTTCTTCAAACGAAGAATTAGACTTTGATTCCTTCTTAGACAAAATGGAAGTTGCTAAAGGAAAGCGATGTCGCATAAGCGTTACAGAACCAGTAAATGTCCAAATAAAAAAAATTCCAACAGGAGTTTTGTAAAGCACTAAAAGAAGTTGAAAAGTATGATCGCTCATCAAAACTTACTGTTGAAGAAGCCATCCTTGTTTATCCAGAGATCGTTAGTGATGTGGCCAGAATTGCAATGCCACCAACCCAAGTCAGTGTCGAAAGATTATTTTCAGCTCTAAAAATAATAAAGTCTGACTTAAGAGCCTCTATGAAATGAGGCAATTCTCTTCCATAGAACTCTACATTGAATTGATTTGCATTTGCTAAGCTTATAACTACATTTCAAGATTAATATAAACCATACCTAGGTTTTACAGATTGTTTTTGGTTCATATAGATAAGCTTTGTTTTTGTTCTAAAACAACCAAATAATGTGGTTTGTATTTTTAAACTGGTAAAGTTCCTGTTCCTGATGTTTTTTTGCCTGCTGCTACTATCCAGCCACTTGATTGAAAAAAACAAAGTTTTATTAATTTTTTTTTTGTTTGTCTTTTGCTTAAATTGTTCAATACAGTAGACTGTTGGCTTCCCAGCCAGTAGTCTTGTGGTAATGACATGTATGTTGCCTTTCTTTCCTTCAAGGAATGTATAAAATACATTCGCATATTAAATACAGAGGAGTCGGAAGTACAAAAAACTGAGGCGTGTAATTCTAGAAGCAATTCTTAAGTTTTAAGAAAATTTCCAAAACCCACTTTTTAAGGACCAGTTCAGGTCTGAATTTAATTAGTGGGGCTTACATAGTAGACCCCCCCCCCACCCCCATAAATGACCCCATTGTAGAAACTACACCCCTCAAGTTACTCAAAACTGATTTTACAAGCTTTGTTAACCCTTTAGGTGTTCCACAAGGACAGGAAAATGGAGATGAAATGTCACTTTTTGGCAAATTTTCCACTTGAATCCATTTTTTTTTCTTTAATACATCGAGGGTTAACAGCCAAATAAAGCTCAATATTTATTACCCTGATTGTGCGGTTTCCGAAACGCCACACATGTGGTCGTAAACAGTAGTGTTGGGCGCGAATATTCTACATTTTTTTTCATCAGTAACCTCCCTCTTGCTTGTGGGGTCAATGAGAAGGCTACAATGTCTTTGTTTGAGCTTAGCAACATCCCTAGCAACCAATATGAAAGTTGCATTTTCTGTAGTGTAATGGAGTTCTGAGAGAGACAGCAGTGTGATTGCTGTGCTTTGCTGTATATACATTAGACAGTTAACTTGGATATATAATTTAGGTAGTTAGGGGGATATAGTCAGTGTAGGTTACATTGATTTATAGTGCAGCTGATAGGTTTGAGTGCAGGGTGTTAGGTAGTGTGATAGGTTTGGCTGTCCATACATGCATAGTGCTGTGATGTCACCCAGTTGCACGTGTTGCGCAAAAATATGTGCATCATTAATTGCCGATTTTCACAATCGCGAATATATATTGGAGCACTCTACCTGCATATAAAGCTATTGTAATGTTCTCCCGTGCCAACCATTTTTTCCAGTCTCGGTAAACTTCTAGCAACTTGAAAAATGTACCCAAATTGACCCACGCCTCTATTGCGCACGCATTATGCGAATACTTTACTGGAGATTTTTCGCAATCAAGAAAATAACCGCAAATTCGCGAATATATGGTGAATATTCGCCCATATATTCGTGAAATATCGCAAATTAGAATTATAGCCCCTGCCGCTCATCACTAGTATACAGCTGTAAGGGCGCATGGCAGGGCTCAGAAGAAAAAGAAGAACTATATGGTTTTTGGAAGGCAGATTTTGCTGGACTGGTTTTTAGATGCCATGTCCCATTTGAAGCCCCCCTGATGAACCCTTACAGTAGAAACTCCCAAAAAGTGACCTTATTTTGGAAACTAGGGGATAAGGTGCCAGTTTTATTGGTACTATTTTGGGGTACATATGATTTTTAATTGCTCTATATTACGTTTTTTGTGAGGCAAGGTAACCAAAAAATGGCTGTTTTGGCACCGGTTTTCTTTTTTACAACATTCATCTGACAGGGTAGATCATGTGCTATTTTTATAGAGCAGGTTGTTACGGGCGCAATGATATCAAATATAACCCTACTAGGGCTGTGCGATATGTCCTAAAATCTATATTGCGATATAATTGAAGCATGTGCGATATAATGATATTTGACTTTGTATATTTGGGGGGGGGGGTTAAACTTTTTTTTTTTTTTTTTTTTAACTTTTCTATTTACTATTAGCCCCCTTGTCCTATTCACCCTGCTAGACCTCTATTAGAGTGAATAGGACTTTACACTGTCCCTGCTGCCCCGTGCTCTGTGCACACAGCAGCAGGGATCTGACCATGGCAGCCAGGGCTTCAGTAGCGTCCTGGCTGCCATGGTAACTGATCGGAGCCCCAGGATTACGCTGCTGGGGCTCTGAGCAGAAGTTGCCACTGCACCAACAATGGATAAGGAGAGGGGGGACCCTGGAGCCACTGCCAACCAATTATTCAATACTGTGGGGGGGGTGTTTAATTTACCGCAATTAATATAATACTGTGAAGAGGGGGAGTAGAAGGGAGGGACTGTGGCCACTGTACCACCAATGAATATAGTTAATATTTGAATACAAACGTAACTTGCGTGTGCCGGCCATATCCCATACCCAGTCTCTATGACTGCTTGCTGCGATCTGCCACAATTAACCGCTACAGGACCGCCGCACGCAGGATTGCGTCCTGGCGGCGGCCCTGTAGCTCTGATCGGACGCATCGGCGCGTCATCTCGCGAGACGCGAGATGACGCGAGGACGCGCCCGCACATGCGCAATGCGCGCCATCGGCGCGCTCGCATGTAGTTATACTACAGCCTGCCAGCGCCGATCGTGCGCTGGCAGGCTGTATATGGCAGAAAAAATCGCAGATCAGACGTTGTTCTGTGAACAGCGTCTGATCTGCTTGCTGCCCGCTTCTCTGGTGGTCCCTTTGCTTGGGACCACCAGAGAAAAATATCAAAGTGCACCAATCACCACACAACCCCCCACCGCCCCCACCCACCCACCACCCCCTGTCACTGATTAACCCCTGATCTCCCATGTCACCCCCTGATCACCCCCTGTCACCCCCTGTCACTGATCACCCCTGTAAGGCTCATTCAGATGTCCGCATGTGTTTTGCGGATCCACGGATCCGCAAATCCGCGGATCCGCAAAACACGGACACCAGCAATGTGCTTTCCGCATTTTGCGGATCCGCACATTGCCAGAACTATATAGAAAATGCCTTTTCTTGTCCGCAATTGCGGACAAGAATAGGACATGTTCTATACTTTTGCGGATCTCCAATTACGGATCCGCAATTACGGATCCGAGCGGGACAAAGTCTGTCCCCATAGAATTGAATGTATCCACATTTCTGTTCCGCAAAATTTTGCGGAACAGAATTGCGGACGCTGAATGAGGCCTTAGGGTCCCTTAGCGATCGCAGCTTTATAGCTTTTCCCTCTTTTTTTTTGCACATTTTTTAGAGATTTTTTCATCCACATTGATCAATGTGAATGGAAAAATCTGTGACGTTCATTTTTTTCTTTCAGCGCAGAGGCTGAACGGAAAAAAAAATTCTCATTACCCGTATGGTCAATATAAGGAGAATAGCAAAAACTCCTAATTCTGGCCATACGTGTAATGATTGCGGAGACCCCTAAAATGCCAGAGCAGTACAAACACCGCACAAGTGACTCCATTTTAGAAAGAAGACACCCCAAGGTATTCAGTGAGGGGTATGGTGAGTTCATGTAAAATTTTATTTTTTGTCACAAGTTAGTGGAATGTGAGACTGTAAAAAAAAAAAAAAAAAAATACCATTTCCGCTAACTTGTGCCAAATTTTTTTTTCTGTGAACTCGCCATGCCCCTCACGGAATACCTCAGGGTGTCTTCTTTCCACAATGGGGTCACTTGTGGGGTATTTATACTGCCCTGGCATTTTAGGGGTCCTAAAGCGTGAAAATCCAAATGCGTAAAAATGTCCTGTGAAATCCTAAAGGTACTCATTGGTTTTAGGGCCCCTTTGCGCATCTTGGCTGCAAAAAGTGTCACTCATGTGGTATCGCCGTACTCAGGAGAAGTAGGGCAATGTGTTTTGGGGTGTATTTTTATATATACCCATGCTGTGTGTGAGAAATATCGCTGTAAACGACAACTTTTTAAATTTTTTTATTCAAAGTTGTCAATTTACAGAGATATTTCTCTCACCCAGCATGGGTATATGTAAAATACACCCCAAAACACATTGCCCTACTTCTCCTGAGTACGGCTATACCAATGAGTGACACTTTTGCAGCCAAGATGCGCAAAGGCCCTAAAACCAATGAGTACTTTTAGGAGGGCATTTTACGCATTTTTCTTCTCACGCTTTAGGGCCCTAAATGCCAGGGCAGTATAAATACCCACATGTGACCCCATTTTGGAAAGAAGACACCTCAAGTATTCGCTGAGGGGCATAATGAGTCCATGAAAAATTAAACTTTTGTCAAAAGTTAGCGGAAAGGAGACTTTGTGAGAAAAACAATAAAAATCAATTTCCACTAACTTGTGCCAAAAAAATCTTCTATGAACTCGCCATGCCCCTCACGGATTACCTTAGGGTGTCTTCTTTCCAAAATGGGGTCACATGTGGGGTATTTATACTGCCCTGGCATTTTAGGGGCCCTAAAGCGTGAGAAGAAAAATGCGTAAAAATGCCCTCCTAAAAGGTACTCATTGGAATTAGGGCCCCTTTGCGCATCTTGGCTGCAAAAAGTGTCACTCATGTGGTATCACCGTACTCAGGAGAAGTAGGGCAATGTGTTTTGGGGTGTATTTTTACATATACCCATACTGGGTGAGAGAAATATCTCTGTAAATTGACAACTTTGAATAAAAAATTTAAAAAGTTGTCGTTTACAGCGATATTTCTCACACGCAGCATGGGTATATGTAAAATACACCACAAACACATTGCCCTACTTCTCCTGAGTACGGCGATACCACATGTGTGACACTTTTTTGCAGCCTGGGTGCGCAAAGGGGCCCTAAAACCAATGAGTACCTTTAGGATTTCACAGGCTATTTTTATGCATTTGGATTCTCACACTTTAGGGGCCCCTAAAATGCCAGGTGAGTATAAATACCCCACATGTGACCCCATTTTGGAAAGAAGACACCCATAGGTATTCTGTGAGGGGCATGGTGAGTCCACAGAATTTTTATTTTTTGCCATAAGTCAGCGGAAATTGTTTTTTTTTGTTTTTTTTAATTTTGTTTTTTACAAAGTCTCATATTCCACTAACTTGTGACAAAAAATAAAATTTTACATGAACTCACCATACCCCTCACAGAATACCTTGGGGTGTCTTCTTTCCAAAATGGGGTCACATGTGGGGTATTTATACTGCCCTGGCATTTTAGGGGCCCCTAAAGCGTGAGAAGAAGTCTGGAATCCAAATGCGTAAAAATGCCCTGTGAAATCCTAAAGGTACTCATTGGTTTTAGGGCTCTTTAGCACCCAAGCTGCAAAAAGTGGCACACATGTGGTATCGCCGTACTCAGGAGAAGTAGGGCAATGTGTTTTGGGGTGTATTTTTATATATACCCATACTTTGTGTGAAAAATATCTCTGTAAACGACAACTTTTAAAAATTTTTATACAAAGTTGACAATTTACAGAGATATTTCTCTCACTCAACATGGGTGTATGTAAAAATACACCCCAAAACACATTGCCCTACTTCTCCTGAGTACGGCGATACTACATGAGTGACACTTTTGCAGCCTGAGTCGCAAAGGGCCCAAATTCCAACGAGTACCTTTAGGTTTTACATGGCGGCTCACAATTAGCCCCGCCCAAAATGCCAGAACAGTAAACACACCCCACAAATGACCCCATTTCGGAAAGTAGACACCCCAAGGTATTCACTGAGGGGCATAGTGAGTCCGTCTGAGATTTTTTTTTTTTTGCCAGAAGTTATCAGAAATTGAAACTTTTTTTTTTTTTTTCTCAGAAAGTGTCATTTTCCGCTAACTTGTGAAAAAAATGAAATGATACATGAACTCACCAAGCCCCTCCGCGAATACTTTGGGGTGTCTTCTTTCTAAAATGGTGTAATTTGGGGGTATTTATACTTTCCTGACATTCTAGCACCTGAAGAAACATGACAGGTGCTCAGAAAGTCAGAGCTGCTTCAAAATGCAGAAATTCACTTTTTGCACCATAGTTTGTAAACGCTATAACTTTTACCCAAACCAATAAATATACACTTATTGGATTTTTTTTTATCAAAGACATGTAGAACAATAAATTTAGAGAAAATTTATATAGAAATGTAGTTTTTTTTGAAAAATTTTACAACAGAAAGTGAAAAATGTCATTTTTTTGCAAAAATTTCGGTAATTTTTGATTAATAGCAAAAAAAGTAAAAATGTCAGCAGCAATGAAATACCACCAAATGAAAGCTCTATTAGTGAGAAGAAAAGGAGGTAAAATTCATTTGGGTGGTAAGTTGCATGACGGAGCAATAAACGGTGAAAGTAGTGTAGTGCGGAATTGTAAAAAGTGGCCTGGTCATTAAGGGTGTTTAAGCTAGGGGGGCTGAAGTGGTTAAAGAGGACCTGTCACCGGATATGAGCTGAGCGCTGCGATTGGCCAGCGCTCCAGCCTGGGAGAAGGAGATGCCCAGGGCAAAACAGGATGTCTCCTCCCACAGCAAAATTAGCAGCAGCACATGCGCCGGTACCGGGCACTACAGTGGACGAACGGAGTGGCACCCAGGGACATCCCTGGGTGCCGCTCTGCATGTACATAGCTTTACCTAACAAACTTTGGACCAGTGAAAGGTCCTCTTTAAGTAATATACTTGCCTTTCCTGCAGGGTGCGCGGCTGGCTGGAGTTCGCAGGAAACGGACCCCGTATTCTTTCCAGCATGCACTGGGAGGGACCTGACGTCACTCGCAGCTGCAGCCAGTGCGTTGACGATGTGTGAATGCAAGGCCCTGCAGCATTTTTGGGTACATATGATTTTTTTGATCATTCATTATTACACTTTATGGGGCAAAAATTGGTTGTTTTGGCACAATTTTTATTTATTTATTTTACAGCGTTCATCTGAGGGGTTAAGTCGTGATATTTTTATAAAGCAGATGGTTATGGACATGGCGATACCTAATATGTATACTTTTTTTTTCTTATTTATTGAAGTTTTAGACAATAGTATTTTTAAATAAAAAAAAATGTTTTTGTGTCTCCATAATCTGAGAGCCATAGATCTTTTCTTTTTTGACTAATTGTCTTAGGTAGGGTCTCAATTTTTCCAGGATGAGGTGATGGTTTTATTGGTACCATTTTGTGGGACATACGCCTTTTTAATCGCTTGGTGTTGCAGTTTTTATGATGTAAGGTGACAAAAATTTCTTTTTTTGACTTTTTTTTGGGAGTTTATCGGATGGGGTGGATCATGTGATATATTTATAGAGCCGGTCGTTACGGACGCGGTGATACCTAATATGTGTGTTTTAATATTTCTATTTTTCATTATAAAATCGGGAATGGGGCGTTTTTTCTTTTTTTACTTGAAACTTTTATTTTTTTATTAAACACTTTCTTTGCTGTTTTTTGTTACTTTATTTCTGTCCCACTCTGGGTTTCAACTTTCGAGGAGCTGATCCTCTCTGCAATGCATTAGAAATACATTGCCTGTTAGTGTATTACACTGAGTAATACACTAACAGGTTGCCTAGGAGACCCAGCCTGGGGCTAGATCTCCTCTGCCCCCGTAGAAGGCAGGTCCCCATGCCGTGCAAGGCATTGGGCAGCCTCTGCATGGCATCGGGCTGGCGGCTAGTCACCCATCGGGTGCCTGCTGCAGCACCTTCTATGCTGTGGTCAGCGCTGACCGTGGTACTGAAGGAGTTAATCCATTGGCTATCAGGGACTGCCGGGCCCCTGCAGTGATCGGGCTCGTACCGCTGCTTTGCCTGCCTGATCACCATGACGTAATAGTACGTCAAAAGGCGGCAAGTCACTTGCTGCCATGACGCACTATTACGTCATATGTCGGGAAGGAGTTAAAATCCACAGCATTCCCATTATGTTTGATCTCAGAGTATCCACAGATTTCTTCCATTAAAAGGGTTTTCGGAATCTTAATATTAATGACCTATACAAAATCTGCAACGTATAAACTTCCCTTAAAGCTGGTTGTAAATAGTCCCAAGTTTATGAAACTTTAACAATGCAACCTCTTTACTGTTGGAGTTCAGCTCAGACCCAGATAAGCAAACCTTTACTGAAACAAGTTGAGTACCCGTGTCATAGGATTGAATTTAATGGTTAAGCGACCTCTAGTGGTGTGAACTGGTATGGTCTAGTTTAGCACATCTACAGAGTACTTTGTCAATAGGGTTTGGATATGTTTTATGTTTGGCTCCAAGGAATCTTGTTGCCAAATTTCTGCACCATACCTCATCAATTGGAAAATCTTTCCCTAGACCAGGGATCAGCAACCTTCGGCACTCCAGCTGTTGTGAAACTACAACTCCCAGCATGCTCCTTTC
Source organism: Bufotes viridis (assembly GCA_033119425.1). NCBI lineage: Eukaryota > Metazoa > Chordata > Amphibia > Anura > Bufonidae > Bufotes > Bufotes viridis. The sequence goes on along the minus strand of CM065593.1, from coordinate 184,236,057 downwards.
ACTTCTGTGGGAGTTCAGAGAACAGCCAAGCAAGTGTGAATAATGGGAGATGTAGTTTCACAACACCTGGAGTGCCGGAGGTTGCCCTAGACCAGGGCTGGCCAACCTGCGGCTCTCCAGCTGTTGCAAAACTACAATTCCCAGCATGGCCAGTCTGCCTACAGCTATCAGCCTACAGCAGGACATGGTGGGAGTTGTAGTTTTACAACAGCTGGAGAGCCGCAAGTTGCCCAGCCCTGCCCTAGACGTATGTGCGCTACATCTGGATTGCAGGCTGGTTGTAACCCCTGGATAAGAGAAGTGTAAAATGAATCAAGCCAGCAAAGGAGGCCATATGGATAATAACAAAACATTAGTAAGTGGCTTGTAATTAACTTTCTCTACATGATAAATGCCATTTGCTGATGTGACACAGCCCTTTAAAGGGTTTCTGTCACCTGAAACTGGGTATTAAACTGGTTGACATTAGTGATGTGCTAATGTCAGCTGAACATAACTATGTTAGTGCCACCTCACTGCCTGCTGCTGTTATTCAGAAAAACAAACTTTTATAATATGCTAATTAGCCTCTAGTAGCAGGGGGGCGTTGCCTCTGCTCCTAGAGGCTCTGTTCTCCCACCTCTTGCCATGCCCTGCTTCACTGGATTGACAGTGCCAGGCAGCGTTCACCTATGGCCCTGTGCGCTGGTGAGATCTCGCGCCTTTCAGTATTCGGCGCAGGCGCAGTGAGGAAGCTGACAGCAAGAGAGCTCCCTTTACTCACTGCGACTGCACCGTATACTGAACAGGATGGCGCAGGTGCAAGATTTACACTGCAGACAGGGCCGGAGGTAGGACACCAACGCTGCCTGGCCCTGTCAATCTAGTGAAGCAGGGCGTTGCCAGAGGTGGGAGAACAGAGACTCTAGGAGCAGGGGCAACACCCCACCCCCCCTGCTACTAGAGGCTAATTAGCATATTTTAAAAGTTTGTTTTTCTCAATAACGGCGGCAGGCAGTGAGATGGCACTCATATAGTTATGTTTAGCTGACATTAGCACATCTCTAATGTTAGCCAGCTTAATACACATTTTTCAGGTGCTAGAAACCCTTTAATGATCTCAGCAAAGTGCTTATACAGCGCTTTGCTAGATCAGTGAGAGAGCTAGTGGCGCACCTTCAAAGCAGGCAGACCACACAGCTGCTATGGGGCCGTGGCAAGCTAGCTGTGCAGAGGGGAAGATACCAAGTGGAGAAGGACCTGATTGATGTCATCATCATCATGTGCAGAATGAGAGAGCTCAGCAGTTCAGAGAAGAAATTGTGAAAGACCTGTGTGATGTCACAATGTAGGCAGTGCTCTTGTGCTGTGTGTGTGGAGGAGAGATTAGTGATTTCTTATTCTCTACAACTTGTAACGTCCTATGATAGCCCATAAAAACCTAGAAATGCTGTTAGTTGTAGTTCTCTCCTATTATATCCCTCTCCGTGTAATGTCCACTGATGCCCTATAACAGTCTGGGCATGCTGGGAGTTGTAGCTCTTTCCTCTTATACCCCTCTCCCTGTAATGTCCATTTGTGCCCTAAAATAAGTCCGGACATGCCAGGAGTTGCAGTTTTCTCTCTTAAATCCCTTTCCCTCTAATGTTTACTGATGCCCCATACCAATCTGGACATGCTGGAAGTTGTAGTTTTCTTGTTTATCCCTTCTGTGTATTGCTCTCTTATTTTCAATAATAACATCCTGGTCATGATGAGACTGTAATTCTCATCACTTTTATGATGTTCTGGAAGATCTCAGGTGTTCATTAGGCTTTGTTCACTTCTGCTCTAGTGACTTTCATTGTCAAAGGAGCACAATCTGATGGGAGGCCTCTAGCACAGATTTGCTCAAAACCTTATGTGTTCTGTAGCATCAGATTATCATTAGTGATGAGCGAACCCGGACCGCCATGTTCGGCACCGTACCAAAGTCCGGGTTCTTCTGTACTTTTAAATAAAACTTGTTGAAAGGCTACAGTGCAGCCAATCAACAAGCGTTTAAGCTGTGGGCATTTGGAAGCCATCACAGTCATGCCTAGTATTGGCATGGCTGTGATTGGCCGGTGCACCATGTGACCCTGCATGTATAAATGCTGGATCACATGGTGCCCCGCCATTCTGCTCTGACTAGTGTAGGGACAGGACGCTGCTGCAGGCAGGGAGAGTGTTAGGGTACTTTCACACTTGTGGCAGAGTGATCCGGCAAGCAGTTCTGTTGTCTGGATGCGGATCCATCTCACAAATGCATTGCAAGAACGGATCCGTCTCTCCGCTTGTCAAGCGGATAGACAGATCCGTCTTGTATTTTTTTTTTTAACAGTTTCAAAGGTCTGCCCATGTGCAGACCGGAAGGACCGATCTGTCCTTCAGGTATTTCTAATGCCGGATCCGGCACTAATACATTTCAATGTAAATTAATTCCGGCAACTGATCCAGCATTTTGGACGGAGATAATACCGCAGCATGCTGCGGTATTATCTCCGTCCAAAATGCCGTTCAGTGACTGAACTGAAGTCACCCTGAACGGATTTCTCTCCATTCAGAATGCATTAGGATATAACTGATATTTTCTGGTATTGAGCCCCTTTGACAGAACTCAATGCCGGAAAAGAAAAACTAGAAAAATTAGCTAGTGTGAAAGTACCCTTACACTTTTATTACTTTTAAAAAGTGTGCTGGTGACCTGTAGGCATTGTTGATCGGTGCAATAAAGCTCCTTTGCACCAGTGAGACAGAAATACCATACTTAATCGTGCTGTTCAGTCTGAGGGTGACCTGTTGGCATTTTTTTCGGTGCTACTCCTTTAAACCAGGGACAGGGAAATATAATAGTTAATCAGTCTGTTAATTGTGTGGGTGAGACGTACCTACTTTTTTTTTTTTTTTTTTCTTTTTTGGTGAAAAAAACCTTTACTTGTCACTGTCACAGAGAAATATAATAGTAAATCAGCCAGTTGGGTTGGAGAGACCTATTTTTGGTTTTTGTTTAAAAACACTGTACTTGCCACAGTCACAGGAATATATAATAGTTAATCAGCTGGTTAATTGGGTTGGTGAGACCTACCTATTTTTGGTGTTTAAAAAAGCTCTAGTTGTCACCGTCACAAGGATATATAATAGTTAATCAGCCGGGTAATTGAGTCTGTTAGACCTACATATTTTTTTTTTTTTTTTGTGATACGAGAAAGAGAAAAAAGAATTAGATTGCACATCTACAAGCTTTGCTTTTGAGTTTTAACAACTGTTCACATGGTGCGGTGCTGCGATGGTGGGTTGGTGGGGGCCAGGGTGGCATTGCCAGACAGCAGGGGTGAGTGGGCTTATGCCTTTTGATCAAAATGTACACTAATGCCTCTTGTATATCATGCAGTATAGGGGGCTGTACACTAAATATTGTACTGTGAAGCAGTTATAGATCAAAGCAAAGCTTGTGGATGTGCGATCTAATTCTTTTCTCTTTTTTGTATCATGTATGATAATTCTGTCCAGGATCAGCACTCCTCCCATTCGGTACAGGTGCTTTTAATTAGCAGTAGCCTAAATATATGTGTGAATTGTTCTACTAGCCTTCTCTGAGAGCAGGTAACAAGGTGACCTTTAACAACTGTTCAATTGGTGCGGTGCTGGGTGGCATTGCCAGAAAGCAGGGGTGCTGTTTGGCGGACGGATTGTGCCGCCGGCTGGTGCGATGCTGTGGCTCCGGCGGTTGACACAGTGCCGTGCCAAATTTAGAGTAGGTCCCATTCTAAGAGGTAACCTTGGTGTGGTGAGTGGGCTTACGCCTTTTGATCAAAATGTACACTAATGCCTCTTGTATAGCATGCAGTATAGGAGCTGTACACTAAATATTGCGCTGAGAAGCTAATTTAATTGTGCTGAGAAGCAGTTATAGATCAAAGCAAAGCTTATGGATATGCAATCTAATTCTTTGTTCTCTTTTTCGTTTCATATATTTTTTTGTGCTAAACACCTTTTTTGCATTCGTGACACGGATATGCAGTTGTTCGCCACCCAATTTTGTTAGTGACTGTAATAAAATGAGGAAAGCATCAACTAGGGGTTGTAGTGCTGCAGGTGTTGCTGGTGGTGGAGCTCCTGCTGCAGGGAGAGGACATTGTCGCTGTGCCAGGTACGCGCCCAAATGAAACGCCTTTCTCTGGTGCACGCAGGCGACAGGAGGTTCTGCATCACTTTGTAAGCCCTAATACTGCTCTAAGAATGGTGAGGCCAGAACAAGTAGAGGCTGTAGTAGATTGGATGGCTGTGAGTGCCTCCAGTTCCTTCACATTGTCTTCCACCCGGTCCACTGCTGAAAGCGCAGAGTTGGCACCGGCGGCCCACGGGCATCCATCTTCCACCTCAACCCCTTGCACATCAGCCAAGCAGTCTGAGCACCAAGTCATGCTTCAGTCACTTATGCTTTTTGATGACTCTGCTGGTGGAGTTTTTGTGGGCCATCCACCTAGCCCTGCCCCAGAAGTGACAGAGATTGAATGTACTGATGCCCAACCACTTATGTTTAACCGCCTCTGGACCGCTGCATGCACGGATCCAGGTGGCGGCAGGTTTATTCCTCCTGGACGCATCCGCGCGTCATCTTTTGAGACGCGAGATTTCCTGTGAACGCGCCCGCTCACAGGATCGTGTCGGGGAGAAGTTAAACTACAGCTGTAGAAGTAAAAAAAAAAAACGCATATCAGACGCTGTTTTGTTAACAGCTTCTGATATGCCTGCTGCTCGTTCCTCTGGTGGTCCCTTTTGCTTGGGACCACCAAAGGAAACATATGTAAGTGCACCAATCACCACACAGACCCCCTCCCATCACTAATTAACCCCTGATTAACCCCTGAACACCCCGTCACCCACCCTGTCACTAATCACCCCCCTGTAAGGCTCATTCAGACGTCCATATGTGTTTTGCGGATCCGCAAAACACGGACACCGGCAATGTGCTTTCGCATTTTGCGGATCTGCACATTGCCAGAACTATATAGAAAATGCCTTTTCTTGTCCGCAATTGCAGACAAGAATAGGACATGCTCTATCTTTTGTGGAGCTGCGCCGGATGTTTCGGGGCCGAAACCCGGAAGTTCGCGGCCGCAGCTCCACAAATGCTGATGCGGCGAGCACATAGTGACCCCATTTTAGAAAGTAGACACCCCAAGGTATTCCGTTAGGGGTATGGTGAGTTCATGAAAAATTTTATTTTTTGTCACAAGTTAGTGGAATATGAGACTTTGTAAGGAAAAAAAAAAAGAAAGTCAATTTTCGCTAACTTGTGCCAAAAAAAAAATCTTCTATGAACTTGCCATACCCCTCACGGAATACCTTGGGGTGTCTTCTTTCTAAAATGGGGTCACATGTGTGGTGTTTGTACTGCCCTGGCATTTTAGGGGCCCCTAAAGCGTGAGAAGAAGTCTGGAATCCAAATGCGTAAAAATGCCCTGTGAAATCCTAAAGGTACTCATTGGAATTTGGGCCCCTTTGTGCACCCAGGCTACAAAAATGTGTTACACATGTGGTATCGCCGTACTCAGGAGAAGTAGGGCAATGTGTTTTGGGGTGTATTTTTACATATACCCATGCTGGGTGAGAGAAATATCTCTGTAAATTGTCAACTTTGTATAAAATTTTTTTTTATTTTTTATACAAAGTTGACAATTTACAGAGATATTTCTCTCACCCAGCATGGGTATATGTAAAAATACACCCCAAAACACATTGCCCTACTTCTCCTGAGTACGGCGATACCACATGAGTGACACTTTTTCGCAGCCCGGGTGCGCAAAGGGGCCCAATCTCCAACAAATACCTTTAGGTTTTACATGGCTGCTCACAATTTAGCCCCGCCCAAAATGCCAGAACAGTAAACACACCCCACAAATGACCCCATTTCGGAAAGTAGACACCCCAAGGTATTCACTGAGGGGCATAGTGAGTCCGTGGGAGATTTTTTTTTTTTTTCTGCCAGAAGTTAGCAGAAATGGAAACTTTATTATTTTTTTTCCTCAGAAAGTGTCATTTTCCGCTAACTTGTGAAAAAAAAATGAAATGATACATGAACTCACCATGCCCCTCCGCGAATACTTTGGGGTGTCTTCTTTCTAAAATGGTGTCATTTGGGGGGTATTTATACTATCTTGACATTCTAGCACCTGAAGAAACATGACCGGTGCTCAGAAAGTTAGAGCTGCTTCAAAATGCGGAAATTCACTTTTTTGCACCATAGTTTTTTTATTGGATTTTTTTTTATTAAAGACATGTAGAACAATAAATTTAGAGAAACATTTATATAGAAATCTAGTTAAAAAAAAAAATTTACAACAGAAAGTGAAAAATGTCATTTTTTTTTTTTGCAAAAATCTCGGTCATTTTTGATTAATAGCAAAAAAAGTAAAAATGTCAGCACCAAAGGGAGTAAGGCTGGGAACACACCTAGGTGTTTCTGAATCGCGTGTTTTGTTAACTTACAAACACGCGTCATACGCGCGATTGAGTGACTCTCTCCTGAGGCATCATTGTCCATAGGCGCGTTAAAACGCCCCAAAGAAGCTCATGTACTTGTTTGGGTGTTGGCCCAGCAGAGAAGAAAAGGAGGTAAAATTCATTTGGGTGGTAAGTTGTATGACGGAGCAATAAACAGTGAAAGTAGTGTAGTGCAGAATTGTAAAAAGTGGCCTGGTCATTAAGGGTGTTTAAGCTAGGGAGGCTGATGTGGTTAAGGATGTGGACATGGGAGAACCACCGCAGCATGTCTCTGATGACGAAACACAGGTGTCAACTGCTGGGGCTTTCTACAGTGTGCATGCTGGCCAGGAGAACAGGAATGACATGTGGGTGGAAGATGATGTGGAGGATGATGAGGTCAAAGACCTCACGTGGCATTCAGGTCATACGAGTGACGTGCAGTTCGGAGGAAGAGGTAGGGGTCACGCAGTGCCAGCCGCACAGCAAAAGAGGGAGCAGTAAGTAAAAGCAGAACAGCCCTACGTCAGTCAGTATGCCTGCTACTGCCGCACGTGCCAAGAGACATAGCACACCAAAGCCAGTGCAAGGGAGTTCCCTGGCATGGCAGTTTTTCAAGTGAATATCTGGTGGGTATTCCACCAGGAGAAAAAGGAAACACTTAGGTAGGCGCCAATCCCCTTTAAGGGTAAGTGAGAAGTTATTCTTAGGAATTATTTAAGACCAAGGTAAATAGTGGACATTCACTAGTTAAAAGAATGATTGGTATGATACAATGGATATACACTCACTTCACGGAGGGGGTGATCAACAGGATAAGCTCAAGACACCTGTGATCTTAACCCCCCCCGGCCAGGATCGCACGTAGAAGTCTTAGTGGTAGAACGCAGCACAAGGAGGCCGCTTCTGTTTAAACACTTTATTAACAATATGTGGCCCGACGCGTTTCGGGGGTCTGAAGCCGCCTTCAGGGGAAAAAAGAAGAAATAGACAATGTAGTATACCAAAACATCTCACATATACTTCCTTGGAAGCTAAAATTATACAATTATATGTCCTACATGGACAACTGCAGCAGTTATAAACCTTCAATCGCGTACTTCTATGAACATCGTCTAGAATTAAACTTTGTAACAGTAGTAATTAAAAAATTGGAAAATTTGAAAAAAATTTCTCTATCCCATACATATATTATCTGATCAGAGTTGCGTTTTACCCTGGTTACAAAAAAGGTGGTCTGAATTTTATATAAGTAGATTAGTGTAATATATATAAATATACATTTAGTGATAGCTTATAACAGTTTTTAGAAACTTAGTTCAGAAAAGAAAATTTGGAGCTTACCTTCTGGAGCATATAAGATAATATGGCTGGTGGAGCTGGGCATACACCTGGTTAGTGCTGGGATGGGGGTAATGCCCAACACCCAGGGAATTTAGTGCTGTAATATGTTGACCCCGGGATTTAAAAAAATTCAAGTCCCATCTAGTACAGAAACGTATTCAATCAAACAAAGGTTGGATTGCAGCACCACCCATGTTGTATACTTGTTGCGCTGCCCCTGCGATCTTCTTTATGTTGGCAGAACTATACAGTCTGCTAGGGAGAGAATGAACGAACATCGATCGAATATATCTAGAAAAGTGGCCACACATAGTGTTTCAATACACTTTGCCACAGTTCATGACGGAGATCCGTCAGGATTAAAAGTTTTTCTACTGGAAAGTGATACTAAATCCTACCAATCCTTATGTCGTAGAGAAATGTTCTGGATTTTTTGGCTCAATACTCTTACCCTAGGTCAGTGCTTCTCAATTATTTTCGGTCATGCCCCCCCCCCCCCCTAGGAAGAAGAAAACATTTCGCGCCCCCCCCCCCCATGCGACTGTAAATAGTATCATTTGTCTATAAAATTGTACACCAATCTCCCCACAGGTGAGGGCCATTAACCCCCCATCATATCATGTGCAGGCTCCATTAACCCCCCTCCCCAATCATGTGCAGGGTCCAGGCTTCCCCCCTCCCCCCAAATCATGTGCAGGGTCCAGGCTTCCCCCTCCCCCAAATCATGTGCAGGCTCTCTCCCCCCCAAAATCATGTGCAGGCTCCATTAACCCTCTCCCCAATCATGTGCAGGCTCCATTAACCCCTCCCCTATCATGTGCAGGCTCCATTAACCCCCTCCCCCAATCATGTGCAGGCTCCATTAACCCCCTCCCCAATCATGTGCAGGCTCCATTAACCCCCTCCCCCAATCATGTGCAGGCTCCATTAACCCCCTCCCCCAATCATGTGCAGGCTCCATTAACCCCCTCCCCCAATCATGTGCAGGCTCCATTACCCCCCTCCCCCAATCATGTGCAGGCTCCATTAACCCCCTCCCCCAATCATGTGCAGGCTCCATTAACCCCCTCCCCCAATCATGTGCAGGCTCCATTAACCCCCTCCCCCAATCATGTGCAGGCTCCATTAACCCCCCTCCCCCAATCATGTGCAGGCTCCATTAACCCCCTCCCCCAATCATGTGCAGGCTCCATTAACCCCTCCCCCAATCATGTGCAGGCTCCATTAACCCCCTCCCCAATCATGTGCAGGCTTCATTAACCCCCTCCCCAAATCATGTGCAGGCTTCATTAACCCCTCCCCCAATCATGTGCAGGCTTCATTAACCCCTCCCCCAATCATGTGCAGGCTACTTTAACCCCCTCCCCAATCATGTGCAGGCTCCATTAACCCCCTCCCCAATCATGTGCAGGCTACATTAAATTAAACCCCCCAATACTTACCTCCCTGGAAGCGCTGGATGCAGGCCTCTTCCGGCCTGTGTCCCGCTCTGCACTGTGCTCAGGCGGCGCGATGACGTCATCGCGCCGCCTGAACCGCTCTGATAGGCTGCGGGCCTTGTGCCGGCAGCCTATCAGAGGAGCAGGGGAGGGAGACGCCTCTCCCTCCACTGCCGCACAGCACAGCGATCTGTATCGCTGTCCAGAGGATGGCGATACAGATCACTATGGAGATGAACGCTTCCACAGTGGAAGCGTTCATCTCCAGTGACCTGGAGCCCCCCTTTACGGAGCGGCGCGCCCCACTATTTGAGAAACACTGCCCTAGGTACACACCTAAGCGTTTTACAGCGCCTTCAAACGCGCTGTAAAACGCACAACATGTGGAAAGCCATGCTTCCCTATGGGCATGGTTCACATTTGGGCGTTTTACAGCGCGTTTGAACGCGCTGTAAAACGGCCAACGCCCAAACAAGTAAATGAGCTTCTTTGGGGCGTTTTAACGCGCCTATGGACAATGATGCCATAGGGGAGAGTCACTCAATCGCGCGTATGACGCGCGTTTGTAAGTTAACAAAACGCGCATCAAAAAACGCGCATAAAACGTGCGATTCAGAAACGCCTAGGTGTGTTCCCAGCCTTACTCCCTTTGGTCTCAACGAGACCTTAGAATACACCAACTACTAATGCACTTTCCTTCAGAATGAAAAGAGAGAGTTTCCCAATGTGTTTGAGGCGGCGTTTTTTGTTCCGTATAAACACACACCTATTTATTATTTATTACTATTTATTTTTCTTTTCACTGTTCTTTTATCTTTTATATATATTTTTTTAGCTACAGAATATACATCCAGTGTACAGAAGTGATAAGGACGCACAGAGCCACCAGTTCACCAACGAGGTGCTCTCAGTCCAGCAGTACCACCTCACCGCTGGTTGGGAAAATAGAATAAAGGAATGGACTGGGCACTCTACTGGATATCTATATTTATTTGATAAAAAGTATAGTGACCATAAAAATCGTATCCACAGTAATCCCTATCTGGATAGATAAATAGACATGAACTAATAAAAACAGCAGCAGTACATGACAAAAGAGAGACTCAATCCAAGTGTGCCAATATCAGGTTGAGGTGAGTATGTAAGTAACCAATGGCAACCGGGATTGGATCCACTTGATCCCCAATACAGATATTAAATGGTTATAAGATACAATGATTCGCTGGGATAACTGGTAACTAATAAAGCCTACAGGACACGTAGGTCAATGTCCCTGTGGCCCATAGGTTACCAGTAATAACTTTCACATTAATAAGACATGTATATAAAATAAAAGTCTTTTGGAAATTGAAAAAGTTGAGTAAAATAAATAGCCACTGAGGAAGGGGTACCTTACACCCCGAAACGCGTCTGGTCGGACCCCCAGAATATATGAGAAACAGTGTCTCTAATTACCCGATCCACATTATCCACCCTCCAATTTTTGGAAATCCAGGACGCCGCGTGAGAGGTGAGGGAGGATTCAGCGTGTGTGCAGGGAAACCTACGGTGAACCATCCCAGGCATACAGAGTTCACCAGCGCGGACTCCAAAGATACAACACCAGAGGAGAGTGTGGAGTGTGGTGGTAAGACAATTCAAAGTGCCGGCACTATTGTATTGTACGGGCGGTTTATGTGCCCAGCGGGACGCCGCTGAGGACGCCGCTTGTTAAGTAACTGCTTATACTGCTCTCATCTACCTCAGGAGTCAGTATTTCCCCAGGTGGATATCGATGCAATTGTTTTTCCACTATAGGAATACTCAAATCGGGCGTATCCACTAAATGCCCTACTTACTATTCACTATATCACAAGAAGTGATGCGATACTGATGCGATTAGTGTTGCGATTCTAAAAGACTTTGTCTGATACTGTGAATCTGCAAACGTCCGGTTGGTCATATATATTGCAATCTATATTGCAATCCAAAGTGCGGGACAGATTTTATATTATTCATTTATATATCATCTATTTATTTTACTCAACTTTTTCAATTTCCAAAAGACTTTTATTTTATATACATGTCTTATTAATGTGAAAGTGATTACTGGTAACCTATGGGCCACAGGGACATTGACCTACGTGTCCTGTAGGCTTTATTAGTTACCAGTTATTCCAGCGAATCATTGTATCTTATAACCATTTAATATCTGTATTGGGGATCAAGTGGATCCAATCCCGGTTGCCATTGGTTACTTACATACTCACCTCAACCTGATATTGGCACACTTGGATTGAGTCTCTCTTTTGTCAATGTACTGCTGCTGTTTTTATTAGTTCATGTCTATTTATCTATCCAGATAGGGATTACTGTGGATACGATTTTTATGGTCACTATACTTTTTATCAAATAAATATAGATATCCAGTAGAGTGCCCAGTCCATTCCTTTATTAGAATATACATCCAGTGTTATTTTATTCATGTTATGAGTTTTTAGACATTCATGTATGATACACCCACCTAGATCTAAGTAGGTGTGAGGATGTGGACATACGATATGGGTATATTATCTACTTGTGACATTTACTTGTTGTGCATATTGAAGTATATAGACATATTGTAGACACACAATGTTATTTATTTATTTATATATCTATTTAAACATATTTACGTCTCTTTTAATGTAATTTACTGCACCTATTATCCATTGGATCTAATTTATCTATAGGATCTTTTTTGTTATACTTTTCACCACACTACAGACCATGGTCATTTTAGGTTAGAATAGTGATTTTTTTTTTTTATATAATAATCCCATCCACAAATCATCTCAGGTTTCAATGAGAAAGGTGGGTTCCTTTTGTTCAGTATACCACCCTCATCCCATTAGAGAATAACTACAATATTGTGATCCACCACCCAAGCATATTATCTACAGCCTGGGACAATCCATTTAGACAATGTACTCCCCACTGAGACGCTCAGCGATGCGTCTCACAGTGATATACATCAAGCACTCCCTCCTCAGAACGATGCGCTCCATGCTGGAGCGCATCGCGGCTAATACAGAGCACATACAGGAAGTAGAGCGGATGCGTTCCACAGTGGAACGCATGCGCTCGAACTACACCTCTCCCTAGAACGATGCGCTCCACGCTGGAATGCATCGCGGCTAATACAGCGCGGATACAGAAAGTAGAGTGGATGCGTTCCACAGTGGAACGCACGCGATTGAATTATACCCCAATCCGTCCTATTCTAGCCCCCAGGCCCAACATTTTATATAATATTTGATATACTGGGCATAAATAAGTATTTATTTCCAATGGGCACTTTATTCTGCTGTCTGCACCAAGTTTCAGCTTTTGTAAAACAGGAATTGGGCGGGTCCTTATAGTAAACCTCCTCACCACATGGAGAGCATTTAAACCCCCATCCCAGCACTAACCAGGTGTATGCCCAGCTCCACCAGCCATATTATCTTATATGCTCCAGAAAGTAAGCTCCAAATTTTCTTTTCTGAACTAAGTTTCTAAAAACTGTTATAAGCTATCACTAAATGTATATTTATATATATTACACTAATCTACTTATATGAAATTTAGACCACCTTTTTTGTAACCAGGGTAAAACGCAACTCTGATCAGATAATATATGTATGGGATAGAGAAACTTTTTTCAAATTTTCCAATTTTTTTATTACTACTGTTACAAACTTTAATTCTAGACGATGTTCATAGAAGTACGCGATTCAAGGTTTATAACTGCTGCAGTTGTCCATGTAGGACATATAATTGTATAATTTTAGCTTCCACGGAAGTATATGTGAGATGTTTTGGTATACTACATTGTCTATTTTTTCTTTTTTCCCCTGAAGAAGGGGGCTTCAGACCCCCGAAACGCATCGGGCCACATATTGTTAATAAACTGTTTAAACAGAAGCCGCCTCCTTGTGCTGTGTTCTACCACTAAGACTTCTACGTGCGATCCTGGCCGGGGGGGTTTAAGATCACAGGTGTCTTGAGCTTATCCTGTTGATCACCCCCTCCGTGAAGTGAGTGTATATCCATTGTATCATACCAATTATTCTTTTAACTAGTGAATGTCCACCATTCACCTTGGTCTTTAAATAATTCCTAATAACTTCTCACTTACCCTTAAAGGGGATTGGCGCCTACCTAAGTGTTTCCTTTTTCTCCTGGTGGAATACCCACCAGATATTCACTTGTACCAAGAGGGTGTGAAACTTTCCACCCTTAGAAACACCTGTGCTGCCTCCCTACTATCCTTCTCTTTTCTATAGAAGTAAACACTGAACACAACATTAAACTCCTTCTATAATACTTTCAACTAATGTTCTCCACCCCTGGCGCCTCCACTGCACATCGCCTTTCGGCTCTATAACGGGTTCTGATTTTTTTTGGGACCTTTTACTAGTGCCTGTGCCTTAATCCTCTTTTTTTGTACCCTTTTTCACTATGGCAGTTTTTCAGGCAGTGTGCTGACAACAGGACATGGGTGGTTTTCACACTGTGCAGTCAGAGTCTGAAGCGAGGCATAAATGTTCTAAACCTAAGCAATACGTGTATGATCCGGCATCTAACCACAAAGCACAAGCTGCAGTGGAGTAGACAAGAAAGTTTAGAAGGCTCCTGCTTTCTCTTCTGCTGCGGTCTTGGCATCTTCCTCCCCTTCTGGAGCACCTGCCACGCCGCAAACAGAGGATGTGGCAGCAACACCACTGTCACCGAGCATCTCCACACTGTCCCATGGAAGCGTTAGGCTGTCCACCCCCCAAATACTGGAGAGAAAGAGAAAGTATCCCCCTTCCCACACATGAGCCCTGGCCCTGATTGTCAGCATTTCTAAATTGCTGGCCTTTGAAATGCTTCCATTCCGTCTGGTGGAGATGGAGAGTTTCAAAAATGTCATGACGGCAGCTGTCCCACGGTATGTGGTTCCCAGCCGCCACTACTTTTCCAAGTGGGCCATCCCTGCCCTGCACAAACAAGTGGCGGAAAAAAATCAGCTGTGCACTCCGCAACGCCATCAGTGGCAAGGTCCACACAAAGACCGATAGGTGGAACAGTAAGTACGGGCAGGGACGTTCTATCTCCCTAACTGCCCACTAGGTAAATGTAGTGGCGCTGGGCCTGAGGCAGACATCGGTTTGGCGCCACTGAGGTTTGTTGGACGTTTCTCGTTGCCTCCTCCTCCTACTCGGTCTCCTCCTCTGGTTCCTCCTCTACCGCCTCTTCTTCACGTCAGCGCAACACCTGCACCACCAACTTCAGCACAGCCAGGGGGAAATGACTGCAGGCTGTTCTGAAACTTATATGTTTGGGGGAAAGACCCCACACGGTGCAGGAGCTGTGAATGGTCATGGAACAACAGACCGATGAGTGGTTGGTGCCCTGAGCCTCAAGCCCTGCCTGGTGGCGAAAACGGGCAAAATCTTGTAGCAGCTCTGGGGCTAGCTGGTTTGACGCATATCGGTTGCCTGGCACATGTGCTGAACTTGGTGGTGCAGAGGTTCCTGAAGAATTACCCCGATATGTCAGAGCTGCTGCAGAAATTGAGGACCGTCTACTTGCTCTTTCGGTGTTCTCACCCTGCTGCTTGCCTGTCTGCGCTGCAATGTAACTTCGGACTTCCTGCTCTCCACCTCATATGCGACGTACCCACAAGGTGGAACTTCACCTTGCACATGCCGGAGAAACTGTGCAAGCAGCAGCAGGCGATAGTGGAGTTTCAGCTGCACCACGCACAGCTGAGTCGCTCTGCGGAACAGCACCATTTCACCACCAACGAGTGGGCCTCCATGCGGGACTTGCCTTGTTGCGCTGCTTCAAGTACTCCACCAACATGGCCAGCGGTGATGACGCCGTCATCAGCCTTACTATCCCACTTCTATTTCTCCTTGAAAAGAAATGCTTCAGGAGCTGATGGATGAGGATGTGGCACAGGAGGAAGAGGAGAATGAACAGGGATCATTCCCATGGTTATCAGGCCAGTCATCCACAAGTGGCTCAGAGGGTGGGTTCCTGCAAGAATTTCGGCCAGGTACCCAGCGGTCCAGCCAGAGCACAATTTTGAAGGAGGAGGATCCCCATTCACAGCAGAGTGGCACCCACATCAGCTCACGGGCACCACTGGAGCGTTGCTGGAGGATACAGATGATACACGTCCCACCGAGGACAGCTTGTCATTGCCTATGGGTAGCCTGGCACACATAAACGACTAAATGCTGCAGTGCCAGCGCAACGACTACTGAGTTGCCCGCATTCTAACCACTACTGATTACTGGGTGGCCACCCTGCTGGATCCCCGCTACCATGACAACGTGCCCTCCTTACTTCCGTCAATGGAGCATGAACGGAAGATGTGCGAGTATAAGCAAATGCTGGTAGAGGTGCTACTGATGATGTTACTACCTTACAGTGGGGGCTCAGTGGAAGCACAAGGCAGAGACTGAGGAGGAGGAAGTTTACAACGCAGAAGGGAGGGTTAGCATGGCTGAAATGTGTAAAAGCTTTATGTGCACGCCACAGTATACTCCACCACCATCATCTGATACGGATCGTCTTAGCAGGAGACAGCGTTTCGGCACACGTGTTTCCACATGTCTGCATATACTGACTGATGGGTCTGCCCCTTTTTAACTACTGGGTCACCAAACTGGGCACTTGGCCTGAGCTTGCCCTTTACGCTTTGGAGGTGCTGGCCTGCCTTGTGGTAAGTGTATTGTCTGAATGTGTGTTTATCACGACGGGGGCGACGGGACGGCTGGTGATCACGGACAGGCGCATTCTCCTGTCCACAGCCAACATGGACAAGCTCACGTTCATTAAAATGATCCAGGCATGGATCCCATAGGACTTGTCTGTACCTTGGCCAGATTAGAGAGGTATACCGGCCGCACCCAGCAATTGTTATACTTTGGCGCAGTTTGTGCCTTCTCTTTGCTATTTCCGAATGCTTTGGGTGGTGTCCTCCTCTGTCTCTTCTGCCTGCACCGCCATGTCTGCCTCCTCTTCCACTGATACCTCCGCCTACAGGCTCAAGATTGTTATGTCTTATATTGGTAGAGTATAGAAGTATACTGGCCGCACCTAGCCATTGTTGTACTCCAGTGCAGTTTGTGCATTCTCTTTGCTATTTCCCAATGATTTTGGGGCCTCCAAAAAAACAAAAAAAAAGGTGACGACCTCCTCCACCTCTTTCGTCTGCACCGCCACGTCCGCCTCTTCCACCTTCCATTGGCAGAGTAGAGAAGTATACCGGCCGCACCCAGCCATTGTTATACAGCAGCTCACTTTGTGCATTCTCTTTGCCATCTCCCAATGTTGACAGTTACCAACCCCCCCCAAAAAAAAAATTGATTAAGAATTGTAATAAGATGACCCATTTTGCATCCATCCAACTAATGTGGCAGATGAAATTCTTCTGTGAAGTGTGTCTGAGAAAGTCCTAAATAAAAATAAAAAAATTCGGAACACCCCCTTCCCACCCCCATCCGTCTTAACTGTTGTAGGAAAGCAAATTGTTCTGTGGAGCATGTCTATGAAAGTCAAAATTTGGAACACCCCCCTTCATCCGTCTAACTATTGTGGGATAGGAAATTCTTCTGTAGAGTATCTGTGACCCTCTGACAATTTTTTTAAATTTACAACACCCATTTGGCATCTGTTTTACTTTAGTAGGAGAAAAATTAATTTAATATATAGTCCCACAGGGATGTGTGAGATCTATAACTGAGACAAAGTTTTTTACCCAGTTTTACACAGGACATACAAGCATCAAACTGTCACGCCGTGGCCCTTAGCAACCTGACACAGAATTGACAGACACATGAAAAAAAAAAAAAAGAAACAGTGTTGGCTTCCTCCTCCACCTCTTCCACTTACACCGCCACGTCCGCCTCCTCCTCCACTCAGGCCTCCACCTCCTGGCTCAAGATTATTATGTATTCTATTTGCAGAGTAGAGAAATATACTGGTCACACTCTCCAAAATGGCTAAAGGTCACACACAGAATTGACAGACACATTTAAAAAAAAACTGACTGTTGGCTTCTTCTTCCACCTCCTCCTCCTTCATCCACCTACACTGCCATGTCCACAGCCTCCTCAACTTCCTACTCCACTTTGACCTCTGCCTCTTGTTTCAAGATTATTTTTTATTTTTGTTATCTTAAGTCCTTTCCCTATCCACATTTGTTTGCAGGGCAATTGTACTGCTCTTACACCCACTTTGGAGCCTTTAGCAGCCCTCTAGCACTTTCTATGACTTTTTTAGAGCCATTTTAGTGCCCCAAAGTTCAGGTCCCCATTGACTTCAACGGGGTTCGTTGTTCAGGGTCAAGTTCAGAACCTGAATCTAACTTTGAAACTAAGTTCGGTCAAACCCCTCGAATCCGGACGTCCATCGGTCTGCTCATCCCTAATTATCATGTTCTTCAGCAGCTGAGGTTATGGTGAGTATTATGAAGTTCTGCAGCAGTTGATTTTGCCTCAATGCTAAATCTGTAACAGGTACTATGGTGGTAATTTATCAAACTGTAAGCATATTTCTGGCGCAGATTGGGGCACAAAGGTTCTTTGCGCCGCAATCTGCAACTTCTCCCTGCTCACGCCAGGTATAAAACAGTGGGCGGGGACAGGCTGCTAGGCCCATCTCATTTGCCATTTTCTACTCCTGTTTTAGGCTTAGAAAATGGTCTTAATTTAATACAGGAGGGGGGTGTGACCGGAAGTGGACGTGTGAGGACTCGGGAGGCTGGAGGCTTACAATATCCAGATCCATCGGACTCGTTCTGGGGTTTTGCAACATCCTAAGCCCGTGTTTACCCCTCAGGGCGACATACGGAGTGTCGCGACCTTACTTTGGTGGCTGACGGCGGCTCGGAACGGTAGTTTGAGCTGCGGCCTACTGCCCTTGAGCTGCCCGCCGCGAACAGCAAGGCAGGCGGTACGTGACAGCGCCTCCTTTTAAACCCACGTAGGGGTAGAGCTTGAACCAGACAGCCTACAAGTAAGTGACTGTTGTCACCACCGCTAAAGAGACTTACTTGTCCCGCTTCCAAATACCACGGGTCTCCATAGATAGCTGGGGACTTTTTTACCGGCGCAACCGCGTGATTTCGCCGCCGGGCCCGGTCCACCCATGGATCGGTCTTGTGGCGGAAAGCGCTGAGTAGCGGTTGCCAGGCCACGATCTGCTTGGCTTTTTGTCTACCCCCCCTACTGTCTGCATCCTGCCGGCTTGAATCTTCAGGGGAGAGGGGCGCCTACCACAAAGGCCAGAGTTTATAACACAGCTGGGCAAAGTGTGGGCCTTATGTTGAGGACCAGGAAGAACTGCAGCTGGGACACCATCTTCACAGGGGGGCCTACGATGCTATTTCTCAACCGGCGAAAGGCAGGTCACTACGCCACATCTTAACGCTGAGGCCTCACCTTTTGTTCCCGTGCCTCCAGAACTACAGACCAAATCTCCAGTAAAAGAGACCATACTGGTTCCAGTGCAGAGTGTTACACAGTGTGATTCCTCGGCGGTCCTATCCCAGCCCGCCAATATAGCCCAGCAGGGTTCGAGATCTCAACGCCAAGGTCCTAAAAATGCTCCCTCATTAGATGCATTGCCTACTCCTGAGGCCCTGGTGTCTCTCCATCAACATAGTCCCACAAATAAAGAGCTTTTGTCGGACCAATGGGACTGGAAAGAACACATGAAACTTCTTCCCATTAGGCAAGAGATGGAGGGATTTATTGAAAGATTGGAGAAATCCTACAAGCAAGAGCTGTCGGTGGTCAAAGCGACTATACAGGCTGTAGAGGATAAGGTTGAGGAGATTGCTTCCATACAAGATCACACTACTGCTAAAGTGGAAGATTTGCTGGCGAAAGGGGCGGTCAGAGATCGCCACATTTGTCAATTGTATCGCCTTCATGACGACATCGAAAATAGAAACCGGAGAAACAATATTAGGATAAGAGGCTTGCCCAAAGCCACCAAAATGAAGGACTTGATTCCCACTTTGCAGGGGTTATTCAGTACCATTTTAGAGGAGTCCGTCCCAAATCGCTTTGAAATTGACAGGGCGCATAGGACCCTGGCACCTATGAAACCTGACCCTGCCAAACCGAGAGATTACTATACATTAAAAAGCTCGCAATTTCACCTCCATTGATTTTGATGGTGCCTCTCTGATAATCCTGCAAGATCTATCCTGAGCTACACTCGCTCAGCGGCGAGCATTTAAACCTTTGCTTGATCTCTTTAGGGCCAACAATAACCCCTATTACTGGGGGTTCCCCTTCCAACTCCTGGTGCGCAAGAATGGTCGTCGCATTGAATTACGTGACCCGGAGGACTTGGACTCCTTTCTTCAAACCCTGGCTCTGCCACCCCTGCAGCTACTGAATTGGCAGTGCATTCCTCCTCTTCCTTCCAGGTCAACTATTAGAAGACCTAGAGATGGCTCCGTGCGGCGTACTGATGATGTCCTGGCTACTTGAGAGGACCTTGTACTCTTTTATGTTTCTTATTTCTTTACCTTGAATAGTCTTGTGTAGTTTATAATGTGTACAAGATTCTCCTTATGGTAGTGGCCCGCTGTGGGTACTTCATCTACTCATGCGAACTCTCCGTCTCAGAGAAGATGGAGGAGATTGCCTCTTTGTAATAATAGTTTCTTACATTCAGGTTTACCATGTTTCTTCCTGGTTCCGTCGCTTTGTTATCCATTACAGAAGTGAGTTACCTCATTGTTAGGATTTTTAAGGTAGTCTGTTGCAGCCTTTTGGCCCTGTGGGGGCGCCCTGCCCCGTTAGGACACCTTGTTCCTTGCTCATAAATAACCTTTGTTTAATTTGTAGACAGGTATTTTGTTAAAGCCGAATATACTGTCTTCAACTGTTTTTCTTTTTTCTGCTTCTTTGTCTTGTTGTTTTCCCTCTTTTCTAGACATCTCTTTGTTCCCTCCTTCTCTAGTGTGTCTTTTCCTCTTCTATCTCTTTTTGGACTGACTAACCAAGTTTGCTGCTTTGATTGGCTCCCCTGGGTGTACTTCTGCCTTAGTGCCACCAGATACTTCTGTCCTGTCTACTATTCGCAGTTTAGTGTCTGCATTCTCCTTTCTTAAGTTGTTAAGCTGCTCCATAGGCATTTGGTCCTTAGCTACTGCAACGCAGGGGTGATGACGCCACCTAGTGTCAAACTTGCCTCTCTAAATGTTAGAGGTTTTAATGTGCCTGAAAAACGCTCCAGAATCCTGTATGATATGCATAGAGAGAGGGTACAGATTCTCCTTTTACAGGAAACGCATTTTAAAACTGGTCAAGTCCCGAAAATTTCCTCTAAGTACTTTAATTATTGGACCCACAGCACCTTCCCAGAATCAAAATCGAGAGGGGTGTCTATTGCACTTCATAAATCTCTCCCTTATTCTTTTTTAGATCTCTGGACGGACACAGATGGGAGAATTCTGTTCCTGAAGTTAAAGATCCATGAGAAAACGTACACTATTGGAAACCTGTACCTACCAAATGTAAGGCAAGGCAAGACACTCCGTAGTATTTTATCGCGTCTGGACGAACTTGCGGAGGGGTTGGTTTTTCTAGGGGGTGACTTTAATATGGTCTTGGAGCCTTTGTTGGACTCCTCCGCGGGTAGAACCACGGTTCCAAGATCGGTACTCGCGTCAGTTAAGCATTCTCTTCATTTGAGACGACTGGTAGATGTATGGTGCATATAACATCCTAAAGAGCGAGATTACACCTTCTTCTCCGTCTCCTCTCTCTTACAGTAGACTGGACATGTTTTTTATATTACAGTTTGCACTTACATTTCAACCATCTTCCCACATAGGATCCCTTATGTGGTCGGACCACTCACCCGTATTCCTTTTATTAGAGCTCCCGGGCTTAGTAAGGAATGGACTTGGAGACTCAAAGAGTCTTTGCTTAGGGATAGCGTATGTAAAGCAGACATAGAATCTACCATACAAGAATTCCTAAGGGATCATGTGTCTGACAAAACAGCTCTCCCAATACAATGGGAATCGTTGAACTGTATCATACGTGGACTCCTGATTAAACGGGTCTAGACTGAAGGAGAGGACGGCTACAATCTCGCGTTTAGGGTCGCAAATGGCTGCATTAGAGCAATCTCACAAACGGTCCTTAGATCCTCAAACTCTTGTTGAGCTTACTTCCCTTAGATAGCAACTTCATGCATTGTTTAATGAGGCGTCCGGTAGACACAGAGAGAGGTTTCGTAGTTATCTCTTCGAGCATTCTAACAAATCGGGTAGGGCCTTGGAAAGATTGCTCCATCCCCAACTGCAGAGCGGCTATATCCCTTGCATAAGTGAAGGGTTGGGCAACCTGACTCACCATCCGAACCCGATTGCAGAGACTTTCAAAAATTATTTTGAATCTCTATATAACATTAGAGGCCAATTGTCAGATATGCCGTTGACTGCTCTTGATAATCAGATTACTCAATATGTGCATGATACGGCACTTCCAACCTTGCCCAATTAGACGGCGGCTACATTGAAAGAGGAGTTCACGGAGGCTGAAATCGGGATAACCTTAGCGCAGGTAAAAGGGGGGAAGAGCCCTGGGCCAGATGGCTTTACAGCACCATTTTTAAGATGTTCAAGGATCTTTTGGTGCCTTTTTTGGTGAAGGTATTTAATAGCATCTCTCTCACGTGTCCTTTTCCTAGGCAAGCTCTGGAAGCCCACATTGTGCTGATTCCGAAACTTAATAAAGATGTGACAGCCTGTGGCAATTATCGCCCCATTTTGTTAATTTATTGTGATAATTAACTATACAAAATTATTGCGACTCGCTTCAGTACGGGGCCTCTGGGGATAGTGCATAGAGATCAAGTGGGCTTCATACCTGGGAGGTAAGCTAGAGACAATCCCATTAGAACCATTGACTTGATAGCATCTGCTAAACGCCGAAAAGTTTCCTTATGCTTATTATCGGTCGACACTGAAAAAGCGTTCGATCAGGTTCATTGGGGCTTTATGGTTGCTTCCCTCCGGCAAATTGGGTTGGGTCCCATCTTGATTAATCGTATATGTGCCCTTTACTCTTCTCCATCCGCGAGGGTTAGAGCTCACGGTATTCTAGCCCCGGCTTTTGAGATTCGGAATGGTACCAGGCAGGGCTGCCCTCTTTCGTTGTTACTCTACGTTCTGGATATGGAGCATCTTGCTAACGCCTTGAGAATTAATGCAGACATCGTAGGGATAGATACGAAGGGTCATCAGCATAAACTAGCACTGCATGCAGATTATCTGCTCATGTACATCTCTAATCCCCACACTTCTCTCCCAATGTATTACAAGAGTTTCAGCGTTTTGGACATCTCAGTAACTTTAAGATCAATCTCCATAAGAGTAAAATGTTAAACGTCATGATCCCAGACAGTGAGGCCTTATTGGTACAGTCTAACTTTGCCTTTAAATGGAGGACTAGAACAAACACAGAACCAGAGATAGGTGCACACTGCCGTCACACTAAACCCTCACACTGATGTTAAAAATTGAGAGGTTAGTTCGACATATCCTACTAGGAGGACATGTCTTAAGCTCGGGCACCAGCGTCAAGGTCTCTTAAGTAGCCCGAGGCCTTAACACTCACCTACCTGCGCCATATGGGCGATATCAGGGGCCAGTGGGCAATTACAGGAGCATTAGGACGACTCACAAACATCTCCTCTGTTACCTCCAGCATGTAGCCATGCTTGCAATGGGAGGTGGGAGGTGTCTATGAGCCCTACCCAAGACTGACTGATATAGCCCAGAGCCTAGCAGGTGCACCCAAATGTGACCTGAAGATGAAAAACAGGCACATTTAAATTGGAGTTTATACACCTCTGTACATATATATAAACCATCAAAAAATGTGGTGTTAAAAAGCAGGATGCGCTCATACCCATATGCAGTTGTGCATTTCTATAGGGGAGCCTATCCTGCACTTGTAGTCCGTTGCTAATGGCAATCACCAGCAAAAAATGCATACAATGGATGATGCCAGCAACGGACTACAAGTACCCCTGATATCGCCCATATGGCGCAGGTAGGTGAGTGTTAGGGCCTCGGGCTACTTGAGAGACCTTGACGCTGGTGCCCGAGCTTAAGACATGTCCTCCTAGTAGGATATGTCGAACTAACCTCTCAATTTTTAACATCAGTGTGAGGGTTTAGTGTGACGGCAGTGTGCACCTATCTCTGGTTCTGTGTTTGTTCTGAATTCTTGCCACATCCACATAAATTTCATCTTATGTAGGATGTCCATTGTGGTACTTGTAGTCCGTTGCTGGCATCATCCATTGTATGCATTTTTTGCTGGTGATTGCCATTAGCAACGGACTACAAGTGCAGGATGTGCTCCCCTATAGAAATGCACAACTGCATATGGAAATGGAGGACTACAAGCATTATGTACTTAGGCCTTCAGATTCCAGCCCAACTGCATCTCCTCTACCCTCTTAACTACCTACCCCTCCAGAGCAGAACGATAGCAGATCTGGGAAAGTACTCTTTAGCAACACTGTCGTGGTTTGGCAGATTGAGTGTGCTCAAAATGGATATTCTTCCCAGATTCCTTTACCTTTTTAAAACCGTCCTCCTCTGTATACCTGGGAAATACTTCACTTGCTTGTCACGTTTTATATGGGGTGTTAGTAAGCCTAGATTGAGCTTTCGGACATTGTCTAAAGCTAAACTTAGAGGTGGCAATGGTATGCCTGATTTGAAGCTTTATCATGCCTTAGCTGTTCTCCTACGGGTCCTGAACTGGGCCGTGGGACCGGAGAGGAATCTTTGGGTGCAAGTAAGATCTTTCGCCCTTGGACCTGCGGATAGTGCCCTGGGTGCAAGAGGATGATAGACCCCCTTTGGAAGATTGGCCCTTTTTAGTGCGCTATACTCACACTGTGGGATTATTGGCTTCGGAAATTCCATTTATCACATAGACCGGGCCCCTTGACTCCTCTTATGGGAAATCCGGCCTTTTTCCCGGGTAGCCAGTAGTGTTGAACGAACAGTTCGAGCATAGTTCGGGTTCGTACCGAATTTTGGGGTGTCCGGGACACGGACCCGAACCCGGACATTTTCAAAAAAGTTCGGGTTCGTTGTTAGGCGATTACTTCCCGCTTTCTGAAGGGCTGCACAGCAGCCAATCAGCTAGCGTTTTACTTCTTGCCCTAAGAGCCCATCACAGCCATGCCTACTAATGGCATGGCTGTGATTGGCCAAGTGCAGCATGTGACCCAGCCTCTATTTAAGCTGGAGTCACGTAGCGCCGCTCGTCATACTGCTCTGATTAGTGTAAGGAGAGGACGCAGCTTCTGTGAGGGCGAGATTAGGCAGGGAAAAGTCAGCAACAGCACCTAATGAACGGATCGATTTACAGCTGTGAATGATTGAACTTCTGCTAGTTACTTGCTCACTGGTTTTTAGGCTGCACAGAGCGTTTTTCTGTCACTTATTTTCTGGGGTGATCGGCGGCCATTTTGTGACTGGTGGTACACCAGAACAAGCTGCCACCAAGTCCATCAATCCATCAATACTAGTTTTTTTTTGCTATATCCTACATCAGGGGCTTGGCTGTGCTAATTGTCACCCCTAGGAACTCAGGATAGCAATTTCTATATTTTATTAAGGGGTTAAATACAATTGCCCAAATACCAATCCCCTAAATCTGGTGTTCCAGCTTTGGCTAGCCAAGTATAATACTGTCTGCTGTCTGGCAAAGGATAGATTATTTTATGTGGTGAAATTCAATTGCCAAAATAGCAATACCATAAATCACTGGTTTCAGCTGTGGCTGGCAAAATATAATAGTGTCCGCCAAAACATATATTTTGTTCTGGGGTGAAATTCAATTGCCAAAATAGGAATACCCTAAATCAGTGGTTTCAGCTGTGGCTGGCAAAATATAATAGTGTCCGCCAAAACATATATTTTGTTCTGGGGTGAAATTCAATTGCCAAAATAGCAATACCCTGAATCTGGTGTCCCAGCTGTTGCAGGCCAAGATTCATAGTGTCCGCCAAAACATATATTTTGTTCTGGGGTGAAATTCAATTGCCAAAATAGCAATACCATAAATCTGGTGTCCCAGCTGTTGCAGGCCAAGATTCATAGTGTCCGCCAAAATATATATTTTTTTCTGGGGTGAAATTCAATTGCCAAAATAGCAATACCCTGAATCTGGTGTCCCAGCTGTTGCAGGCCAAGTTTCATAGTGTCCGCCAAAACATATATTTTGTTCTGGGGTAAATTCAATTGCCAAATAGCAATACCCTGAATCTGGTGTTCGAGCTGTTGCAGGCCAATTGTAAATCTGTCCATAAAAGGATACCTTTCATCCAGGGCCTAAATACTAGCCCTAAAAGAGATATTCCCTTAAATCTTTGGTTACTGCTGTGCCTGGATTAGTGTAATACGCTAC
This sequence comes from Bufotes viridis, assembly GCA_033119425.1. Classification (NCBI taxonomy): domain Eukaryota; kingdom Metazoa; phylum Chordata; class Amphibia; order Anura; family Bufonidae; genus Bufotes; species Bufotes viridis. The sequence continues at coordinate 184,210,325 of CM065593.1, read as the reverse complement.
ATAAATAAATAGGCAGATAGTGTTAGGTGCCTGTAAAAAAAAAAAAAAAGGCCTGAATTTGAAATCAATACATTGGGCCAAATATTTTTTTTTCTTATTGTGGTGCTTGGTGAACGGTAACAAAGAGGAAAACATCTAGTAAGGGACGCGGTCATGGTGGTGTTAGTATACCCTCTTGTGCTGGGAGAGGACGTGGCCATTCTGCCACAGCCACACGTCCTAGTGAACCAACTACCTCCGGTTCCAGTACCCGCCAGAATTTACAGCGATATTTGGTGGGGCCCAATGCCGTTCTAAGGATGGTAAGGCCTGAGCAGGTACAGGCGCTAGTCAATTGGGTGGCCAACAGTGGATCCAGCATGTTCACAACATTATCTCCCACCCAGTCTTCTGCAGAAAGCGCACAGGTGGCACCTGAAAACCAAGCCCATCAGTCTGTCACATCACCCCCATGCATATCAGGGAAACTGTCTGAGCCTCAAGTTATGCAGCAGTCTCTTATACTGTTTGAAGACTCTGCTGGCAGGGTTTCCCAAGGGAATCCACCTAGCCCTTCCCCAGTGGTGGAAGACATAGAATGCACTGATGCACAACCACTGATGTTTCCTGATGATGAGGACATGGGAATACCACCTCATCGGAGTCCGCATGTCTCTGATGATGACGAAACAGAGGTGCCAACTGCTGCGTCTTTCTGCAGTGTGCAGACCGAACAGGAGGTCAGGGAGGAAGACTGTGTGGAAGACTATGCAGGGGACCATGAGGTCCTAGACCCCACATGGAATGAAGGTCGTGCCACTGACTTTCATAGCTCAGAGGAAGAGGCAGTGGTGAGACCGAGCCAACAGCGTAGCAAAAGAGAGAGCAGGGGGCAAAAGCAGAACAGCCGCCTCCAAGAGAGTTCGTCTGCTACTGGCCACCGCCACCAGGGACCGAGCACCCCAAAGGCAGCTTCAAGGAGTTCCCTGGCATGGCACTTCTTTAAACAATGTGCTGACAACAAGAGCCGAGTGGTTTGCACGCTGTGCCATCAGAGCCTGAAGCGAGGCATTAACGTTCTGAACCTTAGCACAACCTGCATGACCAGGCATCTACATGCAAAGCATGAACTGCAGTGGAGTAAACACCTTAAAAGCAAGGAACTCACTCTGGCTCCCCCTGCTCCTTCTGCTGCTGCCTCGGCCTCTTACTCCGCCTCGGGAGGAATGTTGGCACCTGCCGCCCACCAAACAGAGGATGTGCCACCGACACCACCACCTGCGTCACCAAGCATCTCCACCATGTCACACGGCAGCGTTCAGCTCTCCATCTCACAAACCTTGGAGAGAAAGCGTAAATTCCCACCTAGCCACCCTCGAGCCCTGGGCCTGAATGCCAGCATTTCTAAACTACTGGCCTTTGAAATGCTGTCATTCAGGCTGGTGGACACAGACCGCTTCAAACAGCTGATGTCCATGGCTGTCCCACAGTATGTTGTTCCCAGCCGCCACTACTTCTCCAAGACAGCCGTGCCTTCCCTGCACAACCAAGTATCCGATAAAATCAAGTGTGCACTGCGCAACGCCATCTGTGGCAAGGTCCACCTAACCACAGATACGTGGACCAGTAAGCACGGCCAGGGACGCTATATCTCCCTAACTGCACACTGGGTAAATGTAGTGGCGGCTGGGCCGCAGGCTGAGAGTTCCTTGGCGCACGTCCTTCCGCCGCCAAGGATCGCAGGGCATCATTCTTTGCCTCCTGTAGCCTCCTCCTCCTACTCGGCTTCCTCCTCCTCCTCTGCTTCCACCAGCTCATCCAGTCAGCCACACACCTTCACCACCAACTTCAGCACAGCCCGGGGTAAACGTCAGCAGGCCATTCTGAAACTCATATGTTTGGGGGACAGGCCCCACACCGCGCAGGAGTTGTGGCGGGGTATTGAACAACAGACCGACCAGTGGTTTCTGCCGGTGGGCCACAAGCCCGGCCTGGTGGTGTGCAATAATGGGCGAAATCTCGTCGCAGCTCTGGGACTAGCCGGTTTGACGCACATCCCTTGCCTGGCGCATGTGCTGAATTTGGTGGTGCAGAAGTTCATTTACAACTACCCCGACATGTCAGAGCTGCTGCATAAAGTGCGGGCCATCTGTGCGCGGTTCCGGCGTTCTCATCCTGCCGCTGCTCGCCTGTCTGCGCTACAGCGGAGCTTCGGCCTTCCCGCTCACGTTTCATATGCGACGTGCCCACCAGGTGGAGCTCCACCTTGCACATGCTGGAGAGACTGTGCGAGCAGCAGCAGGCCATAGTGGAGTTTCAGCTGCAGCACGCACGCGTCAGTCGCACTGCGGAACAGCACCACTTCACCACCAATGATTGGGCCTCCATGCGAGAGCTGTGTGCCCTGTTGCGCTGTTTCGAGTACTCCACCAACATGGCCAGTGGCGATGACACTGTTATCAGCGTTACAATACCAGTTCTATGTCTCCTTGAGAAAACGCTTATGGCGATGATGGAAGAGGAGGTGGCCCAGGAGGAGGAGGATGAGGGGTCATTTTTAGCAATTTCAGGCCAGTCTGTTAGAAGTGGCTCAGAGGGAGGTTTTTTGCAACAGCAGAGGCCAGGTACAAATGTGGCCAGCCAGGGCCCACTACTGGAGGACGAGGAGGATGAGGATGAAGCAGGTTCACAGCGGGGTGGCACCCGACACAGCTCGGGCCCATCACTGGTGCGTGGCTGGGGAGATACGGAGGACGATGACGATACGCCTCCCACAGAGGACAGCTTGTCCTTACCTCTGGGGAGCCTGGCACACATGAGCGACTACATGCTGCAGTGCCTGCGCAACGACAGCAGAGTTGCCCACATTTTAACGTGTGCGGACTACTGGGTTGCCACCCTGCTGGATCCCCGGTACAAAGACAATGTGCCCACCTTTCTTCCTGCACTGGAGCGTGATAGGAAGATGCGCGAGTACAAGCGCACGCTGGTAGAGGCGCTCCTGAGAGCATTCCCAAATGTCACAGGGGAAACCGGTGGAAGCTCAAGGCGAAGGCAGAGGAGGAGCAAGAGGTCGCCAACACAGCTGTGTCACGGCCAGCTCCTCTGAGGGCAGGGTTAGCATGGCAGAAATGTGGAAAAGTTTTGTCTCCACGCCACAGCTAACTGCACCACCACCTGACACGGAACGTGTTTGCAGGAGGCAGCATTTCACTAACATGGTTGAACAGTACGTCTGCACACCCCTCCACGTACTGACTGATGGTTCGGCCCCATTCAACTTCTGGGTGTCCAAATTGTCCACGTAGCCAGAGTTAGCATTTTATGCCTTGGAGGTGCTGGCCTGCCCGGCGGCCAGCATTTTGTCTGAACGTGTATTCAGCACGGCAGGAGGCGTCATAACTGACAAACGCAGCCGCCTGTCCACAGCCAACGTGGACAAGCTGACGTTCATAAAAATGAACCAGCCATGTATCCCACAGGACCTGTGCCTCCCTTGTGCAGAATAGACATTTATAACTGCCTCCCCCTCAACCATGTATTCTTGTACTCCGGGGCACTTCTTTATTGAATCCTCATTTTTTTAACTTTACCATGATCTTGCGGTGCAACCCAAAGTTGAATGAACCTCTGTCTGGGTGGTGGGGCCGAAATAACTGAGAGTGGCCTTCTCCGGTGGTGGGTGATATGACGCATGATTCCTTGCTGTGGTACCTCTCTCCTCTGTCTGGGTGCTGGGCCGAAATAACTGAGTGGCCTTCTCCAGTGGTGGGTGATATGACGCATGATTCCTTGCTGTGGGACCTCTCTCCTCTGTCTGGGTGCTGGGCCGAAATAACTGAAAGTGGCCTTCTCCGGTGGTGGTTGATATGACGCATGATTCCTTCCTGTGGGACATCTCTCCTCTGTCTGGGTGCTGGGCCGAAATAACTGAGAGTGGCCTTCTCTGGTGGTGGTTGATATGACGCATGATTCCTTCCTGTGGGACATCTCTCCTCTGTCTGGGTGCTGGGCCGAAATAACTGAAAGTGGCCTTCTCCGGTGGTGGGTGATATGACGCATGATTCCTTGCAGTGGGACCTCTCTCCAATTGATATTGGTTAAATTTTATTTATTTTATTTTAATTCATTTCCCTATCCACATTTGTTTGCAGGGGATTTACCTACTTTTTGCTGCCTTTGGCAGCCCTCTAGCCCGTTCCTGGACTATTTTACAGCCTTTTTAGTGCCTAAAAGTTCGGGTCCCCATTGACTTCAATGGGGTTCGGGTTCGGGATAAAGTTCGGGTCGAGTTCCAGGTGTTCGCTCATCTCTAGTAGCCAGGTGAATAACTTTCTGAGATGGGGCGTTTCTGAGTTTCCAAGAATTAGAGATGTCTTGACGGACTCCAAGCTGACTCAATTTGACATACGGAGATGAGGCGAGGGAGAAGTTGGTTTGAGTACGCTCAGATGAAGGCATTCGTAGACGGGCTCTTTTCGCGGTCCATCTGCCTTGATGTGACCGATTTTGACACGTTCTTTTTAAAACCCGATACCCATTACTTACTTCTCTCACAGACATATAAAATCTTGGTGAAACATTGGAACGATGACTTAGCACCCTTTTTCCGGAAATGAGAATCAGACCTCCAGATGTCATTCTCACCTAAGAAGGTGGTCAAAGTGTGCACGTTCTCTCATGGACTCTCTATTGCGACTTCAGCACAGGAGAAAAACTTTAAAATCTTGTCTCGATGGTATTATTGTCCGTCAAACTTTCACAAGATGTATCCCACTGTCTCTGACAAGTGCTGGAGATGCAAGACAGAGTTAGGTACACTATTGCATATATGGTGGGCCTGCCCACTGATCAAACGATTCTGGGATCAGGTGCTGGGGGTATACAGGAAATTCTCAGGAAAAGAGGTGTCTAATACATCTAAGGTTACCCTCCTCTCCCTTGTGCCGGGTTCCCTGGCACAGGTGAAGAAGAGTGCGTTGCATTTCTTCCTCACGGCGGCTCGAATGACGATCCCACGGCACTGGAAATCGTAGCGTGTACCCTCTCTCCATGAATGGGCCAAGGAGCTTAAGTATTTACTGAGAATGGAGGAGCTGATTGTGCTCTCTCATGGTCAGAGGGCTAGTTTTAAGTGGAGGGCCTTTTCGGATTACCTGTTTTCCCCTGAATTCTCTGCGCAACTTGAATTAGCAGATAGGGTTGCTATGTAACTTTATTGCCAGTCTACCGTTTCGATATTAGGTTGTCGTCCTGATGATGGAGATTCTTGGACGACACTGGAAGGGTTGGTTCAGTTACACCCCCCCCCCCCTTTCCCCGATCTCAGTTTCTCTCTACCCTATCTTGCTTGCTTTGCTGACTTACTAAATTGATGTGGCTGTTAACCTTATTATAAAATGCCCTATTTTATGGACCCTGCTTGGTCTGGCACATTGTGATCACTTTCAATGTGAATGTTGTATTGTGATTGTTATTATATGCCAATACAAATTGAGTAAACATAAATTTAAAACAGCTAGGAAGCTGGCTTACATCTAGACTGGCGCTGGATCCACTGAAGTTATGTAGAAGCCTGCACCTCTACATAACTGTGGCGGATCCACCACCAGTGTAGGGCTTTATTAAGAGCGGTGTCTAAAACACCGGTCTTAATAAATGTGCCCTTATGTGTCATTCAATGTGTTTGTGTGTATCTGTAGTGCTGTGAAAAAGTATTTATCCCCTCCCCTCACAGATTTCTTTTGTTTTTGAACATTTGTCACACGTAATTGTCTCAGATTATCAAACAAATTTGAATGTCAGACAAAGATAACCTGAGGAAATACAAAAATGCCGTTTTTAAATAATGATTTCATTTATTAACCCCTTAGTGACCAGCTTGGGTCTTACTGACCAAGCGTTTTTCTTCCTTTTTTCATAGTCGACTTTCAAGAGCTATAACTTTTTTATTTTTCTGTCTATGTAGCTGTATAAGGGCTTGTTTTTTGTGGGACAAGTTGTAGCTTTTAATGGTGCAGTTTTGGAGTACACTTTAACATTTTTTGGGAGGAAAATGGCAATAAATAGCAATACTGTCACAGAGTTTTTACATTAAATTTTGTGGCGTTCATTTTTAGGCATAAATAACATAATATCTTTATTCTCTGAGTCAGTATGATTATAGCAATACCAAATACATATATTTAATACATTTTTTTTAAACTTTTTTAACTACTTAATAGTCACACAAGGGAACTATAACAGGTAATTTTTTAATATCTTCTAAAATGCAATGCACTATCCCTATAGTACATTGCATTTTAATGTCCGTCTGCTGGAAAACACTCAAGGCAGCCTTTACACACATCAGCACCCCGTGATCACATTTGCGATCCACAGCAGCGCTTAGACCTGGCTGCTGTGGAAAGACAGCCCAGCCTAAGGCCCGTCAGTGACCGCTGTAAAAAGGCGTATGGGTGGTCACTAAGGGATTAAGGTAAAAACCTATCCAAACTAACCTGGCCCTATGTGAAAAGTTATTGCTCCCTAAACCTAATAATTGGTTGTGCCACCCTTTTTCAGCAACAACTGCAATAAAGTGTTTGCGATAACTGTCAATGAGTCTTTCAAATCTCTTTGGAGGAATTTTGGCCCACTCTTCTTTGCAGAATTGTTTTAATTCAGTCACATTGGAGGGTTTACAATAGTGTTGATCGAGCACCCAAGTGCTCGGGCCAAACACATCGGGATGCTCGGGTGCTCTACAGAGCACCCGAGTATAATGGTAGTCAATGGGAGAACCCGAGCATTAAACTAGGCATCCCCTGCTCTGAAGAGGGGAGGGTGCCTGGTTCATAGGAAAACATAGGAAATTGATGGAAACACCACCAAAATGGTTTGGGAACAGCATGGGGAGGATGTATGGATGCATCTTGGACTGTATATCACATAAAGGAGGGCCTCATTCACATTGTGGTACAATTGTTCATGTAGTGGGACTCCTACACTCATAAAGCCTATGCACTAAGTGAAAGAGCTGCCAAAAATTGCAAGGAAACGGCACTACAATACACCCTTTGTTAAACATAAAGGAGGGCATCATACACACCCTTGAAAAATTATGATTGATGGCCTTCTGGTGACCCTCAAAAACATTTGGAGCAAGGGTCTGCTGATCTGACCATCTAAAACATTAGGGGCGAGGGCCTGCTGCTGAGCTGACCCTTTAAAAGATTGTAGGTGAGGGCCTGAAGGTGACCTGACCCTGTAAAACATATACAAGGGCCTGCAGGTGAGCTGACCCTGTAAAAGATTGTAGCTAAGGGCCTGCAGGTGGACCCTGTAAAAGATTGTAGGTGAGGGTCTGCAGGTGAGCTGACCCTGTAAAACATTATATGCGAGGGCCTGTAGGTGAGCTGACCCTGGAAAAGATTGTAGGTGAGGGCCTGCAAGTGGACCCTGTAAAAGATTGTAGGTGAGGGTCTGCAGGTGAGCTGACCCTGTAAAACATTATATGCGAGGGCCTGTAGGTGAGCTGACCCTGTAAAAGAATGTAGGTGAGTGCCTGCAGGTGAGCCGACCCTGTAAAGCATATGCAAGGGCTTGTAGGTGAGCTGAACCTGTAAAAGAATGTAGGTGAGGGCTTGCTGGTGAGCTGACCATCTAAAACATTGTAGGCGAGGGCCTGCAGGTAAGCTGCCCTGTAAAACATTGTAGGTGAGGGCCTGCAGTTGAGCAGACCCTGTAAAACATTATATGCGAGGGCCTGCAGGTGAGCTGACCCTGTAAAAGACTGTAGGCGAGGGTCTGCAGGTGAGCTGACCCTGTAAAACATTATATGTGAGAGCCTGTAGGTGAGCTGACCCTGTAAAAGATTGTAGGTGAGGGCCTGCAGGTGAGCCGACCCTATAAAGCATATGCAAGGGCTTGTAGGTGAGCTGAACCTGTAAAAGAATGTGGGTGAGGGCTTGCTGGTGAGCTGACCCTGTAAAACATTATATGCGAGTGCCTGCAGGTGAGCTTACCCTCTAAAAAATTAAATGCATGTGCCTGCAGGTGAGCTGACCCTGTAAAACATTATATGTGAGGGTCTTGGCTACTGAGACTGGACTTAGTGGAATATATACACAAATTAGTCGGCACATCCACCAAAAAATATAGGTGCACGATGACGGGAATATAACCCCAATCTAGTAATAGAATATTCATGGCACTCTAGATATGGCGTTGCAGACGCCATATCTGCCTTACACATTTTCTAGGCCGTGACCAAGGTCCAAGGGGACCGAAACGTTAACGTCGGCCAGTTCTGTACAAATGGCATGAAAAATAACAAATAAATTTGCATTAATTTAATAGAGTGCCGTGAATATTCTATTACTGGACTTGGTGGAAGACAGGGTGGTACTTAACCGACTGGAAGCATTATTTGCTGCAATCCAACCGACCACCTGGCCGCACTGGTCTGACTTCAAGACTGGTGTCCTGCGTCGCCCTACAAACTGGGACATGAAGCTAGGTAGCGTGGATGATGTTTTTTCTGGTGCTCTGGCAGCAGGCAGAGTTTTAACGCGCCCAGGGCAATGGCCTCTGTGTACACCATCAGCATCACGGCCACTTCCCTGTCCCTTACTGCTCGCCTTCTTCATATTAAATGTTATATATGCTTGAAAGTATGTCACACGTACAGTAGCGTCGGATTTGGAAGTGTATGCACAAAAATTTTTTTAAAAGGTATTTGGGATGTGGAAACGTCACACAGGAGATATCCCGCAGATAATGTCAATGCTGTCACCAGCGGCTAATAAAAAATTACAGGGAATGTCACAGGTATTTGGGATGAGGAAACGTTATACAGGAGAGGTACCACCGGTAATGCCACTGTCTGCAGCGCCTACGGAAAAAGTAAAAATTAGCGTACACTGTACCTGGAGATGTGGCACTGGTAATGTCACTGTCAGAAGCGGACACCGTGTTGTGGAAATTTTATTAAGATGTGTTTTTAATATGTCCTGTATTGTCATCATGTCTCTCAGTGTCAGGGTAAACCACTAGAGTGGATATCTTACTGTGGATGTAGAGGCAGCTGTCGGGTGCAGAGGTCTCCGCTGGTAAACAGTCTATGTGCTATGCACTGGGCTGTAGGCCGGGGGAGACTGATCTGCTGCAGAGCAGTGTTTTCTTGGAAAATGTATGGGCGCCAGCTAGGGCCCCCGCCCGAAGAGCGGATTTATTGGCTTGGCGTGGATGCATTTATTAAGAGAACAATACACGAAAAGGAATGTGCGTTTGTTGTTTCCAGTGTGCCCGCTGGAGGTAATGGAACAATTCCTGTACATAAGCACACATGAGAATCCGAGTGAACCTTGTTGGGCATTGATCACTGAGCAAGCATGGTCGTAGCTATAGGGGGTGCAGAGGTAGCAGCCGCTACCGGGCCCAGGAGCCTGAGGGGGCCCAAAGACCCTTGTGCTGCATAAGAAGACGCACTGAGGGCAGGGGGGCCCAAGCTGAACTCTTGCACCAGGGCCCATGAGCCGTTAGCTACGCCCCTGTGAGCAAGGCTGAACAAGGTTCACTCTAGTGGTAATTGGGAGACATGTGGTGGTTACTTCCTGTGTGTCATCACTTCCTGTATGATTGTACTGTACATGAAGGAAGTGGTCAGGCGTTGGGTCTGCCCCCTTCCTTTTGTCACCCCTTTTGTCTATTTAAATAAAGAAAATAGTCTGATACACGTGCTTTTAAGTACAGGAGAAATTCTTTATGGCTGGCTTACTTTGGTGCACTTTTAGCGCAGCTTGGATATGTGTGTCTGATACAAGGAAATTTCTACAACAAATGGCCAGCTAAGTACAACAAGGGAATCAACTGATTTTTTTTCCTCTGCAAAGCAGATAAAAGGGGAGAGAGTAAAGTGTAATTTTGTCTGCTGCGTCAGAAAAAATTTCTGCTTGGTAAAAGAACGTTTTCGCTCTTTGTGTAAGGACAAGGTAAGTGCTTTTTCGTTGTGTAGTTTTTGGTGGATCTGAGTTGATTGTACAGAGACTGTATGGTCAGATTGTGATGTGTGTGTGTGTGTGTGTGTGTGCTGACCAGTATAGAGTATTGTGTGTTTTTGTTGTAACTTCTGTTTTTGTGTAACTTTTATGTTAGTGTGATTTTGTAACAGGTTATTCTGGTTTGTAGAGGTAGCATTTTGTTTTAGTGTTTGTACAGGAGAGACAGCATTTACAGATTGCTGGATTTTAGAGAAACAGTTTTGTTTGACTTGGTTATTCTGTTGCTGGATGTTTGAGACATGAGTCTTGTCTTTCTTTGTGTGTCCGGCCATGTGGTTTTGTCGTCCATCTTTGATTTGCTTTGTGTGAAGAGCATGTGCTTTTGGCAGACATCTTGGTTAGTTTGGTGCTGCAGGTTTTAACAAGGAATTCAATTTAGTTTGAGCTGGTTCACTTTTTAGCTTTGGTGTCTATGGAAAGTGATTTGTTTGTTTTTGCCGCAAATCTCAGTTTTGTCCAGTATAGTTATTTTGTCTTTCTGTAACCTTTCTATGTGGAGTTTGATTTTGTTTTGGTAAGTTTTGTGCTGGATGGTATAGCTTCTGCTTAGTAATTGTATATCTGTGGCTGTTACACTGGTACTTTGTAGTTCTGTGCCAAAAGTATTTGGACAACTTCCAGAGATTGATAGTAGTGTCTTTTTATAGCAACCAGTATGGTGTTTATTTTCCTGTAGAATGGAAAGCATTTTTAACCCCTTAAAGACGCAGCCTTATTTCACCTTAAAGGGGTTATCCGAGATATATTAAGTTAATCCAAACTTCTTTATCGATATATATAAAACATTTTTGTAATTGACTTACTTTAAAAATAATGCACCGTTTACAGTCTGCAGAATGTTGTCATTTGTCCACTGACGTCACCCTGCTTGAGGATTTTGTGCCCGCCCCTTCTGCCTCTCCGTCTTCATTCAGCACGGCTATGGTGCTGACGGATTCCACAGCGTTCAGGCTTTGGAAGCCCGCCCCTTCTTGGTCTTCTGCTCTTTTAGCGCGATCCTTACCAGAGCCGTGCTGAATGAAGACAGAGAGGCAGAAGGGGCTGGCTTCCAAAGCCTGAACGCTGTGGAATCTGTCAGCACGGCTCTGGTAAGGATCGCGCATGCGCGATCCTTACCAGAGCCGTGCTGAATGAAGACGGAGAGGCAGAAGGGGCGGGCACAAAATCCTCAAGCAGGGTGACGTCAGTGGACAAATGACAACATTCTGCAGACTGTAAACGGTGCATTATTTTTAAAGTAAATCAATTACAAAAATGTTTTATATATATCGATAAAGAAGTTTGGATTAACTTAATATATCTCGGATAACCCCTTTAAGGACATTTTTTGCAAATCTGACCAGTGTCACTTTATGTGGTGATAACTTTAAAATGCTTTTACTTATCCAGGCCATTCTGAGATTGTTTTTTCGTCACATATTGTACTTCATGACACTGGTAAAATGAAGTAAAAAAAAAAATCATTTTTATTTATAAAAAAAATACAATATTTACAAACATTTTGGAAAAATTTGCAAATTTCCAACTTTCAATTTCTCTACTTCTATAATACATAGTAATACCTCCAAAAATAGTTATAAATTTACATACCCTGTATGTCTCCTTCATGTCTGGATCATTTTGGGAATGCCATTTTATTTTTGGGGGATGTTACAAAGCTTAGAAGTTTAGAAGCAAATCTTGGAAATTTTCAGAAATTTTCAAAAACCCATTTTTTGAGGTACCAGTTCAAGTTTGAAGTCACTTTGTGTGGCTAACATAATAAAAACCACCCAAAAATGACCCCATTCTAGAAACTACACCGCTCAAGGTATTCAAAACTGATTTTACAAACGTCATTAACCCTTTACTTGTTTCACAAGAGTTAATGGGAAATGGTGCTAAAATGTCAGAATATAGTTTGTTTTTTTCCGCAAAATTTTAAATTTTAATCCATTTTTTTCAAGTAACTAAGCAAGAGTTAGCCAAAAAAAACTCAATATTTATTGCCCTGATTCTGTAGTTTGCAGGAACACCCCATACGTGGTCGTAAACTGCTGTATGGCCAAACGGCAGGGCATAGAAGGAAGGGAACGCCTTATGGTTTTTGGAAGGCAGATTTTGCTGGACTGGTTTTTAGACACCATGTTCCATTTGAAGCCCCCCTGATGCACCCCTACAGTAGAAACTCCAAAAAAGTGACCCCATTTTGGAACATACGGATAAGGTGGCAGTTTTGTTGGCTACTATTTTAGGGTAAATATGATTTTTGGTTGCTCTATATTACACTTTTTTTGAGGCAAGGTAACAAAAAATTGAAATTTTGAAATTTCATCTCCATTTGCCAATAACTCTTGTGGAACACCTAAAGGGTTAACAAAGTTTGTAAAATCAGTTTTCAATACCTTGAGGGGTGTAGTTTCTTAGAGGAAGTCACTTTTTTGGAGTTTCTACTCTAGGGGTACATCAGGGGGGCTTCGAATGGGACATGGTGTCAAAAAACCAGTCCAGCAAAATCTGCCTTCCAAAAACCATATGGCGTTCCTTTCCTTCTGCGCCCTGCCGTTTGGCCATACAGCCGTTTACAACCACATATGAGGTGTTTCTGCAAACTACAGAATCAGGGCAATAAATATTGAGTTTTGTTTGGCTGTTAACCTTTTGCTTTGTTACTGGAAAAATGGATTAAAATGGAAAATTTGGAAAAAAAATTGCTGTTTTGGGATCGTTTTTATTTTTTGTTATTTACATCGTTGATCTGACAGGTTAGATCATGTGCTATCTCTGTAGAACAGGTTGTAATGGACGCGACAATACCAAATATGACAACTTTTTGGGGGGTTTTGTTTCAGTTTTACATAATAAAGCATTTTTAAAAAAAAATATTTCTTGGTGTCTTCACATTCTGAAAGCCATAGTTTATTTTTTGGGCGACTGTCTTATGTAGAGGCTCATTTTTTGCGGGGGAGATGTTGGTTTGATTCTCACTATTTTGGGGTATATATTACATTTTGGTCGCTTGCTTTTACACTTTGTGATGTAAGGTGACAAAAATGGCTTTTGACACTGTATTTATATTATTTTTTTTGCTGTGTTTACCTGAGGGGTTAGGTCATGTGTTAGTTTTTATAGACCAGGTTGTTACGGACGCGGCGATACATAATATGTATACTATTTATTTATTTATGATTTACACAATTATATATATTTTTTTTTTAGCAAATCTCTTTTTATTGAAGATTTCAAAATGTCAGATACACAGAATGTTACAAATCGAATCAATTGTTCACACAGATTTCGCAATATCATAAAATCCGACACCTTAAGCCTAATATAGCATATGAAAAAACCTCATATCATAACACATTTAAAATGACCTGTACTATTATGACATAAACCATATCTATAGCCTGGTCAATACAAATAGGTGAATATTTCAGAATATTATGGCTGATAAAGAACCAGAATGATAAAATCGTATCTGCAAATCCAGCCTACAAGTCGTACGTGTGCTCAGCTCCGGATACCATGCCCATGTTAACCCTCGCACCTGATGCCGCTTGTACATATGGCCCTAGCCAAAATTGTGATTGAAAGTCTCTATGTAGTATAGGAAAAAGAATATTAGATTGCATCCCCTAATTCCGCCCGAAATTTCTTCCAAGGAGACCGCAGCTGAAGAAACCTGCTATGAGATCTGTGTGCCCAACTCACCAGTTCCTCCATGAGGAATATTTGATCTACTTTTTAAACTAGTCGGTCATTGAGGGAGGAGACGTTTGTAACCATCTCAAGGGGATCGTTAGCCTAGCTGCCTGAACTAGTTGGGTCGGTAGATCAAGCCACAACAGCACTGAAAAGGGGGACAATTTAATTGAGGTACCACATATCACATTTATCTTTCGTTCCACTTCATCCCAGAAGAGGCGGATGTGTGAGCAAAACCAGAGTATGTGGCCTAAAGTGCCTCTCTCTCCCCTACATCTCCAACATAGGTTATCAGAAGCAAGGCCCATTTTAAAAAGTTTGTCTGGGTCGTTGTACCAGCGGGTCATTACCTTAAATGAGTGTTCTTGCATTTTTATGCATTTAGAGCAACCATGGGATCTATTAAACACCTCTGATAATTCGGTAGTACTGAAGGGTCTGCCCAGTTCTGCCTCGCATGTCTCAATGTACCCTGGGGTATCACATTTACTCTTACTCAGTAACCACTGATACAACAATGAGATGCTCCTCTTTGGTAGTCTAATATGAAGAGTAAGCTGCTCAAACCAGGTGGGAGTAGGTGGCTTGTTGTATTTTGCTACTAGGACTTTACACGAACTTTCCAGGTCCTTGCATGCCAGAAAGTTTTTGTCGCCCACCACCTCTGCACACAAAGAGGTTGTCAGCAGAACAAAATCCTGCTGAGTATTCTCCCAACCATCCACTAGAGGGCTAAGGCCCCTAGCTAGCTTCCCCACTCTGGCCCAGAGAAGAGCACATTCTTTGGGGTCGTAAAGTTGGCTTGCTTCCTCTCGAGACATTAAGGTTTCACCTTACATGTCCAACAAAGACACTCCATGGGCAAACTCCATTAGAAAGCTTAAGTGGACCTAGCCCGGAACCAGTGAATACTAGGAACCCAAAATCAAATACCACAACCCCATGAGCCAAGCCGCATATAAGGGTTCCAGACACACCTACCAAAAGGGGCTGCGAACCCCAGGCTGACATAAAACCCCAGGACAGGCATGTGTGATGTCAATGCGAAGCCTGTGAGCTCAGCAACGTGACTATTATACGCTAGAGGCTCTTCGGACACCCCAGACAGAACCAGAACCTCTAGAAGTTTCCCATACTTTGAGACACCACAGTACAGGGGCTGGTCCTCTCCAGCCTGGCCGCTAGCAGACCCCCTCGACTAAAACTCTGCAAGATGATTGGTCCTCAAGCAGACCCTATAAAGGCGGGAGGCTGGACCAGAGGGGGGTCTGTCCACAACACCTGAACCTAAGAACACGTGTGTCAGAGAGCTCTGCAAAAAGGGGCGGACCCAGAGCTCTGACATCATCGCCCAGCATCTGTGCGCAGAGCTGAGAATAAGGTAGCGTACATTGAACTGTACCATTGTTGTAGAATTGCCTTGTTATTATCAATCTTATTAGTATTCTTATTCATTTATTTGTTGTAACTCAGTAATTTTTCTGTAACTTTTTTGTAACATTTGTACTGTTTTTCTATATCAATATTTCTTCATTTGATAAAAAATCAAAGAGTTAAAATCTCATTGATGGATGATTTATTCCGTGGTTGAATTCAAACCAGAGTATATAACGAACCTATTGTTCCGGAGGAGCTACTATAAATTAGAGTATAAAGTGCATGTTTTTATATGAATAACGCAGCATCCTTGTGAGGCTGCATCAATCCGTTGGCACATCTGGGATATCGATTGGAGTGTGGGGGTGGATGATCGCGATCCTCACCCGGATATTGAGAGAGGCGGAGTCATGTGTGACGGCCGAGGCTTCCCAGCTTGACCCCTCTCTTCAATCTACACCCAAATCAATATCTTGGATGTGTGTGGGGTATTAGAAGGTGCAGAGCACATTCCGTATCCCGGGGTTTCCCTATCTGAACCCTTAATCAGACAGGTGGTGGCAGCATTACTGGTGGTGGAAGAGGTGTCCCCCTCCTTCACAGCCGGTCAGGCGGTTAGAAAATTGGTGCGACCAATTTGGGTAATCGACTGGACCCGGTGATCCAACCGAACTGATCGGGTGGATTGCCTGTGTCCTGCCCCCTGCTTTACGTGTCAGCGACCACAGTCAGCGGATCGGGTGATCGCTAGCTGCGGCCATTCCTGACATAAATTGGTAGGCAGTGGTGGGATTATTTTTTTCTCTGTTTTTGCATTCACCGACGGGATAAACCAGTACAATTGTTTTAGTTTGTAGTATAAGAATAAGGCAATTCTAAGCAACACAGTTCTTCCTTCTCTCGCTCCTGTGTACCTCTGAGAATAAGATGTCTGAGGCAATAACGGGGAGACTTAGTAAACTGCCGGTGACTATTCTGCAAACTCTGTGTGAAGCCAGGGACACGGCCATCGCACACCTGACAAAGCAGCAGCTGGTGGCGGCCCTGGCAGAATATGTAGAGCAGCACCCTGATGATCTGCTGGCGACTGCAGAGGAAGAGCCAGTCCCTGTCCTGCTGGGTGCCACCGTGAATGGCCCCTCAACAGCGCCAGGGAGTGTCGCCGAAGGTCCGTCCAGGCGGCCGAGCGACCCTGAAGAGCTGCGGAGGGAAGCCTTGGCGAGTCTTAGTGCATCTGACCCCGGGGCCTACCTCGCCTACCTCGATCGCCAGGCAGAGCGAGAGGAGAGAGAGGCAGAGCGGAGATACACCTTGGAGCTGGCCCGGTTGAACTCATCTGCATCTGCAACAACATCTGTTAGAGAGAAGCCGTTTAAAATCTCTCTAGACAAGTTTGCAGCCATGGACAAGGACACTGACATCGATATGTTCTTGGAAGGATTTGAGCGGACGTGCAGGCAATACAGTGTGCCACGTGCGGAGTGGGCGGCCTACCTGACAGCTAAGGTGACAGGCAAAGCCCTGGAGGCAGCTCTAAGTGTACCTGAGGAGCATAGTACGGACTATGAGCTGGTGAAAAGGACTGTCATGGCACGATACCAACTCACTCCAGAGGTCTACCGCAAACGCTTCCGCGCCCTGCAGCGAGGGCCAGCGGACAGCTATACAGATCTCCACTGTAAGCTGCGCACTGCCCTCCAGCAGTGGCTAAAGGTACTGAGTGTCACCAGCTTTGAGCAGCTGTTCGACCTGACGGTTAAGGATCAGTTGATGCGCAGCTGCTCGCCCGAGCTTCGTCACTTCATCTTGGACAAAGGGGCCGAGTCAGCAGCAGAGGCTGCCAGGATCGCAGACGAGTACACGGCGATCCGAGAAAGCACACCCTGGAGGAGCAGAAAGCCGCCAACAACCACGGAAACCCCGTCCGGGAAGCCGTCTCCAGCGAGGTCCCCACTCAGCACCACGACACCTAAGGCGGCCAATCTGGAGCCGCGCCTTTGCCATCATTGTCACAAGGAGGGTCACTACAAGGCAGCCTGCCCTCAGCTGAAGCCGAAAGCAGCCGCTGCACCGGCAAAGCAAGCCCTTTTTGTACAGGGAGGGGCAGAGAGCTTCTCCATCAACCACCAACCCGTGGTGGTGGGCAACCATCATACTGTTGGTCTCCGAGACACAGGTGCCGATGTAACCTTGGTCTGCCCAGAGCTAGTGGACACCAAGTACTTCCTTCCCCAACAGTTCCTGACACTCAAGGGAATGGAAGGAGTCCCTTCCCGGGTACCCAAGGCCCGAATCTACATTGATTGGGGGGTGGGAAGGGGACTGCGAGATGTGGGAGTGTCAGACTCCATTCCCATACCTGTCTTACTTGGGTCTGATCTAGGCCACTTGATTTCGTACTATGCACCCACAACCATCCCGGAACTCCCAGCTAAAACCCTGGAACTCACCCCGGTAGAGAATGAAGACGCGTCGACATTGATACCAGTAGCGGTGGGGCAGGTAGAAGTTAGGTTGGGAGGGTCCTCCACTCCTAGGGAAGGGAGTGGGGAGGGGGTGGATTGTGTGCATGGGGACACGCAGGACAAATGTATTGCACATGAACTTGATGGTAATGTGACAAGTGTTGATGTTAAACCTGTGTTAGTGACCACCCGCAGTGGAACGGACACTGCAGCACCACAGCGGCTGGGTTCAGTGCCAGAGGAGAGGGCTGCGGCTCCGTCCTCTGACACTGACCAGACAGGTGCAGGTAATGCTGAGTGCCCTCAGTCGCCTCTACCCGCGGGTGGAGGACTGCCAGGGACCAGCAGTGCAGCCTTCAAGAAAGCGCTGCAGGAGGACCCCAGTCTGGAGTCGCTCCGGAAGAGGGCGGAGGAAAACCCAGGTACAGGGGAAAAGTACAAGCTGTATTGGGAGCAGGGTCTCCTCTACAAAGAGGACCTACCTCCACCAGGGAGTAACGTCCTGACGGACAAGCGGCAGTTGGTGGTGCCCCACCAGTACAGGGGGCAGTTGCTCAGGGTGGCACATGAAATACCCTTGGCAGGTCACTTGGGGGTCAAGAGGACCAAAGCACGGGTGTCCCACCACTTTTACTGGCCAAAACTGGGGACTGACGTAGCCGAGTACTGTAAAACGTGTGCCACTTGTCAGAAGGTCGGTAAGACTGGGGACAAGAGCAAGGCTCCCCTCTGTCCACTTCCCATCATCGGCGAACCTTTCCGCCGGGTGGCAATGGACATAGTGGGACCCTTAGCGTTCCGCAGCAACTCTGGCAAGGAGTACATACTGACGGTCGTCGATTAGGCCACCCGATACCCGGAGGCCGTGGCCTTGTCCTCTACCAGAGCAGATAAGATAGCAGATGCGCTGCTAACTATCTTCTCCAGGGTAGGGTTCCCAGCGGAGATCCTGACGGATCAGGGGGCCCCATTCATGTCCAAAGTCATGAAGGCCCTATGCGAGAGGACTCAGATAGAACACTTCACCTCGAGTCCATATCACCCGGAGACCAACGGTTTGTGCGAGCGATTTAATGCAACGCTCAAGCAAATGTTGCGGACATTCGTCCACCAGGAAGGTAAAGATTGGGAGCGGTACCTGCCGCACCTGCTCTTTGCCTACCGCGAGGTACCACAAGAGTCCACTGGGTTTTCGCCCTTTGAACTCTTGTATGGACGACGGGTGAGAGGTCCCCTAGATCTCTTCCGAGAGGCCTGGGAGGAAAGAAGTGATCAATCTGAAACCTCCATAGTGGATTATGTCCTGAAGTTTCGGGACAAAATGGAAACCCTTGTGAGGCTGGTCAGGGATAATATGACCTCAGCCCAACAACAACAAAAGTACTGGTATGACCGCAATGCCAAAGCCCGGTCCTATGAGGTAGGACAAAAGGTGTATGCCCTCCTGCCAGTGCGGCAGAACAAGCTACAGGCAGCTTGGGAAGGTCCTTACCCCGTAGTGGAGCGAGTCAGTGAGGTGACCTATGTGATCGACATGGGAGGGCGGAGGCACAAAAGGTTCCATGTGAACATGCTGAAGCCCCACCATGAGAGGACCGCATATGTCCTTCCTGTGTGTTGCTTGCCTGAGCCAGATGAGGAGGAAACCATCCCTGACTTCCTGGCCGACCTGGTCGCCACCGGAAGTGAGCCACAGGTGAACCCTCTTCTTCCCAGGGATCAGCAGGTGCAGCTCCAGGTCATACTGGAGACATACAGGGACACCCTTGCTGACAAGCCAGGTAAGACGGACAGGGCAGTACACCATGTCGAGACAGGCACTCATCCACCCATTCACCAGTTTGCCTACAGGGTATCCCCGGAGGTACAGGCCCACATGAGGGAGCAGGTGGATGAAATGCTGCAGCTTGGGGTCATACAGCGCTCACAGAGCCCATGGGCAGCTCCGGTAGTGCTGGTTCCCAAAAGGACCGAACCACGCGTTTCTGCGTGGACTACCGGAAACTGAATAGCATCACCATTGCCGATGCTTACCCCATGCCGCGGATGGATGCATTGCTGGAGCAGCTGGCCAGTGCCAACTACTTCACCATCATGGACCTAAGTCGGGGCTACTGGCAGATACCACTGTCACCGGAGGCCCAGAAGAAGTCGGCTTTCATCACCCCGTTTCGCTTATTCGAATTTCAGGTACTGCCTTTTGGGATGAGGAATGCGCCCGCCACTTTCCAATGGCTCATGAATGACCTGTTGGCAGGTGCCGAGGCCTTCACTGCTGCATATTTGGACGACATTGCCGTGTTTAGTACCTCCTGGGACGAACACTTGCAACACGTCTCGCAGGTTCTGGACCGACTCGCGGTGGCGGGTCTGACAGTCAAGCCAAGAAAGTGCCAGTTCTGTATGACAGAGGTGCAGTATCTCGGACACCGAGTAGGGAGTGGGTACCGGAGACCCGACCCAGATCATGTCCAAGCCATTAAGGAATGGCCAACTCCCCAGACCAAGACCGAGGTGCGGGCATTCTTGGGTACTGCCGGGTACTACCAGAAGTTTGTACCACATTACAGTACCCTGGCTGCCCCCCTGACCGACTTAACTAAAAAGAACCTGCCTAAGAAGGTAACCTGGACAGCAGAATGCGAACAGGCTTTCCAGAGTCTGAAGAAGGCGCTCATCTCTGAGCCCACTCTCCAGGCACCGGATTTCTCCAAGAGGTTCGTAGTGCAGGTAGACGCCTCCCAGGTTGGGTTGGGAGCTGTGCTTAGCCAAGTGGATGGGGCAGGGAGAGAGCACCCAGTTCTCTACCTCAGCCGCAAGCTGTTACCACGCGAAACCAATTACGGGGCGAGTGAAAAGGAGTGTCTAGCAATAGTCTGGGCTTTACAAAAATTGCAGCACTACCTTTATGGACGCCGGTTTACCGTGATGACAGATCACAACCCCCTCACTTGGCTGACGCAGACCTCCACCCAGAACGGACGTCTCTTGCGCTGGAGCTTGGCTCTCCAACAATATGAGATGGAGATCCAATACCGAAAAGGATCGGAGAACGCCAATGCGGATGGACTGTCCCGGCAGCAGGAACAGCCCGATCCAACCGTACTTCAGGATAGTTGGCAGGTCGGTAAGGGTTTGTCCCCCTACCTAACTGCCAGGAAAAATGGGGGGGGATGTCAGCAGAACAAAATCCTGCTGAGTATTCTCCCAACCATCCACTAGAGGGCTAAGGCCCCTAGCTAGCTTCCCCACTCTGGCCCAGAGAAGAGCACATTCTTTGGGGTCGTAAAGTTGGCTTGCTTCCTCTCGAGACATTAAGGTTTCACCTTACATGTCCAACAAAGACACTCCATGGGCAAACTCCATTAGAAAGCTTAAGTGGACCTAGCCCGGAACCAGTGAATACTAGGAACCCAAAATCAAATACCACAACCCCATGAGCCAAGCCGCATATAAGGGTTCCAGACACACCTACCAAAAGGGGCTGCGAACCCCAGGCTGACATAAAACCCTTAGGAAAACTCCAGGACAGGCATGTGTGATGTCAATGCGAAGCCTGCGAGCTCAGCAACGTGACTATTATACTCTAGAGGCTCTTCGGACACCCCAGACAGAACCAGAACCTCTAGAAGTTTCCCATACTTTGAGACACCACAGTACAGGGGCTGGTCCTCTCCAGCCTGGCCCCTAGCAGACCCGCCCTCGACTAAAACTCTGCAAGATGATTGGTCCTCAAGCAGACCCTATAAAGGCGGGAGGCTGGACCAGAGGGGGGTCTGTCCACAACACCTGAACCTAAGAACACGTGTGTCAGAGAGCTCTGCAAAAAGGGGCGGACCCAGAGCTCTGACATCATCGCCCAGCATCTGTGCGCAGAGCTGAGAATAAGGTAGCGTACATTGAACTGTACCATTGTAGAATTGCCTTGTTATTATCAATCTTATTAGTATTATTCCTATTCATTTATTTGTTGTAACTCAGTAATTTTTCTGTAACTTTTTTGTAACATTTGTACTGTTTTTCTATATCAATATTTCTTCATTTGATATAAAATCAAAGAGTTAAAATCTCATTGATGGATGATTTATTCCGTGGTTGAATGCAAACCAGAGTATATAACGAACCTATTGTTCCGGAGGAGCTACTATAAATTAGAGTATAAAGTGCATGTTTTTATATGAATAACGCAGCATCCTTGTGAGGCTGCATCAATCCGTTGGCACATCTGGGATATCGATTGGAGTGTGGGGGTGGATGATCGCGATCCTCACCTGGATATTGAGAGAGGCGGAGTCACGTGTGACAGCCGAGGCTTCCCAGCTTGACACCTCTCTTCAATCTACACCCAAATCAATATCTTGGATGTGTGTGGGGTATTAGAAGGTGCAGAGCACATTCCGTATCCCGGGGTTTCCCTATCTGAACCCTTAATCAGACAGGTGGTGGCAGCATTACTGGTGGTGGAAGAGGTGTCCCCCTCCTTCACAGCCGGTCAGGCGGTTAGCAAATTGGTGTGACCAAGGTGGCCAATTTGGGTAATCGACTGGACCCGGTGATCCAACCGAACTGATCGGGTGGATTGCCCGTGTCCTGCCCCCTCCTTTACGTGTCAGCGACCACAGTCAGCGGATCGGGTGATCGCTAGCTGCGGCCGTTCCTGACAGAGGTTATACCATTTTCTTCTGATAATTTGATCAGGAGGGACAATAGTGTTGTGTGCCTAAGTGATTTCCAAAATTGTGGAATATGCTTAGTATCCGGCCGCAACAGAAAGGGAACTGCCATTGCGGACATACTGCTGGGAGGGTCTGCAAAAACCTCTACCTTTCCTTTAAGGTTCTGGAGGGTCATATATAAACCCTGAGTTAGACCAGTTGGTGTAGCATCTGTAATATCTAAACCCCACAGCCCCGCAAATTGTTTATCAGTCAACATCGCTAGTTCAATGTCTGCACCTAAGGGTCTATAAGACAGAACACACAAGAGCAGCCACCTCTTCAACTGGATAGCTTTATGGTAATGAGCCAAGTCAGGAAGGCCAAATCCCCCTTGAGAGTGAGGTCTGATTAATTTATCGTATGCTACTCTGGGTTTTCTATTCTTCCAAAGAAAAGCTGCTATCGTCTGCTTGACCCTCAAGAAGAATGATTGTGGAATTCTGAGTGGGACCATTTGTAATAAGTAGAGCAGCTTCTGCATTACATACGCTTGGAGGACGTTTTTCCGCCCAATCCAGGAAACCCATGGGAGGGATAAGGACTTAAGCTAGGCTTGGATTTTCTTTAAAAGCTGTAGGTAGTTTATGTTAAAGAGCTTCGCAGGATCCCCTGTCAGTTCTATACCTAAATATGAGGTGAAGTGTCATTCCATTTAAACGGGTGGGCAGCCTTCAAAGCCCTTAATGTTGCTGTTGGCACGGACACACCCATTGCTACAGATTTCGAGTAGTTAATCTTAAAATTAGATAGCGACCCGAAAACTGAGAATAGGCCAAAAATTAGGGGAAATGCCTGTTTGGGATTAGTTATAATAAGTAGCAAGTCATCTGCAAATGCTGCACATTTGTGTTCTGTTGCACCAAAACAAAGGCCTCTAATCAAATGATTGTCTCAAAACGCATGTAGCAAAGTTCCCATTACCATAATAAACAGTGATGGAGACAGAAGACAGCCTTGGCTGGTGCCATTCGTTATATGGAAAGGCTTTGACAGTCCCATTAACTCTGACTCTCGCACTGGGATTGTGATACAATGTCATAACTGCTTGAATAAACAGGGGGGAAATTCAAAACCTGTTGCATATATAGCCAATCTACCCGATCGAAAGCCTTTTCGGCGTCTGTGCTTAACAACACAAGTGACTACGATTTAGCTCTCGACCAGGTGATGGCGTTAATGAGACGACAGGATTGGAAGTTCCCCTCCCTCCCCAGCATGAACCCAGCCTGTTCTCTGTTGATAACACTCGGAATCAGCACATTCAATCTAGAGGCTGAATTTGTCCCAAATTTTTACATCTAAATTTAATAGCGAGATCGGCCTGTAATTGCCACACTCTCTCACATCTTTACCTTTTTTAGGTATGATTGTGATTGTCGCTTGTTTTGGTTCTGGTCCCGGAGCTTTACCCAACCGCATTACCATGACTACCTTTTTCACCTCCTCCTCCGAGAATGGCCGCACTAAGGAAAGGCGATCTTCTGAGCTTAAAAACGGAAGGCGCAAGGTCTCTGTCGGCATGTTAGAGGACGCATCTGATGAGGTACCCAGATTGTATAGGCCCCTATAAAAGGAACAGAATTCCTTTGCAATTTCTGCAGTGGAGGAAACATATCTTTCCCCTGAAGATTTAATCGCAGTGATAAATTGCGCATCTTTCCTCTGTTTGATCTGATGCGACATCAGCTTGCTACTTTTATCTCCATGTAAGAATTGTTTGAATTTGGCATGTTGATAAGCTCTTGCACATTTGATGTTCAACATCTCTTTCAGTTGCCCCCTCAAGGACTTGAGTTCATCCTGAACAGGTACCCGTTTTGACTGTTTTTGTATAGACTCAATGGCCGCTATTTGGCCTAATAACGAGTTGAGTTTTTTCTGCCTTTCTTTTTTAAGTCTGGAACCTAAGGCTATCAGTTCACCTCGCACAAAGGCTTTAAGGGCTTCCCATATGATTGTTTGGGAAAAGTCTTGTATAGTATTCTCTTTAAAATAGTGAGCTGACTTCAACGATAGGTCGGATACATGTTGCTCTTTGTCTAGCAGAGTCGCATTCAGGCGCCAAGACCATTCTTTGATTGGTAGATTAGCGAACTAGATCGTAGAAGTCACCGGGGTGTGGTCTGAAACCGTTATGGAATCAATGTGAGACGCCCTCATCATCCCAATGTGCGTGTTTGAGCGAAAAGTATAATTAATGCGCTGGAATGATCTGTGCAACTGGGTGTAAAATGTGTAATCCTTTTCACACACATGTATAGCTCGCCAAGTATCTGACAGTTGAAGGTCTCTCAGCAAGTTATTTATCCCTCCTAACGTTTTTGGGATATGGCTGATCTCCCTAACGACGTGTCGACCTCTGGGTTCAGGGATACATTAAGATCCTCGCCCACAATCCTTACTCCCTCCGTAAAATCTCTAAAACGCCCTATGACCGACTTAAGCCAACGATGTTGTGTAGTGTTGGGTGCATATAGACCTACCGTTTTCCGAATTGCGATGCTCACCTCTCTAGAGGCAGAAGTGTAAGTACTGTGGAACCACTGCGAGAACTATGATCTTGAGATATTTGGGATTTTCCCCATTTTCAAATGAGTTTCCTGGAGGAAGCATATGTCTCCACCTATTTTCCTCAAGAGCGTATATATCTGGGACCTCTTCTGGGGCGTATTAAACCCTCTTACATTAAAAGTAGTGATTTTCAGTTTTGCCATTGTATAACATTAATGGAAGAACATGCCAACAGAATACCACAGGGACCTTGCACAAACCAATATCGCCAAAAGAGTACCTCTATAGGGATAATCTTGTGTGCGGTGACTTCAGCTATTGCAAAGATTCCGGCTTTCCATGCGGCCTCCTCCAGAAGACGCGGCAAACCAGGCACACAGGAACATACATATGAGCTGGGTACATAAGAATAGACAATACATCTGGGTACATGTTCATAAGCATATATGTTGGGTATATAAGTATTGATAGCTAGACTGGGTACATGTGGGCGGTCAAAAAAGCTGAATACATGAGCAGAGGGAGGCAGGCTAAGTATATAGACATTAGTAGCAAAGCTGAATACATTATTATGCATAAGCAAGCTGAATACATATGTATAGGTCATAATGCTCAGTACATAGGAGCTCACGGGAAGGCCAAATACAGAAATACTACCACTAGCGCTGAATACATAACTATACATAAATACATAGGGTACGAATATAAGCATCAATAAGGTAGTTGAGTAGTATCGCACATCTAAGCTAGGTACATTTGCGTAAGAGCATAAAGCATGGAGCTGGGCACACAGACTGAGGATAAGTTCCCGCTGCGTTGGGCTTCTTACCAGGAGGGCATCCGGGCTGAGCACACAATGACAAGCTGAACCAGGCACCTGAGAAAAAGGCCAAGAAAAGGTAAAATAAACAGAAAAAGACAAGTAATAATCATAGAAGAATCTATGATAAACTGAGATAACATAACCTACCAAGTAGACTATATAATAAAAAAGCCAAATAGGCATAGCAGGATGGGAGGGGTAACAATGAGACCGGAGTTCTATCCTAACCCGACCTTCTCCACTACCCCGCTCCTCTGCAATGCATCCGTCTCGACTCTGCATGGAAGGTTGAGCTGGGGTTTGACCCTATTGGAATGCGCACCAAGTAACTGAATATGGCACAATAAGTGAGACAGGTGTTTGATCAGCTACTATTCAGATTAAGCTAACCTATAACATATTGTGACGGTCAGCTAAGACCTTAGGAGAGTGATATAAAACACTTTACACTAATGGTCCATGAAACTAAAGAACCAAATAACTAGAGAAGGGGCCCTTGAAGCCCATAGGTTCCATTGGTTGTATCTCTAACCAGAAGCCTAGTGGCTCTCTTCTGCTGGGCGTTTTTCTGCCGATGGACGACCGTGGCTTAGTGGTGGCTGTTGACCAGGTCTTCAGAGCTGGTAATGGCGGAAGGCTGGTAGTTGAGTAATCAAGAGGCAGCCAGGTGTCCAGGGCTAGCGGCACAATGTCCAAGATCTTCCATGCTGCTCGCAGGTCTTGCGGTGAGCGTACTGTACACCTCCGGCCATCTCTGGAAAAGGTTATTCCGAAAGGAAAAAGCCATTTGTACATTATCTTCTGTCTCCGCAGGTGATCTGTTAGCGGTTTCAAAACTCTACGTTTTGCCAGCATGGGGGAAGCTAGGTCCTGGAATAAGGACACGGCTGAGTTTCCATATGAGAGGTCTGGCTACTTCCTGGAGGGTTGTAAAATTGCTGCGGTATCTCTGTAGCTGAGCAGGCCACATCTAATAACATCTCTCGGCGGTTCCTCGCCTTTGGGTAGAGGACGACGGGAGCGGTGTATGCGCTCAATTATAATGGCGGCAGCTCTTTCCTCTCCCAGAAGATCAGCAAATATAGTGCGCGCTGTCTGTTCAAGCTCTCCTGAGGGTATGTCTTCAGACAGTCCTTTAAGCCTCACATTCTTCCTTCTACTTCTATTCTCCTGGTCTTCCACCATTAGAAATGCGTTATTTAAGGAGGTTTTTTGCGCTTTCAAAGTGTCGGCCATGGCTGCACTGTGAGCTATGATTTGCTCTTGGCGGGTTTCCAAGGTCTCAACCCGGGATCCCAGGGCCCATATGTCATGGTGGAGCTCACGTACCTCCTGTATCAAGAGAGCTAGGACTTGTGATAATGTCTCCTTGAAGAAAGCTTTAGTGATCGTGTCTCCTTCCTTGTAGAGCGATTCATCGGGTGAGGACTCTGCATAACCCATCTCTCCTTCATCATCGTCGTCAGACTCCCGCTCCACTAGTCTGGGCGCCATCTTAGCTCAACGGGCAGGGGAGAGTGTGGACCTTTTGCTCAGGAATCTATCTAGATCTGTTTGATTTCTTTTGCCTCTCGTGCCAGGAGCCTCTTTGGACCTTTCTCTGCCCAGTTTACCCATCTCCGCTGCAGTTTCGGTGCGCAAAAGCTATAAAGCAGGGTAAATGGAGGAGAGAGCTCTCTCTCAAGGCTCCGTTTTGCACAGCGGCTAGGCTCCGCCCCAATGATATTATTTTTTAAACAAAAAAAATCATGTTTTAATGTCTCCATAGAGCCATATTTTTATTTTTTTGGGGGTGATTGTCCTATGTTAGGGTATCATTTTTTGCGGGATGAGAAGACTGTTTGATTGGCACTATTTTGGGAGGCATATAACTTTTTAATCGCTTGCTATTACATTTTTTGTGATGTGAGGTGACAAAAAATAGTTTTTTTACACCGTTTTTTTGTTTGTTTTTTATGGTGTTCACCTGAGGGGTTAGGTCATGTGATATTTTTATAGAGCAGGTCATTACGGACGCGGATATACATAATGTGTAATGTATTTTATTTTATTTTTTATTCAGTGATAAATGTGTTTTTTTTAATTTTTACTTTTTTACTTTTTTTTTTACCCAGACCCACTTGTTTCTTGAGGATCCAGTGGGTCTGATGTCTGTATAATACAGTACAGTACACTATAATAGTGTACTGTATTTTTTACTTTATAAAGTCTGATCAGACTTCTGCCTTTAGCAGAAGTCAGTCAGACTTGCCATTACCATGGCTAGCAGGATGCCTCTGAAGGCGTCCTGCTGCCATAGAACCATCACCAGCT
Source organism: Bufotes viridis (assembly GCA_033119425.1). Taxonomy (NCBI): domain Eukaryota; kingdom Metazoa; phylum Chordata; class Amphibia; order Anura; family Bufonidae; genus Bufotes; species Bufotes viridis. Next base: position 184,182,409 of record CM065593.1, on the reverse strand, counting down.
GCCAGAACAGAGCAGCGGGTGATGGGGTGGGAAAAAACCAGTGTCAGGCAGCTGCCACCAAGGCCAATAAGATAATTGGTTGCATCAAAAGGGGCATAGACGCCCGTGATGAGAACATAGTCCTACCACTTTACAAATCGCTAGTCAGACCACACATGGAGTACTGTGTACAGTTCTGGGCTCCTGTGCACAAGGCAGACATAGCAGAGCTGGAGAGGGTTCAGAGGAGGGCAACTAAAGTAATAACTGGAATGGGGCAACTACAGTACCCTGAAAGATTATCAAAATTAGGGTTATTTACTTTAGAAAAAAGATGACTGAGGGGAGATCTAATAACTATGTATAAATATATCAGGGGTCAGTACAGAGATCTCTCCCATCATCTATTTATCCCCAGGACTGTGACTGTGATGAGGGGACATCCTCTGCGTCTGGAGGAAAGAAGGTTTGTACACAAACATAGAACAGTATTCTTTATAGTAAGAGCAGTGAGACTATGGAACTCTCTGCCTGAGGAGATGGTGATGGTGAGTACAATAAAGGAATTCAAGAGGGTCTGGATGTATTTCTGGAGTATAATAATATTACAGGCTATAGCTACTAGAGATGGGTCATTGATCCAGGGAGTTATTCTGATTGCCTGATTGGAGTCGGGAAGGAATTTTTTATTCCCCTTAAGTAGGGAAAATTGGCTTCTACCTCACAGGGGTTGTTTGCCTTCCTCTGGATCAACTAGCAGGATGACAGGCCGAACTGGATGGACAGATGTCTTTTTTCAGCCTTATGTACTATGTTACTGGTAGGAGAATTTCTTCCCACCCAGTCATTAACCACATCAGCCCCCCTAGCTTAAACACCCTTAAAGACCAGGCCACTTTTTTCAATTCTGCACTACACTACTTTCACCGTTTATTGCTCGGCCATACAACTTACCACCCAAATGAATTTTACCTCCTTTTCTTCTCACTAATAGAGCTTTCATTTGGTGCTATTTCTTTCTTGCTGACATTTTAACTTTTTTTGATATTTTACTTTTTTTGATGAAATTTTTGCAAAAAAATGATATTTTTCACTTTATGTTGGAAAATTTGTCAAATAAAACTACATTTCTCTAAAAAATTTTCTCTAAATTTATTGTTCTACATGTCTTTGATAAAAAAATGCAATAAGTGTATATTTATTGGTTTGGGTAAAAGTTATAGCGTTTACAAACTATAGTGCAAAAAAGTGAATTTCCGCACTTTGACTTTCTGAGCACCTGTCCTGTTTCCTGACGTACTACAATGCCCAGACAGTAGAAATACCCCATAAATGACCCCATTTCCGAAAGTAGACACCCTAAGGTATTCACTGAGGGGCATAGTGAGTTCATGGAAGTTTTTATTTTTGTCACAAGTTAGCGGAAATGGATTTTTTTTTTTTTTTACAAAGTCTCATATTCTACTAACTTGTGCCAAAAATACAATTTTACATGAACTCACCATACCCCTCATAGAATACCTTGGGGTGTCTTCTTTCCGAAATGGGGTCACTTGTGGGGTATTTATACTGCCCTGGCATTTTAGGGGCCCCTAAAGCGTGAGAATCCAAATGCGTAAAAATGCCCTGTAAAATCCTAAAGGTACTCATTGGATTTAGGGCCCATTTGCGCATCTTGGATGCAAAAAAGTTGCACACATGGGGTATCGCCGTACTCAGGAGAAGTAGGGCAATGTGTTTTGGGGTGTATTTTTACATATACCCATGCAGGGTGTGAGAAATATCTCTGTAAATGACAACTTTTTAAAAAATTTATACAAAGTTGTCATTTACAGAGATATTTTCACACCCAGTAGGGGTATATGTAAAAATACACCCCAAACACATTGCCCTACTTCTCCTGAGTACGGCGATACCCCATATGTGCCACTTTTTGCATCCAAGATGCGCAAATGGGCCCTAAATCCAATGAGTACCTTTAGGATTTTACAGGACATTTTTACGCATTTGGATTCCAAACTGCTTTTGACGTTTAGGGGCCCCTAAAATGCCAGGGCAGTAAAAATACCACACAAGTGACCCCATTTCGGAAAGTAGACACCCCAAGGTATTCGCTGATGGGCATAGTGAGTTCATGGAAGTTTTTATTTTTGGCACAAGTTTGCGGAAATTGATTTTTTTTATTTTTATTTTTTTTACAAAGTCTCATATTCCACTAACTTGTGCCAAAAATACAATTTTACATGAACTCACCATACCCCTCACGGAATACCTTGGGGTGTCTTCTTTCCGAAATGGGGTCACTTGTGGGGTATTTATACTGCCCTGGCATTTGAGGGGCCCCTAAACGTCAGAAGCAGTTTGGAATCCAAATGCGTAAAATGTCCGTGAAATCCTAAAGGTACTCATTGGATTTAGGGCTACTAGCATCTTGGCTGCAAAAGTGGCACACATGGGGTATCGCCGTACACGGGAGAAGTAGGGCAATGTGTTTTGGGGTGTCTTTTTACATATACCCCTACTGGGTGTGAAAATATCTCTGTAAATGACAACTTTGTATAAAATTTTTAAAAAGTTGTCATTTACAGAGATATTTCTCTCACCCAGCATGGGTATATGTAAAAATACACCACAAAACACATTGCCCTACTTCTCCTGAGTACGGCGATGCCCCATGTGTGCCACTTTTGCAGCCAAGATGCGCAAAGGGCCCTAAATCAATGAGTACCTTTAGGATTTCACAGGACATTTTTACGCATTTGATTCCAAACTGCTTCTGACGTTTAGGGGCCCCTAAAATGCCAGGGCAGTAAAATACCACACAAGTGACCCCATTTCGGAAAGTAGACACACCAAGGTATTCGCTAATGGGCATAGTGAGTTCATGGAAGTTTTTATTTTTTGGCACAAGTTAGCGGAAATGGATATTTTTTTTTTTTTTTTTTTTTTACAAAGTCTCATATTCCACTAACTTGTGCCAAAAAATAAAATTTTACATGAACTCACCATACCCCTCACGGAATACCTTGGGGTGTCTTCTTTCTAATATGGGGTCACTTGTGTGGTATTTTTACTGCCCTGGCATTTTAGGGGCCCCTAAACGTCAGAAGCAGTGTGGAATCCAAATGCGTAAAAAATTTCCTGTGAAATCCTATAAGGTACTCATTGGATTTAGGGCCCCTTTGCACATCTTGGCTGCAAAAAAGTGGCACACATGGGGTATTGCCGTACTCAGGAGAAGTAGGGCAATGTGTTTTGGGGCGTATTTTTACCTATACCCCTACTGGGTGTGAAAAATATCTCTGTAAATGACAACTTTGTATAATTTTTTTTAAAAGTTGTCATTTACAGAGATATTTTTCACACCCAGTATGGGTATATGTAAAGTACACCCCAAAACACATTGCCCTACCTCTCCTGAGTACAGAGATACCACATGTGTGCCACTTTTGCAGCCAAGTTGCGCATTCGGCCCTAAATCCAATGAGTACCTTTTAGGACGGCATTTTTACGCATTTTTCTTCTCACGCTTCAGGGCCCCTAAAATGCCAGGGCAGTATAAATACCCCACATGTGACCCCATTTTGGAAAGAAGACACCCCAAGGTATTCTGTGAGGGCATGGCGAGTTCATAGAAGATTTTTTTGCACAAGTTAGCGGAATTTGATTTTTTTGTTTTTTTCACAAAGTCTCCCTTTCCGCTAACTTGTGACAAAAGTTCAATCTTTCATGGACTCAATATGCCCCTCAGCGAATACCTTGGGGTGTCTTCTTTCGAAATGGGGTCACATGTGAGGTTTTTGTACTGCCCTGGCATTTGAGGGTCTCCGCAATCATTACACGTATGGCCAGCATTAGGAGTTTCTGCTATTCTCCTTATATGGAGCATACGGGTAATGAGATTTTTCCGTTCAGCCTCTGGGCTGAAAGAAAAAATGAACGGCACAGATTTCCTCATTCGCATCGATCGATGTGGATGAAAAAATCTCTGCCAAAAAATATGCAAGAAAAAAAGAGGGGCCTGGCGATTGCCAGGACATAGGGGCTCCGCCCAAACATCCATACCCACTCAGCTCCTATGTCCTGGCAAGCGTGATTTCTCCATTCACATCGATCAATCCATCGGTGTGGAGGAAGACATCTTTGCCAGATTTTTGATACAAAGTGTTTGCCAAAGCATATGAACTCCAACACCTCTCCTCAGCTCACATGCCAGGGCAAGCGTACCTGTCCTGCAGAGGAGAAATCTCGTCTTGCAGCGCCGCATACACTGACTTCACGTGTCTTCTGATAGCAGCAATGCTTCTCTCAGAATGCACATCAGTGCTGCGGCGTTTTCGTCGGTTGGTCCGTTGGTCTGTTGGTATACCTGGAAAATAAAGGGTGGTTATGGGGGGGAAAGAAGAAAAAACAGGCAGCAGGCACATGACTTGAACGTTGCAAACTTTATAAAACCAGAACATTTTAAAACTTTTATAAAACATGAACAAAAAAACCTGAACTAACTCAAGATTTTTCTTTTTCTTGCTACCTGTTTAATTTTTTTTTTTTGTTTTCCATGTCACTCTTTATTTTCCTAGCAGAAACCTCTCCTTTCCCATGGGACAATGTGTAAAGTGTAAATCACACAGAGATGGTGCGAAGTACATTATACGCGTTATCCCAAGTGAAAGGAGACGTTTCTACCATTTCACACTTCTGCTGTAGCACACCAGCACCATCCCTATGTGTTAGGGTCTCTCAAAACCTAGTGTCCTGAGAGACCCTAGAGCCTGAGTGGAAAAAAACTACCTGTGTAGTGCTGTCCCTAGGTCCCTAAGTGTACCTGAGTGTGGTACTTCCGGAAACACTCTCCAAGGCATAGGGCAGGGTGGTCAGGACAGTCAGGACAGAAATAGCGGGTGTCACGCCTTATTCCCTCCTGCTACAGACACGACATCTTTTTCGGGGTGGCGGTTGGGTTGAGGTACCCGGCACAACGCTAGGGAAGTGCCGCTCGTGTAGACGGCTAACTACACTGGTGGATGGGGCCCACGGAACCTCCTGGGTACAGGAGGTTCTCGATGATCTCTTCCTGGAATTTGAGGAAGGATCCCGTTCTCCCAGCCTTACTGTAGAGAACGTAACTGTTATATAGAGCCAATTGAATCAAATATACAGACACCTTCTTATACCAGCGTCTGGTCTTTCGGGAAACCAAATAAGGGGCCAACATCTGGTCGTTGAAGTCCACCCCTCCCATGTGGAGGTTATAGTCGTGGACCGAGAGGGGCTTTTCAACGACACTGGTTGCCCGTTCAATTTGGACTGTCGTGTCTGCGTGAATGGAGGAGAGCATGTAAGCGTCACGCTTGTCTCTCCATTTCACCGCGAGCAGTTCTTCGTTACACAGTGCAGCCCTCTGCCCCCTTGTAAGTCTGGTGGTAATGAGCCGTTGGGGAAGCCCGGCGACTAGGTCGCACGGTGCCGCAGCAGCCAATCTGTTCTAGGAACAAATGCCTGAAGAGGGCCACACTTGTGTAAAAGTTGTCCACGTAAAGATGGTACCCCTTGCCGAATAAGGGTGACACCAAGTCCCAGACTATCTTCCCACTGCTCCCCAGGTAGTCAGGGCAACCGACCGGCTCCAGGGTCTGATCTTTTCCCTCATAGATCCGAAATTTGTGCGTATAGCCTGTGGCCCTTTCACAGAGCTTATACAATTTGACCCCATACCGGGCGCTTGCTTGGGATGTACTGCTTGAAGCCAAGGCGCCCGGTAAAATGTATTAGGGACTCGTCTACGCAGATGTTTTGTGCAGGGGTATACAAATCTGCAAATTTCAGGTTGAAATGGTCTATGAGGGCCGAATTTTGTGGAGCCGGTCAAAAGCTGGGTGGCCTCTGGGACGGGAGGTGGTGTTGTCACTAAAGTGCAGGAAACGCAGGATGGTCTCAAAGCGTGTCCTGGACATGGCAGCAGAGTACATGGGCATGTGATGAATTGGGTTCGTGGACCAATATGACCGCAATTCATGTTTTTGGTTATGCCCATGCTGAGGAGAAGGCCCAGAAAAGTTCTAAGTTCGGAAACTTGGACTGGTTTCCACCGGAAAGGCTGGGCATAAGAGCTTCCCGGGTTGTCGGCGATAAATTGAGTGGCATATCTGTTTGTTTCTGCCACGACTAGGTCATAGAGCTCCGCAGTGAAAAACAGCTCAAAAAACCCCAGCGCCCGATCCTATCTGAGCTGTTTCCACCCGAACTCCTGACTGGGCGGTGAAAGGGGAACTAATGGTGCGGCTGAAGTTGGGGGCTGCCAATCAGGATTTGCCAGCACCTCAGGGACTCTAGGGGCTCTACGGGCCTGTCTGCGCGGTGGCTGCGGCGGGAAACTACTGCACGTGCCACCGTACCAGCTTCTACTGCCCTTCTGGTGCTCGCCACTTCACCATGTTGTGCGGCAGTGCTGGTAGAAGGTCCAGGACGGGCTGCGCTGCTGGTGTATGCCTCACCACGTAATCCGGCAGCGCCAGCCCACTCTGCTGCCCTTGAGGCGGATCCTGCGCAGCCTGCGGTCTAGCAACACGGGGCCGGGTACGCCTGCTTCTATCAGGGACCTCCACCTCCTCGTCAGAACTTTGAGTCAGAGAGCCACTGCTCTCTACAGGTTCGTATTCTGACCCGCTAGATTCGTCAGATGAGGGTTCCCATTCCTCATCCGACTGGGTCAGAATCCTGTAGGCCTCTTCAGAGGAATACCCCTTGTTTGACATTTGGCCGTCTAAATTTAGGGGGTATTCCCTGAGACTACCAAGAAAAAAGCAAGCCTGTCTTACAATTGAGAGTGTAGCGAAGTACAGAAGCCGCTGCGATTGATAAAAAGATCAAAACTGATTTTTATCGCCGCAGCGCTTGTGAAGGGATTGTGCAGTGATTACAAAAAAAAAAATTTTTGTCACTGCGGCGGGGCGGGCGTGGGTGAGCGCAGGTGTGGGCGACCGATCAGGTCTGATCGGGCAAACACTGCGTTTGGGGTGGAGGGCGAACTAAAGTGACACTAGTACTATTATATATCTGACCGTGATCAGTTCTGATCACTTACAGATACTATAAAAGTACAAGCGCTGATTAGCTCTACGCTAATCAGCGAACCAGTGACTGCGGTGCGGTGGGCTGGGCGCTAACGCTAACTACCTACCAAAGGGGCCTAAACTAAGCTAAGCCTAACAGTCAATCCTAGTGAAAAAAAAAAAGTGACAGTTTACACTGATCACTTTTTCCCTTTCACTAGATGATTGACAGGTGCTGAAAGGGGTGATCAAGGGGTTAATTTGGGTGATGGGGGCTGATCAGGGGCTAGTGTGTGGTGCTTGGGTGTACTCACAGTAAGGTGTGCTCTCTCCTGGCTCCAACCGACGAAAAGGACCCAGGAGAGAGCACAGAAGCCATTTAATCCATCATATTTACAAATATGATGGGTTAAATGGCTTCTCATTCGTTTTTTTAAAAGTCATCAGCCCGCCAGCGCTGCCGATTGGCTGGCAGGCTGATGACTAACTCCTCCTGCGCCTTTTGCCATGCGCGATGTGCGCATGCGCGGGCGCATCTATGCGAAATCTCGCGTCTCGCGAGATCACGCGTAGATGCGTCGGATCAGAAGAGCCCGGCCGCCACGAGAACGCGATCCTGCGTGCGGCGGTCCGGGAGAGGTTAAAATGCTAATTTGCCCAGCCCCAAACCAACTTCATATTCATTTACAGGACCCCCCTGGGCATTGTGCCAAGGTGCCTGCTGAATGATTTTAGCAGGCGCCTTGTTCCGATCACTGCCACCTGCACAGCGGTGATCAGAAATTTGCAGGGTGTCCTTAAGTACCAGGACGCCAGGGCATACCTTTACGCTCTGCGTCCGTAAGAGGTTGAGGAAGTTGCAAAGTTGAGGAACACTGAGGCCATTGTTCAAGCTATGAAGGGATCCACTGATCCATGGCTACAGGCTCAGAATTGTTTAACAAACCTGATCGGTACCAGAAAATGGCGCAAAAGTGAAGGCAAGTATGCTCTGATTTTTGCTGCTGGGTGGATAGCGGATAAATATCAGGAGTCTTGTAGGCTGAAGCTGAGTTTGGAAGGAGAAGTAGAGGACTTAAAAGTGGAAATTGGTAAATTGAGAAATCTTGTCCAGCAGGCAGCTGAAGCTTGCGCTGAGTATGAATGTACTGTGAGGTGTAATACTTAGCTACGTAGGGAGAAGAACAGTTGTCTCAGAGCCTGACATATGCTCAGTGTGCTGTAAGAGAGTTGTCTGCTCTCTGCAGGAGGACAGAAGCTGAACGTTTTCGGTGCTTAGCACAGCCAGAGGCATTGAAAGAACCGTTAGAAAGTAATGTTTTTGGGGTTAGAGAGAATGTACGGGCTGTAAGTTTGGAGAAGTCTGAGGACTTTGTATCAGATTCTGAACCCGACTCGGGGATGGACAATTTGTCTGACCCTGGAGTTGGAAGTATTCTCACAGTGGCAGAAGATTCCTCAGATGAGTCTGTGGTAAGAGGACTTAATTCAGATGGTAGTGTGGGACCTAGTCATGCTAGGATGATTAATGTTGTGCAGCAAGGCAGGTCACCATGTGCCCAGAGAAGGTTTTGTGCAGGGAGACAAGCTATTTGTTGTTTTGCATGCAAGTGATTTGGGCACATCGCAAGATATTGTGACGTCGCTAATGGCAACAGACAGAGGTATGTTAAGTACCCCAGAACCACACCTATAAGTAAAGTAGTTTATTCAGCAAGGTGGGGTATTAGTCCCAGATATGGTTCTTTGCAAAGGCATAGAAGCTATGGACAGCCAAGGTCATGGATCCAGTAAAGCAGATTTTAAATCCCAGTATGAACGGTTAAAATGTGAAAATATGAAGCTTAGAGAGGAAAGAGATTGGTTACTGGAATTTAGCAGAGTTTCTCATTTTGTGTGCTATAGAAGGGGAAATGAAGGGATGATATTGAGGTCTTTGTAAACCATTTTCCCTGGAAACCGGTTTTGTGGGGCCTTATAATGTTAAATCCTGCTTCTTTGGTAAAATGAATATGAAGTTGGTTTGGGGCTGGGCAAATTAGCATTTTAATGACTGGGTGGGAAGAAATTCTCCTACCAGTAACATAGTACATAAGGCTGAAAAAAGACATCTGTCCATCCAGTTCGGCCTGTCATCCTGCTAGTTGATCCAGAGGAAGGCAAACAACCCCTGTGAGGTAGAAGCCAATTTTCCCTACTTAAGGGGAATAAAAAATTCCTTCCCGACTCCAATCAGGCAATCAGAATTCCTTTATTGTACTCACCATCACCACCTCCTCAGGCAGAGAGTTCCATAGTCTCACTGCTCTTACTATAAAGAATACTGTTCTATGTTTGTGTACAAACCTTCTTTCCTCCAGAAGCAGAGGATGTCCCCTCATCACAGTCACAGTCCTGGGGATAAATAGATGATGGGAGAGATCTCTGTACTGACCCCTGATATATTTATACATAGTTATTAGATCTCCCCTCAGTCATCTTTTTTCTAAAGTAAGTAACCCTAATTTTGATAATCTTTCAGGGTACTGTAGTTGCCCCATTCCAGTTATTACTTTAGTTGCCCTCCTCTGAACCCTCTCCAGCTCTGCTATGTCTGCCTTGTGCACAGGAGCCCAGAACTGTACACAGTACTCCATGTGTGGTCTGACTAGCGATTTGTAAAGTGGTAGGACTATGTTCTCATCACGGGCGTCTATGCCCCTTTTGATCCAACCAATTATCTTATTGGCCTTGGTGGCAGCTGCCTGACACTGGTTTTTGCAGCTTAGTTTGCTGTTTATTAAAATTCCTAGATCCTTTTCCAGTGTTACAGAGTGTTTTACCATTTAGTATGTATGGAGGACTTGCATTATTCCTTCCCATGTGCATAACTTTACATTTATCAGTGTTAAACCTCATCTGCCACTTATCTGCCCAAGCCTCCAATCTGTCCAGGTCCCTCTGTAGCAGTATACTGTCCTCTTTAGTGTTAATTACTTTACACAGTTTATTGTCATCTGCAAAAATTTATATTTTACAATGCAAGCCTTCTACAAGATCATTAATAAATATATTGAAAAGAATAGGGCCCAGTACTGACCCCTGAGGTACCCCACTAGTGACAGTGACCCAATCTGAGTGTGTACCGTTAATAACCACCCTCTGTTTTCTGTCACTCAGCCAGTCACTTACCCACTTACAGACATTTTCTCTCAGTCCGAGCATACTCATTTTATATACTAACCTTTTATGTGGTAAAGTCAAATGTTTTGGAGAAGTCTAGATATACGACATCCATTGATTCGCCGCTGTCAAGTCTAGAACTTACCTCTTCATAGAAACTGATTAAATTCGTTTGGCATGACCAATCCCTCATGAAGCCATGCTGATATGGCGTTATTTCCTTATTTTCGTTGAGTGTTTATGGTTTCAGGTGAACCCTCCAAGACATTGATGTGTTAATTTAGTCCTATAAAATTGTATGTGTTCCAAAGGGTGTTTTTTTTTTTTTTTTTTTTTTTTTTTTTTTTAATTTTAAAATTTACATTTTACTGAATCTCAATGTATATAGTGTGGTGAATTGCTCTGGTAGTCAGCGGTGCGGGTGCAGTACAGAGGCAAAAGGGAGTCCAGGAAGTGCAGCAAACAGTGTTTTATTTCACACTTGCACAAATAAAATTTAAAACAGTCACTTAGTGTTAATTCACACACAGCAAAAACTTAAGGCAAAACAAAAAGTCCAAGACAGGATCCAATCACCTGTGTGGTTTAGGTGCGTGTTCGCACCTGGCTGTCAGCCCAGCCGCAGGAAAGTCCACCCTCAGGCTTCCAAGCCGACTGCATGCCTCTTTGCTGAGCTCTTGCTTCCAGCCCTGAGAGCTCCACAGCATTACCAGCAGCTCCAGGACAATCTTCACCAGCTGCTGGTGCTGGCTGTGTTTTTAAACCCAGCCCAAAACCAAGACTGGGTCGTGGGGAGCAACCACCCACCCTACACTTTAGCTGCTCCCAGTAAGAGCCAGCCCGGATCGGCTTTGCAGCCATGCTGTCTAGCAAGTGTGTCAGTAGCACTACCTGCTGCTGACATAGACAAAATGGCTCTTACCTCACCGAGGCTATGAACCTCGGTGACACGTACCTGCCATCCATGACGGCACCCTGCACCTTACCACAATAGCAATGTAAATAACATGTGCCTTCTGTCAGAACTCTTGATGCAAATTGTGGATTTAAGCCTTATGTTCAGTATAAGCCAGTAAAATGCTTTTCTTGTGGTCGGCTGGGTCATATTGCGAGGTATTTTCACTTTTCTTTTAGGGAATCACAGGAAAAGGACAATAAGGTTAAGTGCTTTGCATGTGGACAGGTTGGTTACATGGCGAGGTATTGCCCAGCACAAAAAGAAAGGCATTTGAAAACTTGTTATTCTTGTTGTAAGACTGGTCATATTTCAAAAAATTTCTCAGCTATAAAGGGTCCCAAAGGATGAAGACAGTCAACCTAAAATGGAGGAAAAAGAGCAGGAAAATACGGCCTCATGGTGAAAGTATAGTCAATGGCAATATGGCCACCGAAGACCACCTGCTGGGTTCCATTCCATATGGTCAGGGCCCAAAATGAAAAAACTAGAGAGTGAAATAAGGCAACTTAAATTGCAGATACGACCAGCAGAAAGTGAAGGTTTAAAGTCAAATTGTGTTAAGAGAGCAGAAGAGGGGCCTCCCAATGTGAACCTCTCTAACCGATTATGGTAACCGGAGAGTATATAAATGGCAACAGGATACTAATGAAGGCCATAGTCGGTCTCGCACCTCTTCCTTTTCTTCAGTGGGCTCAGCTCATGATACCAGTTCTCAGAAAAGTGAGGAATCTCCCCCCAGAAGGGGAAGAACAAAAAATCAATTTCAAAATCGCACCACATTTGGTAAACGGAAAATGGAGGAAAAAATGGAGAATAAGGTTTCGAAGAAAGGAAAGGACGACATTCCACAGGTAATCAATTTGTCTCAAATCATCTTAACATAGTAACATAGTATATAAGGCCGAAAAAAGACATTTGTCCATCCAGTTCGACCTGTTTCCTGCAAGTTGATCCAGAGGAAGGCAAAAAAACCCTGTGAGGTAGAGCCAATTTTCCCCACTTAAGGGGAAAAAATTCCTTCCCGACTCCAATCAGGCAGTCAGAATAACTCCCTGGATCAACGACCCATCTTTAGTAGCTATAGCCTGAAATATTATTACGCTCCAGAAATACATCCAGGCCCCTCTTGAATTCCTTTATTGTACTCACCATCACCACCTCCTCAGGCAGAGAGTTCCATAGTCTTACTGCTCTTACCGTGAAGAACCCTTTTCTATGTTTGTGTACAAACCTTCTTTCCACCAGACGCAGAGGATGTCCCCTCGTCACAGTCACAGTCCTGGGGATAAATAGATGATGGGAGAGATCTTTGTACTGACCCCTGATATATTTATACATAGTTATTAGATCTCCCCTCAGTCGTCTTTTTTCTAGAGTGAATAACCCTAATTTTGATACCCTTTCAGGGTACTGTAGTTGCCCCATTCCAGTTATTACTTTAGTTGCCCTCCTCTGAACCCTCTCTAGCTCTGCTATGTCTGCCTTGTTCACGGGAGCCCAGAACTGTACACAGTACTCCATGTGTGGTCTGACTAGTGATTTATAAAGTGGTAAGACTATATTTTCATCACGGGCATCTATGCCCTTTGATGCAACCCATTATCTTATTGGCCTTAGCAGCAGCTGCCTGACACTGGTTTTTACAGCTTAGTTTGTTATTTATTAAAATTCCTAGATCCTTTTTCATGTCAGTGTTACTGAGTGTTTTACCATTTAGTATGTACGGGTGACTTGCATTATTCCTTCCCATGTGCATAACTTTACATTTGTCAGTGTTAAACCTCATCTGCCATTTTTCTGCCCAAGCCCCCAATCTATCCAGATCCCTCTGTAGCAGAAAACTGTCCTCTTTAGTGTTAATTACTTTACACAGTTTAGTGTCATCTGCAAAAATTGATATATTACTGTGCAAGCCTTCTACAAGATCATTAATAAATATATTGAAGAGAATAGGGCCCAATACTGAACCCTGAGGTACCCCACTAGTGACCGTGACCCAATCTGAGTGTGTACCGTTAATAACCAACTGATGATCAAATTAGAGTGTTACAAAGGGGTTTAAGCTTTTGTCCAACAGCTAATATGGACCTTTTTACAGTGACGAAGGATATCCATCTATTCACAAGAAAGCTCCTTTTAAAAAAACTACATTCAAATAAAAGAAATGATGATTGGTGTGAAACGGAAGAAGAGAAGGAAGTTTTAAAAATATTGGAAGATTTAATTAAGGAGAATGAAAGTCAAGAGCCTGAGAAAATAGGTAATATTCCAAAGCAAACTTAACCGAATTTTAGATGTCGCAGCTGACAAAAACATAATCTCTAAATCGGTCAAAAAATGTTTATCAAAGCAATAGCCAAAGGTTGCCACGTTTTATATTATTCCTAAAGTGCACAAGAACAGCCTAGATCCATCAGGTCGCCCTATTGTGGCAGGTAATGAAAGCCTGAGTGAAAATATCAGCAGGTATGTAGACTATTTTCTACAGTCAGAAGTAACGAGCCTACCTTCTTCTGTCCAGGATTCCACGGCTGTGTTGAATCGTCTGTAGGGAATACAGATGTCTGATGATATGCTTCTTGTAACCGCTGATGTTAAATCATTGTATACATGTATTAAACATGAAGATGGATTAAAAGCGACGGCTGAGTTTCTTAAAAGTAATAATCAAGAGCCTATTTTCAATGAATTTCTGTTGCAACTCCTGGAGTTTATATTGTATCATAATTTGTTTGTGTTTAAGGATCGATATTATTTGCAAACACAAGAAGTGGCGATGGGGGCCACATGTGCCCCCTTGTATGCCAACCTCTTTTTGGGGGCTTGGGAGAGAAAGATTTTTCAAGAGGAACCTATCAAATACAGTGATAAGGTTCACAATTGGATGAGATATGTCGATGACATCCTCCAAGAATTCAAACAAATATTAAATAACAACTTTGTTAATATCAAACTTACTTTTCGTGCAGGACAAGATCTGAATTTCCTGGACCTGAGGATTGAGGTGGATCAAGAGGGAAGGTTGCAGACGAATATCTTCAGAAAAGAAACAGCTGTTAATTCCGTATTACATGCAAGCTAGGCTCATCCAAAAGCTACAATAAATGGAATCCCAAAAGGTCAGTTTTTAAGATTAAGGAGAATATGCTCAAAGAATAATGATTTTGGAGTACAAGCTAAAAAGATGACTGAAAGATTTAAAGATAGGGGATATAGCAACAGACAGATTAAGAGAGGAACACAGGCGGCCCTATATAGTCAGAGAGCAAGATTACTTTGTCCAAACCAAAGAAGGAAGGAGACAAGGAGGTTCGAATTATTACGACATATAATAAACAATGGGAGGAAATGTATTCAATTATAAACAAACATTGGAATATTTTGAAAACAGATGTAAAATTAAAGTCATGTATTTCTGAAAAACCTCTGATGACAGCAAGACGGTCAAGGAACTTAAAAGACTTTACTGGTGCACGGCCATTACACACAAGAAAAAGAGAAAAAATCTTCGACTTGTGGCTCATATCCGTGTGGATCATGTAAAGCTTGCGCTAATGTGGATAAAGTCAAACATTTTACAAATTCAGATAAATCCCGTACATTCCAGATTAGGGATTACATCTCATGTACATCTACAGGGGTCATCTATTATGCAACCTGTGACAAGATTTATGTCGGACTAACCACCAGGGAATTTCGTAGAAGAATACGAGAACATGTGCGCGATATTGAGAAAGCTAAGGATGAGAAAGACATCATGCTTTTAAAAACCATCCCTAAACATTTTAAATTGTACCATCAGTGTGATGCAAAGCTGTTTCGTTTCTGTGGAATTGACAAGATCCATCTGGGCAATAGAGGTGGCAACTATGGAAAAAGGTTAGCACAAATTGAGAGTCGTTGGATTTTCAGATTAGATACTGTGGCTCCTATAGGGCTAAATGAGAATTTTAGTTTTGGCTCCTTTTTATAAGCAGTGGCATTGTTATTTTAGGGGTTTAAATGAGGGATTTTCTGGTTTTCTGTTTTTAGATCACTGTCTTGTGTACTAATTGGTTGTTTTGGTGTTTTTTAGAATAAAATAAAAAACCTTCTCCTGCGTTTGAAAATAGCTTTCAACCACCTGGGATTTCAAAATCTACTGATTTGCTGTGGATAATCAGACTTATTTGATATAAAGCCTCTTTCTGGTTCTCCCTAATATAAATAATCCCTCTTTATTGCTAATTATATGCATTGTAAAAGGTTAACATGTATTACGAATGATAATTATTTTCACTAATTATATATTTTTTCACCTACTCGTATTTTTTCACTGACTTATTATTTTTTTGATTATTTATTTCTGATGATACACCTATTTGCTCATGATTTGTATATGGATTGCACTTATTATAATTATTAATTTTGTCATATTTTTTATTGGCACATGAATTGCTTAATTTGCATATTTATATGATATGACATATGCACAGCACTGCGGCACTTTAAAATAAGTGGTAACATGACACTTTATGTACTTTATACTGATTGGCACTATTTAGTAATTGCATGTTGGCATTATTGAGAGAACCCACTCTTTAACAGCATTTTTTCGATTGTCTGTATTACAGGGCTGCCGCTTGTACGCATGACCTCCCTACGCCCTCCACAGCCCTCCGCCCTTTCTCATTTTAGCTCGGCATCCGCAACTGGCTATCAATATGTGATTGCCCTTCCGGATGTCGGCTTCGGGGTAAGGGCGGAAGTGCATTTGACGTGGTGGAGCGAGATTGGTCATGCGCCGTCATGTGGTCGCCCTGTATCCCGTGAGGGCCGAATACAAATTTTATTGGCGCAGGATGCCTTTTTAAACTTCCCCATTTCCCTATCTTCACACACTCCTCCTGAGAAAGCTGAATACTCGAAATGCACGTCGAGGAGCACCCGTACTCTCCCCTGCCACACTATTTTGTTAGGTAAGGTGAATAGCCTCTAACCTTTGGATGTTTGGTTATTTAATGTTATGGCCTTGTAGTTAGATATTGCCGTTAGCCACGCATTGTTTTGCAGGCATTAATAGAAGGCTGCCGCAGTGTTATTCGTGTATGATATATCAGATTTGTCTGAACATGAATTAACTAACCACTGTGACGTGCTTTTGTGGATTACTGCGGTGTATATATTTAGCATGGGCTACAGCTTATCTGTTTGAGACCTTCGCAGTCTTCATTAATGTGTATGGCTTATAATATTGTAGGAGGGTATTGTGTACCTGTTCTTGTCCCATAGCTTTTATTTATTTTATATATGTGTTTTATGGTAAATAATGAATAAAATTTGGTTTTAATGAGAATCTTTGATTAGTGAGGTTTTGTCTGTTGTTATTAATATTTTACTAGTTTTGTCTTTTAAGGAAACTTAGAGATTTACAGAAGAACCTGGAGATGTGCGGTTTTAACTTTATTTTTCCCTGCAAGCAATAACTAGATATTAGAGGACCTTTCTGTATTGTTTTTGTTTTTAATTTTTTTAAGGAAAAGCCTCTGAATGTAATAATGTAATGTGCAGTCAGGTATGCTAAATTTAAAATTTACTTTATGTTGTTTTGTTTTTTCCCCAGAAGCCTGCACTGTAGTTGAAGAAAGTAGCTGCTATTGTGAGACAAATATGATGGAGAGGATATGGGGACAATCACACCCCTTTAGGAATCTGGCTGGTTGTAATTAGGGCGTAGTCTCATTTACGCATTCTGATTGTACACCAGTTTGCATATCTTTTACGTTTTAGTACGTTGTTCTCACTGGCAGCAAGTTTAAGGATTTTTTTTTTAACAGATTGCATGCTCCTTTAATACCAGCAAAGTAATAAAAAAAATGGTATAGGAAGCAGCATTCAATCTGGGATTTTTATTTTTATTTTTATTTGTTGTTGTCTATGTGTGTTTTGAAAGGTCTGTGTTTCCTTTTATTTCTCTTTTCCAAGTGACAGTTCTCCACTTCAGGACTCTTCTCTCGTTAACAACATCACCACCAGAGGTTAACCCCGTATTTCTTTTTACTTTATCAGCAGGAGATTGACTAGAGGAGCCACATTGAGCTGGAGAAAAGCAGGTCTCATTTATTGGGTAGCCTTAGCTGGCCAAACACAGGTGTAGCTCAGCTGTGTGTATAGCCCTTTAGGAGGCATAATGGGAATCCAGCAAAAGGAGCTTAGGCCGAAAGGCCCTGTGAGAGTGGAAATGGCATTGGGAGTAGCACTCGGCCGCTCTCATTGCAAGAGATTTATAGCTGTCCGACATAGGCTGTGTAAAAGTAAGAAGGAGCTTGGCGGTACCCTCCGTGTATGGTCAAAAGAGTGTCCCTGGACGCAGGCAACACTGGTAACGGCTTGGTTAACCAAGGATGGGTTGTGGCAGATCCATGTTCAAGGGGGGGGGGGGGGATAGTCCCCTCGAAGGGTCAAATGGCTGCTCAGTACACGAGATCTAGTTATGGGGTGAAGGCTATAAAGCCCCTTAAAGAATGGAGTAGGTGGTCCAAGGGTACCCCTTGGGGTATCCCTCTGGAAAGATGTAGCTCAGCTGTGGCTTCAAAAGACAATAATGGTAAACCAGCAGGGGATACAGAGGGCAGTTTCAGTCCGGAGGAACCGCATTATGTACCTGGCCTGGATGGAGGTAGCCGCAATTGGTGATACAGTTCCTGAAGCGGAAGAGGCTCTTTTTAAGCTAACTCTGCTAAGGCAGGCTGGATCCACCTAAGCTGCTGTAGTTTTTTCAGATGTCTCTGCTGTCACCACTGCAATTAACACTCTCTCTCCCTCATCTATCTCTCATCCATCTCTCATCTCTCCCTCATCTCTCTGTCTAACCTTGAGATGATGCACCATGTTGAATCCAGCTTCTCTTCGTTATGGTTTTGAGGACGATGAGAAGGTGGGGAAGTGGTGTAGAAAACAACAATTTTCAAACTCTTTACTAACCATTCTAACATATTAACTGTCAATTTTCTAACCTAGTAGGGAATCACGTCTAGAACCATCACGACTGCCTTTTCTTTGACAGTACTTGGGTCAGATTTTTGCAAGAAGAAATCATGGCTGATCCATGGCCTGAATGTTCTGCTGTAGCCCTTTATTTTATCAGGGATGCCCCCAGGCAGCCCCATGGGTTATCACCCAATGTCCACCACCGGGTTCGGGAGCCTCTCCCAAACCCATACTCAATAACCAGTGTTCTTTAACCAGGTGATTTGGTTGTGCTAAAGAAACATCCGAAGACAGGACTAGAGTCGGGATATCTTGGGCCATTCCAGTCACTGCAAGAAGCTGCTCAACTACGTCAAAGAATGAGGAGTATCACTTCTGTTTATTTGTTTAGTTTTTAGGAAGGGAAAGGCACCTCAACTAGCAAGGTCCACAAAGACATTTGTTGATGGCACATCCTAGATGGTAATATCAGATATAGGTTTAATAGTAGCTCTGGCTCCTCGCTTGTTAATACTGTATGGGTGTCTGGGCAGCTAGGCGATCTGCAGATGTATTAAAGAGGATAGGTTTGTGGGATCCTCCAGTTGTGCAGTTATTACTGGAGGCCCGTGACTGTCAGATGTGGTCTTGTTTGGAGTTGACAGGTCTGTACTATTTCCTATGCGGGTTCGCCGTTTATAAGGTAATCCACACTAATGCCAGATGCTCATGTGTCCTGGTAAAGCTTGTCCCTGCATCTTACGTTGCAGCCGATTGGGAGGTCTTGGGGGCTCACTGGTTTTCCATTGAATCCGGGCTAAAGGAAATAGGACATGTACTCATGTTTTTTTTTTTTTTTTTTTGTTTCCATTCCTTCTATATGCCTGATGTCTGACCGACCAAGTTACTGAATGCCGAACAGACAAGACGCCCTAAAGACCAAACCATGGACCAGATGCAGAGGATTCCAAACCAGCCGGCGACCAACGCCACCTCCTGAGTCACCTCCCAAAGCAAAGAATCATTGAGGGACAACTGAGCAGCATATGACAAAGAGGAGGGACTGTTGTGGAAATTTTATTAGGGTGTGTTTTTAATATGTCATGTATTGTCATCATGTCTCTCAGTGTTAGGGTAAACCATTGGAGTGGATATCTTACTGGCAAACAGTCTATGTGCTATGCACTGGGCTGTAGGCCAGGGGAGACTGATGCGCTGCAGAGCAGTGTTTTCTTGGGAAATGTATGGGCACCAGCTAGGGCTCCCGCCCAAAGAGCGGATTTATTGGCTTGGCGTGGATGCATTTATTAAGAGAACAATAAACGAAAAGGGACGTGCGTTTGTTGTTTCCAGTGTGCCTGATCAACCTCTGGAGGTAATGGCGCATTTCCTGTACATAAGCACACATGTGGTAATTGGGAGATATGTGGTGGTTACTTCCTGTGTGTCATCACTTCCTGTATGATTGTACTGTACATGAAGGAAGTGGTCAGGTGTTGGGCCTGCCCCCTTCCTATTGTGACCCCTTTTGTCTATTTAAATAAAGAAAATAGTCTGGGCGAGGATTCAGTGCTCATCAGATCAACCATGAAACATCTTACCTGACTCTGGAGGAGTGTGGCCTTTCCTTACACAAAAGAGCTTGATACACATGCTTTTAAGCACGGGAGAAATTCTTTATGGCTGGCGTACTTTGGTGCACTTTTAGCACACCTTGGATAATTTCTACAACAAACGTCTATTGAAAAAGTACACTGTATGTCACAGATACATTTTTTCAGCGCACACAGTACACTGGAGATGTGGCTCTGGTAATGTCACTGTCAGAAGCAGACACCATGTATGGAAAAAATACACTGGACGTCACAGATATATGTGGGATGCGCACACTTTACACAGGAGATGTGGCGCAGATAATTTAACTGTCTGCGGCAGCCTATTTAGGGCAGGATGCGCTAAAAATATATTGCTGCTGCCACACACAATAGTCCTTAAAAGGACTTTTGGGTCTCTGAAAAGTTTTAGCAATTTAGCGCAGGTTGCGCTACAAATATATATTGCTGCTGTCACACACAATAGCCCTTAAAAGGAGTTTTGGGTCTCTGAAAAGTTTTCAAAACAAAATAGTCCAATATCACTCTCTATACTGTCTGTCCCTTCCTATGCACAGCTCTCCTTGACTAAGACTGAGCCGAACACGCGCCATCGGGTGCTATATAGCACCTGATGACGCGTTCCGGCCAACCAATCACTATCATACCCGTAACCAACATGGTTACGGCATTAGAGTGAGGGCAGTACTTACCTGCACGTCTATTGGCTGCATAGCAACCAAGAATCATGCACGGAGGAGACTCGAGCATTGCTCTCGCGCAAACGCGGTATTCGGCCTAATACCGCCATGTGCCGAGCATGGCGATGCTCGAGCCGAACTGGTGTTTTTTCAGCCTTTCAGAGGTGGACTTGCTAGTGATCTTTGGATCATTGTCCTGCTGCAGAACCCTAGTATGCTTGAGCTTCAGATCACAAACTGATGGCTGGACATTCTCCTTCGGGACTTTCTGATAGAGAGCAGAATTCATGGTTCCATCAATTACAGCAAGTTGTCCAGGTCCTGAAGCACCAAAGCTGCCCCAGACAATCACACTTCCACCACCATGTTTGACTGTAGGTACCATGTTCTTTTTCTGTAAAGCTGTGTTAGTTTTGCTCCAGATGTAACGGGACGGAAATCTTCCAAAAAGTTCCTCTTTTGTCTCTTCAGTCCACAGCATATTTTCCCAAAAGGCTTGGGGATTATCAAGATGTTTTTTGGCAAATGTTAGGGGGGCCTTTGTGCTCTTTTTGGTCAGCAGTGGTTTTCGCCTTGGAACTCTCTCATGGATACCATTTTTTCCCAGTCTATTTCTTATTGTTGAATCATGAACACTTAACTGAGGCCTGCAGTGCTTTAGATGTTGTTCTGGGTTCATTTGTGACCTCTTGGATGAGTTTTCAATGTGCTCTTGGGGTAATTTTGGTAGGCTAGCTTCTTTTGGGAAGGTTCACCACTGTTCTATGTTTTCTCCATTTCGGATAATAGCTCTCACTGTCGATCGTTGGTGTCCTAAAGCCTTAGATATGGCTTTTTAACCTTTTCCAGACTGATAGATGTCAATGACTTTCTTCCTCATCTGTTCTTGAATTTCTTCAGATCAGGGCATGATGTGTTGATTTTTTTAAATATTTTAGCCTATTCCCTGTTGTCAGACATGTTCTTTTTAAGTGGTTTCTTGATTCTACAGGTTTGGCAGTAATCAAGTCCGGGTGCGGCTAGTGAAATTGAACTCAGATTTCCAAAAACTGTGGGTAATCACAGTAAATTCATGGGAGGGGGGGAACAATTATTTTTTTCACATAGGGCCAGGTTGTTTGGGATGGCTTGTCTCTCTTAATAAATGAAATCATCATTTAAAAACTTATTTTTGTATTTACTCAGTTTATCTTTGTCTGATATACAAATACTTTTTCACAGCACTGTATAATGTGTTTGCTGTAGAGCTGTGTGTATAATGTGTGTACT
Source organism: Bufotes viridis (assembly GCA_033119425.1). Lineage (NCBI taxonomy): Eukaryota > Metazoa > Chordata > Amphibia > Anura > Bufonidae > Bufotes > Bufotes viridis. Next base: position 184,160,748 of record CM065593.1, on the reverse strand, counting down.
GCATTGTTTTTTGTATGTATAATATGCGTACTGCAGAGCTGTGTGTGTATTTGTATAATGTCATGCTCATGGAGAGTAAAAAAAAAAAAGATCCAGCAGAAAGCATGGTGGGACACAATAGAGCAATGACAGGAGACCCATTTACTTGGATAGGTACATTTAATGAGGTGACTACATGTGCCATTGCTGTTTGTTACAATGGTCAGTAAATGACACACAAAAGTTAAAGGAGTTGTTCGCTATCTTAACATTGATGACCTATCTTTAGGATAGGTCATCAATTTGAGATCGGCGGTGGGCTGGCACCCGCACCCCGCCAATCTGCTGTTTACCCACCCTCTGTTGCAACTGAAGCGGTGAGCAGGTATAATTACACCTAAACCGTCCTATTAACTTCTATGGGAGTGCTCCTTCCAATGCAATTGAATAGGAAGGAGCCATCCCATTGAAGTGAATGGGACAGCTTAGGTGTAATTGCATCTGCTCACCCCTGTGATGTCTACGGCGAGAAGAGAAACAGTGAAGGGAAGGCAGTGCTGGCACGAGCGTGGCCTTCTCTTCAGACAGCCAATTGGTGAGGGTGACGGATGTCGACCCACCCTGCCCATCTGATGTTGATTACCTATTCTGAGGATAGGTCATCAATATTAAAAAAGTGGACAACCCCTTTTAACAGGAGCTGACCAAAACTATTAATCCTCTCTATGCTAGACCCCAATGTAAGGGACCTTGACCCCCCACTTTATTAAAGCACCGGCGAAGGTTTAACCCCTAAAGCCTGGGCCTATTTTTGTGTTTGCCTTTTTGATTTTTTTCTCCCAACATTCCAATAGCCATAACTTTTGGTGTTCATCGCACAGGAAACATTTAAAAATATTTTCATAGTTCATAAATTGGGAAAGGGACGGTGATTTGAACTTTTAATGTTTTAATTTATTTTTTACACTATAACTTTTAGCCCTCTTTCAACTGCTTAGCAGGCAGAATACCATGGCAGGCGATTTTATTGTGGGGGCTCCGTTCTAAAGGCAGAGGGAGCCGCATCCCTCTGCCTAACCTGACAGATGCTGTGATCACTATTGAACATGGCATCTGAGGGGTTAAATGAACTGTTTGAAATTCATTGCGGCCAAGTGCTGGCTCTATAATACAACCGGCACCTGCCACGTATGGAGCAGGCTCGGCGCAGCAACCCACTCCATACACTCCCTTGCGCATAAGGCCATTCATGTATGGCATTATGTGTTAAGGGGTTAATAAGAAAAAAATATATATTTTTAAGAATATGTTTAACATAAAAACTTGATTTAAACAATAGTTCACTTTCTGATGACAAATTCCCTTTTACCGCGTCAAGACCCAGCCTAATTTTACAAATCTGACATGTTACTTATCCCAATGATTGTTTTTCTTGACACATCATATTTTATGTTAGTGGTAAGCATGGGTCAATATGTTTACCTTTTTTTTTTATATAAAAGTAGTCCCGAAACGCGTTTAACGCGTTTAAGCGTTAAAGGCAAAGAAACTAAACATTGAGAAGTGCTCCCGAGACTGAAACATTGTATTGCAAACCATCAGCAGGATCCCGATCACGTGACCCCCTGACACTCACAGCGTCACACAAGCAAGCGCGCGAACTGCGCTGGAGAGCCACGAGTGACGCCGGGATTTCCACAACAGGACCTCAAGGAACACCTACCAAAGGCCAGCACAGACTAAAGCTCTGGTCGGTGGGTAAGTGACCTCTGAGCCGGAAACAGAGCGGGACGCTGCGCCTAGGCTCATAGCACCACTCCTTACTCTCCTAGAGCACCGTGCAGCTTTACTATAAATATCAACTACTATACAAGAAAGATACTGTATATATGAATTTAGACCTTAAATAACGGAGGGCCTCTTTAATAGACTGCTCTGCATAAATTAAGATATTTCTAGGCTCTAAGCGGCAATACCCTTTTACAAAAGGAACTCTGTTTGCTATCTACTTGTTTTTATGGATACAACTTTTTTACCATAACGGCATTTTTTAACACATGGAAACTTACCAACAGTTTTTTTACAACTATGGACTATGTATAAATCACAGATTTAGGGTGCTTTCACACTTGCGTTCTGAGGATCCACCAGGCACTTCCGGCCCGCCGGATCCGTCAGAACCAAGTCGCCTGAAAGCATTTGAAGACTGATCAGGATCCTGATCAGTCTTCGAAATGCTTTCAGGTTACCATGGCAGCCAGGACGCTACTGAAGTTATGGCTGCCATGGTACTCCGCAGCAGTGTACTTACCTGTGCTGCGGCCGCCGTGCGCTCCTTCATGACGTCACAGGTCCCCGCGGCGCATAGATCAATGAGCCTTCCGGACCTGTGACATCATGAAGGAACGCCCGGAGGCCGCAGCGCAGGTAAGTACACTGCTGAGGAGTACTTACCATGGCAGCCAGGACTTCAGTAGCGTCCTGGCTGTCATGGTAACTGATCGGAGCCCCAGCTTAAACTGGGACCCCAATTGGAACTGCTGCTGTGCATGCACAGAGCTAAATGTCGGATATGGCGATGTGCTGAAACGACGTTTAGCTTAATTCCGGATCCGGATTAATGCACTTCAATGGGCATTAATTCCGGATCTGGCGTTACGGTAAGTCTTTCGGATTTTTGGACGGAGACAAATCCGCAGCATGCTGCGGTTTTGTCATTGTCCAAAAAACGTTACAATACTGAACGGAAGACATCCTGATGCATCCTGAACGGATTTCTCTCCATTCAGAGTGCATTAGGATAATCCTGATCAGTTTCTTTCCGGCGTAGAGACCCGACGACGGATCTCTATGCCAGAAAGTAAAAACGCTGATGTGAAAGCACCCTTATTTATATTATATATGACAATATTTTCTGGATACATCCAGCTCACACGCTACTTTATTGATATTTTTACAGTTTCATTTTAACCCCTTAAGGACCGGGGGTTTGGGGATTTTTGCGTTTTTGTTTTGCGCTCCCTGCCTTCCAAAAGCCATAACATTTTTATATTTCCGCTCACATAGCCATATGACGGCTTGTTTTTTGCGGGACAAGTTGTACTTTTTAAAGCTACCATTTATTTTTGCATGTGATGTAGTGGGAAACGGGAAAAAAATTCCAAATGGGGTGAAATTGCAAAAAAAAAGCAATTTCACCACAGTTTTACGGGTTTTTAAATTACAACGTTCGATTTGCGATAAAACTGACTGGTTAATTTTATTCTTCAGGTCAGTACGAATCTGGCAATACCTAATATGTATATTTTTTCTTGCGTTTTGATAGTGAAAAAAAATTAAAAGTGGGAATTTTTTTGTTTTATTTTTTTGTCGCCATGTTTTTACCCCTATAACTTTTTTGTAATTATGCGGACGGAGCAGTGTAGGGGCTCATTTTTTGCGGGGCAATCTGAACTTTTAATTGATACCATTATGGGGTGCGTATGATGTTTTGATCACTTTTTATTAATTTTTTTTTAGGATGCGTCCAAAAATGGCGAATTAGCCATTTAGACGCTTTTTTTTTCATTTTTATGTTTACCGTATGGTGAATATTTTTTAATATTATTATAGTGTGGGCGTTTTCGCACATTGCGACACCCATTATGTGTAATTTTTTTATTTTTTTATTTTTTTATTTATTTTCATTTTGGGGAAAGGGGGGTGATTTGAATTTTTATATTTTTTTTATTTTATTTTTTTTTTTAAACTTTTTTATTTATTTTTTACCACTTTCTTATAGTTCCCACAGGGAACTATAAGATGCAATCATCAGATTGCTATTCTCATATATTCCAATGCAATAGCATTGGAATATATGAGAAAATCGCAGTCATAGGCTCCATAGGAATACTATGTAGTAACCTAGGTTTCATTCACAGAAACCTAGGCTACTACATGCATGCTCCGGCTCCCCCTTGTGGCCATCAGGGAGCCGGAGCACAAACCAAAGTGAAACTTTCGGTTTTGCTGATCAGATGCCGTGGTCAGGATTGACCACGGCATCTGAGGGGTTAAATGTCCGCGATCGGCATCGCTGCCGGTCACGGACATGAGCTGCGGGTGTCAGCTTGATGAATCAAGCGTTTACCCGCAGCTCATGCGCCCGCCATCTTTAAAGTGCGGACGAAGGGCGTACATGTACGCCCTTCGTCCTTAAGGGGTTAAAGCCTTTTCAAACATTGTTACCCTACTAAGAACCAATCACCTACTTAATCTGGTACTATAACCAGCACCTACCACCTGACAAGCACTCCAATCACATATTTCACTTAGTACCAGTCCACCTATATCAGAACATATACTCACCTCCCAATACCCATACACACAAACCTACCGTACATAATACGCAATATTTCTGCATACACAAACCTACCCCACATAGTATGTATATTTTATGATTATTTTATTTCTAATAAAAAAAATACTTTTATCCCAATTAAGTCTACATGTACACGACAGTGAAAAAAGCGTCCGATAAAAACTGACATTTTTTCACTGATGCCTATCTGAGAGACGGACGTTAAAAATGAACCCATTCAATTGTATGGGGTCAGTCTGTGGGGCACAGTCCAGTGTAGGCTGGGGCACAGTCCAGGGTATCAGACTTACCAAACCTGGCAGGGAGTCTGAAGCAGGAAGGTCCTGACTCTGGCTTGCAGACAGGCAGCAGCGGTTCGCAGAGGTGGTAAGCAATTCAAAGCTGCAGCTTGGCAGGCTGCGCCTCAGGCATATTAAATCCGGAAAACTGCAAAAATAGAGTGTTTGTCACATGAACTCTTCTCGGGATAACACTGAAGATGGTCAATGGACCTACAAGCAGGGAGCCTACAGGGGGAGATTGAAAATAATGTCCCCCACAGTGACCCCCATTTTCATGTCCCCCACAGACAAGTGGCCCCCTTTAAAAATATATATATATACCTCAGGTCAGACCACCAATCAGACCCCCAATGTTAATCACACGTCAGCCATCATGCCCTCATGTCAGCCGCCCATGTCAGCCATCAGACCCCATCCATCATGCCCCCCATGTCAGCTGTCAGCCCCATCCATCATGGCCCCCATGTCAGCCGTCAGCCCCCCATCCATCATACCCCCCATGTCAGCTGTCAGTCCCCATCCATCATGCCCCCATGTCAGCTGTCAGCCCCCATCCATCATGGCCCCCATGTCAGCCCTCCATCCATCAGGGTCCCCATGTCAGCTGTCAGCCCCCATCCATCATGGCCCCCATGTCAGCCGTCAGCCCCCCATCCATCATACCCCCCCATGTCAGCCCCCATCCATCATGGTCCCCATGTCAGCCGTCAGACCCCCCATCCATCATACCCCCCATGTCAGCCATCAGCCCCCATCCATCATGGCCCCAATGTCAGCCGTCAGCCCCCATCCATCATGGTCCCCATGTCAGCCCCCCATCCATCATACCCCCCATGTCAGCCGTCAGCCCCCATCCATCATGGCCCCAATGTCAGCCGTCAGCCCCCATCCATCATGGCCCCAATGTCAGCCCCCCATCCATCATGCTCCCTAATGGGGGACAATGTTGGAGTCTGTACCATCGGGGGGGGGTGACATGATGAGGGACAATGTTGGAGTCTGTGCCAAGGGGGGGACGGGGGGATATGATGTCAATCCCCCCCCCCCCCAATGGCACAGACATCATCATTGTCTCCCAGCATGTCTATCCCCCTCCTCCCATGGGTGGCACATTTCTTTTCTTCCCCTCCAGGGGAATCATGAGGTGCACTCAGAAGCGCCTCTGGGCTGAGATCAGTCCGGTACCTACCAATGATATCACTGGAGACGGGTCCTCCTCACTCAGCGTCAGCTTGTTCTGCCTTGAAGTTTTCCAGTGTCAGCTTTTACAGGCCACAGCAGCCCCCAAGCTCCGCCTCGCCTCCCTCCAGTCTGTCCAGACAGCTGCTGCTGTCCGCCACGACGCTACTGCCTGTCACGCCTCCCTGGGCCTGAGCCACACGCACCACTCAGGGAGGACCGCACGGCACACACGCAGCCTGGCCGGGGGCGGGGCTGGCGCCCAGCAGCGCTCCGGCCGCTGAAGAGAGCATGTCTGGCATGGAGGTGATTAATTAATTAACACATTGCGGGCACGGCCAGTAAGTCACTTAGAGTCTGTCTCACTGTCTGAACGGCGCAGGAGGAGGAGGAGAGCAGAGGTGCGGGCCGGCGCCCCCAGCAAGAGGGCGCTCTACACGGTGGTGTATCTTGCTTATGGGTGGCGCCGGCCCTGGGCGTTCCCTATGTAGCAAAACTGACCTTTGCTTTTTGTTCTCTAGGTCAGTACCATTGCAAAGATAGAAAATAGTTTTCTCGTGTTTTAATACTGAAAAAAAATGAAACATAAAAAAAAATGTTTTTTACATTTCCGTATATCTCCTGAGCTGTGTGGGGGATACCTTTTTGCCGGATGATCTTCAGTTTTTACTCATAACATTTTGTAGTGTGTTTGACATTTTCATCACATTTTATTGGGTGAGTGAAGCGATAAAAAAATGGCAAATCATCCATTTAGATCTTTTTCCGTTACGCCATTCGCCGTTATTGTTTATTTATTTTTAAATTCTTTTTTTAAGAAAATTAGAAAAAGCAAATACAATAGTCTGACCTATCAATAAAGATGGGTAACAAATATGAATGTTGAGAGGCCACTTGAATAACATATACAGTACATAATATCTTGACTATTCTACATATATCAGTATCGAATAGGCAAATGAAAACAAGATGGTATTTCTTATCTAACAGAGCATGAGAAATCTTCACATAGCCACATACATGCCGAAAGGCAAATTAACTATGGGCAAGGGGGAAACAGACAGAAACTGGACACTAGAGATGGGGCATACTAGAACAGTAGGGAAGGTGGGGGAGACAGGTGTAAAAAAATTAAATCGGTCGAAGAAAGGGAAAAGAAAAAAAAAAGGGGAGCGGGGTCTCCATTAGGCCAGTAAGGCCCGATATTCCAGGGTGTCCTGGAACACAAACCACGGGATCCAAAGAAGTAATGAAGGCCTCATGGGTGTTTTTCAAGAGAGCTGTAATTTCCCTTATTCTCCGGATGTTTTCCACCCTGTGAACCAAAAGATCTACAGAAGGTGAGTAGAGGGACTTCCACCTTGCTTGTATGCGGGCCCGAGCAGCACTAACCAAATGATGCAAGATTGACTTACTGAGCAGACGAGTAGGCAAATCTGAGAGGAATTGGCGTGGTGCTCGGGCTTAGACATGTCCTCCACAGCAGGACATGTTGACTAATCTCTCAATTTTAACATCAGTTTGAGGGCTTAGTAAGACCGCAGTGTGTACCTGTCTTGTCATTTGTTATTGCTAAATCCGAGAGGAATAGCAAAAAGATCCCAGGGGTATTTGGTATGGAAAATGGAAAGATTGAAGCAATGTTTTTATTGTTTATGTATTTTTTTAATCTAGGGAAAGGGGAGGTGATTTCAAATTTTTATTTTTTTTAAATGAAACTTTTTTTTTAACTTCTTTTTAGCCCCTCTAGGGGGTTACAGTATTAACTAGTTAGATTACTCCATAGAACTACAGTATACTGTACGCTCAATTTGCGGTCATCCTATGTTGGCCTACCACCTGCAGACCTTCACAGGAACTGTAGCTCTAATATGCTGGGTCTTTTTAGAGAGACTCAGTGCATTGGAACAAACACGCGGGGAGCCTGTCCTAACCTGGAAGCGTGCACTTCTGTGTTTTTTGCCATTTAAATGCCGTGGTCACGCTTGACTGTATAAAGGGTTAAATGCTTGCGATCGGCATTATTGCTGTTGGAAACAGCAGAGATCTGCTGGCTTTGGCGCTCGCCAGCAGGCGACATAAACAAGACCCTCCCAGCGCCATACATGTATGGTGCTTGGAGTCTAACCTTTAAAGAGCTTCCATCAACTCTATTAAACCATGCATATTGCCTGGTAGGATTGATCATGCTGAATAAAATGACACCTTTCTTTTTACTGTAGGGCAAACTGCTACAGGGATCTCTTTGTTTTGTACATGTATGCAAATTACCAATTTCAAGCACCTTGGGACTGGATGTAGCACTTGGAGCACCACTAACTTTATGCTTCTGTGCTCTTCACACTCCCCCTCCCCTTTGATTGATAGAGCTAGACCTATTGTCTAGTCTTTTGTTGTCGCACCTGCGCTGTGGCTCACTAAGGCTAGTTGCAGACTAGCATCAGATATCCAGCAGGCTGTTTCGGCAGCAAACAGTTTGATCGTCCTCTGCGCACTCCGGCATTGCCGGAGATTTGTACGTTTCCGTCCAGCCCCATTTTTTATAATGCTGAATCTCTGACTCTAGTCTGCAGCTAGCCTAATTTATATACCTATATACACACACTGTAGATATATATATTTAGATTGATATTGTTTATACAGGGTGGCCCATGAAAAAGTAGCCCGTCTCCAACAATAGTATGACAAGATGAACGAGCAGGTGGATTTTTTTTCAATTACTCACAAGTCACAAAAAATGCTAAAATGTTTTCCGTTCATGCCTATGCAGCTTTGGGCACATAGTATTTTGTTGGCTGATACTGCTTTCAGCTCTTCAACAGTGATGCTGCGGATAGTGTTTGTGATGTTTTCCTTGAGTTCATCCAGGATATGTGGATTGTTAGCATACACTTTCTGTTTCCCCTTGCTCACAATTCGCTTTTCCATAAACAATCCATGAACCCGTGCCAGTGAATTCCGTGAGGTGTGGCATGTTGCCCCATCTTATTGTAAAAAGCAGGACATTTTTTCTTCTGGTATTAGTTGGTTGTAAAACTGTTCAAAGATGTCCAGGTAAGTTGCAGTATTCACAGGTGATTGTAAAAAATGCAGCCCACTATTTGTATTCCGGACACTGCGCACTAAGCACCAAATTTTTGGTGTTTGGGAGTTGTGGGGAGTCGCTCTGGTAGACAGCGGTGCGGGTGCAGTATAGAGGCACAAGGGAGTCCAGAAGGTGCGGAAAACAGTGTTTTATTCACACTTGCATCAAATTAACAGCAGACAGTCACTTGGTGTTAAATCACACACACATCAGAAAACGAGTGGAAAAACAAAAAGTCCAAACACAGGTTCCAATTCACCTGGGAGGTTTGAGGTGCGGGTTCGCACCTGGCTGTCAGCCCAGCCGCAGGACAATCCACCATCAGGCTTCCAGGAATAACCCCACTTGGCTGAGCTCCTTCCTCCAGGTCAGAGAGCTCCACAGCACTGTGATCAGCTCCAGGACAAACACTCTCCCAGCTGCTGGTGCTGGCTGAGTTTTAAACCCAGCCCAAAACCAGGACTGGGTCGTGAGGAGCAGCCACCCACCCTACACTTTAGCTGCTCCCGGTAAGAGCCGGCCCGGATCGGCTTTGCAGCCATGCTATTTAGCAAATGTGTCAGTAGCACTACCTGCTACTGACACCAACTAACGGCTCTTACCTCACCGAGGCTATGAACCTCGGTGACACGTACCTGCCATCTAGGACGGCACCCTGCACCTTACCACATACCCCCCTTTGTTCAACCCTGAGGGGTGGACACACGACAAACAGTGTACCCGGGAGAGCGCGTCTGCATTTTTAACAACCGGCCCGCTCTGTGCTCCACCGTGAATTTAAAATTCTGTAGGGACAGAAACCACCTGGTGACCCGGGCATTCCTCTCTTTGGCTTGGCACATCCACTTGAGTGGGGAGTGGTCGGTCACCAGGCGGAAGCATCTGCCCAACAGGTAATAACGGAGGGCCTCGAGTGCCCACTTGATGGCCAGGCACTCTCTCTCGACTATGCTGTACCTGGTCTCGGCTGGGGTGAGCTTGCGGCTGAGGAAGACAACGGGATGCTCCTCCCCGTTGACTTCCTGCGATAGTACCGCACCAAGGCCAACCTCAGAGGCGTCGGTCTGGACAACGAACTCTTTCCTGAAATCGGGTGTCACCAAAACCGGGGACCCACACAGGGCCGATTTCAGGGCGGAGAAAGCCTTTTCCGCCTGCTCATTCCAGCGGACCATCCCTGTCTTACGCCCCTTTAATAACTCTGTCAATGGCGAGCGATAGTGGCAAAGTGGGGCACAAACCTCATGTAATACCCCACAATCCCCAGGAACGACTTTATCTGCCTGGTGGTGACCGGTCGGGGCCAACTCCGTATTGCCTCTACCTTATTTACCTGAGGCTTGATGACTCCCGCCCAATGACATACCCCAGGTATTTGGTCTCTTCCAACCCAATCGCACACTTCTTTGGATTGGCGGTTAGACCAGCTTTCCTCAGGGCATCCACTACCGCCTGCACTTTGGGCAAATGGCTTTCCCAGTCGGTGCTGTGGATGATTACATCATCTAAGTAGGCCGAGGCGTACCGACGATGTGGTCGCAGCACTATGTCCATTAACCTTTGGAAGGTGGCGGGGCGCCATGCAGGCCAAAGGGTAACACCTTGTAGTGATACAGGCCCTGCGGGGTAACAAAGCGGTTTTTCCTTGGCCGACTCCGTTAAGGGTACCTGCCAGTACCCTTTAGTGAGGTCCAGCACAGAAAAATAACGGGCTTGTCCTAAATTCTCAACAAGCTCGTCTACCCGGGGCATGGGATACGCGTCAAACTTGGACACTTCATTTAACTTGCGAAAGTCGTTGCAGAACCGTAGCGTCCCATCCGGCTTAGGTATTAGGACTATGGGACTGGCCCACTCACTTTTCGACTCTTCAATGACATCGAGCTTCAACATTAATTGCACTTCCTCCGCGATGGCCCGTCGCCGAGCCTCGGGTACCCGGTATGGTTTTAACCGGATCTTGGCCTGAGGCTCAGTGGCGATGTCATGTCGGATGAGAGACGTGCGGCCAGGGAGGTCGAGAACACATCCGTGTTCCGACTGATGAACTCCTGACTTCCTGAACTTGTTTGGAAGACAGGCTGTCTGCAATTTTACCGTGGTTACGGCTTCACAGGCCTCGAACTGTGGGGCTGGACCCTTTTCACCTAGAAGCCCTGGCCGGGGCTGTGGTCATCGGCCGTGTCCCTATCTTTCCACGGCTTTAGTAAATTCACGTGGTACACCTGCTCCGGCTTGCGCCGCCTGGCTGGTGTACTTTGTAATTTACTTCCCCTACCTTCTCGATCACCTCATAGGGGCCCTGCCACCTAGCTAAGAATTTGCTGTCAAGGGTGGGTACCAGAACCAAAACCCGATCTCCCGGATTGAAGCCCCGTACCCGAGCCTGACGATTGTACACCCTACTCTGGGCTTGTTGCGCTGCCTCCATATGCTCCCGGACCAGCGGCAACACCCTTTCCATCCGGTCCTGCATCTGGGTGACATACTCAATGACACTTTTGTGGGGGACAGGCTGTTGTTCCCATGCTTCCTTGGCGATATCCAACAGGCCCGAGGGTGTCTGCCATAAAGCAGTTCGAAGGCGAGAGCCCAGTAGAGGCCTGGGGTACCTCTCGCACTGCGAACATGAGATAGGGCAGAAGCAGGTCCCAGTCCTTCCCATCTCTAGACACCACCCTTTTTAACATATTTTTAAAGTTTGGTTAAACCTCTCGACAAGACCGTCTGTTTGCGGATGGTAAGCGGACGTCCATAATTGCTTTATACGCAATAATTTACACAGTTCCCTCATAACTTTGGACATAAAAGGGGTCCCTTGGTCTGTCAGAACCTCTTTTGGCAGGCCCACACGGGAAAACATTTCCATTAACTCTTTGGCAATGAGCTTAGCTGAGGTATGTCGCAGAGGCACCGCCTCCGGATACCGAGTGGCATAGTCGAGAACTACCAAAATGTGTTGGTGGCCCCTGGCAGACTTTGGTACAGGCCCAATTAGATCCATAGCGATTCGCTCAAGCGGGACCTCAATAATTGGAAGAGGTACCAGAGGACTACGGAAATGTGGCTGGGGGCTATTTATCTGACAGGTGGGACAGGACTTACAATAATTCTCTACCTCCTTGAACACACTGGGCCAATAAAACCGCTGCAGTATGCGGTCCTGGGTTTTCTGCCACCCCAAGTGTCCCCCAAGAACATGTTGGTGGGCAAGCTCCATGACAAGCTTGCGATGCGCTGTGGGCACCACCAACTGTTCAACAGGTTCACCCAGTTTGGTTCACCCGATATAACATTTCTTGGTGAACAACAAAGCGGGAAATATTAACTCAGCCCCTGGTCTCTGGGGTTTACCATCAATTTCAGCACATTCTCCCAGGCCCTGGTTAGGGTTTGGTCCCGGTGTTGGGCAGTCCCAAAATTATCTCCGGAGACGTGGAGGTCTGCCAACTCAGGTCCTGGTGGCAAGTCCTCCATGTCTCCCACCATTACACTCAGTGGGGTGCCTCCCCCTCTATCACAGAAGTGGTGGTCACCCCTACCGCAGGCCCTTCGGACTCGGGCTCCCAGGGCTCTGGCCTCCCACTGGAACCAGGCCACTCAGCTAGGGTTACCCCTGTCTCAGGGCTATTAGTCACTTTCACCTCAGGCCATAGTGACGGAAAACCAGGGAAGTCTCTCCCAATTATTAGTTCATAGGGTAGCTTTGAGGAGATCGCCACTTCACAAGTCCATGTGCCGGCCGCCGTGGACAGAGACATTACAGCAGTGGGATAGTCCTTTAAGTCTCCGTGTATGCACACCACACCAACTTTCCGGCCCGTATACTGGGTGGGCTGTACCAGGGCAGCACTTACCAGGGTTACTAGGCTCCCTGAGTCCAACAGCGCCACTGCCAGGTTATCCCCGACTTGCACCTGGCACAGATGACGATTGTCTATTGTCTCGGGGTGCCGGTCGCACACAGTCTCCGGGCATACATGGAAGCCCGGTACCCATAATTAATCTCCATGGGTTCTCCCCACTGTGGACAGTCGGCCCTTACGTGGCCAGGCTCGTGACACCGCCAGCAGACTATCGGGGCCGGTCTACAGGGGTACACGCCGAGCAGGTTTCTCGGGTACCAGTCGCCGGGACTGGATGGGAGTCCTCCGGGGTTTGACCGGCCCCCTCCCAACAACACCCCCTTTCAAGTTTTGGGTGGCCTCATAGCGCTCCACCAGGTCGACCATTTCTAGGGCATTGGTGGGTGATACCTGGCCGATCCAGTGCTGAAGGGGGTAAGGCAAGACCCTCCAGAACATGTCAGCCAGCAGACGGTCCAGCATAGCAGTCGGACTTAGAATGTCGGGTTGCAGCCATTTTTGCAACCTGTGCAGCAACTCATAGTACTGCGGCCTGGCGGGTTCAGCCGCTTTAAAGTCCCACTGGTGGACCCGCTGAGCCCGGACCAACACATTTACCCCCAGTCTGGCCAGGATCTCCCCCTTCACCGTGGGATAATCAGCAGCCTGGTCATCTGCTAAATCAAAAAAACTTGCTGGGGTCCGGATGCCAGGAGCGGAGCAACCACCTCGGCCCACTGGTCACGGGTAACTTTTCCCTCACGGCGACCTTCTCAAAGACCGCCAGGTATGTCTCAACGTCGTCTGAGGGGTCATTTTGGGACCGCCGCACGGACCGCTTTCGGGCATCATGGACGTGGTGGGACGGCTCCTGCGGCTTGTACGCCATCACATGCTGTAGCAGTAGCTGGTTGGTCTCCCGCTGCTGCACGTTAGCCTCTATGAGAGCTTTCACCGCCGCCTCCATTTTGTCAGGGAACACAGGCTGCAACTTTGCCGGCCGAATATAGGACATCCAGTCGTTCCCAGAAAAACAAACTTGGCGTTCACGCCAGCCTCACTGCGCATGCCCGCATCCGACACCAAATGTGGGGAGTCGCTCTGGTAGACAGCGGTGCGGGTGCAGTATAGAGGCACAAGGGAGTCCAGAAGGTGCGGAAAACAGTGTTTTATTCACACTTGCATGAACCTCTTTTGGCAGGCCCACACGGGAAAACATTTCCATTAACTCTTTGGCAATGAGCTTAGCTGAGGTATGTCGCAGAGGCACCGCCTCCGGATACCGAGTGGCATAGTCGAGAACTACCAAAATGTGTTGGTGGCCCCTGGCAGACTTTGGTACAGGCCCAATTAGATCCATAGCGATTCGCTCAAGCGGGACCTCAATAATTGGAAGAGGTACCAGAGGACTACGGAAATGTGGCTGGGGGCTATTTATCTGACAGGTGGGACAGGACTTACAATAATTCTCTACCTCCTTGAACACACTGGGCCAATAAAACCGCTGCAGTATGCGGTCCTGGGTTTTCTGCCACCCCAAGTGTCCCCAAGAACATGTTGGTGGGCAAGCTCCATGACAAGCTTGCGGTGCGCTGTGGGCACCACCAACTGTTCAACAGGTTCACCCAGTTTGGTTCACCCGATATAACATTTCTTGGTGAACAACAAAGCGGGAAATATTAACTCAGCCCCTGGTCTCTGGGGTTTACCATCAATTTCCAGCACATTCTCCCAGGCCCTGGTTAGGGTTTGGTCCCGGTGTTGGGCAGTCCCAAAATTATCTCCGGAGACGTGGAGGTCTGCCAACTCAGGTCCTGGTGGCAAGTCCTCCATGTCTCCCACCATTACACTCAGTGGGGTGCCTCCCCCTCTATCACAGAAGTGGTGGTCACCCCTACCGCAGGCCCTTCGGACTCGGGCTCCCAGGGCTCTGGCCTCCCACTGGAACCAGGCCACTCAGCTAGGGTTACCCCTGTCTCAGGGCTATTAGTCACTTTCACCTCAGGCCATAGTGACGGAAAACCAGGAAGTCTCTCCCAATTATTAGTTCATAGGGTAGCTTTGAGGAGATCGCCACTTCACAAGTCCATGTGCCGGCCGCCGTGGACAGAGACATTACAGCAGTGGGATAGTCCTTTAAGTCTCCGTGTATGCACACCACACCAACTTTCCGGCCCGTATACTGGGTGGGCTGTACCAGGGCAGCACTTACCAGGGTTACTAGGCTCCCTGAGTCCAACAGCGCCACTGCCAGGTTATCCCCGACTTGCACCTGGCACAGATGACGAGTGTCTATTGTCTCGGGGTGCCGGTCGCACACAGTCTCCGGGCATACATGGAAGCCCGGTACCCATAATTAATCTCCATGGGTTCTCCCCACTGTGGACAGTCGGCCCTTACGTGGCCAGGCTCGTGACACCGCCAGCAGACTATCGGGGCCGGGTCTACAGGGGTACACGCCGAGCAGGTTTCTCGGGTACCAGTCGCCGGGACTGGATGGGAGTCCTCCGAGGTTTGACCGGCCCCCTCCCAACAACACCCCCTTTCAAGTTTTGGGTGGCCTCATAGCGCTCCACCAGGTCGACCATTTCTAGGGCATTGGTGGGTGATACCTGGCCGATCCAGTGCTGAAGGGGGTAAGGCAAACCCTCCAGAACATGTCAGCCAGCAGACGGTCCAGCATAGCAGTCGGACTTAGAATGTCAGGTTGCAGCCATTTTTGCAACCTGTGCAGCAACTCATAGTACTGCGGCCTGGCGGGTTCAGCCGCTTTAAAGTCCCACTGGTGGACCCGCTGAGCCCGGACCAACACATTTACCCCCAGTCTGGCCAGGATCTCCCCCTTCACCGTGGGATAATCAGCAGCCTGGTCATCTGCTAAATCAAAAAAACTTGCTGGGGTCGGATGCCAGGAGCGGAGCAACCACCTCGGCCCACTGGTCACGGGGTAACTTTTCCCTCACGGCGACCTTCTCAAAGACCGCCAGGTATGTCTCAACGTCGTCTGAGGGGTCATTTTGGGACCGCCGCACGGACCGCTTTCGGGCATCATGGGCGTGGTGGGACGCTCCTGCGGCTGTAACGCCATCACATGCTGTAGCAGTAGCTGGTTGGTCTCCCGCTGCTGCCGTTAGCCTCTATGAGAGCTTTCACCGCCGCCTCCATTTTGTCAGGGAACACAGGCTGCAACTTTGCCGGCCGAATATAGGACATCAGTCGTTCCCAGAAAAAACAAACTCGGCGTTCACGCCAGCCTCACTGCGCATGCCCGCATCCGACACCAAATGTGGGGAGTCGCTCTGGTAGACAGCGGTGCGGGTGCAGTATAGAGGCACAAGGGAGTCCAGAAGGTGCGGAAAACAGTGTTTTATTCACACTTGCATCAAATTAACAGCAGACAGTCACTTGGTGTTAAATCACACACACATCAGAAAACGAGTGGAAAAACAAAAAGTCCAAACACAGGTTCCAATTCACCTGGGAGGTTTGAGGTGCGGGTTCGCACCTGGCTGTCAGCCCAGCCGCAGGACAATCCACCATCAGGCTTCCAGGAATAACCCCACTTGGCTGAGCTCCTTCCTCCAGGTCAGAGAGCTCCACAGCACTGTGATCAGCTCCAGGACAAACACTCTCCCAGCTGCTGGTGCTGGCTGAGTTTTTAAACCCAGCCCAAAACCAGGACTGGGTCGTGGGGAGCAGCCACCCACCCTACACTTTAGCTGCTCCCGGTAAGAGCCGGCCCGGATCGGCTTTGCAGCCATGCTATTTAGCAAATGTGTCAGTAGCACTACCTGCTACTGACACCAACAAACGGCTCTTACCTCACCGAGGCTATGAACCTCGGTGACACGTACCTGCCATCTAGGACGGCACCCTGCACCTTACCACAGAGTCAAATGGGGATTTTCATCCATTACCTCGTATTCTGGGAATTTATGTGACTTGATAAATTAATCCAAGCTTTGTACGTCATGAAGTACAGTAATGGGTCCAAATGTCTGTCAGCAATAATAGTCGGCAACCAAGTACAGTCATTTAGCTTTGTCAGACTCTTTCAGTTCCTGTATACACGTTATTCGGAACACAGTTTCAGGTTCAGAGATTACAGCACTCGCTGACATGTCGTTGGTGATACACCAACTTGCTGAGGCAGTCTTAGAGTTGATTTTTGGGGACTGCTTGCAATCCGCTGCTGAATTTTATGCACAACTTCAGCTGTCCTGATAGATGGAGGCCTCGATTTCTTCATGATGGAAACTGAGCCAGTTTGATGCCATTTCTGAACGAGACTGAATACAATATTTTGCTGATGGTTTTGTTCCTGGGTACTTGTCGGCAAAGGTCTCTTAAGTTTCCTTTATCGATCTGCTTCACACATAACCTTCCACAATCCAGGGAGAACACCATCTTTCTGACATAATAGGCCATTTTTCACAAACTGAATAATAATTCAGTCTTAGTTGCACATAGCAACCAAGTAGAGTTCAGCTTTCAGTTCCTACAGGGCTCTGATAAAATAAATGCTGAGTTCTGATTGGTTGCTCTGGACAACTAAGACAGATTTACTATTAGGCAGTTTGATTTGGCGATATTGTAAGTGGGCTACTTTTTCATGGGCCACCCTGTACATTCCAGGTAGTATGGGGAAGTTGAGCACTAGAGGCTTTCTTGAGGAGAAAGCAAACAGATCGAAGGAAAAAGCACCGACAGCTGTTCCTCACAAGACTGTAGCTAGGAGTCCCAGCACCCTCTTGAGTCCTGCCCTGTGAATGATGACTGTGGAACATGCGCCTCTGCATAACGTCGGTGGATCCACTGCCAGCTATGGGGCTTCATTAAGACCGGCGTCTAAAACGCAGGTCTTAATAAATATACCCTATAGTATGCTAAGAGGCCACTACTGTGGGGTATTGTATGTGAAGAGGGCACTACTGGGGGTGCATTGTATGTACATTGGGCTCTACTGGGGGCATTATATCCACTTGTGCGTAAATGGGGATGACTAATAAGTAGGGCATAAAAGGAGGCATTAATACTAAATAGGTGTGTTCAATTATGCAGAAATAAGTTGTGGTCAAGAGACGTCATCACAATGCAGGACTGAGAAAAAATGAAAGAGAACGACTCCAGACAGAGGAGACATCACCTGTAAGGCACTCAGTGGGGGCCTTAATGGGATTATTAATTACTATTTTTTGTTATGTGTGTGATTAACCGCTTCAGCCCCCCTAGCTTAAACACCCTTAATGACCAGGCCACTTTTTACAATTCTGCACTACACTACTTTCACCGTTTATTGCTCCGTCATGCAACTTACCACCCAAATGAATTTTACCTCCTTTTCTTCTCACTAATAGAGCTTTCATTTGGTGCTATTTCATTGCTGCTGACATTTTTACTTTTTTTGCTATTAATCAAAAATGACCGAAATTTTTGCAAAAAAATGACATTTTTCACTTTCTGTTGTAAATTTTTTTTAAAAAAACTACATTTCTATATAAATTTTTCTCTAAATTTATTGTTCTACATGTCTTTGATAAAAAAATCCAATAAGTGTATATTTATTGGTTTGGGTAAAAGTTATAGCGTTTACAAACTATGGTGCAAAAAAGTGAATTTCGGCATTTTGAAGCAGCTCTGACTTTCTGAGCGCCTGTCATGTTTCTTCAGGTGCTAGAATGTCAGGAAAGTATAAATACCCCCAAATCACACCATTTTAGATAGAAGACACCCCAAAGTATTCACGGAGGGGCTTGGTGAGTTCATGTATCATTTCATTTTTTTCACAAGTTAGCGGAAAATGACACTTTCTGAGAAAAAAAAAAAAAAAAAAGTTTCAATTTCTGATAACTTCTGGCAAAAAAAAAAAATCTCAGACGGACTCACTATGCCCCTCAGTGAATACCTTGGGGTGTCTACTTTCCGAAATGGGGTCATTTGTGGGGTGTGTTTACTGTTCTGGCATTTTGGGCGGGGCTAAATTGTGAGCCGCCATGTAAAACCTAAAGGTACTCATTGGAATTTGGGCCCCTTTGCGCACCCAGGCTGCAAAAAGTGTCACTCATGTGGTATCGCCGTACTCAGGAGAAGTAGGGCAATGTGTTTTAGGGTGTATTTTTACATACACCCATGTTGGAGTGAGAGAAATATCTCTGTAAATTGTCAACTTTGTATAAAATTTTTTAAAAGTTGTGGATTTACAGAGATATTTTCACACAAAGTAATAGGTATATATAAAAATACACCCCAAAACACATTGCCTACTCTCACTGCTAGCGACTCTATGTGTCACTTTTGCAGCTTAATGCAAAGCCCTAAAACTAATGATTACCTTTAAGTTTCTAGGAGCATTTTACGCATTTGGATTCCAGACTTCTTCTCACGCTTTAGGGCCCCTAAAATGCCAGGGCAGTAAAAATACCCCACATGTGACCCCATTTTGGAAAGAAGACACCCCAAGGTATTCTGTGAGGGGTATGGTGAGTTCATGTAAAATTTTATTTTTGTCACAAGTTAGTGGAATATGAGACTTTGTAAAAAAAAAAAAAAAAAAAAAAACAATTTCCGCTGACTTGTGCCAAAAAATAAAAATTCTGTGGACTCACCATGCCCCTCACAGAATACCTAGGGTGTCTTCTTTCCAAAATGGGGTCACATGTGGGGTATTTATACTCACCTGGCATTTAGGGGCCCCTAAAGTGTGAGAATCCAAATGCGTAAAAATGTCCTGTGAAATCCTAAAGGTACTCATTGGTTTTAGGGCCCTTTGCGCACCCAGGCTGCAAAAAGTGGCACTCATGTGGTATCGCCGTACTCAGGAGAAGTAGGGCAATGTGGTTTGGGGTGTATTTTTACATATACCCATGCTGCGTGTGAGAAATATCGCTGTAAGCGACAACTTTTTAAATTTTTTTATTCAAAGTTGTCAATTTACAGAGATATTTCTCTCACCCAATATGGTATATGTAAAATACACCCCAAGCTATGCCCTACTTCTCCTAGCTCGACTACCACATGTGTGTTACTTTTGCAGCAAATCACAAGGGGCCTAATTCAATGAGTACCTTTAGGAGGAGCATTTTTACGCATTTTTCTTCTCACGCTTTAGGGGTCCCTAAAATGCCAGGACAGTATAAATACCCCACATGTGACCCCATTTTGGAAGAAGACACCCCAAGGTATTCCATGAGGGGCATGGCGAGTTCATAGAAGATTTTTTGGCACAAGTTAGTGGAAGTTGATTTTTATTGTTTTTCTCACAAAGTCTCCGTTTCCGCTAACTTTTGACAAAAAGTTTAATTTTCATGGACTCATTATGCCCCTCAGCGAATACCTTGGGGTGTCTTCTTTCCAAAATGGGGTCACATGTGGGGTATTTATACGGCCCTGGCATTTTAGGGGCCCTAAAGCGTGAGAAGAAAATGCGTAAAAATGCCCTCCTAAAAGGTACTCGTTGGAATTTGGGCCCCTTTGCGCATCTTGGCTGCAAAAAGTGTCACACATGTGGTATCGCCGTACTCAGGAGAAGTAGGGCAATGTGTTTTGGGGTGTATTTTTACATATACCCATGCTGGGTAAGAGAAATATCTCTGTAAATTGACAACTTTGAATAAAATTTTTTAAAAGTTGTCGTTTACAGCGATATTTCTCACACCAACATGGGTATATATAAAATACACCCCAAGCTACATGCCTACTCTCTGAGTGCAGCGATACCATGATGTACTTTTGCAGCCAAATGCAAAGAGCCTAAAACCAATGAGTACCTTTAGGATTTCACAGGGCATTTTTACGCATTTGGATTCTCACGCTTTAGGACCGCTAAAATGCCAGGGCAGTATAAATACCCCACATGTGACCCCATTGTGGATAGAAGACACCCCAAGGTATTCTGTGAGGGGTATGGTGAGTTCACAGAAAAAAAAATTTGGAACAAGTTAGCGGAAATTGTTTTTTGTTTTTTTACAGTCTCATATTCCACTAACTTGTGACAAAAAATAATATTTTCCATGAACTCACCATACCCCTCACGGAATACCTTGGGGTGTCTTCTTTCTAAAATGGGGTCACATGTGGGGTTTTGTACTGCCCTGGCATTTTAGGGGTCTTCGCAATCATTACACGTATGGCCAGCATTAGGAGTTTCTGCGATTCTCCGTATATTGAGCAGACGGGTAATGAGATTTTTTTCCGTTCAGCCTCTGCGCTGAAAAAAAAAAAAATGAAGCGGCACAGATTTTTCATTCGCATCGATCAATGTGGATGAAAAAATCTCTGCCAAATCAGTGACTGCGGTGCGGTGGGCTGGGCGCTAGCTACCTAACAAGTAGCTAGCTAACTGGCGGTAAAGGGGCCCTTATGCCCCATTCACACGTCCGAAATTCTGTTTGCGGAGCGGAATTGCGGACCCATTCATTTCTATGGGGACAGACTTTGTCCCGCTCGGATCGGAATTACGGATCTGCGCTTCCGAGTCTGCACTTCCGTTCTGCAAAAATATAGAACATGTCCTATTCTTGTCCGCAACTGCGGACAAGAAAAGCATTTTCTATATAGTTCTGGCAATGTGCGGATCTGCAAAATGCGGAAAGCACATTGCCGGTGTCCGTGTTTTGAGGATCCGCGGATCGGATCCGCGGATCGGATCAGCGGATCCGTGAATCACGGATCCGCAAAACACATATGGGCGTCTGAATGGAGCCTTACAAGGGGTGTGATCAATGACAGGGGGTGATCAGGGGGTCTAGATGGGGTGATCAAGGGGTTAATAGGTGAGGGGGGTGGGGGGGTTAGTGTAGTGTTTGGTGCAACTTTACTGTGTTACCTGGTCCTCTGGTGGTCGATCCCAGTAAATGGGACCACCAGAGGACCAGGTAGCAGCTATATCAGGCGCTGTTCATAAAACAGCGTCTGATATAGCAGTTTGATGCGATTTTATTCGCATCTACAGCCTGCCAGCGATGATCCATCGCTGGCAGGCTGCTAGCCAGGCTGCTGTGCCGCGCTTCCCTGTGAGCGCGCGCTGCAGCGCGTTCACAGGAAATCTCGGCTCTCACGAGATGACGCGCCGACGCGTCAACTCAGAGCTACAGGGCCGCCCGCAGGACGCATCCCTGCATTAGGCGGTCCTGTAGCGGTTAAAACCACCCCATCACCACCACACATCCGCAAGAAAATTATTTTACGTGAAACCAGATGTGTGACCACTGTACTACATTACATAATTCTCTTAGGATACAAGGGTCGGCTTTGGTTACAGAGCACCCTGTGTGAGAAGTCTTTTTGTGCCCCCCCCCCCTTTTAACACATACCTCTGCAACCATGCACAACCACCCCTCCATTTACGAATATGGGACAATCGAAATTTGCTGAGCAGTGGCTATTTTCAAAAATTCCATAACAGTTATGTAGATCTCCTTTGGCGAGACTAAATATTAATGGGAGTTTGACGTCTAGTTTTACTCTGTATAGGGGTACTCGCCAAGGTTGCCCACTATCTCCATTGTTATTTGATATTTATATTGAGCCCTTAGCTTTGGCTGTTAGGCAGGATTCTAAAATTAAAGGATTTGGAACTTTAGGAATGGAGGATCGTATTTATTTATATTCGGATGATGTCTTATTCTTTATAAATCATACTAATACAACTCTTCCAAGACTCATCCGAATAGTTAACTCCTTTGTCAAGGTCTCAAGCCTAGATATAAATTGGTCAAAAAGTACTGTTATGCCAGTGGGTAACTTTGTACCCTCTAGTGAGGGACTTTTGACCAAGTTGAATGTTTCTGATTCCTTTCAATATTTGGGCATGACTATATCCCCCAAGATTGAAGATTTTTTACAGCTTAACCTGATTCCATTGTTAACTATACTGAGGTTAAAAATTGGGATATGGCTTTGACTTCCTTTATCTAGAGCTGACAGAGTATCCCTGGTTAAGATGGCGATCCTACCCCAACTCCTCTATGGCCTTAGGAATTTACCCATATGGATAGAGGATAACTTTTTTAAACTTATGGAGAGAATTATTAATGACTTGTTGTAGGGAAGAAAGCTGGTAAGGCTTAAATTGGAATATTTATATAAACTGCTGGAGCAGGGGGATTGAATCTTCCCTACTTCAAGGGCTATTTTATAGCTGGGCAGTTACGGTTATATTGGGAATGGGAGAAAAGTGCATTGTGTACGACTCTGGTGAGGAGATCCTCGTATAACAATATATTTACTTTACTAGAATCTGGGCAATTGATCAATGTGGAACAGGAGTACAGAGAGGCTAAAAAGTTGTTATCCAAGTCTTGGGACACTATTAGATTCATGGCGGGGATTAAAGGATCGCTTAAATGTACTCCTCTCTGGTATAATCTCCATCTACAGGCTCTAGATGGAATAGCCGGGGATCCGTTTTGGCAAGAAAATAGCATCCTATATGTTACACAGGTGATGAAGAATAGAGAGATACTGTCGTTTTCAGAGTTAGCACAAAAGGAGACTTTGGATAACTTGTCGTGGTTTAAATATTTTCAGTTGCGATCGGCACTTTTTAGCGTAAAGGATAAATCACTTTTGGAGATAGACACTTCCACTTTTTTGTATATGGATTAGTATATATTATATATATTAGTTTTAGGTAGGCACTCTTACATATGGGTCAACATAGATATGTTTATTCTACAAAATGTATTGTATACAAACATGTAATAACATTATGTTGCTCTGTATTTACTGAGTGTGTCTAAAATAAACAAATATCAGACTAAATCCTTCAAGTTGGTAAATGCTCCTATAAAATGTGGTCTAAATGAGAAGCAAGTAATTCATTTAGCTTAAGCTTATACAAGTAAATGAATAAAAGTCCAGAAAAAAAATCGAGAAAAAAAAATGTGTGTGTATATATATATATATATATATATATATATATATCCAAGAGAAAGATATATATCCAGGAAAAATGTATATAAGATAAAATATATGTCCAGCTGTGTCCATAGAAATATATCCATATAGGTTTTATCCAGAAAAGAATATGAATATATATATTTATATAGACTGTATTAAAAATATTTATATATATATATATATATATATATATATATATATATATATTCTCAGAAGAGGGGTTGAATATCCAGAAAAAGTGTCCAGAGAAAGTATGTATATATATATATAAGTATATATATATATATATATATATATATATATATATATATATATATATTTGTTAGGAGTTCATCAATGGTTTTGCCCAATAGTTAATCTTTTATGAGCGGTATCAATTTATATTAGATAATTTATTGTAGATGGTGGTTACTTACTAGACTCCTGATTACTCAGGCCTGGTTTTCACAATATGTTCCAGATCTGAACACATGGATAAATTTGGTTAATAAGGTTAAAAACTATGAAAATATTCTTTATAAGCAAAGAAATGTTCAAGAGAAATGGACTAACATATAGGATTAAACCTCCTCCCTTCATCTTTATGTTTGATTCTCCTTGAGTCTTTTTGTTTTTCCTCCTAGCTTTATATTTTCCTCTCTCTTGCTTTCTTTTGAGTGATAGAGTGATTAGAAAAGCAGCGCAATGGTGGTGGTGTGGCGTTAGATGGGGGGGGGGGGGGTTCGGATTAACTAGGTGGTTCATGGGGAAAGTAAAGTATGAATAAAGAAAATGCAGTGCATGCATAGTAGTAATGGTGCCATACTATGCTTATTACATAAACACAGAATGAAAAACAAGCACGGTACATAAATACAGTACCAGAACCAATCACGTTACATAAATATAGCACCAGGACCAAACACAGTAAATAAATACAGCACTAGAACCAAGCACTGTACATAAATATAGCACCAGAACCAAGCGCAGCACATAAATACAACATCAGAAACAGCTCATTACATGAATACATTTTCAGAACCAATATGGTGTGTGTGTGTGTATATGTATATATATATATAATGTATAATACCAGCTCAAAAACATCATTTGCAAAGTCAGGTTAGCCTTTGACATATAAGTATGCTCTGTGCTCTTTTTGCATAGTACCTTTTCCTCTGTGCCCCTATAGTGCTTCATATTCTGTGCTGTTATGGCACAAAAGTAGGAATCATAAAAAAACTATATGTATTTGGTATTGCTGTAATTGTACTGACCCAGAGAATAAAGATATTATGTTATTTATATCGCAAAATGAACGCCGTAAAATTTATTACGTAAAAACTAAGTATTGCTGTTTTTCCAATCTCCCTCCCAGAAAGAGCTAATAAAAGTTCATCAGAAAGTTCATCAGCGCTGGAGCTCCAGCACACAACAGTGCGGAGCGCCTTTTGGTTCAGGCAAAATCTACCCAGCTACAATACCTAGCTCCTGATGAAACGTGGGGTGAAATCTACCACATGGAATCACGTTGAACAGTAAATGTAGATAGATCTCTACTGTCCGAGCAGGAAATGTAGATAGGGCATCACGTCTGCAGGGTCTTAGGCTGATATTAAGTGAAGTAGGGGAAGTGAGGTCGGGTATGCTAAACAGGGCTAACAAGTGTCTGACCCGGACTTACTCACCCCAATCTGGAGGGATAGAGAGGTGCTGCTGGATTAACTGTAAATCTTATGCAGCACACTAGGGCAAGATAAGTGTCCCCAGACAAGGGACCGGTATTGCCAGTAGTCTCCAGAGACAAGCGTAGCCTTCACTATTCACCAGTGTTAAAAGGGGTGTGATGTGTGGTACCCTTTATCACAATATAATGACCTTGCATACGTGCGACCGGGTCCTGCATAGAGGCAAATAGACTGCCCCGACAGGGCCAGTGTTTGTGGACCAGGTTGAGGTGGATGGTAAATAATTATCCCTCTCCACAGCAACGTGGTTCAATAGCCTGTTTATATGGCATTACGCATTACCCCTATTAGATTTTAACAAATGATTTAATAAAGGTTTATTTTGTTATTTTAATACATCCTTACAGGCTGAGAAATTGACTACTTTAGACGCGTAACATAGCATCAGTAATTGTGTAAATTAGAAAGTTCTGTGTACCCAAAAATGACACCATTAAAACGACAACTTGTCCTGTAAAAAACAAGTCCTCATACAGCTACATAGCCCGAAAAATAAAAAAAGTTATAGCTCTTGGAAGGTGATGACGGAAAAAGGAAGAAAAACGCTTGTTCAGAAAGGCCCAAAACAGGCTTGTCACTAAGGGGTTAATTGGGAGTTAACTTTGACATTCTGCATTTCATTTGAAATGTCATTTTTTAATAAATTCACATTCTACTCATCGCCCGCTACAATCTTCCCTCATCACTCTTATTGAAGCGACAACACATTCAGGTTTAAACTTTTTACTATTGATAAAATTGAAGCAATGGCAAGGTGTTTGGCACCCGGGGCAGGTGCTTTCTCCTGCACTCCTCCCCCCATACTTTAAAACAATTCCCCCCCCCCCTCACAGTAGTTATTCCCCCACCGTGGCTTCCTCACAGTAGTTATGCCCTCATTACGCCCCTTCACAGTAGTTAGGCCCACATTGTGCCACTTCACAGTAGTTATGCACAGGCTGATTTCCAGTCTTTAGGCTCCTCCTACAAAAGGGCAGCAGCATGATCTGTGCCTGCATGAGGGAAGGAGCGTGGTGAGCTGAGCAGTCAGTCAGCGAAAAGGCATCCAGCTCCCCGGAGCTCTAGCAATGAGCTCTTCTATCTCCATTGCTGGAAGCGCTCATTGCATCTGGCTCCCTTTACAGCTAGCACCAGGGGTGGATCGCTCCCTCTCCACCCACCTTAGCATGCCACTGAGCTGAAGAACATTTTGGGGTTAGTTTTTCTTTTAATCCTTTATTATTTAGTTTTTCACAATTACAAAAAAAGGAACAAAACAAAAAAGAACAAAGAAATACATCATATGCATTAGATAGAGAAGATACTACATGAAATCCAAAAACACACAATACACATACAGTATACATATTAAAAAAAATATATATATTTATTAATTCAATTAAATTAAATTCCCTCTATCTCTCTCCATCCACCATTCTCATGTCCCATGGTCCTTATCTCTATATAGATTATATCCTCAAACTCTCTGTATGTTTGAGCCATGGGGCCCACATTAACTGTAACGCTTCAACGAGCATGGACCCGCTGTGCCACTTACCGATTTGACTTTGGGCCAAACTTGGGAGCAGAATCTAAGTGTCCCTCTGGTCTTCACCCTTTATTCCGCTCCTGGATGCGGAAGCTGGTCTTAGCTGCAGGGGAGACACCAGGTCGCCACCGCAAGAGTGGTCCCGGTTAGGTGGCAGCTGGCCGGGCCGACCAGAACGCTCCGATGCAAGCACCGGGGATACAGGCAGGTGGAACGAGCTGTCACTGGATAAAGGATGCACAGCAGCTGAGTCGGATGAAGTAGTGCTGGAGCTGTTAGAACAGCAGAGCTAAATAGCTCAGGTGCAGCGGGTGTGAAGAGCTGCACAGCAGACAGAGGTGTGGCGACAATCCGAATCATACAC
The DNA here is from genome assembly GCA_033119425.1 of Bufotes viridis. Taxonomy (NCBI): domain Eukaryota; kingdom Metazoa; phylum Chordata; class Amphibia; order Anura; family Bufonidae; genus Bufotes; species Bufotes viridis. Next base: position 184,133,501 of record CM065593.1, on the reverse strand, counting down.
TTGAGAGCAGCGAGGTACAGGAGGATCAGACAGAGACGAGGTCAGGATTCAGGCAATGGTCGGAAACAGGAAACAACTCAGGAACAACTAGCAGGAGCCTTCACTGTAGAAACTACAATATTGCTTAGGCATCACAGGAAGGGGAAAGCACCCTTATATAGGTGGTGCCTGGCAAGGATTGGGTAGGAGGCGGAGTCAGGGGCATGTACGGGTTCTTAAAGAAACAGAACGCGTGCAGCCCCTATACGGTGCAACTGGAGCTGTTGCTGCCTGCGTCAGTGCAGGTACGAAGCCTGCAGCGGAGAGGAGGAGCCTTGTGTGCAGTATGGCTGAAGTACATAGCAAGATGCGCTGCACGCTGGCACCTGCCAACTACCATTGTTACAGTATCCCCCCTCTCATGCCCCCTCTTGGTCCTGAAGTGCTGAAAAAACCTTTTCAGAACATTCGGAGCATGTACATTTTCCTCAGGCTCCCAGGAATGTTCCTCAGGATCATAATTCTTCCAGTCTACAAGAAAGTACCTCTTGCCACCAACTACCTTGAAATCGAGGATGTTCTGTACTTCAAATTCAGATTCTTCACCAGCAGGAACGGAAGTAGTGGTGGGAATGGGTCTAGAAGAGGAGTTAAGGACCAATGGTTTCAGGAGAGACACATGGAAGGAATTTGGAATCCGGAGAGCAGGAGGCAACCGGAGTTTGTAGGAAACAGGGTTGATACGGTCTAGGATCTCAAACAGACCCAGAAACTGGGGAGCAAATTTGTAACAGGGTACCTTCATACAGATGTTCCGGGAGGAAAGACAGACTTTTTCGCCAGGAGAGAACAGAGGAGGCAGTCTACGTCTGGTGTCCACATTTCTCTTCATATGGGTAATTGCCTGATATATAGAGTCCTTAGAGAAGAGTCTTTAGTCTGTCTCCAGATGCTGAGGAAGTCTCTGAACAAAGAATTAGCAGCTGGTACCTCAGAAGATGTAGACAGGGGTAATGGACCCCGGGGAGGAAGTCCAAACACTATATAGAAGCGAGAAGAGCCCGTAGATTCTCCGGAATGGTTGTTGTAAGAATTTTTATTTTTTTGCAAGATGAGATGTCGTTTTCATTGATACCGTTTTGGGGTATGTGTGACTTATTGGAACTCTGTTTTGTTTTGCGGGGAAGGGAAATTCCACCCAAGGCAGGAGCCGAACCCAGTCATTATGCTGTGCAGAAACCAAGTGATGCAGGTAGTTCTCCAAGATCTGGTTAACTCGTTCAACTTGCCCATTTGACTGGGTATGGTAACCAGAAGAGAAATCCAACTTGACCTCATGTAGCCCACAGAACGCTCGCCAGAATTTGGAAGTAAATTGTACCCCACAATCAAAGTCAATGTGCAGAGGTAGACCATGAAGGCGGAAGATGTGTTCCACAAACCGACAGGCTAATCGACTAGCAGAAGGCAATCCAGGAAGCGGAACAAAATGTGCCATCTTAGAAAATCTGTCTACCACAACCCAGATTACGGAGCAGCCAGCAGAGGACGGGAGATCTGTGATAAAGTCGATAGCGATGTGCTGCCAGGGGACCTCCGGAATGGGTAACGGAAATAACAAGCCAGTGGGTTTGGTACGGGAAATCTTGTTGCGGGCACAGGAGGTACAGGTGGACACAAATTCTTGGACATCTTTGGGTAGAGTCGGCCACCAATAGTGACGGGACAGCAAATCAAGGGTCGCTCCCCTGGCTTCCGGGACGAAGGTCTTCCCAGGAGGAATGTCTCTCACATGGACTGGCACCACAGAAACCAGACAAGATGGATCTATGATATGCTGAGGTTCTTCAATCAGATCCGCTGGGTCAAAAGAACGGGAAAGAGCATCAGCCTTTATATTTTTATCAGCCGGTCGAAAATGCAGAAGAAAATTGAATCTGGCAAAGAAAAGTGCCCATCGAGCCTGACGAGGATTTAGACGCTGTGTAGACTGTAAATATGTCAGATTCTTGTGGTCAGTGTATATCGCCACAGGATGCAGAGCCCCCTCCAGGAGGTATCTCCATTCGTCCAGGGCCATCTTGATAGCAAGCAGCTCTCGATCGCCGATAGAATAGTTTCTTTCCGCAGATGAGAATAGCTTGGAGAAGAAGCCGCATGAGGTAAATCTCCCTTTGGAGTTCTTTTGTAGCAGGACGTCACCTCCTCCAATAGCGGAGGCATCCTCTTCAAGGAAGAACTGTTTGCAGGTATCCGGATGACGAAAAATGGGAGATGCGGCAAAGCAGTCTTTGAGATGCAGGAAAGCAGACTCCGCCTCAGGGATCCACTTCTTAGCATCCACACCTTTCTTCATCAGAGCAGAGATAGGAGCAGTACGTGAAGAGAAGTTAGGGATGAACTGTCTATAGAAACAACTTAGGAACAACGAGCAGGCACCTTCGCTGCAGAAACTATAATATTGCTCAGGTATCAGAGGAAGGGGAAAGCACACTTATATAGGTGGTGCCTGGCAAGGATTGGAGAGGAGGCGGAGGGGCGTGTACGGGTTCTTAAAGAAACAGGACGTGTGCAGTCCCTACACGGTGCAACTGGAGGTGTTGCTGCCTGCGACAGTGCAGGAAAGTGGGTATGAAACCTGCAGCGGAGAGGAGAAGCCTTGCATGCAGTATGGCTGAAGTACATAGCAGGATGCGCTGCATGCTGGCGGCTGCCAAATGCCATTGTTACATTAACTCAAATAATTTAAGTTGGCCTTGTTTTATATATATCTCCTTTTCTAAATATACTATCCTACTGACTTTCTCCAGAAATTGCTTAAGAGTAGGTGATTTCTCATGCATCCAGTATTCTGCTATATCTTTCCTTGCTTGATATAGGAGTTTTAGAACCACTAACTGTCACGACCTGTGGTGAGGTCATGGTGGCATGCTGTTGCCGGCAGTTATGTTCTGGTAGCCGCACGTGTGGGCTATTACGCGGTAGCCTCACGTGCGGTTGCCGTTGGTAACAGGTGTGCCACCACCTGTGGTTTGGTTGTGATCCGCGGTCTGGCATGCTCTTGCCAGCGGCATGGTTTCTGGTTGCCGCACATGTGGGCTATTACATGGTAGCCTCACGTGCAGTTGCAGCTGGCAACTTTGTGCTTTAGAGCATGTGAGACACACACCTTTGTTTGTGTGCACTTTCCCTGGGTGCAGTGTGCACAGGGTTAATGTGTGTTCTGGGTTTGGTGGGTGTGACCTCAGGCCTCTTTATATGTTGGTGTGTTGGAGCCTGAGGTCAGTTTGTTTGTCTCCAGCCATGGTCTGAGCATGTGCTGGAGGTTGCTGGTTGCTTCCCCTGTATTGTCTGTGTGAGCCACCCTTATTTGTTATAATTTCACGGTGGGGAGTGGGGAAAACCCCCCACCGTGCATTGTCTGCAAATACTGGGCAGGGATGCAGGGAATAAGGGAGCAGGTCACCTCCTGACGAGTCCCTATGACTGCCCCTAGACTCCTAATGCATGAGCCTCCTTACCATCTGAGGTTTCCCTGACGCTGTTTCCCTGACGAAGGAGCCCGACGGCCCCGAAACGCGTTGGATGGTTTTTGTCCCACGGAGGCATCTGTAGGAACATAGTGACGTCACAAGTTCCCCGCTCCCTCAGCGGCTCCCGCGTACACACGTCTGCCACCAGCCGGGGCGGCGTGTGCAGCGCTGTGGAAAGAGGATTACCAGCCCAGCAAAAAAAGAGAAAAGAAATAAACAAAGAAGAAGTTTCCCGGACGTACCGACTTTACAAAAAAACGAGAAGACTGTATAGAGCTGATCACCCAGAATAAGGTAGGGAAACTCCGCACTTCAAAAGGAGAGGAAATAGTGTGGTTTACCGCAGCCAGCGCAGGGGTATCATTAATAGTTATAATAGATTTTGTCCAGTTTACATTTAATCCTGAGTATTTACTGAATTCCATTATAAGTGACATCGCCCTTGGTAATGAAATATTGATCTTGTCAAGGAACAATAGGCTATCATCCCCATAGAGTGCTATGCGGTCCTCCACTACTCCATGTGTAAAGCCTTTATAGAATCCCAAACAATAGTCAAGGCCGTAGAACCTATGTTATTTTCAAAATATGCTTTAAGGTCCACCTCAATCCTATCTAAAGGTATCACTGTAAGCCAGTGAGGATTTAGTTTCCAGGGCCTTCTATTTTTTTTGTTTCTTACCTGGACTCCCAACACTGCAGTTAATTTTTAACGGTGAGCATAACATTTGTGCATTGCCCAGAGCCATATCTATTCTTGAAAGAGAATTATAAGTAGTAGAATGACATGAAAAACATTGTACATTTGTTTTTTTATCCTCCATAAATCGTAGAGGCTTAGTTCCTCCAATAAACGCCCGAAACGGGTACGTGGACTATCAAGCAAAAGAAACAGCTAGTAAATTTATCCCAATATGGGTGAACGTATCTGTTAAAATCTCCCAAAATAAGGTAAGGACATGTCCGACATGAGAGAATAAAATGAAGTGCCTTATTAAACACGCTATCCTCATAAGGAGGAGGAATATAGACTTCAGCAATGATACACTGCACATGATATATTTTACATAACAAACATACATATTTGCCCTCCATATCCAGATCACTCTTAATCAATTGAAATGGAATTGTTCTTGGTACAAGGACACTGGCGTTACTTGTAGGCCTGTCGGTGAATTACAAGTAGTGGACTGTTGAGGGACGTTCTCTTGTACTGAGCCTTGGTGGGTATTCTCCTTCTGACGTGTCCTCATCTAGTCCGACCCACAGCGTCTCCGGCAGATCCTCACACCAGGTAACCTAAGGCCCGAACACTGTGAAGGTCACGTGGTAGCACCGCCACGTCGCCGCCAATCCAGGACACTCCAGGAGGCAGGGTATTGCCGGCTGTAAGCAAGCTATTATGGGCTTTGATGCTGCGTTCCAGCCGCCTGATTTCAATTTAAATTTCTGCTTTTAAGACGGATAGTGATACCTTATAAAATAGTTATTAACATTCACTATATGTTTTCACAGATGCTGGAGGATGCAGCAGGGGCTTGGCTGTCAGGAATAGCCAGGCCCCTGCCACTGATCGAGCAGGTGCAGTTTCTGCAACTGCACAATCAGCGCGCCGTACATGTACGGCGATGTTGGGAAGGGGTTGGAAGATTATTATATTATGGTAACTATTGGTTAATACCAAGTCCAGTATGGCTGTACCTCTTGTTGAATTAAGTACCAGTTGGGAAAGGTAATTTTCTTTAGTTATTGTTTCCTTTATAAGAGCCACAGGTTTCAGTTTTCTATTCTATGTCTCGGTAGTGGAAGTCCCCATAATAACTACCTCATTATGATTTGCCACCTCAAGGATTTCTTTTAGAATTAGATTTTCTGTGGACTCTATTATATTATCAAACAAATCACTGTCAGTATTTTATTATTGGTATTCTTACCCTGTCAGGATTTGCACCCAGGCAGTAGCTCTTTTCCCTGAGCTAGTGGCAATTCTGGACAGCTCCTTTCCTGTATCTGATGGACAGTTTCTTTCTCCTTGATAGTAATGCCTTTATTGCCTAATTAACTCCACCACATTTAACCCACCGTAAATCCACATTTCCCTCACTTACTTGTGTATCTTCTCAGGGTGTGGTTTTTAAACAGGACTTCACATAAAGTAAATTTCCAGTGTAAACAGACTATAGCCTTGCAAGTTAATTGCCCGGGCAATTTATTCCTCATACATTACTAATTCCAGTTCACCAATTTTATTGGTTAGGCTTCTGCCATTAGTATGCATACAGTTAAGAGGTTTTTTTTAAAAAATTTTTGCCCTATGCTTTTCCTTATGAACTGTTCTAGTCCCTCGATCCATTCCACCACTGGTTCCATTACCTAGCGCCAGGCTACTACCTGCATCTTCTCCTTCTATAATGTAATTATCCTCCTCCCCAGTACCTAGTTTAAACACTCCTCCAACCGTCTAGTCATCTTCTTCTACAAAACAGCTGCGCTGTTCCCATTGAGATGCAGACCATCCCTACCACAGAGCCTGTAGCTGGCAGAGAAGTTGTCCCAGTTTTCCAGTAACCCAAAACTCCTCCATCCTACACTAGTTATTGAATTACTTGTTTTCCTCCCTAATCTCCTGCTGCCTTTCTGGGGTGGCTCGTGGTACGAGTAATAATTCAGAGAATGCTACCTTTGAGGTCCTTGCGCTGAAATCCTTTAACTTTTTTATTGGTTCTTCACAAGCCCATCTCAGTAACCGCTCAACTCGACCCACAATATGTCGAGCACCAGGAAGATAACAAACTGTTTGACAATCTCAGTCTTTGTGACAGATCTCCCCTGTCTGTACCCCTAATGATTCAATCTCTCACTACCAGCACCTGTATGGCCTGCCCTGCATTCCTAGTCCCCTTCCTACTGGAGTTGACATTCACCTGACTGACAGAGGAAGTATTTTGCTGCAGCGGTTCTACCCCTGAACTAACATCCCCTCATCTGCCAACATGGCATACTTGTTAGTGTTTGTCAAATCAGAGCTATCGCCCTAGTGCCCTTTCCTCTACCCCACTTTCTAACTATTACCTAGCTAGGCACTCCACTTTCCTGCTCCTGCAGGGTACTGGAAAAGCAAGGATCCAATGATGCCTGGATGTTGTACAGAGATGACTTGCGGCTGGCAGAATTCATTATGACAGTATGGTTTTGAATGAAAAGGTAAAGAGGAAACCTCTTGTAGTGGAAATGTGTCCCCTAAATATTGATACTTGTAATGTATTAGGTGTGGACCCACTGTATTACTGAATTTATTTTGCTTAGGGCTCCTCCTAACAACTTTATATTAGTTGCTTCCCCTGGTCTTCACCCTTTTACAGGGATCTGGTCTCTGCTGCAGGGGAACCACCAGACTACTATTTCTTGGAGTAGTCTCCACTCAATGACAGCTGCCCTAGATGGGTCAAGAGACATCAATGTGTGGCACCAAAGTAAACTGAATTGTAATCAGTGGATAAGCTGAGGTCAGGGCAGGCAGAGTTCATTTAATCCAGTAAACTGGCCAAAAGAGGCTTCAAGCACAGCATCAGTATGATAAAAAGATGGATGTCAAGCACTTGTGTCCAGGGGAGGGTACCGAATATACCCTGGGAAGGCTATCCAGAGGCTGGGGCAGATTATGACGTGTGTACTGGCCCTTTTAGAGCCAGAGGGATTATGACCTCAAGGTCTTACAGGCACAGAGAAGAACTGCAGGCAAGAAGAGAGGCCCCAGCCACAGTGTGGAGTGGGCAGACCAAAGACTACTTCTTCATCCATGCCTGCTGGGAAGAAGCAGATGGATTCCGGCAGTCATGGATGCTGAACTAGTCTTCAGGCTGTGCGGGATCCAGAGCGGAAGGACTTTTGAGCATTTTTGGTGGCTATGCCAACTGGGATCAGGGAAATGCTGGCAGACATGGACTGCTGGTGTTACAATATATTTGGTAATAGTGGCCTTGGTATACTTGGGTTTGTTCAATACCAATATGGTGATAATATTATTTCTATGCATGGTTATTTTTCTTTTCTTTTTTCCGCAAGGACACTTACATTTTATAGACCCTAAAATTGCTATTGGCTCCAGCAACAAGCTTGTGGGGAGAGGTAGAAAATTAGGACTTTAGATACACCCTCACAACTTTGACAAGGAGAGAAGGAATATGTTTAAGACAGTGGACAAGATTCTGTGCATGCTATTACTTCTGCAGGAGAAACATCTTGGGTTTTTAGTTAGGTCAAATCTCTTACCAGTTATAATTACAAATTGTGCTTGTGGTCCAGAAGTTCCTGGGAGTATTGTGGCTCGTGTGGGCAACAAATGACTGTTCAGAAACTTGTGACTAGGGATGAACGGACCCTTGGATGTTTGGGTTCGCCGGGTTCGGCTGAACTTCGGGTCAAAGTACGGGTTCGGAACCCGAACTTGACCCGAACCCATTGAAGTCAATGGGGACCTGAACTTTGGTGCACTAAAATGGCTGTAAAATAGTCAAAATAAGGGCTAGAGGGCTGCAAAAGGAAGCAAAATGGGGGTAAGAGTAGGACAATTGCCCTGCAAACAAATGTGGATAGGGAAATGACTTAAAATAACATATAATAGAAAAAAAATGTAAAAATAATAATCTTGAACTAGGAGGTTGAGGCGGTGTACGTGGAAGCAGTGGAGGAGGAGGAGATAGCCAAGACTGTTTTTGTTTTTTTGTTTGCCTTTATTATTATGATTTTTTTTTATAAATTTGGCAAGTCCCCAAAACATTGGGAAATGGAAAAGAGAACGCAAAGAGAAACTGCTCTGGAGTATAACAATGGCTGGGTGCGGCCGCTATACTTGTCTATTTAGCAGAAGGTAGGGGCCTGTGAGATCCATGCCTGGTTCATGTTGGCTGTGGACAGGCGGCACTTGTCTGTGATCACCCTCCCTGCTGTGCTAAACACACGTTTGGACAATACACTGGCCGCAGGGCAGGGCAGCACCTCAAAGCCGTAAAGGGCAAGCTCAGGCCATGTGCCCAATTTGGACACCCAGAAGTTGAATGGGTCAGACCCATCAAAAATCACAAATTAATTTCCCTGTCATGTATGCAGTGCAGGTGTACCTCACACCAAAAATGGGTATATGTCACCCACCGATCTAACAGACGGATTAACTATCGTATTTTACGCCCTATAAGACGCACCATCCCATAAGACGCAACTAGGTTTTTAATGAGGAAAATAAGAAAAAAAATATTTTGAACCAAAAGGTGTGCTTTTGGTAGGTTTTGAACTAATGGTGGTCTGTGGATGACACTATTATGAGGGATCTGTGGATGGCACTGTTATGGGGGATCTGTGGATGACACTGTTATGGGGGATCTGTGGATGACACTGTTATGGGGGATCTGTGGATGACACTGTTATGGGGGGATCTGTGGATGGCACTGTTATGGGAGATCTATGGATGGCACTGTTATGGGGGATCTGTGGATGGCACTGTTATGGGGGATCTGTGGATGACGCACTGTTATGGGGGATCTGTGGATGACGCACTGTTATGGGGGGATCTGTAGATGGCACTCTTATGGGGGGATCTGTGGATGACACTGTTATGGGGATCTGTGGATGACACTGTTATGGGGATCTGTGGATGACACTGTTATGGGGATCTGTGGATGACACTGTTATGGGGGATCTGTGGATGGCACAGTTATGCGGATCTGTGGATGGCACTGTTATGGGGATCTGTGGATGGCACTGTTATGGGGATCTGTGGATGGCACTGTTATGGGGATCTGTGGATGGCACTGTTATAGGGGGGGATCTGTGGATGACACATATATAGCATCTTATGCTATATATGTGTAATCCTTAGATTCCCCCCCTCATAACAGTGTCATCCACAGACCCCCCCCCCCATAACAGTGTCCCTGTGTAAAATAGTGAATGACCCCCAATACAGGGGGTGGGGGCCGACATCTGGTGTTGTAATGGCAGCAGGACCCGATGCAGTCATTGTATTCTATTACACCGGGCCCCGCTCACTGTAGTATGAGTAGGTAAATGTAGGCATGGGCGCTGTTTTAAACTATAGTAATACTTTGCAGCATAGAGAAATCCATGTAGTATGGTACTCACTTAAAGCTCCTGTACGCAGGCTGGGTGGGTGGCGGCAGCAGCGTAACGTCACTGACTACGTCATGCTGCGCCTGCTCCTCCCACTTTATAAATGAAGCAGGCGGAGCAGGCACGTGGCATAGTGAATGACGTTACACTGCCGCTGCCCGAACGCCCTGACTGCCTACAGGAGTTTTAAGTGAGTACCTGTCACTGCCTGCCCTGTGAGAGGCCTGAGAAGATCCGATATACTTGCTGCAGGTGAGTCTATCTGACAGATCTTTCTCTTTTTTTCTCCGACTGACTCGGAATGGAATGACCCAGCACTCCGTAGTCAGTTCTGTCAGGGGCTGTCGGAGAGACTAAAAGATGCCCTTGCTTTTCATGAAAACCCTGATTCTTTGGAGGCGACTATGTCCCTAGCCATACGGATTGATAGACGCCGGAGAGAGAGGTGCAAGGTTCCCCTCAACCAGGATGCACAATCTTGTGGGGAGACTATCTCTTCTGTCCCTCAGGGCACAGAGACACTTGAGTAAGTGTCTGGTGATCAGCCTATGCAGTTGAGTCAGGTCTTTTCATGCCCTGATAATAGGAATATGAAAAATGGTAAATAAGGACATTTCATTAACCCCTTCCTGACCTATGATGTGTATACTCGTCATGGAGCACTGCTATTTGGCGCTCCATGAGGAGTATACACGTCATGGCATTAAACTGTCACCATGTCTGTCATGTCATGGTGACAGCGCTGAGAGCCCGGCTGTTAGACACAGCCAGGGATCTCCGCTAACTGGCCCAGGACCAATGAGGGCGGTCCCGGGCCAGCGATCGCTCTAATTGAGTATTCTGTACAGAGTAGCCAATCAGAGGCTTCTCATGCCGGCTCAAAGGTTTTGATCCTCACAGTCCATATACCAATCAAACTGTCACCTCATTCTGCAAATAATGAGCCCCTACATGAGACAATCGCCCAAAAAATAAAAAAAATATGGCTCTCAGGCTATGGAGACACTAAAATATTTTTTTTCCTAAAATGCTTTTATTGTGTTAAAGTAAAAAAAAAAAAAAGTACACATATTAGGTATTGCCACGTCCGTAAGAACCTGCTCTATAAAAATATCATATGACCTAACCCCTCATATGAACACCATAAAAAAAGTTTAAAAAAACTGTGCCCAAAAATTTTTTTGTCACCTTACATCACAAAAAGTATAATACCAAGCGATCAAAAAGTCATATGCACCTTAATATAGTACCTATCAAACCATCATCTCATACTGAAAAAAATGAGCCCCTACTTAAGACAGTCGCCCAAGAAATTAGAAAGATTATGGCTTTCAGATTAAGGAAATACTTTATTATGTAAAACTTTTTCAGTTTTACATAATAAAGTATTATTGGTAATATTTGGTATTGTCGTGTCTGTAAAAAACCAGCTCTAAAATACCACATGATCTAACCTGTCAGATGAACACTGTAAATATCAAAAAATAAAAACGGTGCCAAAACAGCTATTTTTTGTTGCTTTGCCTCACAAAAAGTGTAATATAGAGCAACCAAAAATCATATGTACCCTAAAATAGTAACAACAAAACTGCCACCTTATCCTGTAGTTTCCAAAATGGGGTCACTTTTATGGAGTTTCTACTCTAGGAGTGCATCAGGTGGTCTTCAAATGTGACATGGCAACTTAAAATGATCCCAGTGAAATCTGCCTTCCAAAAACCATATGGCGTTCATTACCTTCTGTGACCTGCCATCTGCCCTTACAGCAGTTTACGACCATATATAGGGTGTTTATGTAAGCTACAGAATCAAGGCAATAAATATTGGCTGTTAACCCTTGCTTTGTTACTGGAAAAAAATTATTACAATGGGAAATCTGCCAAATAAGTGAAATTCTGAAATTTCATCTCCATTTTCCATTAATTCTTGTGGAACACCTAAAGGGTTAACAAAGTTTGTAAAATCAGTTTTGAATACCTTGAGTGTAGTTTCTAAAATGGGGTCCCTTTGGGGTGTTACTTTATGTAAGCCTCACAAAGTGACTTCAGACTTGAACTGGTCCTTAAAAAGTGGGTTTTGGAAAATTTCTGAAAAATTTCAAGATTTGCTTCTAAACTTCTAAGCCTTCTAACGTCCCCAAAAAATAAATGGCATTCACAAAATGATCAAAACATGAAGTAGACATATGAGGAATGTAAATTAATAACTGTTTTTTGGAGTTATTACTGTTTATTATAAAATTAGAGAAATTGAAATTTGCAAATTTTCTATTTTTTCAATTTTTTTTGTAAATTTTGTATTTTTTTTTATAAATAGCAATGAATTTTTTTAACTCAATTTTACCACTGTCATAAAGTACAATATGTGACGAGAAAACAATCTCAGAATGGCCTGGATAAGTAAAAGCGATTAAAAGTTATTACCATATTAATGATACATGTCAGATATGCTAAAAATGGCCTGGTCCTTAAGGTGAAAAATGTCCCGGTCCTGAAGGGGTTAATGTTTGTCCTTTTATTAAACATCAAGGTGGAAAAGGAAATAAAAATGGGGTTCTTTCCAATAAATCGAGTTCTCTTACTCTTGGTAGCATGAATCAGGAGTCAGAAAAGGTATATTTGTCTTCTACCTGCAGTACCCGATTTGTCCTGCCTGCCACGGTGGCGCTAGACTCTGAAAATATTGAATTAGAAGTATTTGTTGACAGTGGCGCAGGAGTTAACCTTGTTGATTATCAATTTGTTCAGAGTCATGGTTTTAAAACTAGCGCATTAAGCAAAGACATATCGGTGTATATAAGTATAGAAGACCGAAAAAAGACATCTGTCCATCCAGTTCGGCCTGTTTCCTACAAGTTGATCCGGACGAAGGCAAAAAAAACCTGTGAGGCAAAAGCCAATTTTCCCCACTTAAGGGAAAAAAATTCCTTCCCGACTCCAATCAGGCAATCAGAATAACTCCCTGGATCAACGACCCACCTCTAGTAGCTATAATCTGTAATATTATTACACTCCAGAAGTACATCCCTCTTAAATTCCTTTATTGTACTCACCATCACCACCTCCTCAGGCAGAGAGTTCCATAGTCTCACTGCTCTTACCGTGAAGAATCCTTTTCTATGTTTGTGTACAAACCTTCTTTCCTCCAGACGCAGAGGATGTCCCCTCGTCACAGTCCTGGGGATAAATATATGATGGGAGAGATCTCTGTACTGACCCCTGATATATTTATATATAGATATTAGATCTCCCCTCAGTCGTCTTTTTTTTTCTAAAGTGAATAACCCTAATTTTGATAACCTCTCAGGGTAATGTAGTTGCCCCATTCCAGTTATTACTTTAGTTGCCCTCCTCTGAACCCTCTCCAGCTCTGCTATGTCTGCCCTGTTCACAGGAGCCAAGAACTGTACACAGTACTCCATGTGTGGTCTGACTAGTGATTTGTAAAGTGGTAGGACTATGTTCTCATCACGGGCATCTATGCCCCTTTTGATGCAACCCATTATCTTATTGGCCTTGGCAGTAGCTGCCTGACACTGGTTTTTACAGCTTAGTTTGCTGTTTATTAAAATTCCTAGATCCTTTTTCATGTCATTGTTACCGAGTGTTCTACCATTTAGTATGTACGGGTGACTTGCATTATTCCTTCCCATGTGCATAACTTTACATTTGTCAGTGTTAAACCTCATCTGCCATTTCTCTGCCCAAGCCTCCAATCTATCCCTCTGTACAGAAAACTGTCCCCTTCAGTGTTATTTACTTTACACAGTTTAGTGTCATCTGCAAAAATTGATATTTTACTGTGCAAGCCTTCTACAAGATCATTATTAAATATATTGAAGAGAATAGGGCCCAATACTGACCCTATAATTTCCAGGCTCTGTTTTTTGACCCTTTTTGAATATTGGCGCCACATTTGCTATGCGCCAATCCTGTGGAACACTCCCTGTCAGGATAAATATCATAAATAAGGGTCTGGCTATGACATCACTTAATTCCTTTAGGATGCAGGGGTGCATGCCATCTGGTCCTGGCGATTTGTCTATTTTAATCTTTTTAAGTCGCTGTTGTACTTCTTCCTGGGTCAGACAGGGCACGTTTACTTTTACATTCTGCATTTCATCTGACATTTTATTTTCCTCAGTGAATATAGTGGGAAAAAAAAATATTTAATAGTTTTGTTTTATCCTCGTCGCTCTCTGCAACACCCCCTTCATTGCTATGTAGAGGGCCGACTCCTTCAGATTTATATTTTTTTACCATTTATATAATTGAAGAAAATGTTAGGGTTAGTTTTACTCTCTTTGGCAATTAATCTCTCGGTCTCTAGTTTGGCAGTTTTTATTTGTTTTTTACATATTCAATTTTTTTCCTTATAGTTTATCAGTGCTTCCTGGCTCCCCTCCTGTTTTAGTGATTTATATGCTTTCTTTTTGTGCAGGATATTCATTTGAGGGTGGGTGATTCTCATGTTGAGTCCATTTCTTTTGTATTAAAGGGTTTGCCTGCTCTTCTAGTACTAGGGTTACCATGGTTGATCAAACATAATCCTACCATTGATTGGCAAACTAGACAGATCAGTAATTGGAGTGATTTTTGTATGGACAGCTGTCTCGGCGCATCAGTTTCTGTGGTATTTACTAAGGTGTTACCTCCGTTTCTTTCAGATTTTTTGGACGGTTACCCCCTCACCGAGAGTATGATTGTCTGATCAGTCTTATTCCCGGAGCTCAATTGCCCAAATCTCGGTTATATAATCTTTTCCAACCCAAAAGAGTAGCTATGCGAGAGTTTGACAAAAGGACATATTAGACCATCAAGTCACATGTGGCTGCGGGCTTCTTTTTTGTAAAAAAAAAAAGATGGGACCCTTAGACTGTGTTTAGATTTCCAGGAATTGAATCTTATTACAGGTGATCAACGTGTGGCCCTAAAACAACTGAAGACTATGAGGGAAGTGGTATTTAAACCGGCGGACAAGGGTGGCAATGTGGTTGTATGGCCAGTTGACATGTACGAGGTAGAGGCCTTTAGACAGCTTAAGGACCATAAGTGCTATCGATCTTTATCAAGGAATCCTACACAGGAATTTAAGAACAAATTGGATACAATTCTTTGTGAAGCTGTGAGTGCGGGAATTATTACCAAATCTGTACATGAGGGTTTGATGGTGAAATTTCCAGTCACACCATCTTTATATTTATTACCCAAGGTTCATAAATCATTCGAGAGGCCACCAGGAAGACCCATTGTTTCCGGGTGTGGAAGCTTGTGTGAGCCTGTTTGTAGGTTTCTAGATTACTATCTGAAACCCTGTGTTGAGTGCTTACCGTCATATGTACGTGACTCCACTGATGTGTTGAGACGATTGGATGACATCAAGATGGAAGATGACATGTTCTTGGTGTCTTGCGACGTGGAATCGCTTTATACTTGCATTGACCATGACTTAGGCCTAGCCTCCTCCCGATATTTCTTACAAATGCGTGATCTACCAGGGGAGCTGATTGAGTTGTTGCTGCAGTTGTTACATTTTGTTCTACGACACAATTACTTTGTTTTTAAAAACAGGTTTTATTTGCAGCTACGCGGAGTGGCCATGGGCGCAACTTGTGCGCCCTCCTTTGCGAATTTATTTTTGGGCCATTGGGAGCGTGAAACTGTCCAACCCCTAGTTGAGAAATTGCAGGGGAGGTGTTATCCTGGATGCGATTTATTGACGACATACTGTTTGTGTGGCAGGGGTCCCGATCAGATTTGGATCGGTTTTTAAATTTACTCAACAACAATGACAAGAACATCACCCTCACACAAACAGTATGCCAAACAGAAATCAGTTTTCTGGATATTAACATCAGGGTAACTGAGGCTGGTTGTCTTGAAACATCAGTATATCGCAAAGAAACTGCGGTAAATTCACTTTTACATGCGTCCTCATTTCATCCAGGGCATCAGAAAAGGTCTATTCCCATCGGACAATTTCTGCGAGCGAAGAGGATATGTACATCTAAACAGGACTTTGATAAAGAATCCCAAATTTTGCAAGAGCGATTTACACAAAGAGGATACAACCACAGTGACATTCAACGTGGATATACCCGTGCTTTGCACACATCACGAGAGAAGCTGCTTGAAAACAAAATTAAGAGGGAACCTTTGGAACAGAACAAGGTAAGAATGATTACCAATTACAATACACAGTGGGGCAATATGAGAAAATTTTTTAAAAAATACTGGCCTATTCTACAGTCCGATTGGGACCTTAATAAGATCTTGTCCTCGGATCCCCTTTTTGTTGCTAAGCGCAGCAAAAATCTTGGTGATATTCTGAGTACGTAGTCATTACAATCCACCGAGATCGACATTTTTGTTTGGATCTAAGGGTCCAACATGGGGCAGTGTTCCTTGTGGACATTGTTCCACATGCAAATTTGTGGTGAAAACCAGCACCTTCACTGACTCATCTGGCTATAAAGAGTACAATATAGTACACTTTATTAATTGTAGCACCACGGGGGTGGTCTATTATGCCACATGCCCTTGCGGGCAAATTTATGTTGGCATGACAACCAGGGAGCTACGAGTTAGGATACAAGAACATCAGAAAGATATCCGCGCGGCTTCACGTATTGATGACAATGACAAGGACAAACTGGCCAAGCTTAAACCTATAGCCAGACATTTCCGGGCAATGCATAACAACTCGTGGCAGGAACTCAAATTTTGTGGCATTGATAAAATCCTGTCAGGGATTAGAGGTGGCCATGTTTTCCGTCGCTTGGAACAGTTGGAATGCAAATGGATTATCAAATTAAGGACTCAAGCCCCATACGGTTTAAATGACAAAGTGCCTGTAGCATACTTTTTGTGAATGAGCATTTCATCCTTAATATTCTGGTGACCTGTATATATTACTATATGTTATATGTAGTCTTGTTATGTATATATATTTTTTGGTCGAGTGAATATCAGCATCATTGTACCATTGGAGTGGGTCTTTGACCCTGTGTTTCTATTATATATCAGTATACTAATTATTATTCTCTCTTTTTTAGACCTTATATTCCATGCTGTTTCACATTTTCCGTGTAACATGAAGGGTTCAATGTCATCCATCGTCTGGAACATGTTGCGGCTTTGTTTAATACATGTATTTCCATACATTTAACACAAAAAAATAATATTTAAAGAATAAAATTTTTTTTTTTTTTTAAAGGATTTTTTTTTTTTTTTCAAGGAATTTTTTTTAATTTTTTTTTTTTTAATTTCAATTTTTTATTTTTTTTTTCCTTTCACGCGTTACCTGACAGTTCCTTACACTTACATTACTCGTTTGTTCATCACTTATACGCTACCTTTTATCATGGTTATCAATTATTTACACTTTTTAATTTTGGCACATTCATTCACGGTATCTTATTTTTTCACATACTATCTATTTATGTATATTCACGTTAATTATCTCTATTGGAACTATTTCCACAATTAGTGAATCATGTTGGTTTTTTTTATCCCTTTTTTATTCCACATTTGTAATTGCGGTCACTGATTTTGTATTTTATTCACGTACAATTATTTTTATTGAAATTACTTTCATTATTAGTGAATCATGTTTGTTTTTTATCCTTTTTGTAATTGCGGTCACCGATTTCGTATTTTATACACTTTTATTCATATATCACTTAATCTTGCAATCATGGTTACCATCTTGTTCACTTTCAACACGTTTTACACAGTATTGAGTTGTTATATATTGTCATAAACCATTGCCATATATGTCGACCCTTCTATATTTATATATGACCATCATGCTAACACTGGTATAATGGCTTTTAACGGTCTAATTAATTTCGCTTAAGTAAGGATTTATGCAGTATACTGGGCATTGTTATAAAAGGCATACTATCGTGACATCCATCTTCCTGACTATTTGGGCGAATGCCCTTTTCCAATATGGCTCCCGCGGTGCGCGCGATTTTCTGAGCATGCTCCGGTATGCCGCGGCGTCCTGGTTTTTGGGATGAGGCGTCTCACGCCATATGTGCGTGACCGCCTTCCCCACAGCCACGGCGCATGCGGATGCCGGCATTCATGACAGATATTCGTGCGCCAGGTATAGAGCGGAAGTGACACCGGCACTCAGCTGGATGTGATTTATATCTTAATCAGGTTGGTGGGTTGTCCTTAGTCCTTATTGGTTGATCATGGATCACATGGCC
This sequence comes from Bufotes viridis, assembly GCA_033119425.1. Classification (NCBI taxonomy): domain Eukaryota; kingdom Metazoa; phylum Chordata; class Amphibia; order Anura; family Bufonidae; genus Bufotes; species Bufotes viridis. The sequence goes on along the minus strand of CM065593.1, from coordinate 184,115,645 downwards.
TGTGACATCAGGTATCCTCCTTATTTAAACCTTGATGCTGGTACACTCTCTTATCGCCCTTGAGAAAGCTGACGGCGAAACGCGCGTCGGGCGCGTTTGTTTGGCGACACTGCTGTGACCCATTGCTGGTGTGTATATTACTATGTTGTTTATCTTGTGCGACTATCCTCGTGTTTACTGTGGTTAAAACATCTATGGTGACCGGCTACTTAGCCCAAACTAGCAACTGTTTGTTTTGTTGGGTCCCATTATCTATTTGGTGTGTGCACTGACTGAGGATATTTGCGCATAGTTGTTATCAATTTTCACCAGTTATACTCTGATTATGCTATGTGGTGTGTCGCTCTTTGTGTAATTGTTTTTACTTGTTTTTTAACACTTTTTGTACCAATCATGTTTCATAAATTGTTCTAATAAAGACGCATTGTTATTTATATTCCTTCATTTTTTGACTCTGATATCATTCTTTTGGATCTCTATGTTTCAGATATTGGGTCTTGTACCAGTGGGAATCATTGTTGGTTAACTGAATCTTATTACTGTCCGTGATCCTTATCCCCATCCCTTGATCCCGGATTTATCTGATCAGATTGTCGGAGCCAAGGTTTTTTCTAAATTGGATTTAAGGGGGGCTTATAATCTGATAAGAATCATGGAGGGGGATGAATGGAAGACGGCCTTTAATACCCCTAAGGGCCACTTCGAGAACTTGGTCATAGCCTTTGGTTTGACTAATGCCCAGGCGGTCTTCCAGCACTTTATTAATGACATTTTTCTTCATTTGGTGGGGAGGTTTGTGGTTATTTACCTCGATGACATACTAATTTACTAGCCTGATATGGAGTCTCATCAGGATCATTTAAGACAAGTATTATTGATCCTCCGGGAGAATAAATTGTATGCTAAGTTGGAAAATGTGCGTTTGCTGTTCAGGAGCTGCAGTTTCTGGGTTACTTACTTTCTGCCTCAGGTTTTCATATGGATCTCGAAAAGGTCCATGCGGTACTGGAATGCGATCGACCGAAGAATCAGAAAGCTCTGATGCGGTTTTTGGGATTTACTAATTACTACAGAAAATTCATCCTGAATTATTCCACTGTTGTCAGGCCTTTGACTGATATGACTAGGAAGGGTGTGGACTTTTCTGTCTGGTCAGAAGAAGCATTACAGGCTTTTTCTGCAATAAAGGAATGTTTTGCTTCCGCTCCCATTCTGGTGCAACCCGATGTGTCTCAAACCTTCATTGTGGAGGTTGACGCGTCAAAAGTGGGAGTCTGAGCAGTTTTAATGCAGGGTCCCTCTCTTGGCAAATGACGCCCTTGTTCTTTTTTTCAAAGAAACTCTCTGCTGCCGAAAGAAATTATGATGTTGGGAATAGAGAGTTTGCTCAATTGAGCTCAATTCACCACTTTTACCCTTAATATTTAAATCAGTAAAACTTCACTTTTATTAGTAGTTCTCTAAAAATGTTTGTGAGTTTTGACACACTTGTTAAAACTACTGCTCGAATTTGCACACTGCTATCGCACAGGTTGCTAGTGGTAACGGAGGGTGTGCACTACCCTCCTAACCTTCCCACAAGTTAGCAATCAGTGTATAACTACCTGCCTGACTAATCCTGCAGGGTACTCGGTGCTGTGAACATACACCCTAAAGTAAATAACTGTTTCCTACTGTTTCCTACTCAGTGTTTAGCAACTCGAGCAGAGCTAAAACCAACAGATTCTGTCCCCAACATGTTTCACCAGATAAACTGGCGTCTTCAGGGAAAGGACAGACTTGAAACACCATGCTGAACACTCCTATTTATAGTTTGTAATCCTATAATTGGCCAATAGTACCATTGGCATTAGACTGACAGTTTAAAGAGCCAGTGAACTGGTCAGGTTTAAATTTATTGGTTGAATCATTGGATGCCTGCCAGATAACGTGCTGCGCAGACCCAAGCTGCGCAAACACTTATTCCACACTCAAGTTGGATGACTGGTTATTGAGTAACTACCAGATAATGTGCTGCGCAGACCCTTGCTGCGCTAACACTTATTCTGTAGTCAGGTAAAAGCTACTCACTATATGAATCACTCAGCAGCCCCTGCCAAGTCTGCCACACTGCGACTACACAGCGCTGATACCACTAGTTCTTACATACTACCAACATGGACGATCCCTGTTTACACACATATAATCAGGGCAAAGCATGTAGAGGATATAAAAAAAAAATAAAAAAAAAAATTGAAAAAATTTTTTTTAAAAGAAAAAAAGAAAAAAAAAAAAAAAATTTTTATATCCCCGTCCATAGTACTAAATGCACCAGACCTGGTTGCAAAACATTGTAATGTCGTATATCATCCTTAATAGGTACAGGCTTAATTACCAATTTGATTTTATTTTTTTTTTTATTTTTTTTCAATTTTTTTTTTTTTATTTTTTTTTTTTTTTATATCCTCTACATTCTTTGCCCCTGATTATATGTGTGTAAACAGGGGATCGTCCATGTTGGTAGTATGTAAGAACTAGTGGTATCAGCGCTTGTGTAGTCGCAGTGTGGCAGACTTGGCAGGGGCTGCTGGGTGATTCATATATAGTGAGTAGCTTTTACCTGACTACAGAATAAGTGTTTGCGCAGCTTGGGTCTGCGCAGCACGTTATCTGGCAGGCATCCAATGATTCAACCAATAAATTTAAACCTGACCAGTTCACTGGCTCTTTAAACTGTCAGTCTAATGCCAATGGTACTATTGGCCAATTATAGGATTACAAACTATAAATAGGAGTGTTCAGCATGGTGTTTCAAGTCTGTCCTTTCCCCTGAAGACGCCAGTTTATCTGGTGAAACATGTTGGGGACAGAATCTGTTGGTTTTAGCTCTGCTCGAGTTGCTAAACACTGAGTAGGAAACAGTAGGAAACAGTTATTTACTTTAGGGTGTATGTTCACAGCACCGAGTACCCTGCAGGATTAGTCAGGCAGGTAGTTATACACTGATTGCTAACTTGTGGGAAGGTTAGGAGGGTAGTGCACACCCTCCGTTACCACTAGCAACCTGTGCGATAGCAGTGTGCAAATTCGAGCAGTAGTTTTAACAAGTGTGTCAAAACTCACAAACATTTTTAGAGAACTACTAATAAAAGTGAAGTTTTACTGATTTAAATATTAAGGGTAAAAGTGGTGAATTGAGCTCAATTGAGCAAAGTTTTTTTGTTGCTATGGAACCCTCCCTTAATAGGGTCTCTAGTTTTTTTGTATGGGAATAGAGAGTTGCTGCCCATTAATTTGGCTTTTGATGAATGGCGTCCCTGGGGCCAAAAATGTAAATGCGGATGCTTTATCGCGTAGCTTTCCTGGGGGGGGGGGGGGAGATTCGGAGGATCCTGCTCCGATTTTGACTGATGGGGTGGTGGTATCCGCTCTTTATCCTGAACTGGAGGCAGAAGTGTTGGGGGCTCAAGGTGAGGCACCTGATTCCTCTCCTCCAGGACTTCGACACAAGGTGTTCAAGGAACATCATGATACTGTCCTTGCAGGACACCCTGGGAGTAGATCCACCGTGGATCTTATTTCCCGGAGATTCTGGTGGCCAGGTTTACGTAAATGTGTTAGGGGCTATGTGGCAGCTTCTGAGACCTGTGCACGTGCTAAGGTGGCTCATACTCGGCCTTCTGGATCTCTTCTTCGTTGTTTGGCGATTTCTTCTTTGTCCATCCCAGCACCGCACCAGCAGCAGACAGCGGGACCCAGAAGCCACACAGCCTCCCCACTGTGCAGCAAAGCCTCCTTGGCTCTGGGCCCCACCACCCCACCAGCACAGCACTGAGGCAGCAATGGCAGACACGCAGTACTGCACCATGTGAACGAGTGCAGAATTCACCCAGTCACAACCCTTAGGAAATCCATCTGAGAGGTAGTAGGAATTTATAGACCCCAGCGTTTTGTCTGAACGTGTATTCAGCACGGCAGGGGGCGTCATTACTGACAAACGCAGCCGCCTGTCCACAGCCAACGTGGACAAGCTGACATTCATAAAATTTAACCAGGCATGGATCCCACAGGACCTGTCCTTCCCTTGTGCAGAATAGACATTTTTAACTGCCTCTCCTCAACCATGTATTCTTGTACTCCGGGGCACTTCTTTATTGAATCCTCATTTTTTTAACTTTACCATGATCTTGCGGTGCAACCCAAAGTTGAATGAACCTCTCCTCAATCTGGGCGCCGGGGCCTAAATAACTGAAAGTGGCCTGTTACAATGGTGGGTGACATGAAGCCTGAACCTCTGCCATGCGACCGCTCTCCTCTGTCTGGGTGCCGTGGGCTAAATATCTGGAAGTGGCCTTCTCCAGTGGTGGGTGATATGACGCCTTATTCCTTGCTGTTGGACCTCTCTCCTCTGTCTGAGTGCTGGGGCCTAAATAACTGAAAGTGGCCTTCTCCAGTGGTGGGTGATATGACGCCTTATTCCTTGCTGTGGGACCTCTCTCCTCTGTCTGGGTGCTGGGGCCTAAATAACTGAAAGTGGCCTTCTCCAGTGGTGGGTGATATGATGCCCTATTCCTTGCTGTGGGACCTCTATCCTCTGTCTGGGTGCTGGGGCCTAAATAACTGAAAGTGGCCTTCTCCAGTGGTGGGTGATATGACGCCTTATTCCTTGCTGTGGGACCTCTCTCCTCTGTCTGGGTGCTGGGGCCTAAATAACTGAAAGTGGCCTTTTCCAGTGGTGGGTGATATGATGCCTGATTCTCTGCTATGGGACCTCTCTCCAATTGATATTGGTTAATTTTTATTTATTTTATTTTAATTAATTTCCCTATCCACATTTGTTCGCAGGGCATTTACCTACATTTCACTGCCTTTTGCAGCCCTCTATCCCTTTCCTGGACTATTTTACAGCCTTTTTAGTGCCCAAAAGTTTGGGCCCCTATTGACTTCAATGTGGTTCGGGATGAAGTTCGGGTCGAGTTCGGATCCCGAACCCGAACATTTTCGGGAAGTTCGGCCAAACTTCTCGAACCCGAACATCCAGGTGTTCGGTCAACTCTACTTGTGACCCATTCTGAAAGCTTTGGAAATTTACAAAACAACCGTGCTTCCATAACATCCAATATCCACCATTACAAACTTGTAATGTACAGAAAAGTATGGCTTGTGGTGACTGGAACAGAGTGTGGCGGCTTCACGTGCCTATAATCTGGGGCAGTTTGACAGCCCCTTTTATTAATAGTAAATCAGCTAATATTAAAACAGTACACATGATTGATAACAGAAAATGGAATGAATGTGTGTAAAAGAAGGTATCAGAATTTGAGAAGAGGATTTATATTTCTTATACTTGAACATTAGTGATGCACCAAAGTATTCAGGTGTTTGAGCACCCGAGTATAACTGAAGTCAATGGGAGACAACCAGGCACCCCCTGCTCTGAAGAGGGGAAGGTGCCTGGTCCATTGGAAAAGGTCAGAAAGTGACAGAAACACAACCGAAATGGATCGGGAACATGGGGACGATGTCTGGATGTCTTGGACTCCCAGGTCGCTGCTGGGAACCATGTTGTCCGAGTTATATGCCACTTTTACAGACTGACAAAAATACGCACAAAACCCCCTCCAAAAAAAATCTATTTCACAGGAAAAATTGTTAGGAAACATTCTTTTCTGTATATTCAATTATATATAAAGTGCAAGTGCTGCAAAAAAGTACAAGCAAGAGGCTCTCTGCAACAGCCTGTATATCACATAAAGGAGGGCCTCATTCACATTGTGGTACAATTGTTCAGTTAGTGGGACTTCTACACTCATAAAGCCTATGCACTAAGTGAAAGGGCTGCCAACAATTACAAGGAACTGGCACTCCAAAACAACCTTTGTTACACATAAAGGAGGGCATCATACACACCCTTGAAAAATTATCATTAATGGCCTGCTGGTGACCCTCCAAAACATTAGGAGCAAGGTCCTGCTGTTGAACATTGCAAAAAATGATGGGCGAGTGCCTGCTGCTTAGCTGACCATTGAAAAAATGATGGGCGAGTGCCTGCTGCTGAGCTGACCCTGTAAAATATTGTAGTTGATGGCCTGCAGGTGAGCTGACCCCCAAAAATATTGTAGGTGAGGGACTACAGGTGAGCTGACCCTCTAAAATGTTGTAGGTGAGGGCCTGCAGGTGATCTGACCCTCTCAAATATTGTAGTTGAGGGCCTACAATTTAGGCCTGTGGACACTGAGGCTTTCCTCAACCTCATGGCGGCGGACGTCCCTAGTTACTCAGTCCCCAGCCGCCACTATTTTTCTCGGTGTGCCATCCCCGCATTACACCAGCAATTGTGTCCCGTAACATCATCCGTGCCCTGACCCACGTAGTTATTGGGAAGGTCTACTTAACGACTAATAACACGGACAAGTGCTTTTAGCCAGGGACGCTACACCTCCGTGATGGCACACTGGGTGAACCTTGTGGAGGACTGTAGCTAGTCGTACCCAGGGATGGCACAGGTGCTACCAACGCCAAGGATTGCGGGCCCCCATTTCATCACGATTTTCATCACTGCCTACATTAGTTGCAGCAAACCCCCCTTTTCCTACTCCTACTCCTACTCCACTTCCACCTCTGAATTCTCTTCTTGCAGCACCAGTCAGCCATCAGTCAGTAGCTGGAAGTAGTGTAGCGCGGCAACAGGCCGTGCTGAAACTCATTTTCTTAGGTGAGAAACAGCACACCGCGCAGAGCTGTGGGCAGGGTATAAGGTACCAGACTGAGCTGTGGCTCTCGTCACTGAACCTAAACCAGGCATAGTTGGTTGTTGTGTCTGATAATGGCTGTAACTTGTTGGCTGCTTTGGAGCTTGTCAAGCTGACACATATGGCAATCATACAGCATATATGTGCCATGCACGACAAACATCCCAAACTTATACATTAATATAACTAAAAACATAACACACGAGAGTGGGGGTAAACCAATGGCATGGCCTGTTAATTAACTCATGAATAACCAAATAACCTTAACATATTTTACAACTATAAACCTTAACAATAATATCAACAATAACACAACCACAAACCATAATAATAATAGAACAGAATTTCATTGCGGATAAATTTACAGCTGACAACACTGGCGGAAGAGTACGTAGTTCCTTGTGCAACCCACAAGATGAGGGGAACACACAGCAGTTCCAACCCAGGCAGGACAACACTGTCCAAGGCCTGGAACAGTTTCATGACATCCTGCCCGCACCCTCACACTGATGCGCGGCCTAGTGTCACAAGGAGGGAAAATTTTTGGAAGATGGTGAAGGAGTATATAGCAGACCGTGTCAGCGTCCTCAGTGATCCCTCTGTGTCTTACAACTATTGGGTGTCCAAGCTGGACACGTGGCAAAGACTGCCACTCTACGCCTCAGAGGTGCTGGCCTGCTCTGCCAAAAGCATTTTGTCAGAGCGGGTATTTAGTGTTGTTGGGGGCATAATAACTGATAAGCGCATCCGTCTGTCACCTGAAAATGCTGACAGGTCGACTCTTATAAAAATTGACAAGGCCTGGATTGCCCCTGACATCTCTATTCCTCCTCCGTCATATCAACATGCTTTTTAGGCTGCCCTCGCTCATAATGTTTTAGAGCAGGCATCCTCAAACTGCGGCCCTCCAGCTGTTGCAGAACTACAACTCCCAGCATGCCCGAACAGCCTACAGGTATCAGCCTAAAGCAGGGCATTGTGGGAGTTGTAGTTTTACAACAGCTGGAGGGCCGCAATTTGAGGATGCCTGTTTTGGAGGGTTAGCTCACCTGCAGGCCCTTGCAATTCATGTTTTTTAGGTTCATTTCACCTGAAGGCCCTCACATATAATATTTAACAGGGTCATCTCACCTGCAGGCCCTCACAATTCCCCTAGGTACACACCTAAGCGTTTTACAGCGCATTCAAACGCGCTGTAAAACGCACAACATGTGAAAAGCCATGCTTCCCTATGGGCATGGTTCACATTTGGTCGTTTTACAGCGCGTTTGAACGCACTGTAAAACGGCCAACGCCCAAACAAGTACATGAGCTTCTTTGGGGCGTTTTAACGCGCTTATGGACAATGATGCCATAGGGGAGAGTCACTTAATCGCGCGTATGACGCGCGTTTGTAAATTAACAAAACGCGCATCAAAAAACACGCATAAAACGCGCGTCATACGCGCGATTCAGAAACGCCTAGGTGTGTTCCCAGCCTTCATGTTTTTTTAGGGTCAGCTCACCTGCAGGCCCTCACATATAATGTTTTAGAGGGTCAGCTCACCTGCAAGCCCTCCATATAATGTTTACCAGGGTCAGCTCACCTGCAGGCCCTCACATATAATGTTTAACAGGGTCAGCTCACCTAATGTTTTAGAAGGTCAGCTACCTTAAGGCACTCACAAATAATGTTTTAGAGGGTCAGCTGCCCTGAAGGCACTCGCAAATGATGTTTTAGAGGGTTAGCCACCCTGAAGGCACTCGCAAATGATGCTTTAGAGGCTCAGCTGCCCTGAAGGCACTCGCAAATGATGTTGTAGAGGGTCAGCTGACTTGAAGGCACTCGCAAATGATGTTTTAGAGGGTCAGCTGACCAGAAGGCCTTTCAAATAATGTTTTTGAGGGTTAGCGCACCTGGAGGCCCTTAGCTACATTCTTTTACTCAGTTTCATCGCGCCCAGGGCCACAGCCTCTGCGTGCAGCATCAGCATCACAATCCTTACTGGCCGCCTTCTTAATATTAAATGTTATATATGCTTAAAAGTATGTCACACGTATAGTAGCGTAGGATTTGTAAGTGTATGCGCCAATAAATTAAAAAAGGTATTTGGGATGCGCACATATTACATAGAATGAAGATAATGTCACAGACTAGCATACACTGTCTACGGATAAAGTACAGTATATGTCAGTGATATGTATTAAACGCACGCACAGTAGATGTGGCACAAATTATTAAAATTTGCACTAAAGACACTGTTTTCTGATGTGGTACAGAATTTGTCACAGAAAGACACAGTATGGACACTCTATTAGGCCCAGATTATTTAAATTTGCGCTACAGGCACTGTTTTCGGATGCAGGACAGTATATGTCACAGAAACCCACAGAATATGGACACTATATTAGGCTCAGATTATTGGAATTTGTAATACAGACACTGTTTTCTGATGTTGTACAGTATTGGTTACAGAACACCACAGATTATGGACACTACATTAAGCCCATATTATTGGAATCTGTAATGCAGACACTGTTTGAAGATGTTGTATAGTATTTTTTACACAAAGCCACACACTATGGACACTAGATGTGGCCCAGATTATTAAAGACACAGTCTGCGGATAATGTACAGTATATGTCACAAATAGGTATACAATAAAAATATCTTGCTGCTGTCAAACACACTCAGTAGTCCTTAAAAGGACTTTGGGGTGTTTGAAAAGCTTTTGGTAGTAAAAACAACAAATTTTTCTCCCTGCATCTGTCCCTTCCGAAGCACTGTCCCTGAGACTTCAGGAGGTAAAAACACACACACACACAGTAGTCCTTAAAAGGACTTTTGGGTCTTGGAAATGCTTTTTTAGAATAAAAACTGTGAAAATCGCTCTCTACTCTGTCTTTCCCTTCCTACTCTCCCTGTCTATATCTGAGCCGAACATGCGGAATCGGGTGCTATATAGGCGTTCCGGCCAGCCAATCACTGTAATGCCAAGAGCCAACATGGCTACTGGCATTACAGTGAGGGCAGTACTTACCTTTACCTTTATTGGCTGCTTAAAACCTGCAAAACGTGCGGGGCGGAGACTCAAGCATTGCGCTCGAGCACAGCGATGCTCGAGCAGAACAGATATTCGGCCGAGCATGCTCGCTCATCATTATTGAGCATTACTATTAATACAAAAAGCTGTTATACAGATATATTGTGGAAATATACTAGTGATCATATAACCCAAATCTCTATTTTGGCTGCTTGGTCGATGTACTTATCTCCACTTTTTGTAACCCATAGTTTCCTGCCAATCAAAGTGTACAGGAATTTTGCATATGCATGGGCGGTAAGGTACGTTTATGAGTAGACAACAGGTCAATGTAACTCTGAAACTCTTGAGTGGTATTTTGGGGGACTCCCATCTTCTAAAGGGTTTGTGGTTAAAGCTAAAGAAGACCGTTTATTATTTTTGAGCTTATGTGTGCACATACATCAACCCTGAGGAGATGGTGGAGTTGTTCTCTCTCTGGAATGATGTAAGATCTCCAATTAAAGGGGTTGTCTCAGAGTAAAAAGTAATTTCCAGTGGGCTGGGCACAGTGTGAAATTAAAAATAATAAGTATCTGATCAAACCATTCCATCTCCAGCACTCCCATATCCGATGCTTCTGGTCCCCGCTGCAGACCAATCAATGTCCTCTGTGATGTGTCAGGAATGACAGGTGACTGTGAGACCATTAAATGGCTTGCTGCAATTATATGCCTGTTGATGGGACATCACACTTCTGGTCAGTAGGGACCAGAAGCAAAGGAGATGGAAGCTCAGGCTAGACCTGAAAGTGTTCAGTTTTTTTAAATATTTGGTAAATGTACAGTTCACCCTGCAGATTCATGTTAGTTGGCGATATGATAGCAGCAAAATCAACTTCTTATTCTACCTTTCTAACACAGTGGCACCCATAGTTAAGCTTCTGCAATTCTCACTGCTATACATGCTTTCTTCTTGGACACTGCTTTCTTCTTGGACACTGTCTATTAGATCTTGCATTGTAACTTTATAAGGACTGAATGTAGTTGCACTTACGGCCATCTGTAAATTCCCCCCTTCCCCCAAGGGTGGTAAGTCTGCATTAAGTGTGGACTGAAGTTATGCAGTGGGTGTGGAAATAGTTTGTTAACCAAACAGATTTGACTTGGGGCTACTCCTAAGGGCATTATCCTAGTCCCCTGGTCTTCACCCTTTAACCCTTTGTGGGGAGTCGCTCTGGTAGATAGCGGTGCGGGTGCAGTACAGAGGCAAAAGGAGTCCAGTAAGTGCAGCAAACAGTGTTTAATTCACACTTGCACAACATAAACAGCATACATTCACTTGGGGTTAATTCACACCCAGCAGAAAAACGTGAGGCAAAACAAAAAGTCAAATACAGGTTCCAGTCACCTGGGAGGTTTAGGTGCGGAATCACACCTGGCTGTCAGTCCAGCCGCAAGACAGTCGACGTCAGGCTTCCAGGCCGTCTGCACTCCTCCTTGCTGGGCTCTTGCTTCCAGCCCAGAGAACTCCTAAACTCTAATGATTCCACAGCCAACAGCAGCTCCAGGACAATCACACCACCTGCTGGTGCTGGCTGTGTTTTTAAACCCAGCCCAAAACCAGGACTGGGTCGTGGGAGCAGCCACCCACCCTACACTTTAGCTGCTCCCGGTAAGAGCCGGCCCGGATCGGCTTTGCAGCCATGCTATTTAACAACTATGTCAGTAGCACTAGCTGCTGCTGACATCAACAAAACGGCTCTTACCTCACCGAGGCTATGAACCTCGGTGACACATACCTACCATCCACGACGGCACCCTGCACCTTACCACATACCCCCCCTTTGTTCAGCCCTGAGGGTGGACACATGTGAGGCAGTGGACGCGGAAAGGGCATCTGCATTACCCTGCAAGTGGCCTGCCCTATGTTCTATGGACACTAGATGTGGCCCAGATTATTAAAGACACAGTCTGCGGATAATGTACAGTATATGTCACAAATAGGTATACAATAAAAATATCTTGCTGCTGTCAAACACACTCAGTAGTCCTTAAAGGACTTTGGGGTGTTTGAAAAGCTTTGGTAGTAAAAACAACAAATTTTTCTCCTGCATCTGTCCCTTCCGAAGCACTGTCCCTGAGACTTCAGGAGGTAAAAACACACACACACAGTAGTCCTTAAAAGGACTTTGGGTCTTGGAAATGCTTTTAGAATAAAAACTGTGAAAATCGCTCTCTACTCTGTCTTTCCCTTCCTACTCTCCTGTCTATATCTGAGCCGAACATGCGGAATCGGGTGCTATATAGGCGTTCGGCCAGCTAATCACTGTAATGCCAAGAGCCAACATGGCTACTGGCATTACAGTGAGGCAGTACTTACCTTTACCTTTATTGGCTGCTTAAAACCTGCAAAACGTGCGGGCGGAGACTCAAGCATTGCGCTCGAGCACAGCGATGCTCGAGCAGAACAGATATTCGGCCGAGCATGCTCGCTCATCATTATTGAGCATTACTATTAATACAAAAAGCTGTTATACAGATATATTGTGGAAATATACTAGTGATCATATAACCCAAATCTCTATTTTGGCTGCTTGGTCGATGTACTTATCTCCACTTTTTGTAACCCATAGTTTCCTGCCAATCAAAGTGTACAGGAATTTTGCATATGCATGGGCGGTAAGGTACGTTTATGAGTAGACAACAGGTCAATGTAACTCTGAAACTCTTGAGTGGTATTTTGAGGACTCCCATCTTCTAAAGGGTTTGTGGTTAAAGCTAAAGAAGACCGTTTATTATTTTTGAGCTTATGTGTGCACATACATCAACCCTGAGAGATGGTGGAGTTGTCTCTCTCTGGAATGATGTAAGATCTCCAATTAAAGGGGTTGTCTCAGAGTAAAAAGTAATTTCCAGTGGGCTGGGCACAGTGTGAAATTAAAAATAATAAGTATCTGATCAAACCATTCCATCTCCAGCACTCCCATATCCGATGCTTCTGGTCCCCGCTGCAGACCAATCAATGTCCTCTGTGATGTGTCAGGAATGACAGGTGACTGTGAGACCATTAAATGGCTTGCTGCAATTATATGCCTGTTGATGGGACATCACACTTCTGGTCAGTAGGGACCAGAAGCAAAGGAGATGGAAGCTCAGGCTAGACCTGAAAGTGTTCAGTTTTTTTTTTAAATATTTGGTAAATGTACAGTTCACCCTGCAGATTCATGTTAGTTGGCGATATGATAGCAGCAAAATCAACTTCTTATTCTACCTTTCTAACACAGTGGCACCCATAGTTAAGCTTCTGCAATTCTCACTGCTATACATGCTTTCTTCTTGGACACTGCTTTCTTCTTGGACACTGTCTATTAGATCTTGCATTGTAACTTTATAAGGACTGAATGTAGTTGCACTTACGGCCATCTGTAAATTCCCCCCTTCCCCCAAGGGTGGTAAGTCTGCATTAAGTGTGGACTGAAGTTATGCAGTGGGTGTGGAAATAGTTTGTTAACCAAACAGATTTGACTTGGGGCTACTCCTAAGGGCATTATCCTAGTCCCCTGGTCTTCACCCTTTAACCCTTTGTGGGGAGTCGCTCTGGTAGATAGCGGTGCGGGTGCAGTACAGAGGCAAAAGGAGTCCAGTAAGTGCAGCAAACAGTGTTTAATTCACACTTGCACAACATAAACAGCATACAGTCACTTGGGGTTAATTCACACCCAGCAGAAAAACGTGAGGCAAAACAAAAAGTCAAATACAGGTTCCAGTCACCTGGGAGGTTTAGGTGCGAGATCACACCTGGCTGTCAGTCCAGCCGCAAGACAGTCGACGTCAGGCTTCCAGGCCGTCTGCACTCCTCCTTGCTGGGCTCTTGCTTCCAGCCCAGAGAACTCCTAAACTCTAATGATTCCACAGCCAACAGCAGCTCCAGGACAATCACACCACCTGCTGGTGCTGGCTGTGTTTTTAAACCCAGCCCAAAACCAGGACTGGGTCGTGGGGAGCAGCCACCCACCCTACACTTTAGCTGCTCCCGGTAAGAGCCGGCCCGGATCGGCTTTGCAGCCATGCTATTTAACAACTATGTCAGTAGCACTAGCTGCTGCTGACATCAACAAAACGGCTCTTACCTCACCGAGGCTATGAACCTCGGTGACACATACCTGCCATCCACGACGGCACCCTGCACCTTACCACATACCCCCCTTTGTTCAACCCTGAGGGGTGGACACATGTGAGGCAGTGGACGCGGGAAAGGGCATCTGCATTACCCTGCAAGCGGCCTGCCCTATGTTCTACTGAAAACTTGAAATTTTGTAAGGAAAGGAACCACCTGGTGACCCGAGCATTCCTCTCCTTGGCCTGGCTCATCCACTTGAGAGGGAATGGTCGGTCACCAGACGGAATCCTCCTCCCTAACAGGTAATAGCGGAGAGATTCGAGTGCCCACTTGATAGCCAGGCACTCCCTCTCCACTATACTATACCTGGTCTCGGCTGGGGTGAGTTTCCGGCTCAGGAAGACAACGGGATGTTCTTCCCCATTGACTTCCTGAGACAGTACTGCACCGAGACCTACCTCCGAGGCATCCGTCTGAGCGAGCGAACTCCCTGTTGAAGTCGGGTGTCACCAAAACCGGGGACCCACACAGGGCCGACTTCAACGCGGAGAAAGCCTCCTCCGCTTTCTTACTCCAGCTAACCTTCCCAGACTTTCGCCCCTTCAACAGGTCCGTCAACGGCGCTGCTATTGTGGCAAAGTGGGGCACAAACCGCATGTAGTACCCTACAATTCCCAGGAAGGACTTTACCTGCCTGGTGGTGACCGGTCGGGGCCAGTTACGTATGGCCTCTACCTTAGTTACCTGCGGCTTGATGACTCCCCGCCCAATAACATATCCCAGATATTTGGTCTCTTCCAAGCCAATCGCACACTTCTTTGGATTGGCGGTTAGTCCAGCTTTCCTCAGGGCATCCACTACCGCCTGCACTTTGGGCAAATGGCTTTCCCAGTCGGTGCTGTGGATGATTACATCATCTAAGTAGGCCGAGGCGTACCGACGATGAGGTCGCAGCACTATGTCCATTAACCTTTGGAAGGTGGCGGGGCGCCATGCAGGCCAAAGGGTAACACCTTGTAGTGATACAGGCCCTGCGAGGTAACAAAGCGTTTTTCCTTGGCCGACTCAGTTAAGGGTACCTGCCAGTACCCTTTAGTGAGGTCTAGCACAGAAAAATAACGGGCTTGTCCTAAATTCTCAACAAGCTCGTCTACCCGGGGCATGGGATACGCATCAAACTTGGACACTTCATTTAACTTGCGAAAATCGTTGCAGAACCGCAGCGTCCCATCCGGCTTAGGTATTAGGACTATGGGACTGGCCCACTCACTTTTCGACTCCTCAATGACATCGAGCTTCAACATTAACTGCACTTCCTCCGCGATGGCCCGTCGCCGAGCCTCGGGTACCCGGTATGGTTTTAACCGGATCTTGGCCTGAGGCTCAGTGGCGATGTCATGTTGGATGAGAGGCGTGCGGCCAGGAGGTCCGAGAACACATCCGTGTTCCGACTGATGAACTCCCTGACTTCCTGAACTTGTTTGGCAGACAGGCTGTCTGCAATTTTACCGTGGTTACTGCTTCACAGGCCTCGAACTGTGGGGCTGGACCCTTTCACCTAGAAGCCCTGGCCGGGGCTGTTGTCGTCGGCCATGTTCCTATCTTTCCACGGCTTTAGTAAATTCACGTGGTACACCTGCTCCGGCTTGCGCCGCCCTGGCTGGTGTACCTTGTAATT
Organism: Bufotes viridis; assembly: GCA_033119425.1. Taxonomy (NCBI): domain Eukaryota; kingdom Metazoa; phylum Chordata; class Amphibia; order Anura; family Bufonidae; genus Bufotes; species Bufotes viridis. The sequence goes on along the minus strand of CM065593.1, from coordinate 184,100,112 downwards.
TACTTCCCTACCTTCTCGATCACCTCATAGGGGCCCTGCCACCTAGCTAGGAACTTGCTGTCAAGGGTGGGTACCAGAACCAAAACCCGATCTCCCGGATTGAAGTCCCGTACCCGAGCCTGACGATTATACACCCTACTCTGGGCTTGTTGCGCTGCCTCCATATGCTCCCGGACCAGCGGCAACACCCTTTCCATCCGTTCCTGCATCTGGGTGACATATTCAATGACACTTTTGTGGGGACAGGTTGCTGTTCCCACGCTTCCTTGGCAATATCCAACAGGCCTCGAGGGTGTCTGCCATAAAGCAGTTCGAATGGCGAGAACCCAGTAGAGGCCTGGGGCACCTCTCGCACTGCGAACATGAGATAGGGCAGAAGCAGGTCCCAGTCCTTCCCATCTCTAGACACCACCCTTTTTAACATATTTTTTAGAGTTTGGTTAAACCTCTCGACAAGACCGTCTGTTTGCGGATGGTAAACGGACGTCCGTAACTGCTTTATACGCAACAATTTACACAGTTCCCTCATAACTTTGGACATAAAAGGGGTCCCTTGGTCTGTCAGAATCTCTTTTGGCAGGCCCACACGGGAAAACATTTCCATTAACTCTTTGGCGATGAGCTTAGCTGAGGTATGTCGCAGAGGCACCGCCTCCGGATACCGAGTTGCATAGTCGAGAACTACCAGAATGTGTTGGTGGCCCCTGGCAGACTTTGGTACAGGCCCAATTAGATCCATAGCGATTCGCTCAAGCGGGACCTCAATAATTGGAAGAGGTACCAGAGGACTACGGAAATGTGGCTGGGGGCTATTTATCTGACAGGTGGGACAGGACTTACAATAATTTTCTACCTCCTTGAACACACTGGGCCAATAAAACCGCTGCAGTATGCGGTCCTGGGTTTTCTGCCACCCCAAGTGTCCCCCAAGAACATGTTGGTGGGCAAGCTCCATGACAAGCTTGCGGTGCGCTGTGGGCACCACCAACTGTTCAACAGGTTCACCCGGATTTGGTTCACCCGATATAACATTTCTTGGTGAACAACAAAGCGGGAAACATTAACTCAGCCCCCGGTTTCTGGGGTTTACCATCAATTTCCAGCACATTCTCCCAGGCCCTGGTTAGGGTTTGGTCCCGGTGTTGGGCGGTCCCAAAATTATCTCCGGAGACGTGGAGGTCTGCCAACTCAGGTCCGGGTGGCAAGTCCTCCATGTCTCCCACCATTACACTCAGTGGGGGTGTCTCCCCCTCTATCACAGCAGTGGTGGTCACCCCTACCGCAGGCCCTTCGGACTCGGGCTCCCAGGGCTCTGGCCTCCCACTGGAACCAGGCCACTCTGCTGGGGTTACCCCTGTCTCAGGGCTATTAGTCACTTTCACCTCAGGCCATAGTGACGGAAAACCAGGAAGTCTCTCCCAATTATTAGTTCATACGGTAGCTTTGTGGAGACCGCCACTTCACAAGTCCATGTGCCAGCCGCCGTGGACAGAGACATTACAGCAGTGGGATAGTCCTTTAAGTCTCCGTGTATGCACACCACACCAATTTTCCGGCCCGTATACTGGGTGGGCTGTACCAGGGCAGCACTTACCAGGGTTACTAGGCTCCCTGAGTCCAGTAGTGCCACTGCCAGATTATCACCCACTTGTACCTGGCACAGGTGACGATTGTCTATTGTCTCGGGGTGCCGGTTGCACACAGTCTTCGGGCATACATGGAAGCCCGGTACCCATAATTAGTCTCCATGGGTTCTCCCGGTGTGGACAGTCGGCCCTTACGTGGCCAGGCTCCTGACACCGCCAGCAGACAATCGGGGCCGGGTCCACAGGGGGCACACCCGAACAGGTCTCTCAGGTATCAGACGTCGGGACTGGATGGGAGACCTTCGGGGTTTGACCAGCCCCTCCCAACAACACCCCCTTGCAAGTTTTTGTGGCCTCATAGCGCTCCACCAGATCAACCATTTCAAGGGCATTAGTGGGGATACCTGGCCAATCCAGTGCTGAAGGGGGTAAGGCAGGGCCCTCCAGAACATGTCGGCCAGCAGACGGTCCATCATAGCAGTCGGACTTAGAACATCAGGCTGCAGCCACTTTTGCAACCTGTGCAGCAACTCATAGTACTGCGGCCTGGCGGGTTCAGCCGTTTTAAAGTCCCACTGGTGGACCCGCTGAGCCCGGACCAACACGTTTACCCCCAGTCTGGCCAGGATTCACCTGGTCATCTGCTAAGTCAAAAATACTTGCTGGGGTCCAGACGCCAGGAACGGAGCGACGACCTCCGCCCACTGTTCTCGGGGTAATTTCTCCCTCACGGCCACCTTCTCGAACACCGCCAGATAGGTCTCCACATCATCCGAGGGGGTCATCTTAGGGATCGCTGCACGGACAGCTTTCCGGGCATCGTGAACGTGGTGGGACGCTCCTGCAGCTTGTAACGCCATCACGTGCTGTAGCAGTAGCTGGTTGGTCTCCCGCTGCTGCACGTTAGCCTCTATGAGAGCTTTCACAGCCGCCTCCATTTTGTCAGGGAACACAGGCTGCAACTTTGCCGGCCGAATATAGGACATCCAGTCGTGCCCAGCAAAAACAAACTTCGGCGTTCACGCCAGCCTCACTGTGCATGCCCGCATCCGACACCAAATGTGGGGAGTCGCTCTGGTAGATAGCGGTGCGGGTGCAGTACAGAGGCAAAAGGAGTCCAGTAAGTACAGTAAACAGTGTTTAATTCACACTTGCACAACATAAACAGCATACAGTCACTTGGGGTTAATTCACACCCAGCAGAAAAACGTGAGGCAAAACAAAAAGTCAAATACAGGTTCCAGTCACCTGGGAGGTTTAGGTGCGGAATCACACCTGGCTGTCAGTCCAGCCGCAAGACAGTCGACGTCAGGCTTCCAGGCCGTCTGCACTCCTCCTTGCTGGGCTCTTGCTTCCAGCCCAGAGAACTCCCAAACTCAAATGATTCCACAGCCAACAGTAGCTCCAGGACAATCACACCACCTGCTGGTGCTGGCTGTGTTTTTAAACCCAGCCCAAAACCAGGACTGGGTCGTGGGGAGCAGCCACCCACCCTACACTTTAGCTGCTCCCGGTAAGAGCCGGCCCGGATCGGCTTTGCAGCCATGCTATTTAACAACTATGTCAGTAGCACTAGCTGCTGCTGACATCAACAAAAACGGCTCTTACCTCACCGAGGCTATGAACCTCGGTGACACATACCTGCCATCCACGACGGCACCCTGCACCTTACCACACCTTATACAGGGATCTGGACTTTTCTGCAGAAGAACCACCAGGCCGCTACCTCCAGAAGAAGTTTATGTTTGGTTGACAACTGATCTACGGGAGTCAAGAGACAACAGTGCACCAGTACACGAATAGACAAACATATAACAGCCCAACTTTGCAGGATACTAGCTGACTAAAACCTATTGCTCAGACACGTTCCCACAGGCAATTTGTACATTATTTTGTGGAATTTATTTACGGAATTCATTGTGTGGTAAGAATAACATAATTTTATTATGTGCGTTAGTACGCTGAAGATAATGCCACCGTTCTATGACGTTTTACTATTTTTCTTTTCCTCCTGCAGCCTGTTAGCTCTGCAACTGCCCCCTAATTCTGCGCCAGACTGACAGGGAGGGGGGCAGCTGCTTTAACTGCTCATATCTCTGGTTTGGTAATAGATAGAGATATTGGCTTTGTATTCTTTGAAAGCTTTCAAACAATACCAGTATGACAGCAATATCTTCAGCATATGGAAAGCTATAACTGTTAGAATTCGGGATGCAGTGAATGCAGCTGAAAGTGAAAGTAAAAACAGGTTTTACACGTGATTATTCCTGTCTCGAATTCTAATAGTGATATCTCCTGTTTAGCTTGGACTAATGCTGACCTACTAATTTTGGTCTTGTATGAAAGCCTAGAATGCCAGCTTTCAAACAAGACCAGTTGCATGCTTCTACCATTCAGGAGATATCAGCAGCTAAAGAAGCCCTTCCACCTCCACTTTCTGCCCAAGCCAACAGTTAAGTGCTTTTCCCACAGCCTGAGCTCAGCTCCGGCAGAGCAGTTAGGTGGTTAAAGGGGTTGTCTCATCTGAGACATTGGTTGCATGTTGCAAGGATATGCCACCAATTTCAGATAGATATGGGTCCCACCTCTGGGACTTGTACCTATCTCCAGAATGTGTCCTCTGAAGTGACTGGAAAGCAGCTGAGCGCTGGCTCAGCTATCTCCGACAGTCCTATAGAAGTGAACGGAGCTGTGAACTACCATAAAATTGAGTGGAGAGCACGCTGCACATAGATACCGGCCCATGTGCCACGGCTATCATAGAAAATGCCTATTCTTGTCCGAAATTGCGGACAAGAATAGGACATGGTGTGCTGTCCGCATCTTTTACTAAATGAATGGGTCCGCACCCGTTCTGCAAAATTGTGGAAAGGATGCGGACTCATTCATACGTTTGTGTAAATGTAGCCTTAATCATAGACTAATCAATGACTGTCACTAAAAACTGTTGTCTGGGTTATATTTCTGTATATTTGAGTGGGGAAGGGGATTTATTCAGGAAGAGTTAGTAGTCTGCATGCTATTACAGCTCCATATGGTGGTAACCAAATCTTTTTGTTCTATTAGTAACTAGGAGATTTCTTCTAACAAAATATCCACACTCACTGTGTAGACAGAAGTTCCCCACAATAAACCCAGTCCCCTCCTCCTATACGTCCTGCCTTACGTGCACCAGAACCGTAGGGGGAGAAGGAGGGGTAGTAGACATGGCTGCAGCCTGAGAGAACAATTCACTGCTTTTCTAGTTTATTTTTCATGGTCTACAATTGCAATATCTGCAAGAGCAAATAACAAAGACAGATAAGGAGATTCTGTTATGTTTTGTTGGTGGTTGTTTTTTTGTGTTCGGCTTATGGCTTTAGTTTTCCTTTAAGATTTCAATATAGGTGCATGGACTGCCGGATGATGCACTTAATTCATGACAAGGCATGTGCCTAGTCATACATTAAGCAAATCCTAAGACGGCACAGAGGGATATCAAGACCAATGTACAATAAGCCAGTCTTGATAAATGTCCCCCAAATGTCTCTAGAAGTGAAGGATAGAGCCGTCATATTTGAACAATAATGGCAAAATTATGTACAGTCATGTGACTGTGTTAGCAGTGGGTTGGGGATGCTATGATTTCTATATTCTCAAGAAAGTACTGGTATATAAACATTAAAAAAGAGATACAAAAAATGATGAGCACCAATGAAATTATCATAATTATTACAATTGCATGTTTAGGCCCTTAGGTTAATTTGCTCATTGACACAACCTCAGCCTTTTTATATTCGATAATCCAGGCCACTACCGATACATTGTGCTTTATTTTTGAAATACTGCATATAAATGCATTATATGAATGTGTATAATATCTAGTAGAGAAAAGAGAAATATAAAGCTGAGCAGTTTAATACCACAATATTGAAATGTAGTTCAGCTCTAATGTTTTATTTCTTGTGTTTTCATATGTTTTATGTATGTCATGTTCCAGGCATTCATGCGTCAGGTATATTTTAACTTCATGTTGTTTTAATTCAAATTAATTAGTTAAGAGAAAAACCATTGTCTACATACTTGGTGTCCCTTCAGTAAGATGTGACTACTTCTGAAAAATGATAATGAATAATGATAGAAGAAAAAATGTTTTCATAATTGAAAGAGCACAACAGTTATATAGCCTGTCTGTATGAAATAATTAACTGTATCTATGCAGCATTTGGAATAAAATAAGTATAAGTTTAGGCCTCATATGAATGCGATATGGAAATGTATTGTACTTTGAATTGATCAGTATTACTGTATATGCAGTCAATTGTACCATAATTTCCCAGGAAGCATCTGATGGAGCATGCTGCTGTTTGGTTTTATGCAGGTTTCCATTAGTAATCCACAATAATTATGGATCCTGAATACAATAATGTGCACGAGTCTTTGGGGTTTTTATTGGACCAGAATATTAATAAATAGTCTATTCTTATGGTGTTTTGGAACCCATTCAGTCAGCACAAAAAAGGGGGAATTATGTTAACATAGTTTCAGCAACTTTTTTGAATGGAATAAGCTACAATATATTATCAAACTTTGTGCTTGAAAGGTTGCCCCTGGTGTCCTTCAACACCTCTTTTCACTTCCAAAAATTGCATTGATAAATCTGTCCCATAATGTGCTACTTGCATAGGAAAATCCCTAAATACTCTGGTACTGTAATATAAAATATTAAAAAGGCTTGTGAAACTGTATAGAAATCATGTTCTAGACACACTTTCCCTTTGGATCAACCCCTCCTAAAAAGGAAGTTGAACGTTGATCCAGGGATTTGTACTGATTGCCACATCAATACAAAGCATATGGAATAAATTATAGCAAAAAAGGTAATCACACCAGAGGTAATCTGTGTGCAATATCTAGTATGATACCATATGAGATGATCATAAAGCAAGCAAGAGATAGAAAATAACACTATGTTATAATGTGCAAACAAGATTGTTTTAACACGATTGGAAAATGCAATAAACAGTATTATACAGTATAATAAGTGGTAAGTAAATAAAATGCAGAAACCAACCAGGAGAGTAAACCTGTTCAAAACCGGACCACCACCACCCTTCTGAGGAAGCTGACTGCAAAACGCGCATTGGGGGTGTGATTACCTTTTTAGTTATAATTTATTCCATATGCTTTGTATTGGTATGCTATCAGATTAATCGTATTAGTATATGGCTTACTGCCAATAATTTTTGGGGAAATTTGAGTTTCTTTGGTGTTCATAGATTCTATGCCGGGGGCCTTATTCTCACTCTCACTGTCTGGCTTCTAAAGAAAAAGGAAAATGTCTGGTACCGTGTTAGCCAGAAGAAAACTAAGTGCTCTCATTAAGAGAAACAAAATAAGAGTATTGCAGGTTTGATACCTTTATATGGCTAACAAAAATAGAGGTAATGACATTACATAGCGAGCTTTCGGGACATCACCAGTCCCCTTATCAGGCGTACTACAAGAATTTATGAAGAAACAGCAATATATATACAATAAGAACAGAGACATGGTGTAATGAATGGGCATTTAACCGCTACAGGACCGCCGCACGCAGGATTGCGTCCTGGCGGCGGCCCTGTAGCTCTGATCGGACGCATCGGCGCGTCATCTCGCGAGGACGCGCCCGCACATGCGCAATGCGCGCCATCGGCGCGCTCGCATGTAGTTATACTACAGCCTGCCAGCGCCGATCGTGCGCTGGCAGGCTGTATATGGCAGAAAAAATCGCAGATCAGACGTTGTTCTGTGAACAGCGTCTGATCTGCTTGCTGCCCGCTTCTCTGGTGGTCCCTTTGCTTGGGACCACCAGAGAAAAAATATCAAAGTGCACCAATCACCACACAACCCCCCACCGCCCCCACCCACCCACCACCCCCTGTCACTGATTAACCCCTGATCTCCCATGTCACCCCCTGATCACCCCCTGTCACCCCCTGTCACTGATCACCCCCTGTAAGGCTCATTCAGATGTCCGCATGTGTTTTGCAGGTCCACGGATCCGCAAATCCGCGGATCCATAAAGCTACGGACACCAGCAATGTGCTTTCCGCATTTTGCGGATCCGCACATTGCCAGAACTATATAGAAAATGCCTTTTCTTGTCCGCAATTGCGGACAAGAATAGGACATGTTCTATACTTTGCGGATCTCCAATTACTGATCCGCAATTACGGATCCGAGCGGGACAAAGTCTGTCCCCATAGAATTGAATGTATCCACATTTCTGTTCCGCAAAATTTTGCGGAACAGAATTGCGGACGCTTGAATGAGGCCTTAGGGTCCCTTAGCGATCGCAGCTTTATAGCTTTTCCCTCTTTTTTTGCACATTTTTAGAGATTTTTTCATCCACATTGATCAATGTGAATGGAAAAATCTGTGACGTTCATTTTTTCTTTCAGCGCAGAGGCTGAACGGAAAAAAATTCTCATTACCCGTATGGTCAATATAAGGAGAATAGCAAAAACTCCTAATGCTGGCCATACGTGTAATGATTGCGGAGACCCCTAAAATGCCAGAGCAGTACAAACACCGCACAAGTGACTCCATTTTAGAAAGAAGACACCCCAAGGTATTCAGTGAGGGGTATGGTGAGTTCATGCAAAATTTTATTTTTTGTCACAAGTTAGTGGAATGTGAGACTGTAAAAAAAAAAAAAAAAAAATACCATTTCCGCTAACTTGTGCCAAATTTTTTTTTTCTGTGAACTCGCCATGCCCCTCACGGAATACCTCGGGGTGTCTTCTTTCCACAATGGGGTCACATGTGGGGTATTTATACTGCCCTGGCATTTTAGGGGTCCTAAAGCGTGAAAATCCAAATGCGTAAAAATGGCCTGTGAAATCCTGAAGGTACTCATTGGTTTAGGGCCCTTTGCGCATCTTGGCTGCAAAAAGTGTCACACATGTGGTATCGCCGTACTCAGGAGAAGTAGGGCGATGTGTTTTGGGGTGTATTTTTATATATACCCATGCTGTGTGTGAGAAATATCGCTGTAAACGACAACTTTTTAAATTGTTTTATTCAAAGTTGTCAATTTACAGAGATATTTCTCTCACTCAGCATGGGTATATGTAAAAATACACCCCAAACACATTGCCCTACTTCTCCTGAGTACGGCGATACCAATGAGTGACACTTTTTGCAGCCAAGATGCTAAAGGGCCCTAAACCAATGAGTACTTTAGGAGGGCATTTTTACGCATTTTCTTCTCACGCTTTAGGGCCCCTAAAATGCCAGGGCAGTATAAATACCCCACATGTGACCCCATTTTGGAAAGAAGACACCTCAAGGTATTCGCTGAGGGCATAATGAGTCCATGAAAAATTAAACTTTTGTCAAAAGTTAGCGGAAAGGGAGACTTTGTGAGAAAAACAATAAAAATCAATTTCCACTAACTTGTGCCAAAAAAATCTTCTATGAACTCGCCATGCCCCTCATGGATTACCTTGGGGTGTCTTCTTTCCAAAATGGGGTCACATGTGGGGTATTTATACTGCCCTGGCATTTTAGGGGCCCTAAAGCGTGAGAAGAAAAATGCGTAAAAATGCCCTCCTAAAAGGTACTCATTGGAATTTGGGCCCCTTTGCGCATCTTGGCTGCAAAAAGTGTCACACATGTGGTATCGCCGTACTCAGGAGAAGTAGGGCAATGTGTTTTGGGGTGTATTTTTACATATACCCATACTGGGTGAGAGAAATATCTCTGTAAATTGACAACTTTGAATAAAAAAATTAAAAAGTTGTCGTTTACAGCGATATTTCTCACACGCAGCATGGGTATATGTAAAATACACCACAAAACACATTGCCCTACTTCTCCTGAGTACGGCGATACCACATGTGTGACACTTTTGCAGCCTGAGTGCAAAGGGGCCCTAAAACCAATGAGTACCTTTAGGATTTCTGAGGCCATTTTTATGCATTTGGATTCTCACACTTTAGGGGCCCCTAAAATGCCAGGTGAGTATAAATACCCCACATGTGACCCCATTTTGGAAAGAAGACACCCGTAGGTATTCTGTGAGGGGCATGGTGAGTCCACAGAATTTTTATTTTTTGGCATAAGTCAGCGGAAATTGTTTTTTTGTTTTTTTAATTTAGTTTTTACAAAGTCTCATATTCCACTAACTTGTGACAAAAAATAAAATTTTACATGAACTCACCATACCCCTCACAGAATACCTTGGGGTGTCTTCTTTCCAAAATGGGGTCACATGTGGGGTATTTATACTGCCCTGGCATTTTAGGGGCCCCTAAAGCGTGAGAAGAAGTCTGGAATCCAAATGCGTAAAAATGCCCTGTGAAATCCTAAAGGTACTCATTGGTTTTAGGGCCCTTTGCGCACCCAAGCTGCAAAAAGTGGCACACATGTGGTATCGCCGTACTCAGGAGAAGTAGGGCAATGTGTTTTGGGGTGTATTTTTATATATACCCATACTTTGTGTGAAAAATATCTCTGTAAACGACAACTTTTAAAAAATTTTATACAAAGTTGACAATTTACAGAGATATTTCTCTCACTCAACATGGGTGTATGTAAAATACACCCCAAAACACATTGCCCTACTTCTGCTGAGTACGGCGATACCACATGAGTGACACTTTTGCAGCCTGAGTGCAAAGGCCCAAATTCCAACGAGTACCTTTAGGTTTTACATGGCGGCTCACAATTTAGCCCCGCCCAAAATGCCAGAACAGTAAACACACCCCACAAATGACCCCATTTCGGAAAGTAGACACCCCAAGGTATTCACTGAGGGGCATAGTGAGTCCGTCTGAGATTTTTTTTTTTTGCCAGAAGTTATCAGAAATTGAAACTTTTTTTTTTTTTTTTTCTCAGAAAGTGTCATTTTCCGCTAACTTGTGAAAAAATGAAATGATACATGAACTCACCAAGCCCCTCCGTGAATACTTTGGGGTGTCTTCTTTCTAAAATGGTGTAATTTGGGGGTATTTATACTTTCCTGACATTCTAGCACCTGAAGAAACATGACAGGTGCTCAGAAAGTCAGAGCTGCTTCAAAATGCAGAAATTCACTTTTTGCACCATAGTTTGTAAACGCTATAACTTTTACCCAAACCAATAAATATACACTTATTGGATTTTTTTATCAAAGACATGTAGAACAATAAATTTAGAGAAAAATTTATATAGAAATGTAGTTTTTTTGAAAAATTTTACAACAGAAAGTGAAAAATGTCATTTTTTGCAAAAATTTCGGTAATTTTTGATTAATAGCAAAAAGTAAAAATGTCAGCAGCAATGAAATACCACCAAATGAAAGCTCTATTAGTGAGAAGAAAAGGAGGTAAAATTCATTTGGGTGGTAAGTTGCATGACGGAGCAATAAACGGTGAAAGTAGTGTAGTGCGGAATTGTAAAAAGTGGCCTGGTCATTAAGGGTGTTTAAGCTAGGGGGGCTGAAGTGGTTAAAAAACAACAGAATATCAAAGATCTTGAGAATGAGTTTACAGAGTTTGGTAAGTTTTATGGTCTCTAAATTCATGTTATCTCAGAGACCTGGTGCCCCCACTATGTCTATTGAAGACTCTTTAGAACTTGTGTCATAAATCCCGGAGACAAATTCAGTCCAGTATTCAAAGTGGCAAGCAGTGTTATAAATTTGTATTACCAAACTATTCTGGCTCTTTAAGATTTGAAATTACCTTTTAATATGAGAACTGTCTTGTGTTCTTCATTATGTCCCAGGCTACAGAAATGCTTAGCCACAGGAAAGTGTAGATTCTTCTCTTTAATTGTGTGGTGGTAGGACCTCATCCTTGCTTTAAGTTTCTGTCCTGTTTCTCCAACATAGAGACCCCCAACAGGACATTTAGTGCAGATAATCAGATAAACAACATTAGATTTAGAACATGTAAATGTCTCAGGGATCTTATATTCCTGCTGTGTTTTGGTGATCTGGATCTTGTCTATTGAAATTATATGAAAACAGGTTTTGCATCCTCTTATATTACAGGGATGGGTTCCTTTTCGTGTGGTACTTGGCCATGAACTTCAGATCAAAATATTCCTCAGGTTTGAAGGTTGTCGGTAAGCTAGTAAGGGGGTATCTGAGAAAATTGTTTTTAGTTGGTGATCCTTATGTAGAACATGATGTAATTTTTTGGCAGTTCTCCTCAGTACCTCTAGTTGTGGTTTGTAGGTCACACTCACAACCAGAGGTACATACTGGTTCTCTTTCTTTTCCTTATATTGGAGAAGTGGACTTCTAGGGATATAGGTGGCTCTTGTGATCTGATCTTCAATTGAAGCAGGATGATAGCCCTGATGTAAAAATTACCTTTTCAGATGTTGTAAATGCTCATCCCTGTCTGATGGCCTGGAACAGATTTGATTATATCTGATGGCCTGACTATAGATGATATCAAAACCTATTAATCTGCCTAAATACCTGAAATGGGACTGCTTCCACCCCAAACATATTAAAAAGTCTCTCATCTATGGTCAAACCATCAGATATAATCTAATCTATTAGCCTTTAAGTGTGACAAACATGCCAAAATAGAAGAAATTATGAAGGTGGCAAATCCTTTTTCACAGGACTTTTATGTATTCCAAAATGGTGCCATTAAAAAGTGCAACCCTCCCACAAAAACAGTTAAATAACAACAGTTATGGCTTTCAAAATGAGGAGTTAAAAAGAAATTGTCACATTAACTGCCAATCCTGCATCCATTGTACATGCAATAGTTGTCATATCAGGTTAAAGGCCTTTCATTCAGCAAGCACGTTTAGGACAGGAATGTAGTAAAAAGGCAGCGGGGCTTCACAGACTATGATATTGATACTGAGCTGCTGAGTACACTGACGAGCAAAAGGTAACAATGTTTTGAACTTTTAACTTTCAGGCTCCATATCTTACCATCCACTACAGCTTCGAACATAAGACTACCATCATGTTAAAGACAATCATCTTTGCTATACAGATATCTCATACATAAATTTGACTTGCACCTATTTAGCATATGATTCTTGTCATATAACTGCATTGTTACTGTTTTGCTCCTGGTGGTGGAAGAATCTTTTTCTTCTTGTATACTAAAAATTACAACCTGTTTTCACATTTTTTAATTGCTTAGTGTGTTATTAGGTTGATTCCCAAGCGAAAGGTCACTGGTTTGAATGCAGGAGCAGCCATGAAGAAGTGAAGTACAATGTAACCTGAATACTACAGTCCAATATAGTATATCTTCCATGTACTTTATCATTTAGCTATAATATCCTGCCTACATTCAGTGCACTGCCTGTGCTGTTCATAGTGGGCCCTGCGCTGATTAATGGTAGGAAAACTCTAAGGCATATTGGTAAACATAGACTTTTTCCAGGGTGTGGGTGCCCACAGAGAGTGCTCTGAGTGCCGCCTCTGGCACCCATGCCATGGGTTGGCCATCACTAGTCTATAAAATAATGGTAGTCTCATGTTTGAAGCTGTAGTGGATGGCTGAGATATGGAGTCTGAAAGTCAGAAGTTAAAAACATTGTTACCCTTTTGCTCGTCAGTGTGTATATTAGTGTGACATAACTCTATTTACAGCACATTGGGTTTTCCTAGGTAATTAACAATGTTGGACTTAAGTCTTAAAATGGTCTAAAGAGAACCTGTCAGCGTGAAATAAAGACAAATGAGGGGCACACTGGGTGGTATCTGAGAACAGGCCAAGAACTCGCATGCGATGGACCAAAAATAGATTTATTAGTAATAGTTAAAATATAAGTATAAAAACCTCTCTCAGGCCGAGACAATAACACTATCTTTCATACCATTGTAGTTCACCTAAGTACCTGCGTTATTGAAGCTGACAACCCTTGTATATAATTCATGTGCAAAATTCATAGAAAATAATCAAGTGCGACAAATGAAATTAAACATAAAGTGCATCAGTGCAACAAAGTGCTACAGTGCAACATATTGCTGGTAGCAAAAAAGTTCAACATAAAGGTGTTTCCGTGCAAAAAACGATCTTGATAACCAAAAAATAGTCCCAATTGACCATATGTTAAGTTCATAAACTTTTGAAAATGCGCTATTAATGTCTCCAAACTTCCCTAGTTAATACTGTAAATAGTAGTGTTCCAGATCACAACAAGTTCATAAGTAGATCACCTTAGAGTGAACTCCTGCAATGTCCCAGCCGCTTATGTCACACGGCTTGATTAAACATAAAACAGTGTCCCAGCCATTTGTGTCGCACGGCTCTTTCCTCCTCTCCACCACTTGCTGGGTCCCCTGTACCCGTATACCCGCTGCCTTACCTCTATCCCGGCGGTGTCTCTTCCTCCTGCACCCGCGGCGTCCCGCGTGGTGCTGCGGCTTACGTGGCGTCCCACGTGACACTCCGAGAGTAAATCAAGAGGTGGCTCGCTGGGTCCTAAACTCCGGGATATATTGTTCGGAGTATGTTATTCCTTTGATGGCGATCCTTGATAACATCCGATGGTATTGGAACGATCCAATATAGAAGGTGGAGAGGGGATACTTCTTAGTGTATATCACTTAGCCACAGGTGTCCCATACGCGTTTCGGGGTTTGGCCCCTTCATCAGTGGATACCTGTGGTCTGTGGCGTCATTCTTTATATCCTCTCTTCCTCATTATGTGTATCCCAAAAAACCTGAGCTGGATTTGCATTGTAGGAAACGGATCTGGATATAGATCAAATATACTAGAGCCATTAAACATTAAAAATTCCAATAAAAATCACAATAAAATACAATAGAATACGATACAATACAGTACAATATTATCGTAACTGGATGTTCTTGTTTATAGAGAATGGCAAATTGACTGTACAAGATATCTCTAATTCAGGGAGTGGGTCCAGATTTTTTGCTAGAAGTAAAATGGGAGGGGGGCGAAAGAAGAGGAGGGGTCGAGGTGTCGATGATACGACCAAATCTCGACCCCTCGTCTAAACCTGCGCCACCCCCCCTTATAGGAACCCAAATATCTCCATTTCTGAATTGAGTCCTCTGGGCATCAAGGTGTCCAATTCAAAAATTCGTCGAGATTCTTGTCTTGACATTTGTGCAATGAAATCACCTCCCCTCCATGTTCTTTTTACGTTTTCTATTGCAGCAAATGTCAAGCCTGTAGGGTCACCATTATGTACCATTTTGAAATGTTTAGATACAGAATAAGCTTCGTATCCCTTTTTTATATTTGAGATGTGTTCACTGACCCTTTTCTTCAGAGTTCTCTTCGTGCGACCCACGTATTGTTTGTGACACGGGCATTCTAATATATAGATTACTTCCGTTGAGTCACACGATAAGAACTCTTTAATCTGTACATTACAATTATTACTTCTAGACTGAATTTCTTCTTTCTTTCTAGGGAACGATGTAATTCTACAGTTCGCACATCTACCACATCTATAAAATCCCTTCAAGGTAAGCCAACTGTTGGCTGTTTTTCTCTTCTGGTTGTCAATTTGGACAGTGGGTGCCACCTTGTTGGCTAAATTTGGTGCCTTAGTGTATATGATCCTAGGGATCTGTTCTAACATGGGACCAATCCACTTATCTTTTAGTAAATGGTCCCAATGTTTTTTTAAAATTTTTTCAACCGTCTTATATTGGGAATTCAATGGTAGTATTAACGATATCCTTTCCTTATCTTGCTTATCTTCAACTACCTTTTTTGTAAAAAACTTTTCTCTCTCCATACTCTTTACTTTTTCCAAAGCACTCTCTATCACCCTGGGGGGATATTCCTTCTCGGTAAATTGTTGTTTTAGCTGTACAGCCTCCTCTTCAAATTTTTCTTTCAAGGAACAATTCCGTTTTATTCTACGAAACTGACTGATTGGCACATTCGCCAACCACCTTGGTAAATGACAGCTATCGAATCTGATGAAATCATGAAACTGTTCCTCGATACTAACTTGAAATGTGTGTTACATCTCAACTGATTGGCATCCACCCTAATATCCAAATCCAAAAATTCTACACATTCCCTACTTGTAACAGGTGTGAACACCAAATTTTTATCATTTTCATTAATTTTCTTGAGGAATTTCTCCAGCTCAATATCACTTGTTTGCCATATAAAGAAAACATCATCAATGTAACGCCTCCAGAGTACCAGATCCGTCCCGAGCCTCGGCGTGATGTTGTCGGTTTCCCACTGTATCTTGAACATAAGAGGGTACTTTTTTAACATAAGGTTGTAACCAATTGTCCAAATATTGAGACAAATTGGAGGTAATAGAATTTATCCCGGATATGATTGGTCGCCCTGGCGGATTTTCCATATCTTTGTGGACTTTTGGAATACAATAAAAGGTAGGTATCCGTTTTTCTGTTGCTAGTATAAATTGTGCCTCTCTTTCAAGTAACAATTCTAATTCTTTCCCTTTCTCTACATACTCTTCTAAAATTTTAAAAAAAAGTCCTCTGTGGGATCCTTACTCATCTTCTCATATGTAGCTGTGTTATTAAGATGTTTTTGACATTCCTTTCGATATTTCTCTGTATCTAAAATGACTATAGCACCCCCTTATCTGCTGGTCTAATGGTAATTTGATTCATTGTTTGCAGTTGTTGAATGGCTATTGTTTCTCTTTTAGACAGATTATCGTTTATTCTACGGGCCTTCATTTTTCTCAGATCTTGTTCCACGTTTTTCCTAAACGTCGCCATTTCCTCACTTGTTTCTTGTCTTGGATATTTTGTTGATTTCGCTTTTAAATCCGTATATGTGTATTTTTTCGTTGTTTCTTGTTGTCCTGAACTATTAGCACAAACATTTTTCAGAAAATATTTTTTAAGACATAATTTTCTGATAAATTTCTCCACCCCTATATAAGTGGAAAATTTATCAATCGCTTTAGTAGGTGCAAATTTCAATCCTTTTTCCAGTAAGTGTGTTTGTGCATTAGTAAGGGAAACACTGCTGATATTGATTATACTTGAGGGTCCCTGTGATATCTTTCCCTGTAGTTTCTTTCTCGTGTGTCTCCCCCTTCTAACCTTTCGTTGTTGGGATATTGTTGTTGCCTGAAATGTTGTACATGAGTTTTCCTGTGATTCATATGTTCCCCCCTGTATCTGTGTGGATGATATTCCCCATTGTCCCTCCACTGTTCCCTGTGGCGGGTCCTCAAATTGTATTCGTGTGAATAAGTCTCCTTCCCCTTGTGATTTTCCCTCCTGTGTAGTGATGGTGTAGGGGTTGGGGACCTCATTTTCTTTTTCTTTTGTTTGTGATGTGGGGGGGGGGGGGTAAAATCTAAAAAATGAGGTGATTCCAGAACTTCATATCTGTTACGTGTTGATATATTATTCACAATTCCACCCTGTTCCTCTTGTTTATTTGTTGTTGCCTCTTTCCTTTCCCTATGTGATTCACCACCTTTTGTCTCATTGTATTCATCTACTTTCTGACATTCTTGTTGTACCTTAGGGTTAGGATTATCAATATGTTTTTTTCTGTAACTTTTTTGATTTCTTTTGCATGATTTCTTTTTCTGTTGTATCTAAATTTTTACAAATCCTTTCCTGCCACTTTCGTATCTGCTCATTATCTGGAAAAAGGGGAACCTCCTTCTTGAGAACATCAATCCGAGAAGAAAGTTCATCTATCATAGTTTTTCTACGTTCAATAATCATTTGCACCAATACCAGAGATTGTGCTCTCAAGAAAGCGTCCCATTCTTTGTTAAAATTATCTTCCAATAAATCAGATGCTGGGGTTTTTATTAAATTCAAACCTTTTGGGGCTATTCCTTTCTCTAAGTACTGTGATAGTGACTTGTCTTTATTACTGCATTGTATCTGGCGACACGTTTGTGGGTATAGTCGCCCTCAGGTGAGCACCTGGTTTTACACCTTATCACCCTGTGTAGCCGCCCATATTTGGAACGTTTTATTGTCAGCGTGAAATGCCATGCAATCTGCAGATAGCATATTATAGAACAGCAGGAGCTGAGCAGATTAAGATTAGAGATAAGCGAATTTTTCAAAAATTCAATTCGCCAATTCGCCAATTTTTTTGGGGAAAAATTCAGTTCGATCCGAATATATATATGCGCAGCGAATTATGTATAAAAATTGCTATTTCCTGTCTGCAGAGAGTCTTTATAGTGGTGTAGAACACTGTGCCTTGCAGTAACAAGCATAGGGAGTCTGCTTGGGTAGTGAAATAATACTGTGAGTCCGTATCACATGAAGATGACAGGCCTTTGAATTACTGCACACTTCACTTATTTGGGCAGTCACGGTGCCAAAACTGACCAAATAACTCAAGTATGAACTCAGCCTTACAGGTTGATGTTAGTGCCAAGAAGAAGCACGCTCCTTTTACACCGTCGTCAGCTGATTCCACATAGATGTCTACAGAACCTGTACTATTAAACACTTATACAAGTAGAGCCCCCCCTGACAGAGTAAAGAGGGTGTCAGCAGTAAGTTTGTGTTGATGTTACTAATTATTTTGCCCTTCCTCTGATCCATCAGAACAATAACCCACAAAAAACTGATCCTGTCTGTGGAGCATCCGCCTTCACTCAGTCAGCATTGAATCCATCAGTATTGCTAATGCCAAGAAAAAACAGGAGTGGATCTAAACCAGAGATGACACGTGAATGGAATATTTGCATGTCTTCTGTGTTTTGTACCCACTCCTGCTTTTGGCTACCAAGTCATAAGCCAATTCTAATGGGACCATACAGGCCTTACAACTGCTACACAGACAGAATCCGATGTGCGTCTCATTTTTCCTTCCTTCTGACAGATCAGAAGAAAAGTAAAAAAGAGATGATGTCAGCCAGGCCGAAAGCCAAAATAGTGGACCAGTCATGAAATGGGGAGGGTGGGAACAGCATGAGGAGACCACAGAGTGGCCCAATGACAGAGTCTGAAGGTGGCAGCAGTATGAGGAGGCCACCGAGTGGCACAATGACAGAGTCTGGAGGTGGTGGTGGCACAATATCAGGAGGATACCACAGAGTGGCAAGGTGAAATAGTGTAGAGCTGGCAGCAGCAGCATCAGGATACCACAGTGTGGCAAGGTGACATCATGTGGTGATGGCAGCAGCAGGATACCACAGAGTGGCAAGGTGGTGACATATACTATGTCACCTTGCCACTCTGTGGTACTATGGCAGCAGCAGCAGCAGCATCAGGATACCACAGAGTGTGAAGGTGACATAGTGTAGAGATGGCAGCAGCAGGATACCACAGAGTGTGAAGGTGATATAGAGTGGAGATGGCAGCAGCAGCATCAGGAGACCACAAAATGACCCGGTGACAGAGTGGGGCGGTTGGTGGGTGAAAGAAGGAGGACTTGGCATCAAATGCGTGGCATCACGAATTATATATATTGGGCAGACTAGATGGGCCAAATGGTTCTTATCTGCCGACACATTCTATGTTTCTATGTTTCTATCAGACGGGTGCCAGCATCAGAGTAGTAGCTGAGGCAGGTAGCCAGAAGAAACCGGTCTCTTTTTTTCAAGGTTTGGGTGAGGCGGCATGGATGATCTAATCAGAATCATCACGCCTGATTCATCTTGACAAAGGTCAGTCTCTCCACATTTTGGGTGGACAGGTGATCTCTCCTTGGGGTAACTATGGCCCTGCCGCACCAAACACCCGCTCTGATGCCACTGGCTCGGCAGAACAGCTTTTCCAGGGCAAACTCTGCTAGTTGCGGCCACATATCCAGTTTGGCTGCCCAGTAGTCCAGCGGATTTTCAATGATGGCTGGCAGGATGCTTTCCAAGTATGCCACCACCTGCTGGTTCAGGTCCTGCTCCAGGTCTACCTGCTGCTGCTGGTGAGTAGTAGTAATTATGTTTGTCCTCCCATTTAGTGGATGTAAAAAAGACCCCCATTTTGGACTGGCAGCGAGGGTCCAACCAGGTGGAGAGCCAGAAGTCATCCCTCTGCCGAATGGTGACAATTCGGCTGTCACTACGCAAGCAAGTGAGCATGCATAGGGTCATTTGTGAAAGTGACTAGGAAGGACTCCCTGCCTCCATCTCCATTGCATACTGCCACGGTGTGTCTGGGTCCTCTGACTTGTCTTCCTCATCGCCCTATAGCTCTTCTCGCTGCTCCTGCTCCTCCTCTCCTGTCAGCTGAGAAGAAAAACCACCGATTTTGCTACACATTGCTTGTGCTCCAATGTCTTCCTCTCCCTCCTCCTCCTCATCCAGTTCAGCCCCCACAGCCTCATGTGGCTGTAAGATCTAGGCGCCACGTCTCCTGTCCCGTGACCAGCCATTGTTACTACCATCTGTTCCAGGACATGAAGCAGTGGAATAACGTCGTTCATCCTGTACTCCTGGTGACTGACAAATAATGTGGCATCCTCAAAGAGCCTGAGCAAACGGGAGGTGTCACACATGAGCTGCCACTGGCTGACGTCGAAGTTACACAGGGGAGTACTCCTATCCGGTTTGATCATCAAGAAATCATTGATGGTCTTTCTCTGTTCGTATAGTCGGTCCAACATATGGAGGGTGGAATTCCAACGGGTGAAAATGACGCATATCATCCTATGTTGGGGGATGCTGTTCTGCCGCTGCAACTCAAGGAGAGTGTGATTTGCGGTGTACGAGTAGCTGAAGTGCATGCAAAGTTTCCTGGCCATTTTTAGCATGTCTTGCAGATGGGTGGAAGACTTCAGGAACCGCTTGACAACCATATTGAACACGTGTGCCATGCAGCGCCGACACCATGTTCTTCCTGTTGTCGGTCACCATGGTTCAAACTATCAGTTGTCGCTGAGAAAGCCAGAATTCGATTTCTTGATGAATGACACGGAGCAGTTCTTCCCCTGTGTGACTCCGTTCGCCAAGGCAAACCAGGTGCAGAACAGTGTAACACCGCCGTTCTCTGCACATGTGGTATGCTCAAGGGGCACTGTGACTTGTCCCTGCAGTGGAGGCTAAGGACATGGTGGAGTATGAGGAGGCAGAGGCGGACATTGTCGCAGGACCAACAGCATGACAACATGGAGGCAGAAGCGGCGTGACCTGGCCAAGTTGCTGTTGTTGCTGTGCAGGAACCATATACACCCAGTGGGCCGTATTGTCCCTGACCGTAGTTACACCTCCACACGTCGGCGCTGCTGTGCACTTTGGCAGACACCGACAGGCTCAAGGACTGTCCCACCTTCTTTTCTACATATTTTTGCAGGGCTGGTACTGCCTTTATGGCAAAGAAATTATGGCTTGGGACTCTCCACCTCAGCTCGGCACAAGCCATCAGTTCTCTGAAACGTGCAGAGTTTACCACTTGGAAAGGGAGGGACTGCAGCACCAGCAACTTGTCAGGGAGCACATTCAGCTTCTGCGCCGTTTGATGAGTGCACGCATACTGCTGTCTCTTGGCAATCGCTTCAATGATCGATTGCTGACGGAATGACTGACGAGGAGGAGGAGCAGGAGCGTCTGGACCAGCAGAAGATGGGAATGATTTACAGCTCCCTTTGGCTCAGGTGGTGGAGCCTTGACTGCCTGAAACCGAGTGCGTGCCACTGCTTGATGCAGCGGTTGCTGCGGCAGGCTGGACCACCACATCGGAGCCACAGTTCTCCCAGGCCCATGCCGACATTGCATATGTTGACTCAGGGGCGTAGTGCCAACATTGGCACCCTGGCCTTGCTTCACCTTCTGCCCACAGATTCTACATATGGCCACATTCACCTCCTCCGGTGGCTTAACAAAAAACTGCCACACCGCCAAGTAGGTGATTTTCCCCCCAACAGTCCGCACTGTCTTGCTGCTGCCTCCGTAAACCCCTGCACCACTACTTCCCGGGCAGGTAGGCTGCTGCGAAGCGTGTGGTCTACCCTGGGCACATTTGGCTCCCGACCTCCCACTGCTGCCACCCTGCTGACTCCCAGCCATGCTACCACCTTGCTGGCTCAGCCGCTGCCACACTCTTCTGCTGATGATGATGAAGCCCCTTCTGCACCCGGCTTCCAAGTGCGATCGGCTTCATCATCATCAAGTAATGTCTGCAAATCTCTGATGTCCTCCTCAATGGTCTCTGGGTCAGGAGCACCACCACCGCTGACCGCTCGCAACACCACCTCTGTAACGGACCGTTTCTGCAGACAAGGGGTAAAAACCGTTTAGGCGATCGGTCCCCTTTACAGAGATATAGGCCCAGCTACTGCAGAACACCAAACTCCCGAACTGGATACAAAATAGCACTCCAACTCCCGTACTGGAACCTCCCAAATAGCTGCTAGCAGACGAACAGGAAAAGCAGACAATCAGCTTACACTCCTGGCAATCAGTCTCTAACAGCATACAGTGAATCCCCCCAAGAACGAGACGAGGCTCCGTATTGAGGGTAAACAGGAATTCTCACATTTATTAACGGCTACCTGCCTGGTATTTATCCAGGTCTCCCACCTGGTGGACACTCCCCTAGAGGACCAGAAGGAAGACTGCGACACGGGATACAGCAGCCAATCACACACATTGGGACAATACAGACACCCCCAGCATATCCCTCCCCTCTGCCTGTGATACAATCACCCTACATGGGTAATGCAATCATCACAGGCAGACGAATACACAATGTCTTCTGTCCTGGAGACAATTGAGGAGTCATTCAATTATCTCTCAGGACAAAGGAAATCGCCAATACACATGTGGGGACAATAGGACAGACATCACTATTCAATACACAATGTCCCACCCTTTACAATACACACAGACATTTCAGAGACAAGACTCCATTATGCACATGGGGACACAGAACAAGCATTACTGTTAAAATACACCAGGTAAGACACATTACATTAAAACTATACATTTAACATATCCCCAGATAGCTCAGGTCTGAGCGCACATTATTAAGTGAATGGCGCTCAGACCACACGAATACAGTTTAATCGCCATGGAGCCAAAGTCTTTACAGTCAGTTTCATACGAATGGGCTCCATGGGATTCCTATCTGGGGTATAACACATTCAACCAAAACTACCGAACCCCAGGCAGAAAAGCACGAATTAAGCTTTTCTGCAGGTAAAAAGATGTCTTTTAACAGGGGGCCATAGTCCAAAGGCAGCAGGCGAGCAACCAGGTTTCTCCAATGCAATGTGGCGAGATTGGTCTCGTCACATCTCTCCCTTTTCCAAACAGACTAACAGGGTATCTGACCTCCTGCCGGTCAGTGCCCTTGTTAGTCCAGCAGCCCACCCACAAAACACAATCAACAGCACAGCCCACCCACAATAAATAGTTACTGCAACTGGGTAGAGGAGAAGCTTGTCCATGTCCAGGTGCCTCACCACGGCTGTGCTGGGTACGGGTACGCTGACTTGGTGGGGTGCTGCATGGGCAGAGACCCGCGTCACTCTGCCCTGTTGCCAGCGCTACTGGGAGGGTAGCCTGGTTGAAGCCTGGTTGTTGGAGGGGAGACCGACTGTCTCCCCTTTAGATATACCGTCCTGCTGCTGGAGACCGACTGTCTCCCCTTCGGTTACACAGCTCTGCTGCTGGGGAAAGGAGACTGAGCTCTCTATTCCCTGCCCATTAATGATCCGCCGCTGGGGAGAGGTGGTAGTAAGCTCCTCTCCCATACATACCTTCCTCCTCAGTGGAGGGAGACCGACTGTCTCTCCTCCCAATACAGAGTCCTGCTGCTGGAGAAAGGAGACTGGGCTCTCTATTCCCTGCTGGTTACTCTGCCGCTGGGGACTGGAGACCGGGCTCCCAATTCCCAACAAATAATACTGCCGCTGGGGAATGGAGACCGGGCTCCCAATTCCCGAAAAATCACGCTGCTGCTGTGGGGCAGGAACAACTACCTCTGCCCCCTGTAGCTCAGCCTGCCGCTGGGGAATGGAGCTCAGGCTCCCAATTCCCTGCAATATCTCCCGCTGGGGAATGGAGCTCAGGCTCCCAATTCCCTGCAATATCTCCCGCTGGGGAATGGAGCTCAGGCTCCCAATTCCCTGCAATACCGGTGGAGAGACCTCGGTCCCATCTCCACCTGCCGCCTGGGGTTCCTCCCAGTAAATTTCAATAATATCTTCCCAGCGGAATGGGTCTGGAACTGGATCTGTCACCTTGCTGTCCTGCTGAGCCTTCCCAATGGAGTGGAAGAGATCTCGGTAGTCCTGCTCCAGTTCCCACTCCAGGGTTGCCAGGTGAGCCAGGTCTTGCTCTACCTCATGGGGGTCATCCCCGTCATGCCTAGCCTCCCTCTCGTAGAAAATGTCCTGAAGTCTGTTCTGCGCAGGACTCCCGAAGTCAGGCTCTGCAAAGGACTCCCATAACAAGCCAGAACCATCAAACTCCTCTCCCTCTGGCTTGTCATGCTCGGCTGTCCAGGGTATATACTGTGCCATATACCACCAGAGCGCCTGGTAGGCATTCTCCAGCCATAGCTCCTGCCATACCCGGTGCTCTAGTTCCTTCACCCATTCATCCAGGGGCTGCTCTCCCAGAAAGGGCATCCGCAGGGCCACTTGCTTCTGCCACCGCTGCTCTTCACTGGGGAGACTCTCACCCCGCTGGTATTGTACATTGTCCAGGGCCTGGTACCAGATGCCTTTCCTTAATGCATCCCGGCCATCCAGGTCCTCCTCCTCGTATGACACTGCTGGTTCCATTCTGGTGCTTTTAGGGTCGCTGTACTGGGACATGCGTTGCCCCCACTTGTAAATCCAAGGAAATGGTGTCTCCTGTAGCTGTCCTTCTGGCTGTAGGAACGATCCCGCTGCTCGCCACCAATTGTAACGGACCGTTTCTGCAGACAAGGGGTAAAAACCGTTTAGGCGATCGGTCCCCTTTACAGAGATATAGGCCCAGCTACTGCAGAACACCAAACTCCCGAACTGGATACAAAATAGCACTCCAACTCCCGTACTGGAACCTCCCAAATAGCTGCTAGCAGACGAACAGGAAAAGCAGACAATCAGCTTACACTCCTGGCAATCAGTCTCTAACAGCATACAGTGAATCCCCCAAGAACGAGACGAGGCTCCGTATTGAGGGTAAACAGGAATTCTCACATTTATTAACGGCTACCTGCCTGGTATTTATCCAGGTCTCCCACCTGGTGGACACTCCCCTAGAGGACCAGAAGGAAGACTGCGACACGGGATACAGCAGCCAATCACACACATTGGGACAATACAGACACCCCCAGCATATCCCTCCCTCTGCCTGTGATACAATCACCCTACATGGGTAATGCAATCATCACAGGCAGACGAATACATAATGTCTTCTGTCCTGGAGACAATTGAGGAGTCATTCAATTATCTCTCAGGACAAAGGGAAATCGCCAATACACATGTGGGGACAATAGGACAGACATCACTATTCAATACACAATGTCCCACCCTTTACAATACACACAGACATTTCAGAGACAAGACTCCATTATGCACATGGGGACACAGAACAAGCATTACTGTTAAAATACACCAGGTAAGACACATTACATTAAAACTATACATTTAACATATCCCCAGATAGCTCAGGTCTGAGCGCACATTATTAAGTGAATGGCGCTCAGACCACACGAATACAGTTTAATCGCCATGGAGCCAAAGTCTTTACAGTCAGTTTCATACGAATGGGCTCCATGGGATTCCTATCTGGGGTATAACACATTCAACCAAAACTACCGAACCCCAGGCAGAAAAGCACGAATTAAGCTTTTCTGCAGGTAAAAAAAAGATGTCTTTTAACAGGGGGCCATAGTCCAAAGGCAGCAGGCGAGCAACCAGGTTTCTCCAATGCAATGTGGCGAGATTGGTCTCGTCACAACCTCCTACGCCACTCTCCTCATCACTACTTGCCCGTCTAGCAGAGGAAGCGGCGGATGTCTCCTCCACATCTTGGCTGGGCAGTAGCTGCTGACTGTCCTCTAGTAGCTCATCCTTGCTGTATAGTGGAGCTAAGCCCACAGCATACAATACTTCCCTGGCTGAGGGAACAGCAAAGGACAGAGGAGAGGTGAGGGCACAGGGCCTGCTCCCGGCCATGCCAACTAAGGGTTGTGTCTGATGAACCCACCAACTGTTGGCTGGGGGTGTCTGATGTCACTTGGGATGAAGTTGATGACAGAGTTATCCAATCAAGAACCACTGGTGAAGACACGCTGGTCAAGTCACGACGGCTAGATGACACTGGGAGCTCAGGCCTTTCACTGCGACTCCTGCTGCCACGCCCCCCTTACTCTGCTGCGACCTCTGCCTGTGCCAGAGACATTTAGGCCTCTGCATGGCCTGGCACTACTCTGTCTGACATACCTTTCGCTGAACTAAATAAATTAAAAGCACATGAAAACACCCCTAAATATACATATATATATTTTTTTCTGTACAGACATAGTCCACTAAATGCTTTCGCCACAGATAACTGCAACAGTGAAGTGCGTAGATATTTTTCTTTTTGTACTGAAATAGGCCACTAAACGCTTTCACCACATATAACTGCAGAAGTGAACTGAGAATATATTTTTTGTTTTGTACTTAAATAGGCCACTGAATGCTTTTACAGCAAATAACTGCACAGTGAACTGCGTATATATTTTAATTTTTTTACTGAAATACGCCACTACATGCTTTAGCTACAAATAACTGCAACAGTGAAGTGCGTAGATATTTTTTTTTTGTACTGAAATAGGCTGCTAAACGCTTTTACCACATATAACTGCAGAAGTGAACTGTGTATATATTTTTCTCTTTGTACTGAAATACACCCATAAACACTTTCACCACATATAACTGCAGAAGTGAACTGTGTATTTTCTTTTTCCACAGATATAAGCCACTAAAGGCTTTTCAATATAGCACTTGCACCCCAAGAACAAATTGCTGGAATGACAGAGCTGTCTAATGGCTATTTGGATCCCCAAATAATCTTTCCCTGCACTTATAAATTGCATTTTTGTTCGCTATGAGGTTTTTCCTATCACTACCCCTAGCGCCTTCTGCTGTAAAATGATTCCTCCCTATCCTTTCACTGCAGTTATAAATCAGTTTTTCAAGGGGGGGGTTTCACAATGAGGTTTTTCCTATTGCTGTCCCTAGCACCTACTCACGACTGTCCCTGCACTCAGAACGCTGGAAAATGTCTGAATTCAAGATGGCTGCCGTATTTATAGGGCTGCTGTGACATCACAGGGCTGGCTGCTGATTGGCTGCATGCATGGCATTATAGGTCATCCCGCCTTCCCAGAGTTCCTTTCCCCATGTCATCACATGTGTAGCCACCATTTTAGCCGCCATTTTAGGAAAAATTGCGATTCGTTACCACGAAGCGCGAGGAAATTCGCATTAATTGCGAATCAAATTTTTCCTGAAATTTGTAACGAATTCCACTTCATCAGCTTTGATTCGCTCATGTCTAATTAAGATATATCTTTTTGTGCTTCCTGTATTGGCCCCTGCAGTCACATGACTGTAGGAGCTGCTGGATCTTCTTTAGACCTCTATCAGCTCTGCAATAAAGCTGTACAGCATAGTATACTGCAGTACAACCTTTCTATCAGCCCAGTTATAGGAGAAATCAGCAATAAAAAGAAAAGTGTGATGTTAAATGTCCTCTAGTGGTCTCATATGACCTTATGGGGGAACACAAAGTGTAAAATAAAATAAATACATAAAAATTGTTTTATAAGAAAGTTATAGATGTAAAAAAAAAAAAAACTTTTTTGCAATTAAGGCTAAGTTCACATTTCAGTTATTTCCATCAGATATTGTGAGCCAAAACCAGATGCAGATCAAAAACAGAGAACAGGTGCAGATCTTTCCATTATACCTTACATTTGAGTAGGCTTCACTACTGGTTTTTGCTCACAATATCCTCTGCGTCTGGAGGAAAGATGGTTTGTACAGAAGCATAGAAAAGAATTCTTTATGGTAAGAGCAGTGAGACTATGGAACTCTCTGCCTGAGGAGGTGGTGATGGTGAGTTCACTAAAAGAGTTCAAGAGGGGCCTGGATGTATCTCTGGAGTGTAATAATATTACAGACTATAGTTTCTAGAGATGGGTCGTTGATCCAGGGAGTTATCTGATTGGAATCGGTAAGGAATTTTTTTCCCCTTAAGTGGGGAAAATTGGCTTCTACCTCACAGTTTTTTTTTTGCCTTCCTCTGGATCAACTTGCAGGATAACAGGCCGAACTGGATGGACAAATGTCTTTTTTCAGCCTAATATACTATGTTACTATGTAATAACAGATGGAAATAACTGACAAAATAACTGAAGTGTGATCTGTGCCTTAGTCATTGAAAAATTATTAAATATACAAAAGAATAAAAAAACAGACATATTTGGTATTGATGCATCTATAATGGCCCTCTCTATAAACATATTACATGATCTACCCCATCAGGTGAACACTGTAAGAAAAAAAAATTATGCCTAAATAGCTATATTTTTATTCACCTTCCAAAAACATAATATCAAGTGATTAAAAAGTTGCATGTGCCCCAAAATGGCACAAATGAAAACATCACCTCATCTATTGCCAAAAAAAACTATAAAATATGGCTCTATGAAAAAGGCAACACAAAAACATGATTTTTTTAAAAATGCTCTAATTGTGTAAAACTTAAAATAAATAAAAAAATAGACATTTGGTATTGCCGCGTCCACGACTGGCTCTATAAAAATATCACATGATCTACCACATGAGGTGAATGCTGTAAAAAAATAAAAATTATGCCAAAACAGCTTTTTTTCTGTCACCTCACAGTCATCAAAAAGTCTTATCTACCCCAAGATTATACTGATAAAAAGTATAATCTGTCCTGCAAAAGGCAAAGCCTCTGACATCTATGTTGGTTGAAAAATAAAAATACTATGGATGTTAGTACACGGAGATGCAAAGTATAACAGATTTTTAATAAAAAAAAAATTTATTATGCAAAAGTAGTAAAACATGAAAAAACTATATAAATTTGGTATTGCCATAATTATATCAACCTGCAAAATAAAGTTATCATATCATATATACCACATTAAAATTAAAAACCCTTACAGAATTTCACTTTTTGCCCACCTCACCTTCCAAAAAAGTATAAAAAGCCATCAGAAAGCCAAATGTACCCAAAAATGGTACCAATAAAAACCACAGCTTTTCTCACAAGAAAGCCATCACACTGCTCAGTCAACACAAATAAAGCTAAATACCATTACAGCAAATTTCATGTTAGAAAATTCTCTTCTGAGCCGTGGCGTATACCCAAATAGCAGTTTACAACCCCAAATAGGGTACTACTGTATTCAGGAGAAAATGGGTAGCAAATTGTGGAATTGCGGGGTGATATTCTCCTGTTATCCCTTGTGAAAAAGAAAATATGGGCCTAAGGCACTATTTTCTTGTAAAAAAAAATAATGTTAATTTTCACTGCCAAGTGTTATAAATTCTATGAAATGCCTGTGGCCACTTTTTGGGGGTTTCCAATGTAGTGGTACCTCAGGGTCCAGTGGCCTAACTAGAAATGACTGGGTCCCACAGCAAATTTTTGAACAAGGCTCCTCCCACCTGAGAATTTTTTTTGCAATGCTCACTCTTGTGGCTAGTCAAGATTTCTCTCAGATGAGGCCCGGCAGCTGCTCTGTTTGTTTACTACACATATATACTGTATGTCATGTCACTGTATATATTGTCATTGTATAATCCTGTTGAAGGGGCACTGATAATAATATCTTTT
Organism: Bufotes viridis; assembly: GCA_033119425.1. Lineage (NCBI taxonomy): Eukaryota > Metazoa > Chordata > Amphibia > Anura > Bufonidae > Bufotes > Bufotes viridis. The sequence goes on along the minus strand of CM065593.1, from coordinate 184,070,838 downwards.
AGTCCTCCTCCTGGGTGGACCCCTTCTGACTTCGAGCTCTAAAGCAGCCACTTTCCCTGCTTCCCCTATTGCTACAACCTTGTAAGGGTCTCTTCAAATGCAACATGGTGCCCAAAGAGCAATCAAGCAAAATTTGCCCTCCAAAAACCATATGGCACTTCTTGCCTGCTGAGCGCTGCCGTATGCCCATACAGCAGTTTACGACCACATATGGGGTGTTTTTATAAACTGCAGTATCAGGGTAATAGATATTAGGTTTGTTTTGTTGTAAAGCCTTGCTGTGTTACAGGAATAATCTGCATAAAAAGGTAAAAGTTTGAATTGTCACCCCCATTTTGCTTTAATTCCTGTGGAATACCTAAAGAAACAGCATTTCTAAAATCAGTTTTGAATAGTGTAATGGGTGTAGTTTCTAAAATTGGGTAATTTATAGTTTTTTTCTATTATATAAGTGTCACAAACTTACCTATACGGGCTCCAGGGGCGAGATATCCAGCTTTGGTGCGACTACGCTGCAAAGCCACGCCTTCTGGTGATGCAGCAGTATCTCTAGCAACACGTTGCATGCTCTGTTTCTCTTCACAGCGGATGTGTGCTGGAGGAAATCTAGCTTTATTATTCAGCTGTTCTGTTCCTGTGTGCTGTGTCTGACAAATGGAGCACTGAGTCATGGACCTATCAGGTTCTGCTCCTGGAAATCAGTGCTCTATTTAAATCATTTGCTGGCAATTCACCTTTGCCAGTTATAGGTTTACTCCCTTGCTGTGCTCCTGGTTCTCTGTGAGTGTTTTGGATTGTTTAGTATATTGACCTCAGCTTGCCTCTGACCTTCCTCTGTCTTGTGACTTTGTACCGTGATTCCTACCTGGTTCTGACTTTTGATTGGCTATTTAGACCCTCCATCCTCTGATTTTGTACTGTATTGTCCTCCCGGTTTTGACCTATTTCCTTATGACCCTTCTCTGTGTGGTTGCGTCTCTGTGTCTGTCTGTCTTGCACTTAGCAGATCAGGGAAAGTTGACTTGTCACTTAGGGCTTGCACTGCAAATAGGCAGGGAAAGTCGGTTGGGTTCCAGTCAGGGTTTACCGTGTCTAATTTAGAAAATAGTGAACTTTTCCAAATTTTGGAAAAGTTTGGATTTTTTTTTATAAATAAAAGGTAAAACATATTGACTCAAATTTACCATTAACATAACATACAATGTGTCATGAAAAAAATATTCTCAGAAGGCCTTGGATAAGTAAAAGCATTCCAAAGTTATTGCAACATAAAGTGACACATGTCAGATTTGCAAAATTAGGCTTGGTCAGGAAGGGGGTAAATGGCCTGGTCTGGAACTGATTAAAGAAGAAATTAATATCATTGGTACAGGGAGAAAAAAAGCTCACCTTCTCCCTAGCTGTGATGCTCTCTGCTGTGATTGGACCGCGGTACAGTCAGGGAGAAGGAGATGCCCATTGAGAAACTGGGCTGTACCGATTATATTCATTTCCATACCAGGCGGGAAAAGTAAAAAGGGAGCACAGCAGGGGAATGGAGCGCCAGACAGATAAGCTAGTAAGTGAACTTACATGCCTGTACTATGCCCTACACAACCCCCTACTTATTTCATAATGTCTGTACCCATGAAAGGTCCTCTTTAAATCTGCTCTTTCTGAGCTTAGTAGCCAAGTGGGTGGTCCATTTAGTGACTGATAGCTATCTTTGTATACACACAAATATTGAATGCTATCAGTCACTTAGACGGCACACCTGTACACTAAGCTCAAAAACAGCTGAGATTTAAACCCTTAATGACCAATGACGTACTGTGTATGTCATGATGTGGTGTTAGTTATCCCATCTTGACGTACACATCAAAGTGTCACCGCAAGTACACTTTCTCCGAGCTCTGATCTCCTCAGTGAGTGTTGAGGAGATCGGGCCTGCGCTGTTAAGTTTATTCTGCCTCGATAACCCCCCTCATTCAGAATGGCCAAGCGGGACCCCAATAATTATCAGGGTGACGACCCCCCCACCCCTCTCCGTCCCCACAATCATTCAGGATGGCCGAGCGGTAGTAGAGTGTCAGCTGTAACATACAGCTGACACTCTAGTATAACGTCCGACATCAGTGCTGGCACTGATGTTGGCCGTTTAACCCCTTCCATGCTGTGGTCCGTAGGGAGCGCTGTAAGGTAGGGGTTAACATGGAGAAAGCTCCCTCGCGCATCAGGCGCTGTGCTGCTGTGGCAGTGTCCCGATGGTTTGATCATAACAAAGGGAGGGAGTTCCCTCCCATCGGGCCCCTGCTCTGCTTTGGCAGGGTCCCGATGGTTAACCTTGGCAACCGGACGCCTTACGCAGGCATCGGGCTTGCCATGGCATATCTAAGCCTTAACAGGCTTCTGCTAAAGGCAAGAGCCTGATCAAGCTAAGTATTGTCACAATACACTCCAGCACACTATACACTATACAGTCTACTGCAGTGTATTGTAGAGCCATTAGACCCACTGGATCTTCACAAACCAAGAAAATTAAATATCCTAAACATGTTTGGTATCACCGCATCCGTAACAACCGGCTTTATAAAAATATCACATGACATAACCTCTCAGGTGATCACCGTAAAAAAAAAAAAAAAAACAGTGCCAGAAAATACATTTTTTGTCACCTACCATCACAAAAAGTGCAACACCAATCAAACCGTCACTTCATCCCGCAAAAAGTGAGACCCTAACTAAGACAATAGGCCAAAAAATAAAAAAGCTATGGCTCTCAGACTATCGAGACACTAAAACATTTTTTTTTGTTTCATGAAACAGTAGACATATTAGGTATTGCCACGTCCGTAACGACTTGCTTTATAAAAAATATCACATGACCTAACCCCTCAGGTGAACGCCATAAAAATAAAAAAACGGTGTCAAAATTACCAATTTTTTGGTCACCTTGTGCCAAAAGGTGTAATAATGAATGATCAAAAAATCATATGTACCCAAAAATGATACCTATAAAAATGTCAACTCTTCCTGCAAAAAATAGCCCCTTCACAAGATGATCGAAAGAAAAATAAAAAAATATGGTATTCAGAAAATGGAGATACAAACAATGGAGACACAATTTTTTTCAAAAATGCTTTATTATGTAAAACCAAAACAAATAAACCTGCTCTATAAAAATAGCACATGATCTAACCTGTCAGATGAACGTTGTAAAAAAACAAAAATAAAAACGGTGCCAAAACATCTATTCTTTGGTCACATTGCCTCACAAAAAACATAATGTAGAGCAATTAAAAATCATATGTACCCAAAAATAGTACCAATAAAACTGTCACCTTATACCTTAGTTTCCAAAATGGCATCACTTTTTGATTGTTTCTACTGTAGGGTGCATCAGGAGGGCTTCAAATGAGACATGATGTCTAAAATCCAGTCCAGCAAAATCTCTCTTCCAAAAACCATAGGTCGCTCCTTTTCTTCTGCGCCCTGCCATGCACCCATATAACAGTTTACCACCATATGTGGGGTGTTTCTGGAAACCGCAGAATCAGGGTAATAAATATTGAGTTTTGTGTGTCTGTTAATCCTCGATGTGTTAAAGAAAAAAATTTTTATAAAATGGGAAATCTGCCAAAAAAGTGAAATTTAGAAATTTCATCTCCATTTTCCTTTAATTCTTGTGGAATACCTAAAGGGTTAGCAAAGTTTCTAAAATCAGATTTTAGTAACTTGAGGGGTGTAGTTTCTACTGTGGGGTCATTTATGTCGGGTTTCTACCATGCAAGCTCCACAAAGTGACTTCAGACTTGAATTGGTCCTTAAAGTGGGTTTTGAAAATTTTCTTAAAACTTTTAAGAATTGCTTTTAAAATTCTAAGCCTTCTAACGTTCTAAAAAAATAAAATGACATTTACAAAATTATGCCAACATAAAGTGGATATATGGGGAATGTTAAGTAATTAATATTTTATGAGGTATCACTTTCTGTTTTAAAAGCAGAGAAATTGAAATTTTAAAAATAGATAATTTTTAAAAATTTTGGTTAAATTTGGTATTTTTTTATAAATAAAAATGAAATATTCTGACTCAAATTTACCACTATCATGAAGTGCAATGTGTCACGAGAAAACAGTCTCAGAATGGCTTGGATAAGTGAAAGTGTTTTAAAGTTATTACCACATAAAGTGACATGTCAGATTTGCAAAAAATGGCCTGGTCCTTAAGGTGAAAAATGGCAGGGTCCTGAAGGGGTTAAACCATTTTAGGGCTTTCATTTTTAATTATCTCAGACAACCCTTTTAAAGGCAGAAATGTGTGTAGGGCTATACAGCAGAGTAGGACTAAAGGCTAAATTGCCATCCTGTGCAGTCTTTAAGAAGATTGCTTTAGGTAAGTTGTTTCTCACCCCCTAGACTGTGTAGCCCTTGTAAAAGTATCACGTTTTTTTTTACTGCAACCAGTTTGCCATAACTGCTTGGAGACTTGAGGAAAAGGGGTCAAGAACATTTTTACAAACAGGTGGTGTTCCCAAAAATGGATTCACATACCTTGTACTGTATTTTGATTATATCCTACTAAAAATTGCTACCAACTTTACACTGTTGTCTATTCTGTTTTGTGGAGAATCTGTGACAAGCCTATGTCTTGAAGAAAAATAACAGTCAATTCAATATCAGTAAACCCTGGAATAAATATAAGGGAGTCTCTAGAATCCTATGGGGAAAAAGTTGCCTGTGACCTACTATCTACAACTGTCTCATTAATTTCCATTAGTTCGATTTTTAGTTGCCTTGTAGCCTGATCAATATTTATTTTAAAAATCTTACTGTCATGTTTATATTCCAGTTTCTTTATGTTATTCATTTTATTACCATTTAATAACACTTTACGATGTATTTAGGGTAAACTGTATGTCATGATTAAGCAAGTGAGCATATGTAGCTTATTGTTTCAGGATTTTCAATTTAATAAAGGCACTGAAGATGGAATATTATCTGTTAGGAGTCAGAGGAGTAGAAACAATATATGCCTTTTTGTCCCTAGAGAGATGTTGATTGAAATTCATCCTGACAAGCAAATACACAACAAGATTCAGTCAAAGAAGAAATGGGTGACTCATAAATTTTAGTGGCACGTTCTCTCTTAGGGCCTTCATGTTCACCAGTGCCTAAAACATTATACTAAAGATCAGACACACCGGTTGACTGAATTTCCAAACAAACAAGTTCTACTTTTAATATTGTCAATCTCTTAAAGGGGCTATGTCATGACTGATGTAAAAAATGAAAATCAGACCTCATAGTACATGACAATCTCTTTCTAACAAAGCTAGAACCAGCCCTGTACCTTACATGGATTCAGAGATTCCCCATTAATTGCTCCAATTGTGATGCTAGATTTAATATAAGCAAGTAGCTCAGGGGTGTGTCCATTATCAGGGGGTGTGTCCTTTCTGCTGCAGCTCTCTCCCTGTACCTGTCATGGCTTCTAACTGTAATTAGTGGAAGTTAGATGACAGAACTGAGCATGTGCATTCATCTCAGCAGTGTTACAAGGTCAGAGAAACGAGGAAAACAAGAAACATCAGGTGGCGCTATACAGAAACATTTTATTAATAACTCAGTGACTGTATTAAAATTTAAACTTCATGCGGTTACAAAAGTACTCAGATCCAGGTGCTGGTTTAAAAAGTACTGAAATTTTTTTTGAGGGACAGATGTTTAAGTAAAGAACATTTTCTAACCTGTGGTGCTTTTAAAATGAATGCTATATATATTCAGAATAACAGTGAAAGCAGTAGGAAGAATACTTTTAACACAATGTTAAAAGCTGTTCTATAAATCACACGACGTGGAACAGCTATGGTCTTGCTTCTGTGATTAACTCATATACTGTTGTCCACTCCTTTTTATCCTGAGTATAGAAGTAATAGTATTAGTGGACGAAGGAACTAGATAGCTCTGTCCATTGTGTAGTGGATGGAGCTGGGTACTGCAGTGCTGCCCCCATTTACCTCAGTAAGGGTGCCAGAAGTTGGACCTGCGGCAATTAGATCTTGATGACCTCTCCTGTGAATCATCCTATGCTACATTTTGGCATCTGTGTGCAGCCAAAACCTGGCCATATACGGCAGAGCCAGACTGCCCATCTGGCAATGTTATAGACAGTGAGTCGCTCTTTTCTTCCTCCTATGGTAGCTCCTCCACCTTCCTTCCATTGTCTGGAGGAGAGGGTCATGCAGGAATATTGACTAAAGAGCAGCTGCTCAGAGGCTGTACCATAACAACACAGGGTAAAATTTATTAAAACTGGTGTAAAGGAAAACTTTACTTTTCATTTCCTATTCCATAGCAACCAATCAGATTCCGCTACAGTCAAGTTTACTGTAAACTAAAATTCCTAAGTCCTTTTCCATGTTAGTGTTACCCAGTTTTTCATATAATAATATTAAAGAGGACCTTTCACCACTCCTGAGATGCCCGTTTTAATAGCTCCATGCATTCCCCATGTAATAACAATTCTGGAGCATCTGTTCTTATGGCTCTGCGTTGTGCCATTCCTTTATAATTTGCACTAGAAGTTCTGAATGAATTGCTATTAGCCTTCAGTAAGGGTGCAGAGGGGAGGTAACCAGTTGGGGGTGTGTACCTGTACAGACTCACTCTATCCAATGAGTGCTTCCATTTTCAGACTGTGCAGGTACACCCCCCCCCCCAACTGGTTACCTCCCCTCTGTACCCTTCATTCATAACTTCTAGTGAAAATAATAAAGGAATTGGCACAACATAGAGCCATAAGAATAGATGCTCCAGAATTGTTAGTACATGGAGAATGCATGTAACTAATAAAATTGGCAGGTCAGAAGAAGTAAGCGGTCCTCTTTAATAAATTTGCTTTCCCCCTCAAAGCTTTCTACAACTCCTCCCTCATCACTCTTTAAAGGGTAAACACTTCCAGGTTTAAACGTTTTACCATTCATATATCTGAAGAACATTTTCGGGTTAGTTTTACTTTCTTTGGCTATGAGGCTCTCTGTCACCAGCTTGGTTGCCTTTATCTTTTACATATTCTATATTTTTTCTTGTACTGTAGGTTTTTAGTTCTTCTTCACTACCTTCCTGTTTTAGTAATTTAAATGTTTTCTGTTTGTCATTTATTGGCACTTTACATTTCTATTTATCCAAATTTTTTTCTTGTTTCTGACCCTTTTATACCCATAAGGATATGTAACTATCATAATGAGAGTTTAGAATACCTAAAAAAATCCCATTTTGTGGGTGCATTTTTTATTTTTGAGGATATTGTCCCAATTAATGACACTAATAGGGTCTCTAAACTCATCAAATTTTTCTTTTTGGAAGTTCAGCATTTTTGAGCCTCCCTGAACCTCCCTGTGGGAGCCAGTGTAGGGTAAGGCCTGTGGGAGCCTGTGTAGGGTAAGCACTGTGTTGTGTTTTTGGGAGCTGGGTGGTAGACCCAGATCCCGATAGAGAGGGAGAAATACTGTATAGTCAGTGGCCAGACGGCCAAGGATTTGTGTTTATGATTTGTTTAGACTGCTTTGAAAGTGACAATAAAGTTGGTCGTGGCCAGTTCGCACCCAAATCTGCAGTGTTGGAGAGGTTTCTTGAGGTGTGCCAACCGTCTAAGGTTAGAAGATGGTGAACCTGGATAACATAAATGACCCAGAGTTTTCACCATGTATATATATGTATGTGAGTGTATATACTGTGGATATGTGGGATGTGACTAAGAAAATTTCAGGAAAGACCAACTAGAGCAGCTGAGCTTTATTTGGGGTTAATCAGAGGCACTTTAAATGATGGCAGTATACTTTTTATATCCACTGTGTGTGTATATATATATATATATATATATATATATACTGTATACACAGAAGAACTTTGAAAAAGCATCTAACATCTTTACACAACTCAGATGGCAAGACGTGATTTTGTGACACTCTCCTCAGTGGCGAAACGCTTTTTGAATCGACATCATGGTAAGAGTAGTGTGTGTGTGTGTGTATATATATATATATATATATATATAGTGTGTTGTGTATGTGTGTGTGTGTATATATATATATATATATATATATATATATTTATTTGTGGTTGTGGCTACGGCCACGGGATACCTGGAAACCCTAGGGAGATAACACCAAGACTAACCTAACCGGACGTGTATTAGTTGACCTGACTGAATGGCTGAGTTGTACCCTTTGCCATTGCCGTGGGTAGGCCTATAAGGGGGCAAAAACGAATCCGTGTAGTGTAGGAAAGAACTTAATTGGCAGTACAACCAAATCACAAGCCAAACTGCAAAGAGCAACAGAATTCTCTGCATGGGGGTTCGGAATGCATCAGTCAAAACGAGAAAAGGCCGCTGTCCTATCTTGCTGATGACAAGACCTGAGACATGATGCTTTGACGTTACTGATGCAACCTCAATGTGGAACAAGTGATCTGAAATGGCATTGGGGGTCGATGCCTGGTGTAGCTGCTAGGAAACGGACGTGGGGAGTTGAGATGAGGTGATGACTCGGGCTTTGAACAGAAGTAGTGGGCTATCCGGGGTGGAGTCACCCAAAACCCAGAATAATCTATTAAAAAACCGTAACTGGGTACCAATCATAAACGACTGGAAGTGCTTGGCTTCCACTGGTGAACTGACCTGCGATGTTTTGAAGGACCGGAGATACAGTGTGAAACGGTCTCTGCACCATACTATCTGACCCTTGGTTTCACTTTAGGTTCTATCAGAAGAATTAGTAAATTCCCCTGGCCTCAGGAAACCGAAGTAACCGAGATACATGGCCGCCTTTATAACTATGCTAGAATGGGGCCCAAAAGGATTACTATCTAGGGAGGAAGAAAGATTCCTGAATAGTTCCCCTGATATCGGCTGTCTCCTTGAGACAGTCCCTTCACTGTTCTTCTGTATGCCCCTGAGGGTTACTTTATCGCTTGAGACGCCCAGACCAACCAACTAACTGGATCCTCTACCATGAAGAAATGCTGGACCCCGGCCAAATACATTTTAATTGTGTTGTAAGAGAGCCTGAGGCCAGTATGGCAATAAGCTAAAGAGGCCATAATATACTAGGTCCTGTTGATGTCCTCCCGTGGGTGAAGGAGTGCAAATTTGCTATAAACGCACCAGGTGATTTTATAATTTCTAGCCGTATTACCAGAGCAAGACTTTTACACAAGAGATTTGGCTGAAAAGATGTATGCCTTTAGACCGTGATCAGAGACTGAAATGCTGGAGAGGAAGGCCCTACTTGTTCCGCCACCAGCATGAACTGAAAGAAAGCATGAGAAATTAAAATACAAAACATCTGCAACAATTTTTTTATTTTTTTCTATCCCTAAATGGAACGGGCGAGCAGGACATTGAGTTCTGAACACTTGAAGCAGGGAAGCAGGGAAGTGATTGGTGGATGAGAAGCCATACTTACAGAAACATCTGCAGCCCAAACATTTATTTATTTATTTTTACATATTTTTTTTTTTTTAAAGACTATACACACATGGACTGCCAGACTGCTGCCCCTGGCAGTGGCAAAACAATGCTATTGAGCTCTACCGCTTGCTCCAACTTGAGACGGACTGCGAACTAAGATACCTGTCATTTCTGCTGGCCAGAGGATGATGGTCACTTGCTGGACTGGAGCGGTAACTGGAGGAGCGCCAAAGCTGGTTGCCCCTACGGCCCTCATGTCGGAAAGGGTCCCCAGGGGAGCGGCGCAGGCCAGAGTACTGACGATGCTGGAATGGGGAGCGGGGGATCTGGAACGGCGGGTTCTGTAGAGGGAATGCTGGGTCTGGAACAGGAGCCACTGGGACTGGAGCGGGAGTGGGATTGGCGGGGGACGGGGGGACGGGGGGGGGGCCAAGCAGCTGCATCTGCCCGGAGAACGGCCGCGACTGGAACAACCCCTGAAGAGGCGGAACTTAAGAAACGTGAAAATGAGACCACAGGGTCAGCTTTCAGGGAGAATGGGGCTATAAGGCAAGGATGGGCAAGAGAAAAATTTATAACGGGGAGCGAGGGAAAGCAAGAATCTAAAGAGGGTAGGTGGGAGAAAGTGCGAACCTGGGAGAAGGTGATGTCCAAAATGGCAGGCTTGGGATGACTGCTTTTAAAGAAAAACAATGAAGACCCAACAACCTAGAAAATAAATGTCAGAGAAAAACGATAAGCGAGTGAGGCTCTAATGGCAAAAGCCACGTGTGCGAGCCTCCACAAGAAAAATTGTATTAGAGAGCCACAGATGACCAAGCCATGCGAGCAGGCCTGCAGGCAGAAAAGACATGGAACCTACCTGTGGTGGGACCACGCGGCCGACCTCAAATGGCGGAGTCATGAGTGTAAGACTCTAATGACGGAGAAGCCATGCGCGCAAGACTCTAATGGCGGAAAGGCCATGCGCGCGAAACTCTAATGGCGGAAAGGCCATGCGCGCGAGACTCTAATGGCGGAAAAGGCCATACGTGCGAGACTCTAATGGCGGAAAGGCCATACGCGCGAGACTCTAATGGCGGAAAGGCCATACGCGCGAGACTCTAATGGCGGAAAGGCCATACGCGCGAGACACTTTCTGCAGCAAATAAATGACTGTGCTAACTACAATCTAGACGCAGAGAGAAGAAGACAAATTTAATTTTGCTAATCATAACCCTTTATCAAGACATTGACATTTGACATTTTTTTATACATAGTAGGAACTCACTCCTATTGCCTTATTGGCCTCATCTGAAGTAAATCAAGCAGATTGTTTTGGCGAGCTAAGTCAAGAAGACCAATCTTCGTGAATACAAATCAGAGGAGACTAATCTGAGTGAATGTGAACCGAGGCATGAATACAAAACAGTAACACAAAATTCAGTTTAAATTTTATTGTTTATTTTTTATGACAGAACCGCTCTCCAGTAAAATAGCTATGTTTTAGTAGAATTGTTGCTATCCCTCCATTATTCCTCCTGGAAATGATGGTATATTATGGCAGCTGCGTGCTAGACAGATGGATTTAAGGGAGCATGGTTAGTAGGGCAGAAAATCCAGGAGGCAGACACCCCGTGACTGCGACACTAGAGGCGACAAACGAAAGACCAGAATTGCGGAACCAGCAGAGACTGACGAAAACAGCCACCCTGCAAGACCGTGAGCGTGTCACACGTGCAAGTAAGCCAGCGGCATGGCCGTTGGTGCAGGTAAGGGAAAGCTCAAGGCGGGGAGGGATATCAAGGATGATCCGTGTGCCTGGAGCTGTTGGAGTCCTACCTGCCCTGCAAGCCCGGCCAAAAGCAAACACAGAGCAGCGGTCTACCCTGAGCCCAAATCGTCCTTACCATGAGAAGCTTTGGCCAGCTCAGGGCACCGCGGCCCATACATACTTACGAGTCGAGTGCACTTCAGCATAGCTGCTGCTGGTGTGAGCTGCTTGGGTCAGGAATGAAGACACGCCCCTAAGCACCTGAGAACGCATGCCTGTGGGGGAGGCCGTGCCTCGTTTATAAAGGCCTCCACCCCTCCCACAAATACAGGCTGACTCATCAGCCTTAACTACATACACAGAAGAACTTCGAAAAAGGATCTAGCAACATCTCTCCACAATTCAGACGGCAAAACGTGATTTTGTGACAATCTCTCCCTAGTGGCGAAACTCTTTTTGAAACGACATCATGGTAAGAGTAAAGGTATACAGGTGGTTGGTCTAGAACTAGTACACTCCAACATTAGAAGGGAACTTCACAGGACCTCCACGTCGTCAAGCAATAGACATATGGAAATCAGGTACAGACACACAAGATTGTATTTCACAAACAAAAGCCAAGGAAGGAAGCACAGGCAAAACATGAGCTCTATGTACCGTCAGCACAGTGGGAGAAAACCCTCACTCCGCCACTGTCTAGTAATACTCCAGAGGGGCGTGACTAAGCAACTCCTGGTATTCACTGGGGCCCCAGATGGTAGTGTTAGGCTTTGCAGCAGGAAGTTGCCAGGGTCCACTCCAGAGCGTGAACTAGACAGTGACAACAGGAACGAACGGACAACAGGTACCAGAAGGTACCGATGGTACATAGGCAAACATAACATAGACAGGCAAATACAAACAAGGAATCTAAACATAAACCAGGCAGTGAACAAGGCATAACAGGAGAGGCAAAGCATAACAAAATACTAAATACATGGCTCATGGCAACCAACATGAGAGCTGCTGCACGGGCGATGTCCACTGCACCAGCAGCACAGGGGCTGCTCCGAGGGCATTGCCACGAGTGGAGAACATCAGAAACACATACGTTGCTCATGGCAACCAGCAACATGAGAGCTGCTGCACGGGCCAAGCCCGTCGCACCAGCAGCACGAGAGCTGCTCTGAGGGCATTGCCATGAGTGGTGAACATTCCCCCTCCGAGGAACGACAGACCCCCTTCCGGGGGAAGACAGACATAAAAACAAGACAGGCAAGACTAATCAGGGCAGAGGCATAAAGACATAATAATAAACACAAGGTGACAGGCAGAACTAATAGCAGAAACACAGGAATAAAGACGTAAATGAGCAAGTAGGCGAACCCACAGAACACAGACAGACACGGATCCCATGGGTCAGCAGTATGGGAGACAGAGTACGAACCAGGAGCAGGACAGGACAGGACAAACACACACCAGGAGAGCTGATCCAGAACTGAGGGAACATCAGCCTTATATACAGGTTCCATGAGTGCAGCAGAGAGGCCACTCCCATGGAGCAAACAGAGAGGATTAACTCCTAATAGGCACACAGGGGAGTTAACCCATACAGAACCACATACAACACACAGGAACGGAACTGCAGCAAGGAGCTGCAGTACGAGCATGGACAAAATGTCACAGCCAGAGGTAGGGACTGTGACACAAACTGAAGCAATTTGGATTTTTGTATTGAACTGTGGCAGTACAATAGTGCAGGCGGACATGATCAACGTGACCTTGTGCAACGGATATATAAGCAGCGTGTTGACATTGTCACTTCCACCTGCATCCTGGTGCAGACAGCCATGAAGACATCATTGCACTACCTATGCTGGGACACCAGCAACACATTCAGATGACAACTTGAGACGTAAGTGAGGTACCTGTTTCGCCTTCCCACCCCCCGACACTACTAGCAGCAGTAAAGAAGTGGAGAGCATAAAGAGGGCTTTGTTGGTGACATTGTAGTTATACTGGGGGCAGAAAATAGGGGAGGACATAAATAAATGAGGCAATGTTGGGTAACATTATAAAAATATAAGGGGCAAAACAGGGGACATTATAAAAAAGGGGGGGCTCTGCTGGGGGACAATATAAAAAAGGAGGCTCTGCAGGGGGACATTATAAAAATATAGAGGGCACTACTGGGAGGCATTATAAAAATACAAAATACAGGGGGCACTACTGAGGGGAAATATAAAAATACAGAGGGCACTACTGGGAGACATCATCAAAATACAGGGGCAATACTGGTAGCATTGTAAATAAAGAAGGAACTGTTGGGGCACATAACACAGGGGGCACTATTGGGGACAGTACAGAGGGGAGATGTCACGGACGTTCCCGCGACAGGTGGCAGGAGATCGGTGAGAATGGCAACACGTGGTTTGATCTGACAGGTTTCCTTGTGGATCAAATGATGTCTATGTTGTTTCTGGTAATGTCCACACCCCTTGCCTTATGTGGTCATTTAACCTTCCTTATTCGGAGCGGAGTTCTTGGTGCTTTCATTGCTCCTTTGAAGTTAAGTCTTTCCTTTCCCTTTTTGTATTTTGTTTGAGTTCTGTGTGTTGCATTTCCCTGTCTTTTGTATTAAGGCCTGAGGGAGGCTCCTGTTTGTCCTTCCTTTTGGAGGAACAGGTTGTCTCAGTCCTGACATTAGTACCAGGGTCCTATAGGGGCAGTTATTGGGGGCACTCAGGGATAGAATTTTTTCTATTTGTGGGACTTTTAGGCACACTTTGGGGGACTATCTGTACGACACTGTTCTTTTGTAAGTATAGTATTTGGGGTCATTGGGGAGCACAGCAGGTTCAGTATTGGGGGTAATAGTAGTATGTAGTACTGTTGGTGCACCAGCAGGGGGAGGATTATGGAAAAGTGAGGACTCTAACATGTCTGTGTGGTAAAATCTGCAGAGACAAGCTGCAGCTGGAAACCTTTGTCATGATGGTATTGTCTGAATGGAGAAGATCGAGAAAGAGAACATCTACATCAGAGGAGACATCACTGACTATAACAGCTATTTAGTGGTATCTGTAATGTCCAATTAAAATTCTCCTTTAGCAGTAGGTCTGCTGGAGATGGGTTAGGCCTTATGCACACGAATGTTGTTTGGGTCCGCATCCGAGCTGCATTTTCTGCGGCTCGGATGCAGACCAATTCACTGCAATGGCCCCACAAAAAAAATAGAACGTCCTATTCTTATCCGTTTTGCGGACACAAATAAGCATTTCTATTATGGGTGTCCCGTTCCGTAAATTGCTGAACGCACACGGGCAGCATCCGTGTTTTGCAGATCCGCAATTTGTGGACCAAAAAACATGGTGCGGTTGTGTGCATGAGGCCTTTTGGCAAAAAGTGGAGGAATCATTTTAGTTTTCACTTCAGGCAGTAGAAGAAGTAGAATTGGCCCGGGTCACAACTCCTAAGTATTCAGATGCAATTGTTGATAGATAGGGAACTGCTACTGGGAATAGCTATTCCTGTCTAGCTGTCCTGATTAGGGCCCCCAAACAGTGGACCTTGAATGATTGCCATTATATTGAGACTTTGTTTACACTCAGACTAGTTTTTTTTTTTATGTCTATATCTCCTACCACATTTGTTTGTTCATGTTTTATCACACATTTGTTGTGTTTTATCATCATGTTGAGGACCAGAGGAAAATTGTTTGAAGGTATATGCATTTCGCTCAGGTTCCTGTTGCAGCTGGCGCCTCCCTCATTGCCCTTTAAGAGGAAAAAAGGTACTTGTTTTCGTGACGTCAGTTGCAGTGAAGCAACAAGGGCACAGGGCCCCTTTTAGTGAAGTAGTAGACAGGTACCCAGGTGTTGGAATGCCAGAGTGGTGTAGGGTAGCCTATAATGTCCCTTAATATTGGTGCATGTGTCACGGTGCTCCAACCTGGATATGCTGGACCCTAGGCGTTGGCTCCGCAGCAATGAAAAGGGGAGTTGTTGATGAAGGGGATGATAAAATATATTGAGTCCAGACCTTGTGATGAAGTTGATACCAGCTTTACTCTCAATAAACGTTTCTCCAACAGTTGCAGGCTTTATCTTGGTCCCAGCAGGCTTTGGCATTAACTGTGGCAGGTAAACTCCTCTCTGCTACATCTGTTGCTCTCTGGCTCTCCTGTACTGACAGGCTGGCTATAGAACTCAGCTTCTTCTTTATGCTGTACTTAACTTTATAGTCTAGTCTGTCTCTAGTCTTGTCCAGGAAAATTTCTCCTCCTGGCTTATGAGGCTCCAAGCTTTGGCCTCCATGTCCAGCATAGCTGAAGGTGCTCTAGCAGGGCTCCTGCAGCATTCCCCTAGCAGGGGGAGCACTCCACTGACCTCTAATTATAACTCCACCCTCCTGGCAGCGAGACACGCCCACCACACCACAGAGTGCGGTGTTTGAATGGAAAAGAAAGCTTCATTCTCTGTATCAGTAGCTCTGCCATTTATGCTGCCACCTGCTGAACCAGGCATATTACATGTGAACAGTTACATAACAATATTATGAATGCCCATCGTACAGGACCTGGGAATAAATACACAGATGACATGACACTAGCCCATTAGAGATAGTGGTGAGGCGCAAAGGTGGTAATGCCACTCTGGGGCATTACATACCTCCTTACTTAAAAACCAAGCCGCCCTCAGCTTGTGCTTACAGTATATATATGCTCTAAGAGTACCTGGGAAAAATTGCTGCATGAAAATACAGATACATAGACTGACATAAAAGACGGTTACCTATGGATTCCTGCCTGAGTAGGGTGTCTAACCACGGTCTTCCATCTCACAGTGAACCAATAAACCAAATATACTGCATTAAGCACTCAATACTATCGTAAGTCGTATGTGGAGCGTGGGGGTGTCATTTACTGTAATCCCTCCACATGCTATGATATGCCCACAAATAGAAGGGTGACTTCATCCTGTATTCCCTTCCTAGCACCAAGGTCTAGTCATGCTTTACGCTTCGTCACCTTGATGTCTGACCAGGTAGCTACTCATTCCTAGGCTTGGCAAGGCATATTTCACGGGTAATGGGGAGGGAATTACACCAGATAACACACAGAAGGAATAGACCGGAGTCTAGGCCTCACAGCTAAAGGAGGGGGATGGTGACGACCTAGGAATCCCTAGACCTCTCCCTGACTCCTGCCAGTATGAGTAGACCCTGAAGGTGGAAATACTCATACACCGTAACCTTATCCCTGGAGACCCTGGAAGGCCCTAGCAGTGGTGGCAGGGAATGAGACTACTGGTTCCTCCCCAGATAAAGGAACCAGTGTCTCCCTGAGGCCTAGACAACAACACACAGAAGCAAACAACAAAATGCAAATCAAAATGCACTTAGCTTAAAGAAGAATGGAGGAGCAGGAGATCCAAAGGAACAACACACCAGCTCAACAAACTCCAGCAGGAAATATCAACCACATGTTAAGCAGTATGAGTCAGAAATAAATAGCCTCAGTAATGACCACAAGCTGCACCTGACAAGAGGTGTGGTCATTACCAAACAACAACACTGCAAGATGAAAACAGAGAGACTTTCAGATACCCTCACGTGCCACAAGTCACTTAGATCTTCTCACCTCTGTCATGGGAGGGACCGTGACAGCACAAGACCTAGGTATATACATAACGTTGGCAAAGCACAAGGCCTTAAAACATATACACATTAGGAAGATGAGGCACTGCTCTCCAATCTCTCCAGACACATATTAGCAGCGGGTTACCCTAGACGTTGACAGATCGGCTTGTGACTTACCACTTGGTTCCCCCTGTATAGCAATTATACAATATAGTACAATCCCTAGGCTATCTAGCTAACACAAGGTCACGTAAGAACCATTAGTATTTAATGTCCTCAGAGGCAGCCCATATTGAGCAATGACGATGTAAGATCTGCTTGTGACGTACCAGGCGTCCTCAGAGGCAGTCCATAAAAGCTATGAAGTAAGGTGTTATCTGGCTACTGGTATAAAGTCCGTAGTCCATACAAAAAGTGCATAGATCGCACTGTTGTGCCCATATAAGAGTCCAAACATAAGGCTAAACTGCTTAAACATTGCTGAAACAAAAAGCCTCCAATCTATCCAGATCCATCTGTAGCAGTATACTGTCCTCTTCCATGTTAATTACTTTATACAGTTTAGTGTAATTTGCAAAAACTGACCCCTATGGTACCCCACTAGTGATAGGGACCCAATCTGAGTGTGTACTGTTAATAACCACCCTCTGTTTTCTATCACTGAGCCAGTTACTTACCCACATACAGACATTTTCTCCTAGTCCAAGCATTCTCATTTTATATACTAACTTTTATCTGGTACGGTATCAAATGTCAAGATATATGACATCCATTGATATCACACTTTCAAGTCTATAACTTACCTCCTCAGGGATGGATTAAATTAGTTTGATATGACCGATTTCCTCATTGAATACTGTGGAGGTAAAAAATATTTAATAGCTTTGCTTTCTCATCATCGCTGTTTGCAACTCAACCCTCATCACTCTATAAAGGGCTGACACATTTATAAATGAAGAACATTTCAGGGTTAGTTTTACTCTCTTTGGCAATGCATCTCTCTGTCTCTATTTTGGCTGCTTTTATTTGTCTTTTACATACTCTATTTTTTCAATACTTCCTTGCTACCCTCCTGTTTTAGTGATTAAAATAAAATGCTTTGTTTTGTTATTTATTGCTTTCTTTATATTTCTATTTATCCACATTGGCTTTTTCTTGTTTCTTACCCTTTTATTCCCATAAGGTATGTACCACTCACATTTAGAGTTTAGGATGTTTTTAAAAATATTCTATTTTGTGGCTGCATTTTTATTTTTGAGGACTTTGTCCCAGTTAGTTAAGCCAATGGCTTCGCTTAGGCTACTTTCACACTAGAAGCAGGACGGATCCGACAGGCTGTTCACCTGATGGAACAGCCTGTCGGATCCGTCCTGTTGCTAGTGAACGTGTGCCTCTGGACTACCACTCTGGCCCCATTGACTATAATGGGGGCAGGGTGGAATTCCGGCTGAGGCACAGCAGCGCACGGCGAGAGGCTGCCGGAATAAAACTATGACATGTCCGACATTTATTCCGGCAGCCTCTTTCCGTGTGCTGCCGTGCCTCCACCGGAACTCCGCCCTGCCCCCGTTATAGTCAATGGGGCCGGAGCGATAGTCCAGGGGCACACGTTCACTAGCAGCATGACGAATCCGACAGGCTGTTCCGTCGGGTGAACAGCCTGTTGGATCCGTCCTGCTGCTGGTGTGAAACAAGCCTTAGTTGGATACATTTTGTTTTCTTGAAGCTTGGTATATTTGTTCCTCCCTGAAGAAACACTCTTTTCAATAACAATTGGAAGGTTATTACTTTATGCTCACTATGTCCCAGGTGTCCCCCAACCTGCACATCAGTTGTTCTGTCAGGTCTGTTGGTTAGTACTAAGTCCATTATGGCTGTCCCTCTAGTAGGGTCCTGAACCAGTTGGGAAAGGTAATTGTCTTTGGTTATTGCCAAGAACCTGTTTCCTTTATGAGATCTACAGGTTTCAGTTTACCAGTCTATATATGGGGAGTTGAAGTCCCCCATAATAATGACCTCATGATTTGCCTCCTCATCTATCTCGTTTAGTAGTAGATTTTCTGTGGACTCTGGCATATTAGGTGGCTTATAATAAACTCCTATCAGCATTTTATTATTGTTCTTGCCACCATGTATTTCTACCCACAGTGACTCCACATGTTCATGTCCCTCACCTTTATCTTCCTGGAGTATGGGCTTTAGACATGACTTTACATAAAGGCAACCCCCCCCCCCTCCTTCTCTGGTTTTGAGTCCTTTCTAAACATTACAATAAATGTTTTGCAACATGAATTTTGCAATGTAGCCGTACACTTTTCTGCCTTTTAAGACCACTTTATTCTGTTATTCTGTTTGTACATGCACGCCTGGAGATATGGCAACTCCAAGTTTGAATGTGCCTTGATTTTGATCTATGGATAACATTCAGGTGCATCTGTGCGGCCTGCGTCACATTAGTCAGTGGTAGGTGGGACTCACAGTATCCTCCCTCCTCCCATTGTATGTGTGATTTCACGCTGGAGGTAACTGGGAGTTCTTCATTGTGTGTCGGACCTTATGCCCCTGTAATTGCCCATACGGCCCTGGTAGGTTAGCGTTAGGACCCGTGCCACTTTGAGATACCTTGATGGGGTGCGTGGGCTCCGGTATGTTCTTGAGAATATATTGGTGAAAGTCTCATTTTAATATCAGTGTGAGGGTTTAGTCATATATTGTCAATTGCATTTACTATTGTAGTGCACAATTTTTTGTAAATCTCTGCTGTTTTTGCAAAGCCAACCACTACAAACATGGATGAAGTGGTAAAACAGCTGATCTAGGCTAACATTTTGCTGCAACAAGCGAATGCAACCCAGCTAGAAACTAACCATTTGTTTATAGGGTCTACACAAGCGGCCTTCAGAAAAGAGCAAGCGATTAATAAAAGTCTGGTAGAGCAACCTTTCCTCAACGTTTTTGAGCTGCGGAAAGAGAAAAACTTACAGCAGTCCAGTGGGCAGATACAGTTGCTCTTTTTTTCAGTGGGAAGCCCCTATTTTGACAGGTGAGCAAGATGCCAGACAATACCATAAACTGAGAGTAGAGATTCTTGCTTGCTTGGGTGTTACATCCACACTCTGAGCCCAGTTGGTACACTTGGACATTTTGACTGGATAAACCTGTGAGGTCATAAATGTATGACGAATTTCACCTGACTAAAAATGGCTGCAGTCTGAGGACTCTACTATAGGTCAGATGGTGAAAAGAGTGGTTCTGGAATGATTTATTAGAGTCCTGCCAGTACAGATACAATGTTGTGTGGGACAAGCAGAGCTCAGGGAAATGGATCATCTAGTCACCCTGGTGGAAAGGTATCTGAATACTAAGGAGTATATATGAGACCTTTCTCCTACTCTGCCAACCCCAAGGAACTAGAAGACCTCTGAGCTTGGTTAGACTTCTGGGTTTAAAGGAGATAAAGGAGACACATAAAGTAGGAACTGCCAGAGATCTGTTAGCCAGGAACATAAGGCCAGTCAGCCCTAAAAGGAATTTGAATGTCAAGAACTTTGTTTGCTGGTGCTGTCACAGACTCGGCTATGTAGCTACAAAAAGTCCACCAGTGGATGAGCCTATGGAGTGTGATAATGGGCAAAGAAAGTTACTGTTTGGTAGACTACTACCTACTGCCTACTCTGCCTTGCTCTCTTAGTGTACAGAGTGACAGACTTTCAATTTGATTGTTGAGGGACACTCTCTTCATGCTCTGTTGGACTCAGGTAGTCTGGTGACTCTTGTCCATGTCAGCTTGGTGTACCTCAGAAAATTGCTGCAGATGGGAGTTATCTGCATATATGGGGACACAAAGGATTACTCACTGTTGTGTTGTCTGTTTAAGCTCCATGCAGAAAAAGTAACCCATGAAGCCAGTGTAGTAAAGACTTAAATTTATAGCGTGATTTTGGGGTGTAACTTTCCTTTGTTCTGGCAACTGTGGGAAATGCAAGTCAATGTAGAAACCAGCTCATCTCTCAAAGTGCTTAGGATCCGGACAGCCCAATACGTACAATATGAACAAAAAAAAAGGATTGATCCAGCACTGTGGTAAAAAGTATAAAACTTGGCTTTTATTATTCAATTAAAAAGTAGAAAACGTGTTCCATACAGCGAAAAAAGACAAACACCCTTCTGACGTGTTTCCAGCCCATATGGGCCCTTAATCATCAAATAAAGGAACTGTGGGAAATGCTTAAAAAATGTGTAACTAATGCAAATGTGTCTGTTGTTGATCCTATGGCACTAAGTGAACAGGACAATGTACAGGCTGTAGGGGTGACCCTGAGTCAATGCGAGAGTTCTTCCTTAGGGCTCATGCACACGATCGTAGCCTGTTGTGCAGTCTGCAAATTGTGGATCCGCAAAACATGGATACCGGCCGTGCAGGGCCGGTGCAAGGATTTTTGAAGCCCCCCCCCCCCCCCCCGCCATGTCACTCACTCACAGACAGACAGACACGCACACACTGACAGACAGATACGCACACACTGACAGACATGCACACACTGACAGACAGACACGCACACACTGACAGACAGACACGCACACACTGACAGACACGCACACACTGAACGACACACAATGACAGACATACAATCACTCAGATACTCACTGACAGACAGGCATACACACTTACTGACATACACACACTCACTCAATGACAGACACACATACACTCACTGACAGACAGACATACACTCACTCACTGACAGACAGACAGACACTCACTCACTGACAGACACACACACACACAGGCAGACACTCACCTCCCTGGGGTCCAGTGTGGTGCAGCTCCTCAGTCCTCCAGCACGCCGTTTAGTATGCTGGGGCCGGAATGACGTCATATTCCGGCTCCCGGCATCACAGAGGGCGCGCAAGGGAGGAGTGGGGAGCTGCTAGAACAGCCTCCCTTGCCGCCCGCCTCCTCTGCTCCGGTAATTTACTGGCAGAGCAGGCACCTGCCATCAGGGTAAGCAGGTGCCTGCTCTGCCATATTTAAGAAGGACCTTCACCTTCTGGCCCCCCTGTAATGGCGCTGGGGGAACATCCAGCTCATAATAGAACTGTCCTATGACATGTTCTATTTTTTTGGTGGGTGCCGCGAAACGGACATTCGGATGAGTACAGAAAATTATGTGCTGGCCGCATCTTTTGTGGCCCCATTGAAATGAACGGGTCTGCATCTTACCTGCAAGAAAATGCGGATCGGATGCGGACAAAGACAATGCTTGTGTGCATGAGCCTTTAGAAGTATTTGCTGGAGAGGAAGACATTACTAAAATTAGCCTAACTGATTTGCCAGTCTCCAGAGATAATTTTGGAAAGCTCAACTGAGGGACCCTACTTTGAGCCATGCCAGGGAGAATGTTAAAGTAATGTGGCCAGGTAGTAAATGGGGTGCCCCAAGAACCCAGGGAGTAAAGATAAGCGAACCACTTGATGTTTGGTTCAGGTTCTGACGAATTTTTGAAAAAGTTCGGTTCAGATTCAAATCGATTCGGAACGTACTGAAGTTGCTCCAGTTGCCATGAAAACTGGTATATAACACCCTCTAGCCTTCTAGGACTTCTAGGAAAAGATCTCTTTTTGTTTATTTTTTATGAATTTTTTTTTTCCCTCAACTACACCCCCCCTCCTCCCATCCCCAAGCTCTCAAACACAATGACAGCAACAGTAAATGATGTTTGAGTGACACTGACATACATAGCTATGGGTGAATACACATTTGACAGTATTAGGGTCCATTCAGACCTCCGTAGTTTTGCGGACTGCAAAACACTGACGCCGCACATTGCCGGCACTTAATAGAGGATTCCTATTCTTGTCCGCAGCTGCGGACAGAAAAAGGACATGCTCTATTTTTTTGCGGAGCTGAAAATCAGAAGTTAGGGGCCGCATACTGGAAATGTAGATGCGGACACCACACTGTGTGCTGTCTGCATATTTTCCGGCCCCATTGAAAATGAATGGCTCCGCACCCATTATGCGCAATTTTGTTTCCATGTCCTTTCTGGGTTTTTTTGCGGATAGGATGCAGAACCATTCATTTCAGTGAGCGGAATCATTTCACAGGCAGGGAGAGACGTGTGCAGATGCTAGGGAGAGTCATAGGAAAATTCTCATAAATCGGAAAAAAAAGCGATTTACAAGTGCAGGGAAAAATTAGTTGGGGATCCAGATAGTCTAATAATACAGCTCTGTCATTCCAGCAATTAGTTATTGTGGTGCAAGTGCTATGTTGAAAAGCCTTTAGTGGCTTTTATCTGTGGAAAAAGATAAATATATACGCAGATCACTTTTGTTGTTATTTACGCTAAAATCAATTGCAGTCATATCTGGTTAAAGAGTATAGAGCGGTATTTCAGTAATACACGAAAAATATAAACACACTGCATGTTTGCAGTCATTTCTGGAGAATGAGTATAGGGTGGTATTTCAGTAATACAGGAAAAATATAAACGCACTGCACGTTTGCAGTCATTTCTGGTAAAAGAGTATAGGGTGGTATTTCAGTAACACACGAAACATTTAAACGCACTGCACGCTTGCAGTCATTTCTGGTGAAAGAGTATAGGGGCGTATTTCAGTAAAAAATATATATATACGCACTGCACTGTTGCAGTTATTTCTGGTGAAAGCATATTTCAGTCCAAAAAGAAAAATATATTCTCACGTCATTTCTGCAGTTATTTCTGGTGAAAGCGTATAGGGGCGTATTTCAGTACTACAAGAAAAATACATTCTTAGTACACTGTTGCAGTTATATCTGGTAAAGCCTTTACTGGCGTATTGCAGTAGAAAAATAAATATACATTCGCCATTCGCTGCTGCACTTATATCTTGAAAAACCTTTATTGACGTATAGCAGTAGAAAAAGAAATATAGATTCGCCATTCGCTGCTGCACCTATATCTTAAAAAACCTTTAATGACGTATAGCAGTAGAAAAATAAAAATATATTCAGCGTTCACTGTTGCACTTATATGTGGTAAAGCCTTTAGGGTCATATTTCTGTAGAAAAATAAAGATATATTCAGCGTTCTGTGCTGTAGTTAAAAGTGGGAAATTCCTTTTTGCTGTATGGACCGAATTACGTTGTGGTGAAATTTCGTTTTTACTTTTCACACACTGCGCGCTTACGTGACGACGTCCATAATACCAATACAGGTGAATACACTATGCACTAACCCTGCACAAAAATGCGAACTAATTCACACCAGCCCGTAGCTATCTGCGGTATTGCTTACTGGACACTATGGGGACTTTTCTGCAGCACAGAAACCGCACGAGGACCACGTCTCGCTCTTCCAGCGCGGACCTACTTCCTCCACTACGTCCCGTTCACTTCAGATCACTCCGCCTCAGCCGTTGTTTTTTTTGCAGCTGACAGACAGCCTATTACCCTCTGTTGAAAAGCCTTTATCGGCGTATATACGTGGAAAAAGAAAAATATACTTGGCGTTCACTGTTCCAGTTATATGTGGTAAAGCTTTTAGCGGCATATAACAGTAAAAAAAGAAAAAGATAGTCGGCGATCAGCGCTGCAGTTATATGCGGTAAAAAAAAATTATAATTATTTTATTGGAAAAAAAATCTTGTATTCTGCGTTAAGCGCTGCACTTATATGAGGTAACATCTTTTTAAAAATATTTTGGTGGAAAAAAATCTTGTATTCAGCATGAAGTGCTGCACTTATATGCAGTAAAATCTTTTTTGAATTATTTCATTGGAAAAAAAATCTTGTATTCTGCGTTAAGCGCTGCACTTATATGAGGTAAAATCTTTACACCCCGCCCCCCCCCTGCTATAAAGTCTACATAAGTGGTGCCAGCACCACCTAGAAGCGAATAAAGGTAAATGATACTGCCAGCCTGTTAAAGGGAATTACAGCATGATACTACAATACATTTGATATGACATTTAGCAAGAGTTTAAAGTGCCCACATATAGCAGATAGTGGGACACTGCATTCAGATGAATCAGGCATGGATCAGCCAGGATTTCCACACACCAGTGCCTGATGCATCAGACTAGATCATCCATGGTGCCACACCAACATTTTGACAAGAGACAGGTTTCTTCTGGCTACCTGCCTCAGCTACTATTCTGATGCTGTTACCCCCCTTATGCCACATATCTGATGCCAAGTTCCCCTTCTTTCACCCACCATCTTCATCTTCTTGCCACCCACCTCCACAGCATGTCACCCTGCCACTCTGTGGCCACCTGATGCTGCTGCCGCCACCACCTCCAGACTCTGTAATTGTGCCACTCTGTGACCTCCTTCTGATGCTGATGCTGCCGCCGCCACCACCTCCACACTCTGTCATTGTGCCACTCTGAGGCCTACTCATGCTGCTGCCAACTCCAGACTCTGTAATTGTGCCACTCTGTGACCTCCTTCTGATGCTGATGCTGCCGCCGCCACCACCTCCACACTCTGTCATTGTGCCACTCTGAGGCCTACTCATGCTGCTGCCAACTCCATACTCTGTCATTGTGCCACTCTGTGGCCTCCTTCTGAAGCTGCTGCTGCCGCCGCCACCACCTCCACACTCTGTCATTGTGCCACTCTGAGGCCTACTCATGCTGCTGCCAACTCCATACTCTCTCATTGTGCCACTCTGTGGCCTCCTTCTGAAGCTGCTGCTGCTGCCGCCACCTCCAGACTCTGTCATTGTGCCACTCTGAGGCCTACTCATGCTGCCGCCACCTCCAAACTCTGTCATGTGCCACTCTGTGGCCTACTCATGCTGCCGCCACGTCCAGACTCTGTCATTGTGCCGCTCTGTGGCCTACTCATGCTGCTGCCACCTCCAGACTCTGTCATTGTGCCACTCTGTGGCCTACTCATGCTGCTGCCACCTCCAGACTCTGTTATTGTGCCACTCTGTGACTTCCTCATGCTGCTGCCAACTAAAGATTCTTTCATTGTGCCACTCTGTGGCCTCCTCCTGATGCCCCCACCTCCAGACTCTGTCATTGTGCCATTCTGTGGTATCCTCATGCTGCTGCCACCTCAAGACTCTGTCACTGTGCCACTCTGTGGTCTCCTCATGCTGCCTCCACCTGCAGACTCGGTCATTGTCCCACTCGGTGCCCTCCTCATACTGCTTCCACCACTAGACCCTGTCATTGGGCCACTCTGTGGTCTCCTCATGCTTCTTTCACCTCACCACTATGTCATTTATTTTACACTTCTTCTGATCTGTCAGAAGGAAGGAAAAACTAGATGCACAAAGGATCCTGTCTGTGTAGCAGTTTTAAGGCCTGTATGGTCCCATCAGAAATGACTTATGATTTGGCAGCCAAAACAGGAGTCGGTAGAAAACACAGAAGACATGCAAATATTCCATTCACGTGTCATGTCTGTTTTAGACCCACTCCGTTTTTTTTTTGTCTTTAGCAAATGCTAACCGAGTGATGGCATATGCTCCACAGACAGGATTTTTGTGGGTTATTGTTCTGACGGATCAAAGAATGGGGAAAATTAATCAGTGACGTCAACACAAACTTACTGCTGACACCCTCTCTTCTCTGTAAGGGGGCTCTACTTGTATAAGCGCTTAATAGAACAGGTTCTGTAGACCTCTATGTGGAATCAGCTGACGAGGGTGTAAAAGGAGTGCGCTTATTCTTGACGCTAACATTGACCTATAAGGCTGAGTTGATACTTGAGTTATTTGGTCAGTTTTGGCCCTGTGACTGCCCAAATAAGCGAAGTATGCACCGATTCTAAGAGCGGCGCCTGTCATCTGCATGTCATACGGACTCACAGTATTATTTCACTACCAAAGCAGACTCCCTATGCGTGTTACTGCAAGGCACCGCTATAAAGGCTCTCAGCAGACAGGAAATAGCCATTTTTTAATGTAATTCGCCGCAAATATATTCGGATCAAACCGAATTTTCCTGGAAAAATTAGGCGAACCGGCGAATCAAATTTTTGAAAAATTTGCTCATCTCTAGTAGTGGCAGCAGAAGCAGAATAGCATGGAACATAAAAAGCAGTCCGCTGTCTATGGGTAATGGTAGTAATAGTAGTAGTGGTAGTAGTGGCAGATGGTTTGTGTTAATAGTGGTGGCAGTAGGGTATTAGCAGTGAGGAGCAGCAGCCAGGTGGTATATGTTGGAACACAGGCAGCAGCATGATGGAGGCAGCAGCAACAGCCTTATGGAAGATGATGGTTGGCAGGCCACAGCATTGGTATTGGCATGATGGCGGCGGCACAATGGAGGCAGCAGCAGCAATACAAAACATGATGATAGGCAGGTCACGGCAGAGGCAAGATGGTGGTGGTGGCATGATAGAGGAGGGAGCAGCCATACAAAGCATGAGTGTTGGCTGGTCGCAGCAGTCGCATGATGGTGGCAAGGGCATGATGGAGGCAGCTGCAGCCTCACGAAAGATGGTGGTCGGCAGGCTGCAGCACTGGCATGATGGTGACAGTGGCATGATCAAGGCGGCAGCATGGATAGAGTGGCATGCATCCGAAATAGTAGCGGCAGCATAGCATGTAACATACCAGGCAGTAGGACGGCTGTCTATCGGTAGTAGTAGTAATAGTAGTAGTATTGGTAGTAGTGGCAGATGCTTTGCGCTAATAGTGGTGGCAGTAGGGGATTAGCAGCAAGATGGGGCACTGCCAGCAAAACCAGATATATTCATCGGCCTCAGCAGGAGGAGTGTGAAAGTCGCCCCGAATCCAGGCTTGGTACATTTTGACAAAGGTGATGTTTTGGACACTGACGGAGGACAACTTGATCCCTCTCCGAGATGACACTGGAGACTCGGTCAGAAAGATGAAAGAGAGCTGCTGTTCCAGTCTGCCTGCCCACAAATCCACGACATCAGCGAACACGGGAATTTAGGTAAGCCTGAACCTGGGCATTAAGGTGGGGTATGACTCTGCAGTGGGCAGAGAGGGGCCTCCCTTTCAGACACGCTGGCGGCAGGCGTCTGTTCACCGTAAGAGTCAGCAAGCTGCATACACAGTGTTTCCTGGTAATAATGTAATTTTTCCTCCCTTTCTACGAGAAGAAAACTTTCCCACATTTTGCCTTGATAGCAAAAGTCTAAAAGCATGGCTACCCAGTAATCATCAGACTGCTTCATGTCAACGATACACCTGTCACTGCAAGCATACAGGTCGTCATTCTGGCCAGTGTGCCCGAGGAGCCAGTTCTTTCCGGCTCTGTCCCCCACTGAAACTTTTGGGTGTCCTGGCTGGTGCCAGGATCGTCGTCCTCGTCCTCTTCCTCTTGCTTCTCCGACTCCTCCTCTTGCATGGAAGAGTTCCGTGTATGAGTTTTGTTATGCTTCATAATAAAAAGTCCTCCTCTTGCAGTGACACCTCTTCATCCTCCTCCATGGCAGATTCCCTTTGTGCGTCCCCAAAAGTTATAGGCCAGATAGAAAGATATGTTCACTGTTCTTTTTTTGTTGTCATCCCCTGTTGCGTGAGCGTCAGCATCTGTTCTAAGATAAATATGAGGTGGATGACATTGTTCATGTGGCAGTTGTCCCTGCTGACAAACCTTGTGGCCTCTTCGAAGATCTTCAGCACCCGACAGGTGTCTCAGATGAGCTGCCACTACCTGGCCTTGAGGCAACACATGCTCATTGCTACTGAGGCTGTCTGGTGGATGACAAAATTGTTCATGGCATTCCGATGCTCATACGGACACTCGAGCATGTGGAATGCTAAATTACAGTGAGTTGGCACATTGTGGCTTAAGCGGAGTAGATGCAGGCTTTTCTGTCGCAGCAAGTACAGGAGAGTGTTCTTTGCCAGATAAGAATGGTTGAAATTCACCGGACAGTCTCCTGGACTTTGCCAGCATATTGCGCAAGTCAGAGTACTTATTTAGAAAGCGCGGCACCACTAGGTTGATGATGTGCACTATGAAGGGAACATGTGTTACTTTGCCCATGTTCAGGGGAGCCATGATGTTGCACCCATTGTTGCTGACCACCTTGCCCAGTTGGAGTTGGCAGGGTGACAGCCAGTGGGATGTTGGCTGGCTGATTTACTTTATAGTGTTGGGCGCGAATATTCGAAACGCGAATTTTAATATTTAGAATATAGTGATATATATTCGTATTTTCCAATATTCTACTTTTTTTTTCATCAGTAACCTCACTTTTTGCTTGTGGGCCAATGAGAAGGCTGCAATGTCTTTGTCTGAGCTTAGCAACATCCCCAGCAACCAATTGGAAAGTTAACTACCCCTTTAGTATATAAGAACCTCCCCACAGCCATCTTTTACAGTTTATTAAAGTTCTGAGAGATACAGCAGTGTCATTTCTGTGCTCTCTGCTTTCCTGTGTCACATTACATTAGATAGTTAGCTTATATATATAATACAGATAGTTAGTAGTGATGAGCGGGAGGTGCC
Organism: Bufotes viridis; assembly: GCA_033119425.1. Lineage (NCBI taxonomy): Eukaryota > Metazoa > Chordata > Amphibia > Anura > Bufonidae > Bufotes > Bufotes viridis. The sequence continues at coordinate 184,041,579 of CM065593.1, read as the reverse complement.
ATATTCGAATTCGCGATATATCGCGAATATTCGAATGTATATTCGTAATATATTCGCCGAAATCGAATATTCGCCATTATTAACCTAATCGCGATGATATGCGAATATTTTATTCGCATAGACGCGAATTGAACTACTTATATAAATGCATTTCTCCTGATGGCTTGCAAACATGAACGAATACTCTAAGTTATATGCGCATTGCGAAAAAAAATTACTATTTTTTTTTTTTTTCAACAATCACAATACTTACTTAGAGGTGTTCAACTTCATATTCTGTTCATTGGTTAAAAAATTTTTTTTTCGCATTGCGAATCCAACTTGGAGCTGAGTGTCAATATAGGCAACTCCTATTGCAAATGCATTTTTGAATTTGCGTATAGAATATAGCGATATATTCGCATTCACCATATTCGTTAATTCGAACAAGCCAATAATGTATTCATATTTCTGTACCTGTACAACGCGACTTTAATGCGAATAATTTTCATATAAACATTCGTGTGCGTACAGATGTTATTGTTCAAGTTAGGTGGCAATAACAACTTATTCGTATGTGCTCGTGCGCTTTTCTGTGCGCGTGTTATGCGCATGTTCGTGCGCACGCGCACATACAGGCGTGGCTTCTTCCTGGGAGCAGTTCCAACACGTTTTCTTGTTGTGCATGCGATCCATGCGAATCAAGATGGTGGGCAGCAACTTTACAAGAGAGGATGAGGATATCCTGATTACAGTAAGTGATTGAACATTACATTACAGCTATAAGTACATGTCACACGCTTGTAACATTCAAATGTATGTTTATGGAGATAAAACATTCTCACACTTTTGCAATACATATAAAATCTCATTTCACATAGTTTGCTTACTGCAGTGCTTACATAGAAATGATTTGTGGAAACAAGTATTGTTGGCATTCAAAAACAATACTTATTGCCCCAAATCATTAATATCTACTGATCTCTTATATATATAAAAATGAGTTTCTGTCTGTTATTTATGGCCGACGAAACGACTGGACCGATCTTCACTAAGTTTGGCAGACGGGTACATCAGGTGTCTAGGAAGGTTTTAGACTGGGGCTCAGCTCTATAGGACGTATTATTTCTGAGATATTCCCCCAAAAATGACCTGCATTAGCAAAAACAAGCCCCCAACTGCCATCCACACGTCACATGTCCCTTATCAGCCAATAGAAGCTCGCATGTCCCCAGGTTGCCATAACAAGTGATCACAGGTTTCAATAGTTGTCAGGTCCTTAAATGTTCATTTATATCATGTATGACGACAAAACTACACTGCTACATGCATGAGGGGCAGGGGCCACTATTAAAGGGGCGGGCATTGTGGAGTTCACTGTCATTAACCCCTTAACGCAAAACGCTGTGCATGCACGGCTAGATGATCGGGCGGGTGCAGGAGCTGCGCCTGACCAATCACTGCAGGGGTACGGCAGTCCCTGATAGCCAGGCTCTCTGCTGTATCCGCCGGCATCGCTGTTTACAGCGATGCTGGCGGATTAAACCCTTCTATGTCGCGGTCAGCGCTGACTGCAACATAGAAGTGTTTTGCGGTTAGTGAACGAAGCGCATCGGGTCCCCGTGCTGCTGTGACGGGACGCGATGTGTGAGAAGGCAGACTGATGCCGTGCAGAGGCTGCCCAATGCCTTGCATGGCATCGGGACCTGCCTTCTACGGGTGCCCAGTGGATCCTGATGCCGGAAATCCGTTGCTGATGGCAAGCAACAGCAAAAAATACATACAGTGGAAGATGCCAGCCAGTCTTTGCTATGGTTATGTTTTTGATTGTTCTCCACATTATCGTTATCGTATGTAGGATGGTCATTGTGGTACTTGTAGTCCATTGCTGGCATCTTCCATTGTATGCATTTTTTGCTGTTGATCGCCATCAGCAACGGACTACAAGTGCAGGATGTGCTCCCCTAGATATATATGCACGACCGCATGTGGGTTCAAGCATATCCTGCTTGTTAAACACCACACCACATTTTCTAATGGTTAAAAAAAAAAAGGATAGCAGATAAATCTATATATGATTCACATTGCACATCTAATCTTCCGCCTCACACAATATACCCACCACTACATACCACCAGACCCCCCCTCAAACCCACACCACCTCTGACCACCCCCCACCCCCAACACACACACATACACAGTCTATAGCAGGCATTCTCAAACTGCGGCCCTCCAGCTGTTGTAAAACTACAACTCCCATGATGCCCCACTATAGGATGATAGCTGTAGGATGTCATGGAATGATGTGATTTTTAGTTTGGAAAAAGCAGGAGGGCAGAAGTTTCCTGGAGGGCCGAAGTTTCCTGGAGGGCCACAGTTTCCTGGAGGGCCGCAGTTTGAGGATGCCTAGTATATAGATTCTAATAAGTGTCCCGTTGGCCAGGAGAAGTAATGTTTGACATTCAGTATTTGCTGGTTCATTTAGCGTTACCCAGGGTGCACCACGGGGAGGCGAACCAGCCTTACACCCCGTACCGTCACTTCACTAGACGGGTACATCTCTCCTCAGATGGCCAATATCCAATATCTCATACTACACACACAAACAATTTCAACACAATCCCAAATTTAAAAAAAATAAGATTAGGCGACTTTCACATTAGCGGCAGGGGAGTACATCTGACTATTCCAGGGGGATGAACAGCCTGTCGGATCCGTACTGCCGCTAGTTCTCCCACGCTTCGTCCCTATTGACTATAATGGTGGCGGGGCGGCGGTACGGCAGCAGCAATGCAGCGCACGGCGAGAGACAGTCTAACTGAAAGATCTGCATGTCATAGTTTAAGCCCGTGGAAACTCTCGCCGTGCGCTGCCTTAGCCATAGTCACCAACATTTATTCATCATCTCAACCACCAAACCAAAAATTATTAGTGTTTGAAAGTGAAATATTAGATTTAAAGTTACCGTTATAAAATCTGATTATATGCTTTTTTTTTTATACTGCAGCGCATGTTGGAGAAGGGGTATGACCTCACCCGCTCCCATGAAGAGAAGGCGGCCATTGTGCGCAGGCTCGCCTATGAGCTCTGGACGGAGTTCAACAAAAAGCACCTGCGTCTGGCCATTTTAAAAAAATGGTCAGATTTAAAACGGAGGCACGCGGAAAGAATCCGTGAAATACGGGACGAGAAATGCCCAGGTATAATGATTACTGAGTGTTGGAATAAAGATACAAAAGTAATATAAAGCATCTGTACATTTTTGTTTTTAGATTTTTTTTCTAAAAGTAGTAAAATTTGTTATTATAGGTGTTCCCAGACAGCAGCAGGTGTGGGAGGTCTCTGCGTCAGAAGAGGAGGAGGAGGAGGCCGGACCCTCAGGGCATCTTCATGCCCCTAGCCCCCCAGAGGAGTCAGAGGCAGGAGCGGAGGGTGGACCCTCACCCAAACCCACCTCACCCCCTCAAGTGGCTGATAACGGGGACGAGGAGGAGGAGGAGGAGGAAGAAGAAGAGGAGGAGCTTATCACCACCCCCCACAAGGAGAGTAAGTATGTGCTGTGGCTGTTTTCACTCACTCACTGTTCACACACACGTGTCAGTTTAGTCTTCACCATAGAAACACTTTTTTGGAGCAAACAATAAGAATGTTAAAGCTTTACTAATAATCTTTCTTCAGCCCACACATATCGGAGAACCTATAGTCCCACACTTACAGTTCGGTACAAGTGGGATAACAAAGAAGTACTATCTCAACACTCTTTACAGTCTTCCAGAGGTTTGGTTCCCCTCTAGGATTGTTCTGCTGCTCCAATCGCCTAGCCAAACTGTACTTTACCAGCCTTTTTAACCACAATGTTATGAAAAACGCAAGATGTAGTACGGGTGTGACCTGTCCCACCCAATGTCTCTGACTATTAAAACCCAGGCCCAAAATAATTTCTAAAGAAAACCTCCCTGAAACCGATAGTTACAGGTGTACTGATTCACCAAGGTATACATTCCCACATTCACATTGAGACATACCGAACAGCTATGATTATTCCCCAAACTCAGACCAGATATTGTTGTTGTCAACCCAAATAAACGGGTATATTTTTTGGGGGGGTCACCCCAAAGTGGGCGGAGATACCATTGGCCAATGAAATTTTAGCTATTTTCTATACGCTACTCCTCCCACAGTTTTAGGAGTGCAATTAACAAACTTTGCTTGTGCTTTGTTAACCGATCCCCCCGTCCGGGCCCCTAGAGCGGCCCCCCGGAGACCCCATTTTGTCCAATCGACTTTCATAGGAAAACTATTAGGTTTTGTCACTCCTTCAGCTTTCAAATTAAAGTCACCAAACTTGTGTCACTTATTCATGGGGTCACCCTGAAAATTTGTGTCAAATTTGGGGGACATTAAAAAGTGGGCAGAGCCACAAACAACCAAACAAATTTTCACTGATGACTTCAGTGTAAAAACGTTAAAAAGCTGTCATTCCCACGATATTTAAGCCAGGGTCCCCAAACTTGGCACTGTGGGTTACTAGGTGACTGGGATTAAAATTTATAAAAAGTGGGTGGAGTCTACACTGCCCAATCAAATTTCAGGCATTTGTTTAAAGGTGGGAAATCAAACTGCCGCTGCTCTTAGACTTTTATTGTCACAGTCTTCAAACTTTGCAAAGTTGGTCAATGGAGGACTGGGATTAAAATTCAAAAAAGTGGGTGGAGCCACCAACAGCCAATCAGATTTTTAAGCCAACATCATGTGGTTTCTTCAGAAACGACACCGTCTATTTTATTTATTGTTTTTATTTTTTTACAGTATTAAAACAAATGGATTTGAAAATCCAGAAGATGCGTATGGAGCAACAGGCTGAAATGAAGGCCTTCCAGGAGCATTATCTCCGGAAGATGCGGGAGATGAAGCTCCAGTTCTCAAATGGCATGAGAAAAATGGAGGAGAAGAATGCCAAGGACGTGGGGGATTTACAAAAGATGGTGAAAGATATGAGGGCATTGCCCTAATAAACTTTAAAATAGTTTTATTTTATTTTTTTGTAATTATATAGTTTATTTTATTTTATTTTTTATTAAAAAACTTTTAAGTTTTCATTACAATGGTTCAACATTTATTTTTTAGTGAAGGCCCATAGAGTACATTCCCAAACTAATCAGTATCCTGACATACAGCATCCGCAGGTATATAGAAATAGGGTAGTATGAGGCCTACACATAACTCAAATGGATCACGATAGTAGTAGTCATTGGTAATGGTTGTGTATTAAATATTAAGTACAAAGCAAAGCATTCTAATAGTCCAGAGTTACATTCAAAATAAATTTTTTGGTTAATTTCCCTAGTAACTAAATTATTTTTATGTAGTAAGATAAATTTCAAATTATCGTGAATAATAAATGTATTTTTTCATCAAACAATTAACTACTAAAATACAAAACTTGAACAGAGTAATAATACCTACAAAAACCTTGTTTGATTTATAAAATTAGCAAAATTATAAACTTTACTAATTCAAAAATTTCTTTACAATCTTATTATCAGAAATATAAAACAAAAAAAAAAAGGAACAATGTTGGAACAATAAAATGGTAGGGGTAAGAACTAACTCAGCATGGTTCTTCGAAGACGGCCCACTTTATAATAATTTGCATGTTGCAGCATTGCTTCCGCCTGCATACACATAGAAACATATGATTGATTACATAACTATGATTATATGAATTCTCTAACCGGTGACATGTCTCCAAGAACATCATATAGTACACAGTTTATACTTAAAATCTTAAAGCAGTGGTTATATATAATTAGCATGTGCAAATCCTTATTACATAATTCGCTAATAAGTGACATAAACAAGAAAAGTACCTATACATATTTACATGTTGCTACATGGCTCCATTCACAAAACCGGATTTCCACACGGATGAGTATAACGCCAGTCACACCTAACCATGTAGAGAGGTCAACACGGAAGTCAGCCATCCCTTCCCAGAATGACAGACAACACCGTGTTGGATCCTAAACTGTGTGACAACAAAAAAAAATAAAATAAAAATAAAATATAAATTTTCGTAGGTTCAATCAATCAGTCCTGTACAATGCCAACTGCACAAGACCTTTGACAAGGGAAGGCCACATGCGGTCCACACTGTGCTAAAGCGTGAACCACAACATAGCCACCCCAAACCACACTTAATTTAAAATAAAAATAACAAAAATAAAGTAAAATCATTTCATTTTGTGAATGAAGCCAAACAACGCTTAGATGAAATGTCTTTTAAAAAGATTATTTAATTTAATATTTTTATGTCGAAATACTGACAATACATAAAGAAGCTGAGCACATGCAAGAATACGAAACATGCAAACCAGGTTAAGAGAATTCATAATTCTATACTTGTTAAAGTGCAAAAGATAAAATCAGGTCCATGATGGTTGTCTACACACTATCAGGACATACAGCATCTAGAGTTAACACAGTACTAGAATGCTGACTCATAAGTTTCCATTTGTAACTAGGCAGAATAACGCCAGGCACTGGCAGGTAAGCACACTTCCAGTTTATAATACAAAATTAAATAACCCAATCGAAATTTTACTTTAAAAAGTGTGAAGGTCTGACTCTATGATTATTCCTCAGTGCGATCAAATGTCACTAAAATTTTCTATGAATTGCAGCAGCATCATCAACGGCAGGATTTAGGAGTGGTGTATTATCAGGGCAACATGTGGCTAGGCCCGATTCGGCTTCACAGGCAGCAGAAGACGTGATGTTAAAAGGATCAAATGTAAGTCAAATTTTTTCATGATCATGCAGCAGCATCAACGGCAGGATTTAGGGAGTGGTGTATTATCAGGCCAACATGTAGCTAGGCCAGATTCCGGCTTCACAGGCAGCAGCAGACGTTATGTTAAAAGGATCAAATGTAAGTCAAATTTTTCATGACCATGCAGCAGCATCAACGGCAGGATTTAGGAGTGGTGTATTATCAGGCCAACATGTAGCTAGGCCCGATTTGGCTTCACAGGCAGCAGCAGACGCTATGTTAAAAGGATCAAATGTAAGTCAACTTTTTCATGACATGCAGCAGCATCAACGGCAGGATTTAGGAGTGGTGGTTATCAGGCCAACATGTAGCTAGGCCCGATCTCGGCTTCACAGGCAGCAGAAGACGTTATGTTAAAGGATCAAATGTAAGTCAAATTTTTCACGACATGCAGCAGCATCAACGGCAGGATTTAGGAGTCGTGTATTATCAGGCCAACATGTAGCTAGGCCCGATTCAGCTCACAGGCAGCAGCAGGCGTTATGTTAAAAGGATCAAATGTAAGTCAATTTTTCATGACATGCAGCAGCATCAACGGCAGGATTTAGGAGTGGTGTATTATCAGGCCAACATGTAGCTAGGCCCGATTCGGCTTCACAGGCAGCAGCAGACGTTATGTTAAAAGGATCAAATGTAAGTCAACTTTTTCATGACATGCAGCAGCATCAATGGCAGGATTTAGGGGTGGTGTATTATCAGGCCAACATGTAGCTAGACCCGATTCGGCTTCACAGGCAGCAGAAGACGTTATGTTAAAAGGATCAAATGTAAGTCAAATTTTTCATGACATGCAGCAGCATCAACGGCAGGATTTAGGGAGTGGTGTATTATCAGGCCAACATGTAGCTAGGCCCGATTCGGCTTCACAGGCAGCAGCAGACGTTATGTTAAATGGATCAAATGTAAGTCAAATTTTTCATGCAGCAGCATCAACGGCAGGATTTAGGGAGTGGTGTATTATCAGGCCAACATGTAGCTAGGCCTGAAAAGGATCAAATGTAAGTCAACTTTTTCATGACATGCAGCAGCATCAACGGCAGTGGGATCAACGGCAGTGGGATCAACGGCAGTGTGGCGGAACCAACCTGGCCAATGGGTGCTTGAGAAGCCTTGTTGCCAGCTTCTTGATCTTGACCCAGGATTATGGCCCCTCTCATCAGCCCATGCTAAAATTAAACCACATGGTGATTTGACTGTGTTTGTGGCATCTGAGCGCTGTTTGGATATATTGAGCGCTCAGATCCAAGCCATCTGGGGATATGTTAAATGTCTGTGTGTACTGTAAAGGGTGGGACATTGTATATTGAATAGTGATGTCTGTCCTATTGTCCCCAGATGTGTATTGGCGATTTCCCTTTGTCCTGAGAGATAATTGAATGACTCCTCTGTTGTCTCCAGGACAGAAGACATTGTTTAAAACTATGTATTCTCCTGCCTGTGATTGATAATTACATCAACCCATTGTGTAAAGTAATTTTAGCACAGGCAGAGGGGAGAATACTGTAGGGAGTGTTTAAACTGTAAAGCTGTAGAGGATTGGCTGCTAGGTCATGTTCTCAGTTCCCAACCAGGATTTCAGAAGTGGTCTATTATCATGGCCACAAGTAGCTTGGTCAAATTCAGCAGCACAGCCAACAGCAGACATTATGTTTAAAGGCCCAAATGTAACTCAACATGTTCAAAACAAATTCATAATTAAAAAATTAAATTAATATATACATGATACAAACTAGACAAAAATATCGATCAAATAAATATCAATAAATAACTAAAAAAGTAATTCATATAAAGTTAAAAACAGAGGAACAATTAAAAACAACGGAATTTGGGAGGGAGAGCAAAGGAGAGGGATGGACAAGGGACCCTTCAGCGCCCTGAACCGACAGCGGGGGCCATGAAGTCACTGCCGATCCAGGACTCATTCATCTTAATGAATGTGAGTCTGTCCACGGAGTCTGTGGACAGGCGGGTCCGCTTGTCCGTGACCACCCCACCTGCCGCGCTGAATGCCCGCTCAGACAGTACGCTGGAGGGAGGGCAAGATAGTAACTCCAGCGCATACTGAGCGAGCTCACGGCAGGTGTCCAGCCTGGCAACCCAGTACTCCATGGGGTCGTCGGTGGTCATGCTGTCAGAAGCACCGACCGACCCATGTAGTCTGCCACCATGCGGGCCAGCCGCTGGTGGTGACTGATGCTGCTGCTGCTGGTACTGGGTCGCGCAGAGTGGTAGAAGAGCCTCATCTCACCCAGAAGGTCACCTGCTCGGCTGGTGCTGGTGGTGCTGCTAGTGCCAGCCGCCTGCTGGGTGAGATGGGCGGGAGAACTGGAGCTTCAGGCCGAGGTTTGCCTCTTCCAGCCGGTGGATAAGACAGGCCCGCAATTTTGAGACGGGCCTGCCTCCGGCTGGCTGGGATGAACTGCTCCAGTTTCCCCTTGCAGCGAGGGTCTAAAGGGTGGCCAACCAAATGTCTTCCTCTCCTTAAAATTTTTGATCCGGGGTCCCTCCGGAGCATCGCAGCATATGGGCAGCCATGGGGAAGAGCACAGCCCGCTGTGACTCTTACGACTGCCCGGGACCATGACCTCTTGGTCCTCCTGCTGCTCATGCTGCTGCTCCCGGTCGGAGATGCCCCACCCCGGACTAACGGTGCCCCCAGCACCGGCTCTCCCTCCTGACCAGGCCCAGACTCCTGGATGTACACTGATTCCTCCTCCTCCTCCTCGTCTGGGCCTGGTCCTGGTGGAGCAAGGCCGCCTCATCTTGCTCCACCAAGGCACTCTCCCAGCTTCGAGTCAGGCGATCTAGTGTCCTGTCCAGCAGGAACACTAGGGGAGCACGTCATTCAGACCGACATGCTCCGCGCTGACCATCTTTATGTCGCCTGCTCGAATGGGGCCAGCACGTGGCAGACCTGCTGTATCTGCCCCCACTCCCGAGTTGGTGATGTAGGGAGTGGGTGTGATGGCCCTGAAGTGCCTAGGTCAGCAGGTATTCCCTCACCGCCCGTCGCTGCTCCACAACCTCTCCAGCATGTGGAGGGTGGAGTTCCACCGCGATCACACTGTCCACAATCAGCCTGTGGTGGGGCAGGCTGTTGTCCCTCTGTAGTTTGGACAGAGACGGCGGCAGTTGGGGAGCGTCTGAAGTGGCTGGCAATCCTACGTACCCTCAGCACAATGTCACTCAACCCTGGAGTACGTACGAAGGAACTTCTGTACCACTAGGTTGAGGACATGTGCCATGCAGGGCACGTGGGTCAGACTGCCAGCATGAAGGGCGGCGAGTAGGTTGCTGCCGTTGTCACAGACAACCATACCTTCTTGGAGCCTTCGGGGTGTCAGCCACTTCTGAACCTGAGCCTGTAGTGCGGACAGAACATCAGGTCCAGTGTGTCTCCGGTCCCCTAAGCTCTAAGCTGGAGCACGGCCTGGCAGCGGACGTGCCCACACTTGCGTAGCAACGGGGACGCTTGCTGGGGGCTCAGCAGCTGTGGAGACAGTGGCTTGCGGGAGAACAGCAGTTCTCCTGGACACCCCGGGCGGCACCACAAAATCAGATGCCGCCAATCCCTCCCGGGCGCCTCGGAGGGACACCCAATGGGCTGTGAAGCTTATATGCGTCCCTGCCCATGCCTGCTGGTCCAGGCATCCATTGTGAGATGCACCCTGTCGCTGACAGCATGATCCAGCGACAGGATACATTCCGCACAATGTGCTGGTGAAGGAGCAGGGACGCCGGTCCTGGCAAGGTAATGGCGGCTGGGGACACGCCATCTGGGTTGGGCCTGCTCCAACATCTGCCTAAATGGATTGCTATCCACCAGATTGTAAGGCAGCAGATGTTGGGCGATAACCCTTGCCAGGAGCCCATTGAGTGAACGCACGCGACGGTCCCCGGGGCGTAGGGGCGGTGCGCTCAAAAGCATCTGGAATAGATGGCTGGCGCCGGACGGCAGAGGAGGGTGCAGTGGAGGCAGAGGTATGGCTGCCGGTACCAGTACCTCTATTAGAGGGAGCGGGAGAGTGGGAATGAGTTGGTGGAACGGGTTGGGGTGGCTGCAGTACAGTGGCAGGAGCTGCTGTCTCCCGCACACTGCTGGTGGCGCTGCTGCTTTGACCACCCCGCATCTGTTCCCACTCCCGCCAGTGGTTGACTCGGATGTGCTGGTTGAGGGCCGTGGTACCCAGCCGAGCCATAGATCTCCCTCTCCTCACCCTGGCATTGCACAGCTTACAAATGCCAACTGTGACATCATCTGCTGCCAGGGTGAAGTAAGCCCAAACAGGCGACTTCCGCACCGACCTCCTGTCAGATGGAGTGGTGCTGGCTTGCGCCTGTTCGGGCTCGAGTCTGAGCTAGGTGGAGCTGGCTGCTGCTGCCTACTCCTGCTGCCATTACCAGTGGAGCCCTGACACTGGGCTCCTGGTGACCTGGCTACCATTTGCCTCGGGTGCCTACCTTCATCGGTTGCTGCCGTCACCTGACAAAGGAGGTGGCACCCATTCGGAGGTCACCCTCCTCTTCACCCCCTGATATGTCAGACCCAAGGCCAACCTGTGGTGGACTGACGGGAACAGCTGACATGGAGCCCCTGACCGGGCTCAGCTGTCCTCTGCTGGCGCCTGGGTCTGAATAGGTGCCAGGGGTTGTGTGGCTAACACCACCTGCACCAGTTGGAAGGGATCTCATAGGGAGATTTATAGGCCCCTCCTCCTCCTCATCCCCAATCCCTTCCAACAGGTCCTGCCCATCCGCAGGGCTGAACAGTATTTCCGCCTCCTGCATTGCCTCCCCCAAGATGTCCCTCTCAGTCTCAAAGTCTTCAAACATGAGAGGGGACAATTCTTGGGAGCTGGGGGTTGGTTCTACAGGAGGCGGTGTGCTTCAGTTGCTGGCAGCCGGGGCAGAGGACTCCGTGGCACTCGAATCGGCCACGAGAGCCAAGACAGCCTCTGCATCCTGGGAAGTTATGGGCCGGCTGCCACTTGTGAAAAAGTCACGGATCAGGCGGACACCCCTGCCACCTGCGCCTGCCTGTCCGTGGCTTGATAAGCGGCCCCGTGCTGGGAGTGGTCCAGCGCGGGAACCAACTCCCCTGTTACCCCGACCACGCCCACGACTGCCTGCACTCATACTGGGGATTAGGGAAAACTTTATTGGGGTGGGGACGATGGGTGAAAAAAGAAAGGACGAAAACTGTAACACACGACACTAAAGACACACGTAAAGCTATCAAACCTAAGACTAAACTAACAGACACAAATTTTTTTTTTTTTTATTATTTTTTTTAACGGAGGACTGACAAAACTACACTAAACACAAAAAACGTAAAATTTTAAAACTTTTTTTTTTTTTTTACCTAAGAGAGACACTAACTGACACAGAGACTAAAAAACGTTTTTTTCTTAACGGACGACTAACAAAACTACACTAAATGCAAAACACTTAAAACGTACACTCAATATTTAACCTAACACAAACAGTAACTGACACACAGAGACTACAAGACGGGGTTTTTTTAACGTAAGACAGAAAAAACTACACTAAACACGTAAACCTATAAACTTTTTTTTGAAGTTTTTTTGTTTTTAAACCTAAGACAGACACTGACACACAGACAAAAAAAAAATTATTTTTTTTTTAACGGAGGACAGACAGAACTAGACTAAACAAAGAACATATAAAACTTAATTTTTTTTTTTTTTTTCTTAAACTAAACACAGACACTAACTTAGACTAAAACACTTTTTAAAATTAACAAACAATGAAAAAAAAAAAAAAAACTAATACACTAACTGGACGGACACTAACTGACAGACAAAACAGACAGATAGACCCTACACTATACTATATAAGTAACTAACCTAAACTACACCCTGCCCTGAAAAATCTAAACTTTAGTATTCCCTAACTGTAGCCCTAATACCTAACCTAAACTATCAAGCACTATCTATCTATCTATCTATCTATCTATCTATCTATCTATCTATCTATCTATCTAACAGCCAGGGGCGTAGCTAAAGGCTCATGGGCCCTGGTGCAAGAGTTCAGCTTGGGCCCCCCCTTCCCTCGGTGCTTTGTGTGTCTTCTTATGTGGTACAAGTGTCTTTGGGCCCCTTCAGGCTCCTGGGCCCGGTAGCGACTGCTACCTCTGCACCCCCTATAGCTACGCCTCTGCTAACAGCTACCTACCTAACTCGATGCCCTACACTTAACCCCGCACTGAACCCTATCTGCTACACTAGGCCCTAACACTAACTATATTTTTCTCCTAACTCTACTAAACTACTAAACTATCTCAAATTATTTCGACCCTATTAGCTATAAAACTAAACTACACTATTCCCTAATCACTACTTGAAACTAACTAACTAGAATATTATAAATTAAATCAAGATTATATAAAACGCACAGCAGACAAAATAACACAGCTCCAAGCTCCAACAAATCCAACACCACAAAATGGCTGCTGGGTGATGTCGTCACTTATATAGTGAAGGGGTAGTCTAGTTTCCTATTGGTTGCTAGGGATGTTGCTAAGTTGTGACAAATCCTTCTCATTGGCTATTCAAGCTAGGAGAAGGGAGGGAAAATGATAATGATGAGTCACCACATACATTGTAGAGAAAAAAAAAAAAAAAAAATTCGCATGGAGAATATATCACTATATTCTACATATTCGAAAATTCAAACAAACAAAACCTGTACGAAAATAGCTTGATGCCCCTAAGCAGTTACAAAAATGCAAATATTGCTTTCTAAATTACTCTAATTACTGAATACTGATGTATAATTTTCCTCTTTACTGTATTTTATGTCATGCGAAAAATCGGATCGCATAAGGGCAGTATACTATTAGGTTGGCTTGTTGGGTCGAATATAGAGAAGATAGCGAATATACTACTATATTCGCAATATTCGTCTATTCAAGTAGACCAACCAACCCATTGAATGAACACAATATCATACTGCCCTTGTGCGGTGCGATTCACGCGCATATGTAATTGCCGAATTTTCGCATGACACAAACTTATCTTCCATACAGAGGACAATTATAAATCAGTAATGAGAATTGTTACTGTGATGTATAATTTGCCTCTTTATGTAGGAAACTGTATTTTACGGCATGCGAAAAATCGGCAATTACATATGCGCATGAATCGGATCGCACAATGCCAGTATACTATTAGGTTGGCCTGCTGGTTCGAATAGACGAAGATAAAGAAAATAGCGAATGTGGTGCTATATTCGCAATGTTCGTCTATTCGAGTAGACCAACCAAGACAACCTATTGAATGAACACAATGTCATACTGCCATTATGCGGTGCGATTCACGCGCATAGGTGATTGCTGATTTTTCGCATGATGTAAAATACAGTTTACTACAAGAAGAGGCAGATTATAGATCACAGTAACAATTCTCATAACTGATTTATAATTGTCCTCTGTATGTCAGATAGTTTGTGTAGTGCGAAAAATCGGCAATTACATATGCGCGTAAATCGCACTGCATAAGGGCAGTATACTATTAGGTTGGCTTGTTGGGTCGAATATAGAGAAGATAGCGAATGTAGTGCTATATTCGCAATATTCATCTATTCGAGTAGACCAAGATAACCCATTGAATGAACACAATATCATACTCTAATGCTGTGCGATTCACGCGCATATGTAATTGCCGTTTTTCGCACTACACAAACTATCTTACATACAGAGGACAATTATAAATCAGTTACGAGAATTGTTACTGTGATATATAATCTGCCTCTTCTTGTAGTAAACTGTATTTTTACATCATGCGAAAAATCGGCAATCACCTATGCGGCGTGAATCGCACCGCATGAGGGAAATATACTATTAGGTTCATTTCATGGGTTGTCTTGGTCGTCTAGGTCATAAGATCTAAGTAGAATTCGCATTGCGATTAATATAACCTGTAATGCTCGCATAGCGAATTCAACTTAGAGCTGGGTTCCTAAATGGTTGGCAATAGCTTACTAGAATATTACGATTATAACGAATTCACGAATATAGCACTATATTCAAAATCTTCGTTATATTCCAGCAAGTAGCAAGTGCAACCAACCATTAGGAGCTCAGCTCAAAGTTTAATCGCGATGCGAGTATATTTTCGCATCGCGAATTAAACTTTGAGTTGAGCTCTTAAGGTTGCATTGCTATAATTGACGAAGATTGAGGATATAGCGCTATATTCTCAATCATCTTCTAGCAACAACCATGAGGATTGGAACCCAGATCCAAGTTTAATTCGCGATGCGAACATATGCGCGCATTGAGAATTAACGTCAGAGTTGAGTTGATGGATTCCCATTTACAATGAAAACATGATTCCTTCCTGCTTAACTTGCTTGTGGGCCAATGACTAATTGGCCCACAAGAAGGAAGCAGGGACAAGTCCTGTTTTCGCTTTTCAGATATTGGAAAATGACGAATATTCGAATTAGCGAATATATAGCATCATATTCTAAATATTCGCGAATTCTCGAAGTTGCGATATTCGCGATAAAAATTCGCAATTCGAATATTTGCGCTCAACACTAATAGTTAGTGGGATATAGTCAGTGTAGGTTAGATTGTGATATAGTGTAGCTGTGCAGAGTGTTAGGTCTGCTGTCCAATGTCCATATATACATGCTACATACATACATAATGCTGTGATGTCACAAGTTCACAACAATACATAGTGCACCAATATCACTAATATGTAGTCAGACCTGCTAAAATGTGAAGTTGCACGTATTGCGCAAAAATATGCGCATTATTAATTGCCGATTTTGCGCAATCGCGAATATATCAGAGCACTATCTGCATATAAAGCTATTGTAATGTTCTGTCGTGCCAACCATTTTCTGCAGTCTCAGGAAACTTCTAACAGCTTGAAAAATGTAGCTATAGTGACCCACGCCTGTATTGCTTTACGCTCATATTACACTGCCTATTTTTGCAATCAAGAAAATAATTGCGAATTCACGAATATATAAGGAATATTCTACCAAATATTCGCGAAACTTCGCAAATTAGAATATTGCCCCTGCCGCTCATCACTAGTACTTTAGCATCTGCTTGCCTGTGTTGCTACTCTTGCCCAGAATGATCAGCCCCAACACGGTGTGGCAGCACTCGACTTGACACATATGATAGGAAGGAGAGATAGTGCGAGCCACCCTATGCCCTGCTGCTGTTGGGGAAGAACGAGCATCCCTGGAGGAAGAGGCGGAGAAGTGCCTGGTGATGAAGCCAGGCTGACACAAGGGAGGTCAAAAGGATCTGGCCTGATTGCTGGGGTGCTGCCTAGCCGCTGCCGCAAAAAACATTGACCCAGTGGGCCATCAAAGACATGTACTGTCCCTGTCCTTAACAGGTGCTCCAGGCGTCCACCATAGTAACATAGTAACATAGTACATAAGGCCGAAAAAAAACATCTGTCCATCCAGTTCGGCCTGTCATCCTGCTAGTTGATCCAGAGGAAACAAGTACTCCCTGGATCAACGACCCATCTCTAATAGCTATAGCCTGTAATATTATTACACTCCAGGAATACATCCAGGCCCCTCTTGAATTCCTTTATTGTACTCACCATCACCACCTCCTCAGGCAGAGAGTTCCATAGTCTCACTGCTCTTACCGTAAAGAATCCTCTTCTATGTTTGTGTACAAACCTTCTTTCCTCCAGACGCAGAGGATGTCCCCTCGTCACAGTGACAGTCCTGGGGATAAATAGATGATGGGAGAGATCTCTGTACTGACCCCTGATATATTTATACATAGTTATTAGATCTCCCCTCAGTCGTCTTTTTCTAAAGTAAATAACCCTAATTTTGATAACCTTTCAGGGTACTGTAGTTGCCCCATTCCAGTTATTACTTTAGTTGCCCTCCTCTGAACCCTCTCCAGCTCTGCTATGTCCACCTTGTTCACAGGAGCCCAGAACTGTACACAGTACTCCATGTGTGGTCTGACTAGCGATTTGTAAAGTGGTAGGACTATGTTCTCATCACGGCGTCTATGCCCCTTTTGATGCAACCCATTATCTTATTGGCCTTGGCGGCAGCTGCCTGACACTGGTTTTTGCAGCTTAGTTTGCTGTTTATTAAAATTCCTAGATCCTTTTCCATGTCAGTGTTACCGAGTGTTTTACCATTTAGTATGTACGGGTGACTTGCATTATTCCTTCCCATGTGCATAACTTTACATTTGTCAGTGTTAAACCTCATCTGCCACTTATCTGCCCAAGCCTCCAATCTATCCAGATCCCTCTGTAGCAGTATATTGTCCTCTTCAGTGTTGATTACTTTGCACAGTTTAGTGTCATCTGCAAAAATTGATATTTTACTATGCAAGCCTTCTACAAGATCATTAATAAATATATTGAAAAGAATAGGGCCCAGTACTGACCCCTGAGGTACCCCACTATTGACAGTTGCCCAATCTGAGTGTGTACCGTTAATAACCACCCTCTGTTTTCTGTCACTCAGCCAGTTACTTACCCACATACAGACATTTTCTCCCAGTCCGAGCATCCTCATTTTATATACTAACCTTTTATGTGGTACAGTGTCAAATGCTTTGGAGAAGTCCAGATATACGACATCCATTGATTCGCCGCTGTCAATTCTAGAACTTACCTCCTCATAGAAGCTGATTAAATTCGTTTGGCATGACCGATCCCTCATGAAGCCATGCTGATATGGCGTTATTTTCTTATTTCCATTGAGATCCTCTAAGATAGCATCTCTCAGAAAACCTTCAAACAGTTTCCCCACAACAGATGTTAAACTTACCGGCCTATAATTTCCAGGCTCTGTTTTTGGACCCTTTTTGAATATTGGCACCACATTTGCTATGCACCAATCCTGTGGGACATTCCCTGTCAGTATAGAGTCCATGGCATGAACCTTGCCACACTGCGAGAATCACAGGGAGTAGCTCATGTTGTCCGCCACATGAGAGTACACAGCAGCAGACTTAACTAAATAGTACAGCAGAAACTGCATCGTGCAGCTTGGCAAGATGGAAATTAAGCTTATGGTCGGGGCTACAATTTGAACCGTAATCCTAACTAAGTACCTGAAATAAGCGGTTTGCTTTGTGCCGAAACCGCAGGGTCGAAGGGATGACTGATGGAGGCCATCCCCTGTTGTTACAATAGAATAGAATAGAGGGTGGGAAGGGTGGGTGCGCTGAAGCTGACGTAGACAGGGGAGGGGGAACAGTGACCCTAAATAGCGGGGCAGAGCCCCTCCCACAAATCCAGGCCAAT
Organism: Bufotes viridis; assembly: GCA_033119425.1. Classification (NCBI taxonomy): domain Eukaryota; kingdom Metazoa; phylum Chordata; class Amphibia; order Anura; family Bufonidae; genus Bufotes; species Bufotes viridis. The sequence continues at coordinate 184,023,483 of CM065593.1, read as the reverse complement.
AAATCGGCCTTAACACTTGTGGTCAGGGCTACAATTAGAACCGTAATCCTAACTAACTAAGTACCTGAAATAAACGGTTTGCTTTGTGCCGAAACCACAGCGTCGAAGGGATGACTGAAGGAGGCCAAAAGAGACAGCATACAACAATGAAAATGTTATTACAAATTGCACTTACATCACCAAGTTCTGAAAGGCAAGAGACATCTCAGCATTCGGATGAGGTATGTATCTGATATAGCAGGAAGAACGCCACCGACCTGAATTCTTGATGTCATAAGCCGGAACTTGGTTCTTGGATGCTGCGGATACCAGAGACAGTTGCAGGGTCTATGCCTAGGTTGGCCACTAGGGTACGGATATGAGAGACAAATTGCGTAGTTGTGAGATGAGTAGCATTAAATGGCAACAATGGACTATCGGGTGATTTGCTGACTGAATTTTTTAGCAGCTGGCGTAGTACTTCAACAGGGCACCAGCGATGAGAGGTAGGGAAATATATGACCTGGGTAGGAGGGCCTGTCTGTGATGTTTTGGTGGATGTAAGCAAGAGAATTTATCTTACTTCGTTTTCTTTGAGTTGAGTTATGGTAAGGTACCTGCTGTTGTTAAGGCCTGAGGTAAATTCCCCTGGTCTCAAGAACCCGTAAAAGGCCAGGTACATAGCCGAAGGGGATGCTTTCTAACATGTCCGACAAATCACGAAACATTTGCCCAGTGATTGCCTGACGGCCAGAATGTTTATCTTGATTGCATTTGTCTAGACCCCTGAGAGTGGTTTTGATTAAGTGAATGGAGAGAAGCGATCGAGCTTCAGGGTGACTTGAGGTTTGGAAATGCTGTATACCGGCTAAGTAGGATTTAATGGTGGAGGCTGACAATTTGAATTCAGTATGACAATAGCCAATGTAATTGGTGAAATCGAGACTGCCTTGTTAAAACCTTTTTTGGAACTTGAGAAATGCCCTCCAACCTTTGTGGTAAGATCTGGCCGTGTTAGGTGACAAGGACTTGGTTTTTAATGAGTGAGCTGTGAGTAGATGAGAGTTTAAAGCATGATCAGTGAGGAGAACGGAGGGACTGGGGTTCTGTTTTCGTCCGCACCGGGGAACACCTGCGAGAAAAGGGCAAAATTAGCTCGGGATAGGGCATCGGCCGCGACATTCTTTTCCCCAGGTATATGTGAGCACTTGAAACGAAATTGGTGCTGCAAAGAAAGAAGTACTAGATGTCTAACGAAGCCCGTGATCTGAGTGGATTTAAACAGCCCGTTGTTTAAAATGTCGGTGACCGCTGCGTTGTCGGACACGAATAATACCGTGTGACCGGTCCATTCGTGACCCCAAACATGAGTGGCTGCTACTATGGGGTGAATCTCGAAGGAAGCTGAAGACAGTAGAAACCCCGGTAATGCCCTGACCTCACTAGGCCACTCGTTCGCTAACTAATGTGTGCCAAAAATAACTCCGAAGCCAGAACTGGGAGCCGCGTCAGAGAATACTACCCAGAAACTGTTGGACACTTCAGGGATGAGCAGTGAAATCCCATTCCAGTTATTGAGAAAATAGTCCCACATGGCTAAATCGGCTACTGCTAGATCGTCAAGGCATATCAGGCTTTGAGGAGGGGTGGAAGGAAGGAGAGCTAGTAAACGTGAAATAAACGGCCTACCTTGGGGAATGATTCGCATAGCAAAATTTAACATGCCTAACAGGGACTGTAAGTCTACTTTCTTAATAGCCCTGGTCTGTGTAATCTTGCAACCAAGATTTGTCTTCTGGTAATCTTGCGACCATGTTATGTGTGTCCAGAGTTATACCTAGGAAGGTAATGACCGAGGATGGACCTTCCACTTTTTTGGGGGATACGAGAATGCTGAGTTGTTGGAAACAGCTAAGAAGTGACTATAGCGCTTTGGCATTGGACCCGGGGTATTCTAACAAAAGGAAGTCATCCAGGTAATGGATGATGAAACTACAATGAAACTCGTTGATGAGTATCCAGTGGAGAGCCTGAGCCAGTTTGTCAAACAACCACCAGCTGCTCTTGGACCCGAAGGTAAGTTTGGAGGCAAAGTAGTAAAGATCTCTCCACTTTATACCGTGCCACTGCCAAAGACTGATGGTGAGTAATTTCAAAGCGTTGGATATGTCAGCTTTTCACAGTGTGGTGTGACGGCCTAAGTGTAGTATTATGGCGATGGCCTGATCTATCGAGGAGTATTTCATACTGACTTCTTCGGAAGGTATGAGGGAGTTGATACTGGGAATGGAGTGGCTGTGTGGGGCTGATAAATCGAAAATCAATCTTTCTTTTTTGCTAAACGTGCCGGTGACCACACCTAACCAAAGGAGGGGAAGAAAAGGGACCAATCAGGAACCCTTTGGCCAACTCGGTACCAATAAGTATGTCTGTTGCTTCAGGGTTGCGCTCGGCCGATAGTAAATTATTACATTCATAGGATGTCTCGGGCAGGGAAATGAGACTTATTTGAGGCCTGATATGAGGAAGTGCACGAAGCTAGGGTTGTGGTGGTTATGTAGTGTGACAAACTGCCATTTATCCCTGGTCATTGGAGAGGCATGCTTGCTAGCCTCTTACCCTGCGACTATGGCCCCAATGACAGTTGGCATTCACAATGGACATTGCCTGTGACCTAATCAACATCCACAATGGACATTGCCTGTGACCTAATCAACATCCACAATGGACATTGCTGTGACCTAATCAACATCCACAATGGACATTGCTGTGACCTAATCAACATCCACAATAGACATTGCCTGTGACCTAATCAACATCCACAATAGACATTGCTGTGACCTAATCAACATCCACAATGGACATTGCCTGTGACCTAATCAACATCCACAATGGACATTACCTGTGACCTAATCAGCAAGCACAATGGACAATGCATGTGGGGTTGGGATATATCTGGCTGTATGTTGATTGGTCACTGTATTTTGTGTGCCTGTCCTCAATCAGGTCCCCGGGGGAGTAGCCCTGGCTGGAAGACTTGCATAAAAGGCCAAGCTTTGCCATCCAATAAAGAGTTCCTGCTTGACCCTCAAAACGAAGTGTCGTCTCGTTATTGGGGGGATTTATTGGATGCTGTTCCAGTTTGACTGCTAGGAGTGTAAACCTCTTCATATGGTTTTTCCTATTCGGCTGTTTACCGCATTCATATGCTTCTCCGATTTGGTGGTTGTGGTGTCGGCTAGAGCGCTTGGAATCCTCAAGAAGCGCTAGGAGCATCTTTCAACGGAGGTACCCAGTCGGGGTGCCCGTCGATCCGTTACATTGGTGGCAAGCGGTGGGATGGCGTCCTAGTGCGAGGTAAAGCAGCTCGTTCGTGGAATTACAAATTGAGGGCAACGCTAGCACTCATACCCAACTTCAGGAGAACAAGCATGGCACCCAGCTACACGCAGGAGGAATTTGACAGAGAGCTGATATCACGGCTGATTTTCTTCGGACCCAACCCCTCGGAGAAATCTGTGCAGTTCGTGAGGAGGTTAACAGCAGAGTACCTGCAGTTCATGGCAGATGGTATCGTCCGCCCTCCCCAGCGGCTGAGTGCGTTCCGGAGAGCTGAAGGTGCCGTCCTTCCTCCCCAGCGGCAGTGTGTACCCCAGGGAGCTGAAGGTGTCGTCCTTCCTCCCCAGCGGCAGTGTGTACCCCCGGGAGCTGAAGGTGTCTCCCTTCCTCCCCAGCGGCAGTGTGTACCCCCGGGAGCTGAAGGTGTTTCCCTTCCTCCCCAGCGGCAGTGTGTACCCCAGGGAGCTGAAGGTGTCGTCCTTCCTCCCCAGCGGCTGTGTGTATCCCAGGGAGCTGAAGGTGACGTCCTTTCTCCCCAGCGGCAGTGTGTACCCCAGGGAGCTGAAGGTGTCGTCCTTCCTCCCCAGCGGCAGTGTGTACCCCAGGGAGCTGAAGGTGTCGTCCTTCCTCTCCAGTGGCAGGGTGTACCCCAGGGAGCTGAAGGTGCCGTCCTTTCTCCCCAGCGGCAGTGTGTACCCCAGGGAGCTGAAGGTGTCGTCCTTCCTCCCCAGCGGCAGTGTGTACTCCAGGGAGCTGAAGGTGTCGTCCTTCCTCCCCAGCGGCAGTGTGTACCCCAGGGAGCTGAAGGTGTCGTCCTTCCTCCCCAGCGGCAGAGTGTCCTGCGGGGAGCAGAGACAGTTGGTCTCTCTCTCCAGCAGCAGGACAATGTTACGGGAGTGGAGACAGGCGGTCTCCCACTCCAGCGGCAGCCTGTGTTTCAGGGAGAGGAACACAGCACCCCCTCTCCCCAGCGGCAGCTTACCCTAACAAGGGGAGACACCAATCTCCCAGACGGCGCAGATGGGACCGTGGTCTCTGTGTCTGACCTACAGGGATGCTGGACAGCCTGTCCAGATCCCCAACTACCCGCACCGGGACAACAGGAGGAGGGGGTAAGTACAAACTCTCCTCCCCAGCTAACACCTAACTTGACCCCAGGGTTAACAGAGGCGATGTTAACCCCCACTGGCACCCATGTTCCCCTGGCTACTGAGCCGGACTATGTTCCCAGCCCCCCAGCAGAAGAGCTGGCAGCTGGGCAGAGTGCAGTCGGCCTCTGCCCTCCCTTTGTCCCCTGTCCAGAGCCTGAGGTCCTGCTGGTTATACCAGTAGGAGAGCTGACAGCTGGGCAGAGTGCAGTCGGCCTCTGCCCTCCCTCAAGTCCCCACAGCATGTTGCCTCAGCACCCCAGAGGAATATCCGGGTGCAGTAACTGCTTCTTGTGGGTGGGTCACTCTTGTACCTGTTTGTTGTGGGTGGGCTACTCTGGCCTTTGTCTATTGTGGGTTGGTGGATCGACTAACGTAGGCACTGACCGACAGGAGGTCAGGTGCCTGGTTAGTCTTCCCCCCAAAGGGGAGATATGTGACAAACTGCCATTTATCCCTGGTCATTGGAGAGGCATGCTTGCTAGCCTCTTACCCTGCGACTATGGCCCCAATGACAGTTGGCATTCACAATGGACATTGCCTGTGACCTAATCAACATCCACAATGGACATTGCCTGTGACCTAATCAACATCCACAATGGACATTGCTGTGACCTAATCAACATCCACAATGGACATTGCTGTGACCTAATTAACATCCACAATGGACATTGCCTGTGACCTAATCAACATCCACAATAGACATTGCTGTGACCTAATCAACATCCACAATGGACATTGCCTGTGACCTAATCAACATCCACAATGGACATTGCTGTGACCTAATCAACATCCACAATGGACATTGCTGTGACCTAATCAACATCCACAATGGACATAGCTTGTGACCTAATCAACATCCACAATAGACATTGCTGTGACCTAATCAACATCCACAATGGACATTGCCTGTGACCTAATCAACATCCACAATGGACATTACCTGTGACCTAATCAGCAAGCACAATGGACAATGCATGTGGGGTTGGGATATATCTGGCTGTATGTTGATTGGTCACTGTATTTTGTGTGCCTGTCCTCAATCAGGTCCCCGGAGGAGTAGCCCTGGCTGGAAGACTTGCATAAAAGGCCAAGCTTTGCCATCCAATAAAGAGTTCCTGCTTGACCCTCAAAACGAAGTGTCGTCTCGTTATTGGGGGGATTTATTGAGACCGGCCGAGGTGTTTTATGGGCCTCCTTAGCTTATCTACTAAACCGGAGATATTTTGTGGTTCAGAGTAACCTGATGGTAGTACAAGAAGGCTGTTATCGACACTTGAGGAGGCTTTGTGATACCATTCAGCTGTATGGTATATGGATTGGCATCGGGAACAAGCGGGAGCCCTGAGGCCAGCAAAATGTCGACAATAAATCTTAGTGTCGATATTAGCCCAGTTCGTGGAAAATTGAAACTGGCTAAGGGCCGTAGCGGCCTTAGCAGTGAAGGAACAGTGATAGTCGTAGAATGAACTGCGGCCATATTTGTACCCCAACTCGGTTACTCTAAACAATTAGAGATCTAATTCCTCTCTCCCTCCGGTCAGGCCAAACCGATTAAATGACATCCCTATAAATGCTGAAAGCTAAGACAAACTCGCGGATGGTAAGTTTTCTGTTCAACCTGAGATCACGGGCTCTGTGAACCACTGAGACATCGCCGCACGCAATGACTTTGTTGTCTGTGAAATCCCGAATAGCAATCAACAATGAGGCCAAGTTGACGTCCCTGCCAAGGATATCTTTTTTGATATTAGCCGATATGACGTGAGCCGGAGTGATATTGGGAACTGAGAAAGACATACCGGTACCCCCAGCAGTGGAGGTGGACGGGACGGCCAAATTCTGATTCGGGGGAGAGAGGATGGCACCGCGGAGTTCGACCGTTTCCAGTCTTGATTGAATGTCCGTGACCGATGACGTGAGATTGTTGAGCATAACGTGAAGTTGGGCGAGTGAGGTCTAGACGGTGGCCATGGAGATTTCCTCATGATGCTGAGGACCCAAGTTGGACATAAGAAGGCGGTAAAACTCTGCCTTTCTAGCTGAGGCTGTAAATGGGATACCCCTTCTGGATAGCTCCGACATCAGCTTGGGTACGGTCCAGTTTCGTAGCGACGGAATGCTACCCCCTTCGGACAGTCTGGTGGCATTATCGTCGACCAAGGCCTCCACAATATCAGATGCATGAGACATGGTCCTGCAGATATAGTATGTCACGATAAGGCTCAAAACATGACCCAATACCAGACACCGAGTGACAAACCTACCACCGGATAATGTGGTGTGCGCAAACAAGCTGCTTGTGGGGAAAAAGTTGCTAATGGTGACACCTTGTGACTGAGAGAATTGCTGCTACTGATAGTTTGAGCTGACTTATCCGCAGCACGGAGAAATAAGATGGCGGGATGAGGAAAACCTGGGTTAAAACCATATGTTAGAAAACCATAGGGAGCGAGACTTACCCTAGTAATTTCTTTACTACCTGTAGTGAACGAAACTGGGCTGGCCAGAAACGAAACTTGACACTGTGAAGAGAAAACGTATCTGAAGAGAGAATGACAAAGCATGCTTAACTGGATAAGGAAGCTGCGAAAATGACATGAAAAAACGTAAATGAGATTGCAAAAATACGAGCGTACTATGCGTAGCTAGTGCGGTATGAAACGAGCTGGCGTAATGATTGATCAACTGAAATGACTGAATAAATTGTTGGGAGATGTGAACAGATTTCCTCGATTGTACCATGAAATATGGAATATGTAAATAAAATAAAAAATGTATTTAATTATACCTAGACAAGTGTATTCTATATAATTTCCTTTCCTTTTGTTTATTTATTTATTTAATTTTAAGTGCAATAGTCGGGAGAGCACCACCAGAGGGCGCCAGAGTCCTATGCTTGATGCGCAGCTGGTTTGCAAACCCTGAGCCTGCGATACCATCATTGTCCACCAGAGGGAGCCCTCTGAAGCAGTAGAATCATGGACCAGGCAGCCAGAGACACCACGCAGGAGACCGGGAGCGTGCAAGCCAGCTGAGCCGGAAGAGGGGACAAGAATGAGGGCAAATAAGGAACAAACCTGCCTAACTACTGGCACAGCGGCTCATGCCACACATTAAAATAAGCGACGAAAATCGTGAAGCTGACCCCTGCACCCTACCTAACTGCCGCGTGGGAGCCGAGGCTGCCGGGCAGATCGTTCCAGTGCAGCGTAGCTCCCCGTCACCTAGGGAGCCGGCGCCGCCGACCGAACTTGAAAACGGGGCCAGTGTACAGTGGCTGCGCCGAAGCCGACGTACATAGTACATGAATCGGCCTTAACACCTGTGCACCATGAGATTTCTGAGCATGTAGAGTTGTTTCCTGGCCACACATTCCGTTATCAATGGCTTACAAAGGAAGAGGAGTCTAAGCGGGAGATTCGGAAGGGCATCATGATGATGTAAAAGACACTGTACTGCCCTTAGTTGTTGGCTAGCTGTACCTTTGCTTGCCCACAGTATAAGGTGATGCCACGTCATGTGGTTCAGTAGAGCTGCAGTGCCTACATTTGCCTACCTACGTGTTATTTTGCTCACGCACAGCTTGCACAGGGCAATGCTTCTGTCTTCCGTCAGCATGGAGAAGAACTACCAGGAAATACTCACACAGAGGTAGCCATGGCACATTTTGGGCTTAACCCACCCACAGCGTCAGCGACATTAACAGATTCTGAAGCTGACGTGGCCTGGGCTGTTCTTTGAGAGGTACGTGGCCTCTGCTCTTTATTGCTGCTACTATCACGCTCCTCCCCTGATGTTGCCTCCTCCTCAGCACTCCGATCTGGCTTCCAGGTCCTGTCCAGCACACAATAGTTATCAGAATCCTAACCCTTCCTGCAATTTATATAAGACTGTACGATATCATGGTGAGTTCTTTACCCCCCTTCTCCTGCTCTGCATTTGCCCCGATTGCCACTGTCGCTGCCCCCAACTCCAATACTGCAGCTATGGATGCCACTACTACTACCACCACCAACACAGCTATGCCGGGGGTCTGCAGCCTCCTCCTCCTCAGCCTTCTCCTCAGGGCAGTACAAATGCTGACTGCTCTCACACAAGTCATCAATAGGGAGACTCTCTTAACCAACTGCTGTAGGACGTGGTGGGGTTTTCTTGCCACTTCTTAGGAAAAAGGAAGACACCCCACTAGGAAGGTGCAAAGAAGAATGAGAGGACTCCACTGAAAGCATTCTCTGAAGCTGCAAGGAGGAAGAACAACAGAAGGAATACTGTGATCCCCAGCTGTGACTTCATCACGTCTGCCTTTAATCAAGATGGCCGCTATGGCCTCTACGCGAGCAAATGGATAAGGTATTTAATTATTTATTTTTTACCCTGATTAACCTCTGAAAAGGGTTGTAGCCTCAGATGCCATTCAAGGGGTTCAATGACGGGGGGCAAAGCAATCGCCGTTCCCTGTCATTGCACCTGCTACATACAAAGGAATGCACTTCATGACTAAGTAATTTGTCACTAATCAAATTTCTTTGTTAAATTCAGCGAAGCAGCCGAATCAAATTTTTCATAACTTTGGTCATCTCTAATGTCAGACTCCGAAGTCACCTCTGCGTCATCCTGCTGAGACCGAGAGGAGGAGTGAGCCATACTAACCACAATTTCATCCTCTTTCTCCTCAACGATAATGTTGCACTTTTCTGATGCCAGTAGGGACAACTCAGGCCTACCACTACTTCTAACTAGAGATGTCGCAAACATAAAATTTTCAGTTCGCGAATGGCGAACGCGAACTTCCGCAAATGTTCGCGAACGGGCGAACCGCCATAGACTTCAATAGGCAAGCGAATTTTAAAACCCACAGGTACACTTTCTGGCCACAATAGTAATGGAAAAGTTGTTTCAAGGGGACTAACACCTGGACTGTGGCATGCCGGAGGGGGATCCATGGCAAAACTCCCATTGAAAATTACGTAGTTGACGCAGAGTCGGGTTTTAATCCATAAAGGGCATAAATCATCTAACATTCCTAAATTGTTTGGAATAACATGAGTAGTAAGGGGGTATATGTTTCGTCAAACTGCAAAGTGACAGGTACCACACCCCCTTTCATACAGCTACCCCCGCCCCTTTTATATTGCTTGATATTAAATTTATATTGCTTGATATTAAATTTATATTACATTTATATTGCTTGATATTAAATTTATATTGCTTGATATTAATTTAATACAAGAATATGACATCTTACTACACACTTCTCAGATTCCAGCTAATGTCCACAGTTTACATCTGTTTAAAACAACCCTTTCTACTGCAAAGGGCATGACCTCTTACTACACACTTATCAGACTCCGATAAAAATCCTATCTACTGCAAAGGTCATGACATCTTACTACACACTTCTCAGATTCCCGCTAATGTCCACAGTTTACATCTGTTTATCAACTTATCAGACATTGAAGCATGACTTTGTACTGCAAATGGTTTCGATTATTTGCTTAAAAGTATGACCGCTTATTCATATATCTGATTGGTATATCTGACACGTCACAGGATGTGTTCTACAAGGTCATGACAGCTGGCCTGGACATCAAAAGCACAGCTGCTTAAAGCCTGACTTTCTACTGCAATGGTCATGATATCTGTCTGGACAAGCCACAGGCTGTATTCTTGTCTGTGATTTTATTTATTTTAATCTTACAGGCCTATAATAAACATATAAATTGTACAGTAATGGCCGCAGACCATACTAACTGCATCTTGTATTTCATTGTGACTTTATAAATAATTTTTGTGATTTGATAACATTTGATAAAGTAATTTAGAACATTTCATAAGCTTATGATATAAAAGCCACCCCACTTTGATATGAATTTATATCAATTTATACAGTTTAATAATGTTCATTTTTCATAAAACCCTTTTTTCATAGCACTTCTTGTTTAATAAACCTAATATTCCTAAAAACCTAATTTTGATAAAAATCCATTTTGATTAAAATCATATTTTGATAAGAATTTTAGATTTTTGCCTATTTTGATAAAAATTCATTTTGATTAAAATCATATTTTGACAAGAATTTTTGATAAGCCCATTTATAACATTTGATAAGCTTTTGATATAAAATAAGATTCTGACATAAAGGCCTATAATAAACATATAAATTCTTATAAAACATAATGTAACTATTTGAGCGACAAAAAGCCTTTTTATAAACCCTATTTTGATTTTTGATAAAAAAAATTTGATAAGACCATTTATAACATTTGATATGCTTTTGATATAAAATAAGATTCTGACATAAAAAAGGCCTATAATAAACATAGAAATTCTTATAAAACATAATCTAACTATTTGAGTGGCATCAACTAATGAATATGCTAATTATTACCACATGGTATGGTTTTGCAACAGGAACCGCCTATATAAACAGGTCACATTCTGTGCAGTGCTAGCACAGAGTTACTTGTCCAAGGACAGGCGTAGGATACTAAGACATAAAACACTTCAAAAGGTAAGCTCCATTTGTCTGTTATGTTTGAAAATATTACACTATTTATTGAATATTACTTATGTTATCTGTATCTATGTAACTGTGCCTATTTATAGGGTGCTATGCTCTAAATGTCTTTCCTTTACAGCATAGAAATGTTGCTTTTTTTTTTACTAACAACATACAATTTGTTTAGATGGATTCTTACCAAAATTTATGGGGAGATGACATTATCCCCGGCGCACCGCTGCTTATCGCGGCCGACGATTTTTATGAGTCGTACATAAGCGGTGGTGGGGCACAACTGCTTTCAGACGATAAGCCATACTGACATACTGACATTTCAAACGAACCTGATTACAATCCGACGATTCCTTGCCTGGTCGGTAAGTATAACCATCTTATGGTTTTATTACATATATAGTTTTAGCGCTAGTTATATTTCATACACGTTTTTTACAGACGATCAAATCCGAGACATTTTAAGAATTGTGAATGGAGCCCAGAGGCTGAACGGAAAAAAAAAATCTCATTACCCGTATGCTCAATATAAGGAGAATAGCAGAAACTCCTCATGCTGGCCATACATGTAATGATTGCGGAGACCCCTAAAATGCCAGGGCAGTATAAATAGCCCACATGTGACCCAATTTTAGAAAGAAGATACCCCAAGGTATTCCGTGAGGGGTATGTTGAGTTCATGTAAAATTTTATTTTTTGTCACAAGTTAGTGGAATATGAGACTTTGTAAGAAAAAAAAAAAAGTCAATTTCCGCTAATTTGTGCCAAAAAAAAAATCTTCTATGAACTCGCCATGCCCCTCACGGAATACCTTGGGGTGTCTACTTTTCAAAATGGGGTCACATGTGGGGTATTTATACTGCCCTGGCATTTTAGGGGCCCCTAAAGCGTGAGAAGAAGTCTGGAATCCAAATGCGTAAAAATGGCCTACTAAAAGGTACTCATTGGAATTTGGGCCCCTTTGCGCATATAGGCTGCAAAAAAGTGTCACATATGTGGTATCGCCGTGCTCAGGAGAAGTAGGGCAATGTGGTTTGGGGTGTATTTTTACATATACCCATGCTGGGTGAGAGAAATATCTCTGTAAATTGACAACTTCGTATAATTTTTTTTTAAATGTTGTCATTTACAGAGATATTTCTCACACATAGCATGGGTATATGTAAAAATACACCCCAAAACACATTGCCCTACTTCTCTTGAGCATGGCAATACCACATGTGTGACACTTTTTTGCAGCCAAGATGCACAAAGGGGCCCAAATTCCAATGAGTACCTTTTAGGAGGGCATTTTTACGCATTTGGATTCCAGACTTCTTCTCACGCTTTAGGGCCCCTAAAATGCCAGGGCAGTTTAAATACCCCACATGTGACCCCATTTTGGAAATAAGACACCCCAAGGTATTCCGTGAGGGGCATGGCGAGTTCGTAGAAGATTTTTTTTTTGCACAAGTTGGCGGAAATTGGCTTTTTTTTTTTTTTTTTTCTTACAAAGTCTCATATTCCACTAACTTGTGACAAAAAATAAAATTTTACATGAACTCACCATACCCCTCACGGAATACCTTGGGGTGTCTTCTTTCTAAAATGGGGTCACTTGTGGGGTGTTTATTTTGCCCTGGCATTTTAGGGGTCTCTAAAGCGTGAGAAGAAGTCTGGAATCCAGATGCGTAAAAATGCCCTGTGAAATCCTAAAGGTACTCATTGGAATTTGGGCCCCTTTGCGCACCCAGGCTGCAAAAAAGTGTCACACATGTGGTATCGCTGTACTCAGGAAAAGTAGGGCAATAGGTTTTTGGGGTGTATTTTTACATATACCTATGCTGGGTGAGGGAAATATCTCTGTAAATGACAACTTTTTAATTTTTTTTATACAAAGTTGACAATTTTACCGCTCCTTCTGTAGTGCCGGCAGTCTCCCTTGTTCTTACTATCAGCGGTGATGCGGGTGCGTGCCTTTCCCCTGCCAAGACCTGCGGCATCCCACATGGTCCTCCCGTCACTAAGTGGCGTCCCACGTGACGGTGGCGGGCGCGTCCAATTGGTTGCTCGTCTCCTGGGAGCTAAAGTCGAGGCCGCTACCCCTGAAGGGATATCTTTCAAGATGGTAATGTCGGAAGAGCGATTCCCTTGTTCTCTATTCAATGGGATTTAATAAAGCTTCTCCCAATATATTTATAAAGTAGCTTGCCCGGTAACCAAATTCGTTTCGGGGCGTATATTAGCTGGCCCCTTCTTCAGTGGTTAATTGGCAAGCTGTCCACAGTTCCTTTTTATGGGCTTCCTCATCATAGGGAATTCTGGGATAAAACCGGGCAGATTGCAAAACATGGATATGGGTTCTGTTGGATCAAAATAGCTCCGTACATACTTCAAATCAATACAAGTTAATATAAACATATATATGGTCCCATATATAAAAAGACTATGTAGCCAATAATCATTCACAGATGATATTGAGGAGTATATATATATTATGTCATATGTACCATAACATCAGATATTCACCGATTCTTAAAGGGACAGGATATCTTCCTATTCTTAAGGGGACAGAATATCTTGAGTGACGGGGATTAGGGGAAAGGTCTGCTGGAGAGGGGAGATCGGGATGCTGGGAAACAGCCGGATGCCGATGTCCCGTCGCCTTGCAGACCTTATCCCCATATTATAGGAATCCGAATAACTCCATTTCAGCATTGAGCCCTCTAGGAATCAGGGACTGGAATTCAAAGATCCTCCTTGTCTCGGTTCTGGACATTTGTGCTATTAAATTGCCGCCCCTCCATGGACGTACCACTTTTTCTATAGCCATGAAGGAGAGGCTGGAAGGGTCACTTCCGTGTACCTCTTTATAATGTTTGGACAAGGAGTGCAGCAGGTATCCCTTTCGGATATTCCCTATATGTTCAGCAACTCTCTTTTTTAGGGTTCTCTTTGTCCTCCCCACATACTGTTTTCTACATGGACATTCCAATAGGTAGATGATGTTCGTGGAATTACATGTTAATCCCTCCTTAATGTCCAGGTAGAAATCGTTTTGGGTAGAGGATGCTCGTGTCACTTTTTTTGGGATTGGGTTATTTTTGCAACAGACACATTTCCCACATTTGTAAAATCCTTGTAGGGATAACCAATTTTTGTTAGATCTGTATGATTGATGCTTAATAGTAGGTGCTATTTTAGTCCCTAAATTTGGGGCCTTAGTATATACTATTTTCGGTTCCTTTGTAATTTTGGTCCCTATCACTTTGTCCTCCAAGAGGTGATCCCAGTGTTTTCTAATTATTCTTTCTATGGATTTGTATTGTGCATGAAAGGGGAGGATCAGTCTTAAGCTGTCCTCTTGCTCATTGAGTTCAGTTGTATTATGTTGTTCGTTAAAAAATGCCCGCCTCTCCATCGCTCCCACTTTCTTTTTAGAGTCCTCTATTATCCATACTGGGTAATCTTTTTCAAGAAATTGTAATTTTAGGGCCTCTGCTTCCTTCTCATATTGTTCCGATTCAGTACAATTTCGTTTTAACCTTCTCAGCTGGCTGGTCGGAATATTGACCAGCCACCTAGGGAGGTGGCAGCTGGAATACTTGATGTAACTATTCCTATTTGTTGGTTTCAAATAGGTGTTGCAAACCAGCTTCCTCCCTTTCACGAAGATATTGAGATCCAAAAATTTAACCTCCATCATACTGACATGTGAGGTAAAGTGTAGGCCCTTATTATTTACATTGATGTTCCCAATAAACTCCTCCAATGCATCCTTTGTACCGCGCTGGACAAACAGGATGTCATCAATGTACCTACGCCACAGGGCCAGACTCGCCCCCAGTAGTGGTGTGATGGTCTCATGTTCCCACTGAGCCATAAATAGATTGGCATAACTGGGGGCGAATCTGGTCCCCATGGCCGTACCCCTCTGTTGTAGGTAAAATTCTCCTTCATAATAGAAGAAATTGTGTGTAAGGATGTAGTTTACACCTTCCATTATGAACTCTACTTGTTGTTGTTTGAGCGAGCCGTGTGCAGTCAGTTGTTTATTGAGGGCCTCCAAACCCTTTTCATGCTCTATAATGGTATAAAGAGCCCTTACATCCAGGGTTCCAAGTATCCATCCCTCCTCCCAGTCTAACTTCTCTAATGTTTTTATTATGTCTGTGGTGTCCTTAACGTACGATGGGATTTCCTTCACCACTGGCTGTAGTAGTCGGTCCAAATACTGGGATAAATTGGAGGAAATCGAGTCGATTCCTGATACTATTGGTCTCCCTGGGGGGGCCCTTAGGTCCTTATGGACCTTTTGCAGGCAATAGAAGACTGGGATCCTCTTTTGTGTGTTCTTTTCCCCTAATCCCCGTCACTCAAGATATTCTGTCCCCTTAAGAATAGGAAGATATCCTGTCCCTTTAAGAATCGGTGAATATCTGATGTTATGGTACATATGACGTAATATATATATATACTCCTCAATATCATCTGTGAATGATTATTGGCTACATAGTCTTTTTATATATGGGACCATATACATGTTTATATTAACTTGTATTGATTTGCAGTATGTACGGAGCTATTTTGATCCAACAGAACCCATATCCATGTTTTGCAATCTGCCCGGTTTTATCCCAGAATTCCCTATGATGAGGAAGCCCATAAAAAGGAACAGTGGACAGCTTGCCAATTAACCACTGAAGAAGGGGCCAGCTAATATACGCCCCGAAACGCGTTTGGGTATCGGGCAAGCTACTTTATAAATATATTGGGAGAAGCTTCATTATATCCCTTTAAATTGAGAACAAGGGAATCGCTCTTCCGACATTACCATCTTGAAAGATATCCCTTCAGGGGTAGCGGCCTCGACTTTAGCGCCCAGGAGACGAGCAACCAATTGGACGCGCCCGCCACCGTCACGTGGGACGCCACTTAGTGACGGGAGGACCATGTGGGACGCCGCAGGTCCTGGCAGGGGAAAGGCACGCACCCGCATCACCGCTGATAGTAAGAACAAGGGAGACTGCCGACACTACAGAAGGAGCGGTAAAGTAACCATTTATGTATGTGCTCATATTGCACCACGCATAGTGTACACATTGACTGTTACTCCAAAGGGCGTTAAACCCAAACAGGGTGAAGATCGCTTCTGCTGCTAATATTTACTATTGGGACAGTATAGTCACTTGAACATCTGGCTCCTGTTCACACCATTGTGTGATTTATCTGTATATGGACCATTGGTAGATATATGATTTTACAAGATGGACTTTTTAGTCTGAGATCTTAGCTATTTGTTTTTAGTTGTACTTTTTGTATGCGACCACTGCATTTTTTAACTATTAAATTTACTATTACGTATAGAATCCGTGTAACAGATATCTGAGTGCCCCCGCACACATACCACTACTATTTGTTCCCGACGGTTTAGGGTGAACCGGCGGGTGTGCGCCGATTCACGTCGGTGAAGTTGGTGGAGCCACTGTCCTCCTCTTTGTATACCAAAGTTGACAATTTACAGATATTTCTCTCACCCAGCATGGGTATATGTAAAAATACACCCCAAAACACATTGCCCTACTTCTTCTGAGTACAGCGATACCACATGAGTGACACTGTTTTGCAGCCTGGTTGCGCAAAGGGGCCCAAATTCCAACGAGTACCTTTAGGTTTTACAGGGATGCTCACAATTTAGCCCCGCCCAAAATGCCAGAACAGTAAACACACCCCACAAATGACCCCATTTCGGAAAGTAGACACCCCAAGGTATTCATTGAGGGGCATAGTGAGTCCGTGTGAGATTTTTTTTTTTTTTGCCAGAAGTTAGCAGAAATGGAAACTTTATTTATTTTTATTTTTCCTCAGAAAGTGTCATTTTCCGCTAACTTGTGAAAAAAAATGAAATGATACATGAACTCACCATGCCCCTCTGCGAATACTTTGGGGTGTCTTCTTTCTAAAATGGTGTCATTTAGGGGGTATTTATACTATCCTGGCATTCTAGCACCTGAAGAAACATGACAGGTGCTCAGAAAGTCAGAGCTGCTTTAAAATGCGGAAATTCACTTTTTTGCACCATAGTTTGTAAACGCTATAACTTTTACCCAAACCAATAAATATACACCTATTGGATTTTTTTTTATCAAAGACATGTAGAACAATAAATTTAGAGAAAAATTTATATAGAAATGTAGTTTTAAAAAAAAAATTACAACAGAAAGTGAAAAATGTCTTTTTTTTTGCAAAAATTTAGATCATTTTTGATTAATAGCAAAAAAAGTAAAAATGTCAGCAGCAATGAAATACCACCAAATGAAAGCTCTATTAGTGTGAAGAAAAGGAGGTAAAATTCATTGGGGTGGTAAGTTGTGTGACGGAGCAATAAACGGTGAAAGTAGTGTAGTACAGAATTGTAAAAAGGGGCCTGGTCATTAAGGGTGTTTAAGCTAGGGGGGCTTATGTGGTTAAAATAAGGCACTTTATCTGTACACTTTAATCTAATTTCAGTTGCCTGCCGGCCAGTGTGTGTGTCAGGCCCAGAGACTGTAGTGTGCCCTCTGCCAGTGGTGTCCATCAATCATACCTTGCGGCACTGGACGTTGCCTAAAATAAGGCACTTTATCTGTACACTTTAATCTAATTTCAGTTGCCTGCCGGCCAGTGTGTGTGTGTCAGGCCCACAGACTGTAGTGTGCCCTCTGCCAGTGCTGCCCATCAATCATACCGTGCGGCACTGGATGTTGCCTAAAATAAGGCACTTTATCTGTACACTTTAATCTTATTTCAGTTGCCTGCCGGCCAGTGTGTGTGTGTCAGGCCCACATACTGTAGTGTGCCCTCTGCCAGTGCTGCCCATCAATCATACCGTGTGGCACTGGACGTTGCCTAAAATAAGGCACTTTAGCTGTACACTTTAATCTAATTTCAGTTGCCTGTCGGCCAGTGTGTGTGTGTCAGGCCCACAGACTGTAGTGTGCCCTCTGCCAGTGCTGCCCATCAATCATACCGTGTGGCACTGGACGTTGCCTAAAATAAGGCACTTTATCTGTACACTTTAATCTAATTTCAGTTGCCTGCCGGCCAGTGTGTGTATGTCAGGCCCACAGACTGTAGTGTGCCCTCTGCCAGTGCTGCCCATCAATCATACCGTGTGGCACTGGACGTTGCCTAAAATAAGGCACTTTAGCTGTACACTTTAATCTAATTTCTCATCCCATTTGTTTTCTTCCTGGAGCGTGCCCTGCGAAGAGTGCTGGATCAGGCTGTAGATGAGCGTGAAAAGGAAGAGTTGTGGTCACCATCACCACCAGAAACAGCCTTGTCATCATCGCTTGCCGGACCTGCGGCAACGCTGGAAGAGGAGTATGAGGAAGAGGAGTCAGAGGAGGAATTTGGCTTTGAGGAGGAGGAATACCACAGCAGGCACCCCAGGGTGCTCGTTGTTGTCACCTATCTGGGACCCGTGGTGTTGTGAGTGGCTGGGGGGAAGAACAGACCGTCAATGACATCAGTGAGGACGAGGAACGGGAAATGAGTAGCTCTGCATCCAGCCTTGTGCAAATGGGATCTTTCATGCTGTCATGTCTGTTGAGGGACCTCATATAAAAAGGATGAAGGAGAACGACCTGTACTGGGTGGCCACGCTACTAGACCCCCGGTATAAGCAGAAAGTGGCAGAAATTTTACCAAATTACCGAAAGTCGGAAATGATGCAGCAGTTCAAAACCAAACTAAAAAATATGCTTTACACAGCTTATAAGGGGGATGTCACAGCACAACGGGAATCTAACTGGGGAAGAGGTAAATGTAATCCTCCTCCTACCACGGCGGCAAGGACTGGACGGTTTACAGATGTGTTGTTGATGGAGGACATGCAGAGATTTTTCAGTCCTACACATCGCCACAGCCCTTCGGGATCCAGCCTTAGAGAACGACTCGACCGACAGGTAGCAGACTACCTCGCCTTAACAGCAGATATCGACACTTTGAGGAGCGATGAACCCCTTCACTACTGGGTGTGCAGGCTTGACCTGTGGCCTGAGCTATCCCAGTTTGCGATAGAACTTCTGGCCTGCCCTGCCTCAAGTGTCCTGTCAGAAAGGACCTTCAGTGCAGCAGGAGGCATTGTCACTGACAAGAGAAGTCGCCTCGGTCAAAAAAGTGTTGATTACCTCACCTTCATAAAGATGAATGAGGCATGGATCCCGAAGGGACTGACAGTGGGGGATACGTTTGACTAACAAAAGGCCTGATGACATGCCTTGGCCTCAAAATGGTCCCCATGCTGCTGTATTTAATGTCTGCATACCGGATGACTTTCGTGAATTCTCCGCCACCAACTAGGGTTCAATCCGCAATGTTTTAGTCACTTTTCTTCCTGGAAAACATAAATTTTTCCGGCCGCTGCTACAACAGCGGCTGCAACACTGCTGCTGTTTTTCAGTCATGTGTACATGTCTAATTTTTCTGTCCTATGGTGCAGCACTGTGGCTGCAAAAACAAAACAAAAAAAAAAAGGCACATACAAGTGTCAATTCCCCTTCGTGATCGTTACCTTGTTGTGGTAAGGGGGCTTGCGTATCACAATGAAGCAATCATCACCTCTATGAGTGTGTTGGCAATGTTGCCACACCCCAGATGATAAGGCCGTTGCTTCATTATGGTCAGACCAAAAGCGATCGGCTGGATAATATTTCATAGAAAAAACATTAATTTACCTTTTTTTTTTAAAGTTGTATGGGTTTTTAATACATAAAATAAAAAATCATAATAAAGTCTCTTAATAGTTTATTAGAAATAATGCAGACAATTAAAAAAAATCCCCATCAATTCCAATACAAAGCAAGTACAGAGCTCAGAACTAAATTATTTCATGATGTCGTAATGGTTCGTTAATTCAACAATGGTTAATCAATTCGACACACGTCCCTGGATAGGGTACGTAACAGGGATTAAACTGATAGGAAAAGTACTAGTTAAGACACCACTCATATAGGGTGTCACAGCACATTGCTCTGTGCATGCGCAGTGCCCTAATTTGGGAGTAAGAGGACCGACCAAGCTGCTTTTTCCATCTCCCGTTTCCTAAAATCAATTCAGTTTGGTGTATGAGAGTTTGGTCTGTCACTGTGAAGGCAGTCGAAGGTACCCGGCCTAAATTTTTTTTCACAAAAGGCAATCCCTGATATGGGACGTAACAGGGATTAAACTGATAGGAATAGTAATAGTTAAGACACCACTCATATAGGGAGTCACAGCACATTGCTCTGTGCACGCGCAGTGCCCCAATTTGGGAGTAAGAGGACCGACCAAGCTGCTTTTTCCATCTCCCGGTTCCTAAAATCAATTCAGTTTGGTGTATGAGAGTTTGGTCTGTCACTGTGAAGGCAGTCAAAGGTACCCGGCCTACATTTTTTTTCACAAAAGGCAATCCCTGATATGGGACGTAACAGGGATTAAACTGATACAAATAGTACTAGTTAAGGCACCACTCATATTGGGTGTGACAGTAAATTGCACGGCGCAGACGCAGTGACCGTGGATTAAAACAGAGGGGAGGGAGCCAGCGTTTTTTTAACCATCTCCCCGATCGAAAAATCAATTCAATAAATGGACCCCAGATTGGGGACGTAACAGGGATTAAACTGATAAGAATAGTACTAGTTAACACACCACTCATACCGTGTGGCAGAGTACATTGCACGGCACATGCGCAGTGCCCCAAATTGGAAGTAACAAGAAGGACGCACACAGATAAATCACATTTCTGCAAGGAGTTTGTCAACTTTTGACAACTGTTTGCGGTTGTCTAAAATCCATTCAATACTCGTCATGATAGGGGACGTAACAGGGATTAAACTGATGAGAATAGTACTTCGAAAATACCACTCATATCGGGTGTGACAGTAAATTGCACGGTGCAGACGCAGTGACCGTGGATTAAAACAAAGGGGAGGGAGCCAGCGTTTTTTTAACCATCTCCCCGTTCGAAAAATCAATTCAATAAATGGACCCCAGATTGGGGACGTAACAGGGATTAAGCTGATGAGAAGAGAACTAGAGAAAATAACACTCATATCGGGTGTGAGAGTAAATTGCACGGCGCAGACGCAGTGACCGTGGATTAAAACAAAGGGGAGGGAGCCAGCGTTTTTTTAACCATCTCCCCGTTCGAAAAATCTATTCAATTCACCTTTCGGGGACCCTTGGTGTTGTACGTGGCTGGGTGGAGGAAGAAACCTTCAATGACATCACCGGGACATGGCTAGCTTTGTATCCAACCTTGTGCAAATGGACTGTTTGCGGTTGTTTGCGGTGCATTAAAAGGGGAGTTTGGTCTGTCAATGTCTGTGAAGCGGGCGTAACCCTTACACTACTTGATCGATACAACATCATACCTGATCGTATACACACACTGGATGTTTCAAACCACGTTGTTCAAAAAAATTTAGGATTGTTAGGTGATTTATGCCTTTTATGGATTAAAACCCAACTCTGCGTCAACTATGTGATTTTCCATGGGAGTTTTGCCATGGATCCCCCTCCGGCATGCTACAGTCCAGGTGTTAATCCCCTTGAAACAACTTTTCCATCACTACTGTGGCTAGAAAGAGTCCCTGTGGGTTTTAAAATTCGCATGTCTATTGAAGTCTATGGTGCTTCGCCCGGTTTGCCCGTTCGCGAACATTTGAGGAAATTCGCGTTCGCCGACGGAAAATTTCATGTTCGCGACATCTCTACTAGGAGGACATGTCTTAAGCTTGGGCTTTTACATAAGTGTGAGGGTTTAGTATTATCGCAGAGTGCACCTGTCTTTGCTTTTGTTTAGTCTTTGATTGTTCTTCACATCCACATAATTGTTACCTTATGTAGGATGGTCATTGTGGTACTTGTTGTTCGTTGCTGGCATCTTCCATTGTATGCATTTTTTTGCTGTTGATTGCCATAAGCAACGGACTACAAGTGCAGGATATGCTCCCCTATATATATGCACAACCGCATGTGGGTTTCAGCATATCCTGCTTGTTTAACACCACGTTTTTTAATGGTTCATGCAGCCATACAACCCCAAAAAAATGACTGACAAGTACATCTTTTACGATTTTGAATGCATGCAAGAAACAGGCTTGCATATACCCAATTTCATTTACGCAACCACACTATACAGCCCAAACTCCTGGCATCTTAGCGGAAAATCCTGTACTCGTGACTTTGTGCGATTTTTTGCCGACGGTAAGTTTTCGAGTTACACGTTCATAGCTCACAACGCAGGACGCTACGACGCTTATTTTGTTTTACAGCAGTTGATTAATGAAAAATTTAAAATTAATATTATAAATCATGGCGGTCGGGTAATGTGTGTGATCCTGAATGACCTAAAAATTAGATTCATAGATTCACTGAATTTTATGCCTATGAAGCTCAGCAAGATGCCCGAGGCTATGGGTCTTTCAGGTGCCAAGGGACACTTCCTGCATTTTTTCAACACGCCAGAAAATCAAAACTACATAGGCGTCCTACCGGCCGCTCGGTATTACGGCATCGATTACATGATGCCCGGTGAGAAAAAAGAATTCACGGTTTGGTACAAGAAACATAAAAATTACACCTTTCATTTTCAGGAAGAGTTAAAAGCCTACTGTAAGCAGGATGTTGAGGTTTTGAGAAGGGCTTGTGAGTGTTACAGGGACACGATTATGGCCATGACGGAAAAAAAAGTTCTGCAATACATTAAACGTGAAAAGAAATACAGAACGGTCACTAAATGTATTGATCCGTTCCAACTTATCACATTGGCATCCGTGTGCATGGCTATGTACCGGTTTAAATTTCTACCCAAAAATACCATAGCGATTGTCCCTGCACATAATTACCACAAGACCCAGAAACGATTTTCAACACCCGCTATACAGTGGCTCATGTACATTGAACATGTTGAAGGTATTTCTATACAACACGCGTTAAAGGGCGGTGAAAAAAAAGGTCGCTAAATATTTTTTGGACGGGTATGCGTTTGTTAACGGTAAACACACTGCTTTGGAATTTCAGGGCTGTTTTTATCATGGGTGTCCTATGTGCTATAACGAGCATGACAGCAACGAGCTTACTAAATCGTCCTACGGGCAGCTGTACCAATCTTTCCTAGTCAGGAAAAGCTGACTACAGCGACAAGGATTTATGGTCCGACTTTCTGAATAAAATGAAATTCCCGACTCCTTTGGTCCCTCGTGACGCGCTTTAAGGCGGTCACACTAACGCCATTCAACTTTATCACAAGGTGCAGCCCTAGTTATTGCCAAAGTTAAAGTGTACCCACTGTGGTAAGGTGCAAGGTACCGTTGTCGATGGCAGGTACGTGTCACCGAGGTTCCTGGCCTCGGTGAGGTGAGAGCCGGGTTTTTATGTGTCAGCAGCAGCTAGTGCTGCTTGACATTGTTAGTTAGTTTGGCTGCAAAGCCAATCCGGGCCGGCTCTTACTGGGAGTACGCAAAAAGTTGGGTGGGTGCCTACTCCCCACGGTCCAGGCCGGACTTTATCCGGGCCTTTAAAAGGCAGCCTCCTCAGCAGCTGAGGGGGTGTGATTATCCTGGAGCTGGTGTTAGGCTGTGGAATCATCTGAGTTTGGGAGTTCTGATCCATTCTGTGCTGTGTGGAGTTCACGCTGGAAGCAAAAGCCCAAGCAAGGAGGAGTGCAGACGGCCTGGAAGCATAAGGTCGATCGCCTTGCGGCTGGACTGACAGCCAGGTGCGAACCTGCACCTAAAACCTCCCAGGTGACTGGAACCTGTTTTTGGACTGTTTTGTTTTGCCTCACGATTTCGGATGTGTGTGATTTAACACCAAGAGACTGTTTATTGTTTATGTTGTGCAAGTGTGAATAAAACACTGATTATTGCACCTTCTGGACTCCCTTTTGCCTCTGTACTGCACCCGCACCGCTATCTACCAGAGCGACTCCCCACATTTGGTGTCGGATGCGGGCATGCGCAGTGAGGCTGGCGTGAACGCCGAACTTTGTTTGTTTTGCTGAGCACAAGTGAATGTCATATGTCAAGCTGGCAAAGTTTCAACACGTGAACCCTGACAAGATGGAGGCAGTTGTAAAGGCTCTCATGGAGGCCAATTTACAGCAGCGGGAGGCCAACAAGCAGCAGCAGGAGACAAACCAGCTGCTGTTGCAACAGGTAATGGCTTTGCAAGCGTCTGGAGCCTCTCACCGTGCCCATGATCCCCGGAAAGCGGTCCGTGCAGCGATTCCCAAGATGACCCCCGAGGATGATGCTGAGACCTACCTGGCAGTCTTCGAAAAATTGGCCGTGAGGGAGAAGCTGCCCCGTGACCAGTGGGCTGAGGTGGTCGCTCCGTTCCTGGCTTCCGGACCCCAGCAGGTGTTTTTCGACTTGGCGGACGACCAATCGGCCGATTATGACACCGTGAAAGGAGAGATCCTGGCCAGACTGGGGGTGCTGGTTCCCGCTCAAAGAGTCCACCAGTGGGACTTTAAAACGACTGAACCCGTTAGGCCGCAGTACTACGATCTGCTGCACAGGCTGCAAAAGTGGCTGCAGCCTGATGTTCTAAGTTCGGCTGCTATGCTGGACCGTCTGCTGGCCGACATCTTTTGGAGGGCCCTGCCTTATCCCCTCCAGCACTGGGTCGGCCAGGCGTCTCCGGTATGTGCCCTGGAGATGGTCGACCTGGTGGAGCGTTACGAGGCCACCAGAAACCTGCAGGGGAGTCTTGCTGGGAAGGGGTCAGTCAAACCCCGGAGGCCTCCACCCCAGTTCCGACGTCCGGCGACAGAGAGGCCTGCACGGAATGTACCCCCTGCGGATCCGCCTCCCGTGGTATGCTGGAGGTGTCAGGAGCCAGGCCACATCAGGGCCGACTGTCCGCATCGGGGTGAGCCGATGGTTGTGAACTACGGGGGTCGCCACTCCCTGTATGCACGGAAGCTGTGCGCAACTGGCACCCGTGAGGTGCAGGATAAAAACCACCTGTGTCAAGTAGAGGTGGGAGATTCCCTGGCGGTGGCCCTGCTGGACTCCGGGAGTCTAGTCTCCCTGGTAAGAGCTGCCCTAGTACGGCCTGCGGAGTATACCGGCCGTAAAATTGGGGTCCTGTGCATCCACGGAGACTTAAAAGACTACCCCACTGCACTAGTGACTTTGTCCACAGCGGCTGGTAAGTGGACCCACGAGGTGGCTGTTGCTACCAAACTCCCACATGAACTGATACATGGGAGGGACTTCCCAGGTTTCCCGGTGCTGTGGCCGGCAATAAAAGTGTCTGATGGACCCGGGACAGGGGTAACCCTAGTAGAGTGGCCTGATACCACTGGAAGGCCAGAACCCTGGGAGCCCGAGTCTGAAGGCCCAGCAGTAGGGGTGACCACTGCTCCAGCGGTAATGGGGGAGACAACCCCACTGAGGGTAATGGTGGGAGACACGGAGGACTTGCCACCGGGACCTGAGTTGGCAGACCTCAATGTCTCCGGGGAAAATTTTGGGACCGCACAACACCGGGACCAAACCCTAACCAGGGCCTGGGAAAGTGTTGTAATGATTGATGGTAAACCCCAGAAACCTGGGGCTGAATTAATGTTTCCGCGATTTATTGTTCTTCAGGATATGTTGTATCGGGTGAACCAACTCCGAGGTGAGCCAGTTGAACAGTTGGTGGTGCCCACCGCATATCGCAAGCTTGTTATGGAGCTTGCCCACCAACATGTTCTTGGGGGACACTTGGGGTGGCAGAAAACCCAGGACCGCATACTGCAGCGGTTTTATTGGCCTGGTGTGTTTAAGGAGGTAGAAGAATATTGTAAATCCTGTCCGACCTGTCAGGTAAATAGCCCCCAGTCGCATTACAGAAGTCCCCTGGTCCCTCTCCCAATAATTGAGGTCCCATTCGAGCGTATTGCCATGGATCTGGTCGGACCCGCACCGAAGTCTGCTAGGGGTCACCAACATATACTGGTGATTCTGGACTATGCTACTCGATATCCAGAGGCGGTGCCTCTGCGACATACCTCGGCTAAGCTCATTGCCAAAGAGTTAATGGAAATGTTTTCCCGTATGGGCCTGCCAAAAGAGATTCTGACCGACCAAGGGACCCCATTTATGTCCAAAGTTATGAGGGAACTGTGTAAATTGTTGCGTATAAAGCAGTTACGGACGTCCGTGTACCATCCGCAAACAGACGGTCTTGTCGAGAGGTTTAACCAAACTCTAAAAAATATGTTAAAAAGGGTGGTGTCTAGAGATGGGAAGGACTGGGATCTGCTTCTGCCCTATCTCATGTTCGCAGTGCGAGAGGTGCCCCAGGCCTCTACTGGGTACTCGCCCTTCGAACTGCTTTATGGCAGACACCCTCGGGGCCTGTTGGATATCGCCAAGGAAGCGTGGGAACAACAGCCTGTCCCCCACAAAAGTGTCATTGAAGTATGTCACCCAGATGCAGGAACGGATGGAAAGGGTGTTGCCGCTGGTCCGGGAGCATATGGAGGCAGCGCAACAAGCCCAGAGTAGGGTGTATAATCGTCAGGCTCGGGTACGGGACTTCAACCCGGGAGATCGGGTTTTGGTTCTGGTGCCCACCCTTGACAGCAAGTTCCTAGCTAGGTGGCAGGGCCCCTATGAGGTAATCAAGAAGGTAGGGGAAGTAAATTACAAAGTACACCAGCCGGGGCGGCGCAAGCCGGAGCAGGTGTACCACGTGAATTTACTGAAGCCGTGGAAAGACAGGGACACGGCCGACGACAACAGCACCCGGCCAGGGCTTCTAGGTGACAAGGGTCCAGCCCCACAGTTCGAGGCCTGCGAAGCGGTAGCCACGGTAAAAATTGCAGACAGCCTGTCTTCCAAACAAGCTCAAGAAGTCAGGGAGTTCATCAGTCGGAACCCGGATGTGTTCTCGGACCTCCCTGGCCGCACGTCTCTCATCCAACATGACATTGTCACTGAGCCTCAGGCCAAAATCCGGTTAAAACCATACTGGGTACCCGAGGCTCGGCGACGGGCCATCATGGACGAAGTGCAATTAATGTTGAAGCTCGATGTCATTGAGGAGTCGAAAAGTGAGTGGGCCAGTCCCATAGTCCTAATACCCAAGCCGGATGGGACGTTGCGGTTCTGCAACGATTTTCGCAAGTTAAATGAAGTGTCCAAGTTTGATGCGTATCCCATGCCCCGGGTAGACGAGCTTGTTGAGAAGTTAGGGCAAGCCCGTTATTTTTCTGTGCTCAACCTCACTAAAGGGTACTGGCAGGTACCCTTAACGGAGTCGGCCCAGGAAAAAACCGCTTTTGTTACCCCGCAGGGCCTGTATCATTACAAGGTATTACCCTTTGGCCTGCATGGCGCCCCCGCCACCTTCCAAAGGTTAATGGATATTGTGCTGCGACCTCATCGTCGGTACGCCTCGGCCTACTTAGATGATGTAATCATCCACAGCACCGACTGGGAAAGCCATTTGCCCAAAGTGCAGGCGGTAGTAGATGCCCTGAGGAAAGCTGGTCTAACCGCCAATCCAAAGAAGTGTGCGATTGGGTTGGAAGAGACCAAATATCTGGGATATGTTATTGGGCGCGGAGTCATCAAGCCGCAGGTAACTAAGGTAGAGGCCATTCGTAACTGGCCCCGACCGGTCACCACCAGGCAGGTAAAGTCCTTCCTGGGAATTGTAGGGTACTACATGCGATTTGTGCCCCACTTTGCCACAATAGCAGCGCCGTTGACAGACCTGTTGAAGGGGCGAAAGTCTGGGAAGGTTAGCTGGAGTGAGAAGGTGGAGGAGGCTTTCTCTGCTCTGAAGTCGGCCCTGTGTGGGTCCCCGGTTTTGGTGACACCCGACTTCAAGAGAGAATTTGTGGTACAGACCGATGCCTCTGAAGTGGGCCTCGGGGCTGTACTCTCTCAGGAAATCAATGGGGAGGAGCATCCCGTGGTTTTCCTGAGTCGCAAACTCACCCCAGCCGAGACCAGGTACAGTATAGTGGAGAGAGAGTGCCTGGCCATCAAGTGGGCACTAGAGTCTCTCCGCTATTATCTGCTAGGGAGAAAGTTCCGTCTAGTGACCGACCATTCCCCTCTAAAGTGGATGTGCCAGGCGAAAGACAGGAATGCTCGGGTCACCAGATGGTTCTTGTCTCTGCAGAATTTCAAGTTTTCGATAGAACACAGGGCAGGCCGCTTGCAGGGTAACGCAGATGCCCTGTCCCGCGTCCACTGCCTCACATGTGTTCACCCCTCATGGTTGAACAAAGGGGGGGGGTATGTGGTAAGGTGCAAGGTACCGTTGTCGATGGCAGGTACGTGTCACCGAGGTTCCTGGCCTCGGTGAGGTGAGAGCCGGGTTTTTATGTGTCAGCAGCAGCTAGTGCTGCTTGACATTGTTAGTTAGTTTGGCTGCAAAGCCAATCCGGGCCGGCTCTTACTGGGAGTAGGCAAAGAGTTGGGTGGGTGCCTACTCCCCACGGTCCAGGCCGGACTTTATCCGGGCCTTTAAAAGGCAGCCTCCTCAGCAGCTGAGGGGGTGTGATTATCCTGGAGCTGGTGTTAGGCTGTGGAATCATCTGAGTTTGGGAGTTCTGATCCATTCTGTGCTGTGTGGAGTTCACGCTGGAAGCAAAAGCCCAAGCAAGGAGTAGTGCAGACGGCCTGGAAGCATAAGGTCGATCGCCTTGCGGCTGGACTGACAGCCAGGTGCGAACCTGCACCTAAAACCTCCCAGGTGACTGGACCCTGTTTTTGGACTGTTTTGTTTTGCCTCACGATTTCGGATGTGTGTGATTTAACACCAAGAGACTGTTTATTGTTTATGTTGTGCAAGTGTGAATAAAACACTGATTATTGCACCTTCTGGACTCCCTTTTGCCTCTGTACTGCACCCGCACCGCTATCTACCAGAGCGACTCCCCACACCACCCAGAGATTTATTTTTCCCGGTCCTGCCTGTAAAGCTAAATAAAAATCTAATGTTTCCGCTATGCTACACATGCGCCTCGAACTGTCAGAAAGACATTTGCAGTCACACAGACGAAGAGCGTTCACTGACCGGTACATGGTGCACCATAGAACTAGTTTTAGCTGTTGAAAAAGGTTCGCCCCGTACATCAAATTACACCTCAGAGATAAACAGAAGGCTTCCGGTTATCCCAGTTGGTCTAAAATGGATTCTGAAAAAATGTCTTACATAGAGTCATTTAAAAAAAAAGAAGATGTCCGCTTGCGATCTGATAAGATAGCTGTAAACCCCGCAAAAAGACAAATTTCAAAACTGTTCCTAAACTCTTTGTGGGGTAAGTTTGAACAGCGTTCTAACTTGTCACGTACCAGCATAGTCACGGACCCTGACGAAATTTTCATATTAGCTTTTGCTCCATACTACGACCTCTCCGAGGTTAATTTCATCAATCACGATACGGCCATAGTCAATTGGCGCTATGTAAAAGAGCACTACACACACAACAAAAACACAAGCATTTTTATAGCCTGTTTTACAACCGCCTATGCCAGACTCGAATTATACAAACTGCTAGACAGACTGCAGGAATGTTGTCTTTATCACGACACAGACTCCGTCATATTCATGAGAAAGGGGTCTGAATGGACCCCACCCTTGGGCGATTTTCTCGGTAAACTAACTAGTGAAATACCCGATAATACCCACATTACCGAGTTTGTATCCCCAGGCCCAAAGACTTACGGATACAAACTCAACAACGGGAAAACAGTATTGAAGGTTAAGGGTATAACACTCAACGTCGCTAACACAAGGCTTGTTCATTTTGACAGTTTAAAAGACCTTGTGTTGGATTACTCACACAACAACGACCCCGAGACGCAGAAAACAATAGGTATCGAACAAGATGTTTTTTTCAGAAATAGGAAACGCTTGACCATAGAGACAAGACCATTACGTAAAACGCAAAAGTGCGTCTACACAAAGAGACAGCTGACGGCTGACTTTACAACGCTGCCTTTCGGCTATTAAACATGACTGCGCAATTTCAACACCCTTTTTTCGTGTATTCTAGCAGGTCCTTCAAATTCCGGAAAGAGTTTTTTTGTTAAAAAGTTATTAATACACGTGGATACGTTAATGTCGCACAAACCTGACAATGTCATTTGGTTTTACGCTTGTTGGAAGAAATTGTATGATGAACTAAGCCGTTTGTTTACAAATATTAGGTTTATCGAGGGGGTCCCGCAAAATTTTACAGACGCTGATCTATTTCCAACAGACAAGGTCAATTTGGCGGTTGTTTATGATCTTATGGAGGCGGCTTGTGAAAATCTTGAAATACAAAACGCATTCATTTTTTTGTCAGGGTAAGAAAAGCCGAACCATAAATTTAAACACTAAATACATGGTCCTTTTTAAGAACCCTCGTGATAAATTACAGGTTATTACGTTGGCTCGTCAGATGTACCCTGGTAAAACACGTTTCTTTTTAGAAGCTTTTGAAGATGCTACACACAAGTAGTGTTGAGCGAACAGTTCGAGAATCGTTTGGGTCCGTACCGAATTTTGGGGTGTCCGTGACACGGACCCGAACCCGGACATTTTCAAAAAAGTTCGGGTTCGGGTCCGGTGTTCGTTAATTACTTCCCGCTTTCTGAAGGGCTGCACAGCAGCCAATCAGCTAGTGTTTTACTTCTTGCCCTAAGAGCCCATCACAGCCATGCCTACTAATGGCATGGCTGTGATTGGCCAAGTGCAGCATGTGACCCAGCCTCTATTTAAGCTGGAGTAACGTAGCGCCGCACGTCACACTGCTCTGATTAGTGTAGGGAGAGGACGCAGCTTATGTGAGGGCGAGATAGGCAGGGATAAAGAAGTGAATGATCTACCTTTCTACACCTGTGCATCAGAACAACTCAGCTGAGCTGTTCACTGAAAGTCACTATTTTGTTGAGACTGGCCAGAGCGATTTTTACTGGCAAATGTAACTGGGCTGACCGGCGGTGGCCATTTTGGGACTTGTGGTGCGCCAGCACAAGCTGCCACAGAGTCTAAACCAAAGCTCCAAAGAAGTGAAAAATCTACACCTGTGAATCAGAACAACAGCGATTCAGCTGCTCAGTCAAAGTCAATTTTTTTCTGGCTGGGCAGACCGTTTTCTGGCACATGTTACTGGGCTGATAGGCGGCGGCCATTTTGGGACTTGTGGTGCTACAGCAAAAGCTGCCACAACGTCCATTAATCTCATGTAATAGTCGATTTTTTCATAGATATACTACATCAGGGGTTTGGCTGTGCTTGTGTCACCCATACTAACTGCAAAGATATTTAATATATCAGTGGTGAAACTGAAAGTAACCCACTTGGATAGCAAATCCCATGAATGTGCTGTTCCAGCTAGGCTAGCCAGTGCCACTACAGCCAAGTCCAATACTGTCAGCCAGAAATATTTTTTTATGTGCCAGAAATATAAATTAAAAAAGCTTTCACCGTAATAATAAAATTATTCTGGTGTTAGACCAGAAGAAGCACTCCTGTTGTAATTAATACTGTAAAAAGGCTTAGGCAATATTTCTCCCAGTGTGGGAAATTTATCTAGCAAAACTAGCATTTTAAAAATTCCGGTGTTCTGAAATACCAGCAGTCCTCTTGTAATTAATACCGCAAAAAGGCATTATATCGTCCAGTGTTGTAATTTTGGTGAAAAAAGGCCAATTTAATCAATCTGGTGTTAGTTAGACCAGAAACAGTAGGCCGCACGTTTTACTCCTGTAAAAGGAATTATATCTCCCGTGTGGGAACCTATGTACCAAAACTAGCATTTTAAAAATTCTGGTGTCCAATTTGCAGCAGTTTTCTTGTAATTAATACCGGAAAAAGGAATTATATCTTCCAGTGTGGGAATTTATGTACACAAACTAGCATTTTAAAAATTCTGGTGTCCAATTAGCAGCAGTCTTCTTGTAATTAATACCTGAAAAAGGCATTACATTGTCCAGTGTTGTAATTTTGGTGAAAAAAAGGCCAATTTAATCAATCTGGTGTTAGTTAGATCAGAAACAGTAGGCCTCGCGTTTTTACTCCTGTAAAAAGGAATTAATACCGGAAAAAGGCATTACATTGTCCAGTTTTGTAATTTTGGTGAAAAAAAGGCCAATTTAATCAATCTGGTGTTAGTTAGACCAGAAACAGTAGGCCGCACGTTTTTACTCCTGTAAAAAGGAATTATATCTCCCCGTGTGGGAACCTATGTACCAAAACTAGCATTTTAAAAATTCTGGTGTCCAATTTGCAGCAGTTTTCTTGTAATTAATACCGGAAAAAGGAATTATATTTTCCAGTGTGGGAATTTATGTACACAAACTAGCATTTTAAAAATTCTGGTGTCCAATTAGCAGCAGTCTTCTTGTAATTAATACCTGAAAAAGGCATTACATTGTCCAGTGTTGTAATTTTGGTGAAAAAAAGGCCAATTTAATCAATCTGGTGTTAGGTACACCAGAAACAGTAGGCCTCACGTTTTTACTCCTGTAAAAAGGAATTAATACCGGAAAAAGGCATTACATTGTCCAGTGTTATTGTCCATAATTTTCTTGATACGGAACGTGTTAGCAGGAGGCAACATTTCACTAACATGGTTGAACAGTACGTCTGCACACAACTCCACGTACTGACGGATGGTTCGGTCCCATTCAACTTCTGGGTTTCCAAATTGTCCACGTGGCCAGAATTAGCATGTTATGCCTTGGAGGTGCTGGCCTGCCCGGCGGCCAGCGTTTTATCTGAACGTGTATTCAGCACGGCAGGGGGCGTCATTACTGACAAACGCAGCCGCCTGTCCGCAGCCAACGTGGACAAGCTGACGTTTACAAAAATGAACCAGGCATGGATCCCACAAGACCTGACCCTCCCTTGTGCAGAGTAGTCCTTAATAACTGCCTTAAACCATGTTGTCTTGTACTCCTGGCCACTTCTTCATTGAAAAATCAATTTTTGAAATTAAGTAGGATCTTGGGGTGCAACCCAGAGTTGAATGAACCTTCCCTCTGTCTGGGTGCCGGGGCCAAAGTACATGAAAGTGTCCTTCTCCTGTGCTGGGTGATATGAATGTTATACTTGTGCTGTCTGACATGTCTCCTTTGTGTGGGTGCAGGGGCCAAAGTCACTGAAAGCGGCCTTCTCCTGTGGTGGGTGATCGAAATGCCTGATTCTCTGCTGTGGGACCTCTCTCTCTTTCTGGGTGCAGGGGTCAAAGAAACAAAAGGTGGCCTACTCCTGTGGTGGTTGACATGATGCCTGATTCTCTGCTGTGGGACCTCTCTCCTCCGTGTGGCTGCAGGGGTCAAGGTCTCTAAAAGTGCTCTTCTCTTGTGCTGGGTGATGTAAAACTGATGCTTGTACCATCTGACATGGTTGCCGGGGTCCCATTAAATGATGGCCTACTCCTGTGGTGGGTGATCTAAATGCCTGATTCTCTGCTGTGAAAACCTCTCTCCTCCGTCTGGGTGCGGGGGTCAAAGTCTCTAAAAGTGGCCTTCTCTTGTGCTGGGTGATGTAAAACTGATGCTTGTACCATCTGACATGGGTGCAGGGGTCAAATTAACTAAATGGTGGCCTACTCCTGTGGTGGGTGATATGAGGCCTTAATATGTGCTGTGAAAACCTCTCTCCTCCATCTGGGTGCAAGGGTCAAAGTCTCTAAAAGTGGCCTTCTCTTGTGCTGGGTGATGTAAAACTGATGCTTGTGCCATCTGACATGGTTGCCGGGGTCCCATTAAATGGTGGCCTACTCCTGTGGTGGGTGATCTAAATGCCTGATTCTCTGCTGTGGAACCTCTCTCCTCCGTCTGGGTGCAGGGGTCAAAGTCTCTCAAAGTCGCCTTCTCCTGTGCTGGGTGATGTAAAACTGATGCTTGTGCCATCTGACATGGTTGCCGGGTCCCATTAAATGGTGGCCTACTCCTGTGGTGGGTGATCTAAATGCCTGATTCTCTGCTGTGAAACCTCTCTCCTCCGTCTGGGTGCAGGGGTCAAAGTCTCTAAAAGTGGCCTTCTCTTGTGCTGGGTGATGTAAAACTGATGCTTGTACCATCTGACATGGTTGCCGGGGTCCCATTAAATGATGGCCTACTCCTGTGGTGGGTGATCTAAATGCCTGATTCTCTGCTGTGAAAACCTCTCTCCTCCGTCTGGGTGCAGGGGTCAAAGTCTCTAAAAGTGGCCTTCTCTTGTGCTGGGTGATGTAAAACTGATGCTTGTGCCATTTGACATGGTTGCCGGGGTCCCAATAAATGGTGGCCTACTCCTGTGGTGGTTGATCTAAATGCCTGATTCTCTGCTGTGAAACCTCTTTCCTCCGTCTGGGTGCAGGGGTCAAAGTCTCTAAAAGTGGCCTTCTCTTGTGCTGGGTGATGTAAAACTGATGCTTGTACCATCTGACATGGGTGCAGGGGTCAAATTAACTAAATGGTGGCCTACTCCTGTGGTGGGTGATATAAGGCCTTAATATGTGCTGTGAAAACCTCTCTCCTCCGTCTGGGTGCAGGGGTAAAAGTCTCTAAAAGTGGCCTTCTCTTGTGCTGGGTGATGTAAAACTGATGCTTGTACCATCTGACATGGTTGCCGGGGTCCCATTAAATGATGGCCTACTCCTGTGGTGGGTGATCTAAATGCCTGATTCTCTGCTGTGAAAACCTCTCTCCTCCGTCTGGGTGCAGGGGTCAAAGGCTCTAAAAGTGGCCTTCTCTTGTGCTGGGTGATGTAAAACTGATGCTTGTACCATCTGACATGGTTGCCGGGGTCCCATTAAATGATGGCCTACTCCTGTGGTGGGTGATCTAAATGCCTGATTCTCTGCTGTGAAAACCTCTCTCCTCCGTCTGGGTGCAGGGGTCAAAGTCTCTAAAAGTGGCCTTCTCTTGTGCTGGGTGATGTAAAACTGATGCTTGTACCATCTGACATGGGTGCAGGGGTCAAATTAACTAAATGGTGGCCTACTCCTGTGGTGGGTGATATGATGCCTGAATATGTGCTGTGGGGCCTCTCTCCTCTTTCTGGGTGCAGGGGTCAAAGTAACTAAAAGTGGCCTTCTCCTGTGCTGGATGGTATAAATGTAATGCTTGTGCTATCTGACATGTCTCCTCTGTCTGGGTGCTAAGGCCTAAGTCACTGAAAGTGGCCTTCTCCTGTGGTAGTTGATATGATGCCAGATTCTCTGCTGTGGGACCTCTCTCCTTTGTCTGGATGCTGGGGTCG
The DNA here is from genome assembly GCA_033119425.1 of Bufotes viridis. Lineage (NCBI taxonomy): Eukaryota > Metazoa > Chordata > Amphibia > Anura > Bufonidae > Bufotes > Bufotes viridis. The sequence goes on along the minus strand of CM065593.1, from coordinate 183,988,299 downwards.
AAATAATAGTAGCGACCTTCTCCATTGGTGGGTGATTTGAAGCCTGATTCTGTGCTATGGGACCTAACTCCAATTAATATTGGTTAATTTTTATTTATTTTATGTTAAGTCATCATTTCCCTATCTACATTTGTTTGCAGGGGATTTACCTACAATTTGCTGCCTTTTGCAGCCCTCTAGCCCTTTCCGGGAGTCTTTTACAGCCTTTTTAGTGCCCAAAAGTTCGGGTCCCCATTGACTTCTATGGGGTTCGGGTTCGGGATGAAGTTCGGGTTGAGTTCGGATCACGAACCCGGACATTTTCTGGAAGTTCGGCCGAACCTCTCGAACCCGAACATCCAGGTGTTCGCTCAACTCTACTCACAAGCATTATGGCTATTTACTTGTAGATTTAAGATCTGACATGCCTGAGGACCTACGACTCAGAACCGGTCTGTTCCCCCCGGATCTGCCGGTGGCTTATGTGTGCAAAAAGAAGCTCTAAAATGAGGCATTTCACATCTTTAAGGTTAATTTTGTTAGTGTCTCTGGTGCTGTAAAGATGTCGAGCAGGATCCGGTGTAATTGGGATCTTTTAAAAGGATTAGTCAAAACAAATCTGAAGGCCCAAAAATGAATATTGCGTAATGCCAGTAATGATTTGATATCGGCTATTGGCGAGATCACTCTCAATATCCTTAAAGGAAAGATCCCTCTTAAAGAGCGCCAAAAAAATATATTGAAAAAATGGCGTAGGGCTATAAAAAAATTAAGCGATAAAAAGTACTCCATTAAAGGAAAGAAGCGCATTGTGAACCAGAGTGAAGGTTTTATAGGAGCTTTGCTCGGCTTTGCAATACCTTTAATCACTAGCCTGATAGCTAATACAGCCGGTGCTTCATAATGCAGTATGCTGAGAAAATGTTCCTGGTTTCAAAAAATGAATTGGACAGGCTTAAAAAAACATCTGTAGATGCAACAGATATACGCCAAACCGCCATACGACGATTAGATGACGAGATTAGCGAAATACTACACAGAAATGACCTTTCAGATGATGAAAAAATTAAGAGATACACAGCAGTGTTACAGAGGTACTTAATGCTCAACAAACAGTCCGGTAAAGAAATGTCGACCCTTTAACCCCGATTACACAGCCGCAAACCGATCAACAACAATTGTCAAATGCCGCCTCAATCAGCACAGATACTAAAGAGATACTTGACAATATTAATACACGTTATAGAAAAAATGCAGAACTATTGTTAAGTAAACTGTACCGCTCAGGTAATAACCTGTACTGGAACGCTATGGGTGAATTCATTTACAAAGAAAAAACTGTACCCGGCTCCAACATTATTGACCTGCTTCGAACAGCTACCCAGAGTCACGGATTGCCCAAGATTAAACCTCACGGTTGGGACTATTTTATGGAGACTATCGCACAGCTGAACGGTTATCGGTAATACAAGAACAAAATAACTTTTCGATGATTTGAAAAAGTGGGCGCTGAGTGACCCCTTTGACGCGGCTCGAAGCCCGTTTACACCGCCGGTGTTATTAACATCACCTACGGTATCGACGCGGGGGTCATTACTACCTAAAAAGAGGCTACCGCCTTTGTTGCAAGCGGCTTGGTAAACATTGTAAATTTTCTTACTTTGGCGATTGTATATAAATTTTCTTTGTATTAAACATCTTATAATGTTTTTTATTTGCTTTACATACATTTTTGCTTTGTATGTATATAAAATTTATTTGTGTGTAATGTCTTATAATGTTTTATTTACTATACATAAACTGTTTTAAATAAAATGTAGTCCACTTTTCTTTTTACAATAAATACAATAGCCTGATTATTTAAAATTGTATAAACAGTTAGGTCGCGTTGTTGAGTAGACGCGACTTGCAACACTGCCATAATGTCGGCAAATGCTGAAATATTGAGTAAGCAGTACTACACGCCAAAAGCTCGGCTCTTATGGGGGCGTGGAATCCTTATTCAGAGAAGTACGGAAATTTGGAATAAGAAAAGACTCTGTAAAAAATTGGTTGGGCAACAAGGATACTTACACATTGTACAAACCTGTTAAAAAATCATTTACAAGAAACAAGGTTGTGGTGTCTGATATAGATGATTAATGGCAGGCAGATCTTGTGTCGATGATAGATTTTTCTAAAGAAAATAATGGTGTAAAATACCTGCTGATGGTTGTTGATATTCTATCTAAATATGCTTGGGTGTTGGGCCTTTCAAATAAGTCGGATGCTACAGTGGCTTCCGCTTTTGACCAGATATTTAAGTTAAGCGGGCGAACCCCCAGAAAGCTCCCGACTGATCGGGGCCGTGAGTTTATAAACAAACCTATGAGACGTCTTTGTGAAACCTATAGAATACAAAATTTTTTAACTACAAATGCTGTTAAGGCATCGTTGGTCGAAAGTTTTGATAGAACGCTGAAAACTAAAATGTGGCGCTATCTTAGAGAACAAAACACGTAAAGGTACATCAACAAGTTACAAGACCTGGTGTATAGTTATAACCACACATACCACAGAACTATAAGGCGTCGCCCCGTTGATGTGACAAAAGAGAACTCTTTAGCCGTTTGGAAAAATATCTACGGTTATTAAGCTACTATTAAAAAAGTTAAACCGGTATTAAATATAGGTGATCACGTCAGAATTGTGCGCTATAAGGGGACTTTCACAAAGGGATATGAACAACCTTTTCGGGTGAGATATTTAAAATTTACACTGTAAACACTAGGGGCCTCAGACCCCTTTATAAGTTGAAAGACCTGACCGACGAGTTCATTGAAGGCTCGTTCTACCCGGCGGAAGTCCAAAAAGTAACCTTTGACAAGCTACGGGTTTACAGGATAGAAAAAATACTGAAAAAGAAGAAAGTTCGGGGAAAAACATTGTGTTTTGTAAAGTGGACAGGATACCCTGACAAGTTTAACTCTTGGGTGCCTGAAAAACAGTTGATGAGTCTGTAAACTATGGAGGACGGATCGTTTTTTATCACGCTACCCTGCAACGCATCCGACAAACTTTACCCCGAAAACAGCATCGCCGATTACACCATTAAGTTAGCAAAAGCGGTCCATCTTCGCGGTCCTTACGAAGTGGCTTTAGTGGAGATTCAGTATCCACATACGTGGAAAACCTTTGGCCCCGGAGATGGTCATGCTCATCTATGGCCTGATCCAGCACTCTTCACAGGGCACGGTCCAGAAAAAACGCATATGGGATAAGGTCGATGATGTTGCCTTGGGTTTGACTGACCAGGTTGGTCACCTCCGCAAAAGGACGCATGAGCCTACAGCCATTGTGCATGAGCGTTCAGTAACGCGACCATAAAATACTCAGCTCCGCAGAGGCTGCCCTCTTTTTTTTTAATTAAAAAAAATCTGTTCTTACCAGTTTAATCCCCTATGTCCCCTATCAGGGGCCGGTGTATGGAATAGATTTTAGGAACCGGGAGACGGAAAAAGATGATTGGTCGCTCCTCTTTCTTCCAATTTGGGGCACTGCGCATGCGGCATGCAATGTACTGTGCCACCAATACAAATAGTGTGAACTACTATTCTTACCATGTTAATCTTTGTTAAGTCCCCTATCAGGGGACGTGTATTGAATTGAATCCTTGCATGGGGAGAAAAAAGATTGCTCTGTCCTCTTCCTTCTAATTTTGGGCACTTGCAATGGAATTTGCCACCAATGCAACTAGTGTTAACTAAGTACTATTCCTATCAGTTTAATCTTTGTTTTGTCCCTTATCAGGGCCAGGGCTGGTGTAGTGAATAGATTTTTGGAACCGGGAGATGGAAAAAGACCCATGCTCGGTCCGCTTCGTTTGAATTTTAGGTCACTGCGTGTGCGCCGTGCAATGTACTGTGAAACCCTATATGAGTGGTGGGCAGTGGGCACAGTACAGTCTGTGGGCCAGACACACCCTGGCAGGCAACTGCAATTATATTAAAGGGTAAAAATGTAATGATTTTTTTATCTGCAAGGTACTGTGCCACCCGATATGATTGGTGGGCAGTGGGCACAGTACAGTCAGTGGGCTTGACACACACTGGCAGGCAAATGCAATTATATTAAAGGGTAAAAATTAAATTACTTTTTTTATCTGCAAGGTACTGTGCTACCCTATATGAGTGGTGTGCACACAGTACAGTCTGTGGGCCTGCGGCCTCTCACACACAGGCAGGCAACTGCAATATATATATAAAATAAAATAAATAAAAGCAGACTGCTGTACCATCCCGAAAAAGGGCTTTTTGGGGTGTTGTAAGGATGCTGTCCTTACAGCAGATGAGTCTTTGAGGACTGGAGTGGACACAGAACACTAGTAGCTAACGCTTTCCCTAGAATCCCTATATTAATTCAGCAGCAGCAGCACTCTCCCTGCTCTAACTAACACTGCAGCTTCAGAATGAATCTAAGATGGATGCTGTCCTTGCTTTTTGATAGGAGGTGGGAGGGTCTGGGAGGGAGGGTATGCTGATTGGCTGGAATGTGTCTGCTGACTGTGAGGTACAGGGTCAAAGTCTGCTCAATGATGATGTATAGGGGGCGGACCAAACATCGCATATGTTTGTCCGCCGCGGCGAATGCGAACAAGCGATATTTGCCGGGAACTGTTCGACGGCGAATAGTACGAGACATCTCTACTTCTAACCAGATAGCTGGCTTTGGGTCTTTAGATTGGAATCCTTCCGTAGCCCTGACATATTTGGGCCTCTCAGATAATATTGTGTGTTACCTTGTATATTAGAGTAGTAATCACATATATGCTGCTTTGAATATAATCAACAATCCCCCCAAACACTTTTGATTGGAAACTTGTGAAGACAGAAAGAAATGGATATGGATTTAGGCATAAATTCGTTATCACTCAGATAATTTTGTGTGCTACCCTGTGTTCCGAAATGAACCTAAAAAGGTTCAGGTTTGTCTGCCATCCAAAAAATAGCAAAGTTCGAACCAAACCTGGTTTGGTACAAACTGGTTCGCTCATCTTTACCAAGAGGGAGCAAATATTCCCATATTTTGTCATGGAAAGTGTACTGTTATATAGAGTGCACAAGGAGAGAGGACAAGTTCTGGAACAACCAGTATTATTTAAGTCTCACCACTGACAGGAGATGTTTCAAGCTTATTCAAATGTGCTAGATGGTAACTTGGCCTAAGAAAAGAAACAAAGACCATATCTTGCAAAGGTTTTTTTGGTCAAGTGTACACAAGGAGGTAAATAAATTATTGTGAATTCCACCCACAGTGCCAACTAGACAACCCTATGTCAAATTTTAGGAGTCTCTTGGTACCTCTGCCAATCATTGAAACACCTTTTGCAATGGATCTGGTAGGGCCCCTGGTTAAATCAGCAAGGTCACAAACATATTCTGGTTGTTCTTGATTATGCTACATGCTATCTGGAAGCAATCCATCAGCTAAATTAATTGCTAAAGAGTTGTTTCAGATGTTTACTCTGACAATCCTTAAAGGGAACCTGTCACCAGGAAATTCACTGATAAACCAGGCATACTGCCTTGTAGGGCTCACTCTGCTGAATATAATGATACCTTTCACTTGGTGATCTGTTGCTCTTTTTGTCGTTTTTTTTCTATTCAGAGCTGTAGCCACTCCCCTATTCACTTCTTCAGTTGTAAAAGGGGTGTGATTTATTTATTTATCGATCTATAGAAGTGAATAGGGGAGTGGCTACAGCTCTGAATTGAAAAAACGCTGGACTCATATCAACTGCTGGACTCAAATCAGCTCATTAGCATATGGATTAAAATTACTTTTTCTCCACAATAAAGCAACAGATCACCAAGTGAGAGGTATCATTATATTCAGCAGAGTGAGCGTAACAAGGCAGCATGCCTGTTATATCAGTGAATTTCCTGGTGACAGGTTCCCTTTAAGAGATTCTAACTGATCGGGGACTCCCTTTATGTCCAAGGTTACTGTGTAAACTGTTGAAAATAACTCACTTGTGTACTTCAGTTTACCACCCACAAACAGATAGTCTAGTGGAGAGGTTCAAGCCTAGGAAAGTCAGTCCCAGGTTTATAGGTCTGCTAGGATTGGCACCTTCAGCCCTGGTGACAAGGTCTTGGTTCTTGTTCCCACAGTGAAAAGTAAGTTTCCAGCTAAATGGCAAGCCCCTTATGAAATTGTGGAGAGGGCTGGAGAGGTAAATTACCAGGTATATCAGCCTGGTAAGCATAAGCCCTACCAAATCTATCATGTAAATCCAATCAAACCATAGAAAGACTGGGAAGAGTTAGTTTCAGTAAACAATATATGTAAGGTGAATGGTGTCTCTGGGATACCTGAGGTCAAAATTCCAGACTCCTTGTCAATTTCCCAAATATAGAAGGTCAATGAGTTTGTACAGAATAATGTGTTTTTTTGAACTATCAGATCATACAAATGTGACATCATAACAGATCAGAGTAAGGGCTCATGCACTTAGCTGTGGTAATTTTTGCGGTCTGCAAATTGCGGATCCGCAAAGCATGGATACCGGCCATTTGCATTCCAAATTTTGCGAAATAGAACAGTCCTATCTATGTTTTAAAACAGACAAGAATAAGATATGTTTTGCTGGTCTGCAAAACGGACATACAGATGCAAATGGGCGTGGTGTCTGCATCTTTTGCAGCCCCACTGACATGAATGGGTCTGCATCCGACCCACAAAAAATTCAGATTGGATGTGGACCAAAAATACGTTTGTTTGCATGAACAGTAACAGTAAAAGTACCGGTCTTTTCATATTAGGGAGTGAGTGAGGCCATGATTTCTTAGATGATTCACCCTGCCAGGTATAGACCCTTCCTTTTTGATAATCCTCCATGTCTAAGCCATTTTTTTCTTTTGGTAACCTCCTGCTCCTTGATGAATTTATTAAGAAAAGCAGTACAGTTAGTATCATACAGTTCCCATTCCTCTGTTGTCATCATAGATAGTAGGATGGACTTGGTCTCAGACAATCTGCTTGGTCTTTTTTCAAACATAGCAGTCTTTTTAGATTGTCTATTGCGACAATATGCAACTAACACTAGATCATATGTTAGAGACACCGGTGATTTTCTGGGCAAGATTAGGGACTTGAGATTACGAGATGATTGTCTGGTGGCATCTTTTGATGTCACCAGCTTGTATACATCAATTGAACATGAGCGGGGCATTGCGGCAGTACGACGATGCCTTACTCAGAGTCAATATACTCGTGAATGCTGTTGTCTCATACTGACTCTGCTTGAGTTGGTTTTGAGGCACAATTATTTTAAGTTTATGGACTGTTTCTACCTCCAGACTCGAGGGACTGCCATGGGATCCAATGTGGCGCCCACGTATGCGAACATCTTCATGGCGGCCCTCGAGGAGGACCACGTCTATGTGTCCCACCACTTCAGCCATGTGCTGGGGTGGTGGCGATACATAACCGATATCTTCCTGGTCTGGAGGGGTGACAGTCAGTCATTGATGCATTTTCATGACTTTCTAAATCATCTTGATCCAGATATTATATTTATTTTGACCTACTCCAATGTACAAGTACAATTCCTTGATACGACAGTCACCATCAAGGGGGACAGGCTGGTGACTGATATCTTTACTAAAAGAACTGATTGTAATTCCCTGTTGAGGTTTGACAGCTGCCACCCTAGATCTACTGTTTCCTCTTTGCCTTATAGCCAGTTGCTTCGGGTAAAAAGAATAGTGCAGGATAAGGAGGTATTGCCACGTCAGTACCAGGAAATGGTGAATAGATTAAAACAAAGAGGCTACCCGTCCCAGGTAATCTCTAGACATCTGTGTAAAGTTAGGGAACTCCATTTACCTGAAGCAAGGACTAAATCTGTACACAAACGGATTCCGTTTGTGTCCACATTTAGTGAACAGAGTAGACAAATAACACAGGCTATTAATAAGCATTGGAAGATCTTGCGCAGTAACTATCCTGGATTGGATGAGTTCTCTGTCCCTCCATTGATGTCATACAGACGTCCTCCCAACCTACGTGACAGATTGGTACGGGCAAAGGTTCCTTTGGCCAAAACGGTACAAACTTACATTGGCACTAGAAGGACAGGAAGCTTTCCATGCCTACGATGTGTCAATTGTAAGTATATGATGAAAGGTGAACATTTCAGACACCCCAGCTCAGGTATTGAATATGACATAAGAAAGTTTCTTACATGTGACAGCTCGTATGTGGTTTACGTGTTGCAATGTCCTTGTGGCCTCCTATATGTGGGGGAGACCACTTGTGACATGAAAACACGTCTGAATAACCACAGATTTTCCATCAGACAGAAAAGGAAGGACTTACCTGTCCCTAGCCATTTTGTTCAATTAGGGCACAGTGAAGGTGATCTGCGGTTCACTATTCTTGATCAGATTTCTATATCCTCTAGAGGAGGTGATCGGGCTTTGGCTCTTAAACAATGCGAACTTAGGTGGATACATCGTTTACAATCATTGAAACCACAATGATTAAACGCTGAATTTAGATGGAATATTATCTAGGGTGACACTCCCACCTTTGTTGAATTGGTGTACTTATTCAGTACTGGATACGTAACTACAGATGGTGTATTTTTATAAAATTTTATGAATATTGAGATTGTATATTTATACAATTTTTCTTATTTTTTCTAGTCACTCAACTCTAGCTTTATCCAGTGGTGTACCCCATCAGTGGTCTACATGATATACATTTATCTTTTGGAGCAGAATTCGGGACCATCCAAGCATTTTGAATGCAGTAGATTATATTTATTGTCATGGACCATAGGGGGTGATCACACCAGTATTGGAGGCTATATTTTTGGGTTCTGGGCTCCCGAGACAGTTTTGCCCTGGGTGCGCAGTCCCCATAATTGCCCTAGCAGTTATGACCACCTTATATGGTACAGCTGCGGGGACCCTCCTCCTTATTTTCTATATATCGTTTTGCCCCTGAGAGTGGTCGTCATTAAAGATAACTCATTATTAATTCATACTAGTTTTATAGTGATGGTCCGTTTTTTCTTTTTTTCTGCTCCTACATTTGGTCCCTATTGCCTCTGCCGGTCTCTGCGACAGGTATCGGCATTGCCAGTGGGGATGCGGCGGAGGGTCGGTAGCAGGTTGTCCTGGCTACGGTACACGTGATATCTCACGTCTTGCTGTGTTGGGTCTCCTCTCACCTCCCCCTTGTGGCTACTTCTGGCATTTACTGTAGTGCTGAGCGTCCTCCGTTGTCATGGCTGGTCATGTGATTGTTCGCGTGACCTGGTGATGACGTTGAACGCAGGCCGACAGTGCGCCGATTTTCCTGTTTGTCCGAGCATGCGCAGTAGGTTTTCAGGGACGCTAACCGTGACCATGATGGTTAAACACCGCTGTTTGAGTAGTATTTTTAATATTAAAGTACACACAGGTGATGTTTGTTATATTAATTCACCTTTCCCATTAATTATGATATATACACATGTGGAAGATTTTATTGGCACCTATGCACTTTATGATTATTATCATGTTACTACACTTTATGATTATATGGATACATGGATATGCTTTGTGGATTTTTATATGCACTGTAATATTAATTTTATATTGAATATTTACAATTATTCACACAAATTTGATGTTATTCACTAATTATGTCTAATCATGTTGTTAATTTGTATCGGTATTTAAAGGGGTTCTCCGGGCAAAACCTAAATTTGGGGCAGAATTCTAACCTGTGAAGGGAAGATTGTTGGACTGATACTTACCTTCCACAGCACAGCCCGTTCCAAGATCTGCCACCCAGTCATGTCACTGCTCCTGTCGGGTTTTCTGCTCTTCCGGTGAGTCTCCGTCTTCTTCACTTCCTTTCTTGAGCAGGAGACGGAACGTCATGAATGACCTCACCGTCTCCTGCAAAAGAAAGCTCCACCCGGCCGTCCTCACTCACCACACATGCGCACTAGCATTCAGTGGTAAACTAGAATGTATGGGCAAACGGGAGGTGGTTCAATAGAATGTATGGGCAAACGGGAGGTGGTTTACTAGAATGTATGGGCAAACGGGAGGTGGCTTACTAGAATGTATGGGCAAACGGGAGGAGTCTTACTAGAATGTTAATAGCTAAATACTATACCCTGTAAGGACCTGCTGACGTCACAACAGGCACTGGATGGCTAACAACAGGGTAATGGATGTCCAAAGGGGGTAATGGATAGCACAATGGGGGAACTGAATGGCACAAGGGGGGGGGGCACAATTGATGGCAAACAGGGGCACTGAATGGCAAAAAAGGGTGCACTGCATGGCATAGTGGAGGCACTGGATGGTACTAGAGGGCAAATAGGGGGCACTGGATGTCACTGTTATGGGGGCACTGTGGATGTCACTGTTATGGGGCGCTGTGGATGTCACTGTTATGGGGCGCTGTGGATGTCACTGTTATGGGGGGCGCTGTGGTTGTCACTGTTATGGGGGGCACTGTGGATGTCACTGTTATGGTGGCACTGTGGAGGTCACTGTTATGGGTCACTGTGGAGGTCACTGTCATGGGGCACTGTGGATGTCACTGTTATGGGGCACTGTGGACGTCACTGTTATGGGGGATCTGTGGACATCACTGTTATGGGGGCGCTGTGGAGGTCACTGTTATGGGGCACTGTGGAGGTCACTGTCATGGGGCACTGTGGATGTCACTGTTATGGGGCACTGTGGACGTCACTGTTATGGGGGCGCTGTGGACGTCACTGTTATGGGGGATCTGTGGACATCACTGATATGGGGGCGCTGTGGAGGTCACTGTTATGGGGCACTGTGGAGGTCACTGTCATGGGGCACTGTGGATGTCACTGTTATGGGGCACTGTGAATGTTACTGTTATGGGGGCGCTGTGGACATCACTGTTATGGGGGCGCTGTGGACATCACTGTTATGGGGCACTGTGGAGGTCACTGTCATGGGGCACTGTGGATGTCACTGTTATGGGGCACTGTGGACGTCACTGTTATGGGGGCGCTGTGGACATCACTGTTATGGGGGCGCTGTGGACATCACTGTTATGGGGGCGCTGTGGGTGGACATCACTGTTATGGGGGCGCTGTGGACATCACTGTTATGGGGCACTGTGGAGGTCACTGTTATGGGGCACTGTGGAGGTCACTGTTATGGGGCACTGTGGAGGTCACTGTTATGGGGCACTGTGGAGGTCACTGTTATGGGGCACTGTGGAGGTCACTGTCATGGGGCACTGTGGATGTCACTGTTATGGGGCACTGTGGACATCACTGTTATGGGGGTGCTGTGGACATCACTGTTATGGGGGCGCTGTGGACATCACTGTTATGGGGCACTGTGGAGGTCACTGTTATGGGGCACTGTGGAGGTCACTGTTATGGGGCACTGTGGAGGTCACTGTTATGGGGCACTGTGGAGGTCACTGTTATGGGGCACTGTGGAGGTCACTGTCATGGGGCACTGTGGATGTCACTGTTATGGGGCACTGTGGACATCACTGTTATGGGGGTGCTGTGGACATCACTGTTATGGGGGCGCTGTGGACATCACTGTTATGGGGGCGCTGTGAACGTCACTGTTATGGGGGCGCTGTGGACGTCACTGTTATGGGGCACTGTGGAGGTCACTGTTATGGGGCACTGTGGAGGTCACTGTTATGGGGCACTGTGGAGGTCACTGTTATGGGGCACTGTGGAGGTCACTGTTATGGGGCACTGTGGAGGTCACTGTTATAGGGCACTGTGGAGGTCACTGTTATGGGGCACTGTGGAGGTCACTGTTATGGGGCACTGTGGAGGTCACTGTTATGGGGCACTGTGGAGGTCACTGTTATGGAGGCACTGTGGAGGTCACTGTTATGGAGGCACTGTGGATGTCACTGTTATGGGGGCACTGTGGATGTCACTGTTATGGGGGCACTGTGGATGTCACTGTTATGGGCGCTCAGTATAAGTGATAGGGCTCGTGCATAGAACCGTATCTGTTTTGCGGTCTGCAAGTCGCGGATCCACTAAATGAGGTTACTGTCCGTGTGCGATTCACATTTTTTACCAGTCATTTTTTATCTGTCGCAGAACTGACATACGGATATGGAAAGCACAGGGACGTCATCAGTGTGTTTTTTATATCCGTATGTCAGTTCCAGTAAAAACAGAACATGTCCTATTCTGGTCCTCAAAATGAGCACCTCAAATCCATCAAACTCAATGGGACTGCAAAAAATGTGGATCACAAAATGGATACGGTGGTGTGGATAAGGGATTAGATACACAGCTCAGCAGACAGGATCATACAAAATGGGATTAGATACACATTTTAGCAATGTCAGTGTTGGGATTTGATACACCGCTCTGCAGGCTGTATCACACAGGGTAGGATTAGATACATATATGATTGGATACGCTAGCTAATTCAAGCTGTTTTTCACACTCTGGAGATGATGAGGGCAGTGCCTGTGGATGGTCAGTGATGGGATTTAGACACTGACTGAGAAGTAGATTCATGTCTGTGTGCAGAAAGATGGACACAGGAGTTGTAATGGGAGTAGCTGCTGCAGACAGAGCAGTGTGGGGGCGTGGCCAGCCTGTGACTCATCTCTGTGCAGTGTAGCCAGGCTTGTGTATCAATAAAGTTATGTATTCAACAAAACAAGAAGGGGAGAAAGTAAACAGATCTGCCTGGATAACCTGATGTCTTCTAGGGGGGAAGGAAAGCTCAGACTTGAAAAACAGGTATTGGGGGCATATGTATGCATGGTGAGGGGTGTTAGGAGCACATAAAAAGAATTTTGATTTTAGGACCGGACAACCTCTTTAATACCACTTGTATGCACCATTTGTATGGTTGAGAAAGACTGCATTGTGCAGTTGAAACGTTGCAAGGGGAATAAAGCCGGTCCACCGTTTGTTTCACCATATCTGGAGTGCTGCTTCAATTCGTTGGATTTATATACTGTATATATATATATATATATATATACACATGTATTATACTTCTAAAACTTTTTCTTTGCTTGTTTAGTGTTTATATTTCGAATTGGAGCAATTATGAATTTAATATTAATTTACAGGGGATGTCCAGGTTCATTGCTGAACCCAGACATACCCACCATTTCACCCAAGCAGCCCCCGTGATGTTAGCATCGGAGCTCTTTTATTTACAGTAACACACTGCTAGGCGGCACAGATGACAGGAGAGGAGGAGCAGGAGCAGACAGAGGAGACACAGGGCGATGAGGAAGATGAGGCAGAGGACCCAGACACACTGTGGCAGTATGCAGTGGAGATGGAGGCAGGGAGTCCCTCCGAGTCACTGGCACAAATAGCCCAATGCATGCCCACTTGCTTGCGTAGTGACAGTCGAATTGGTCACCATTCGGCAGAGGGATGACTTCTGTCTCTCCACTTTATTGGACCCTCGCTACCGGTCCAAAATGGGGGCCTTTTTACACTCGCGGAGAGGGAGGACAAACTGATTTACTATAGAGACATCCTATGTAGTCAGTTGGCCGCTGCCTATCGGCGCCATCGTCCATCCTCTTGCAGGTCCTACCGGGGAGGCCCTCTGCGCTCACGTTCCACTGCCATGGCTGCTAGGGAGGGGTGGCAGGAGCAGTACCAGCTCTATCAGCAGCAGCCTGAGTCTAGAGTCGCTGATGAGCAGCTTTCTTCACCTGCATAGTGAAGCAGGTGGTGGCATACTAGGACAGCACCCTGCCACCCCACTGGGCAGCTAAACTGGATCTGTGGCCGCAACTAGCAGAGTTTGCCCTAGAAATGCGGTCCGCCCGGTCAGTAGTATGGTATCAAAGCGGGTGTTTAGTGTGGCGGTGGCCATAGTTACCCCAAGAAGAACTTGCCTGTCCACCCAAAATGTGGAGAGACTGTCCTTTGTCAAGATGAATCAGGCGTGAATCAGCCAGGATTTTCACCCATCTATGCCTGATGCATCAGATTAGATCAGATTAGATCATCCATGCTGCCTCACCAAAAACTTGACAAGAGAGACCGTTTTTTTCTGGCTACCTGCCTCAGCTACTATTCTGATGCTGTCATCCGCCTGATGCCACACATCTGATGCCACGTGCTCCTTCTTACACCCATCATCATCAGCGGGCACTGTTATTGCCATGCACCTCCACACTCTGTCATCGTGCCACTCTGTGGCCTCCTCCTGATGCTGCTGCTGCCACCACCTCCACACTCTCTCCTCGTGCGACTCTGTGACCACCTGATGCTGCTGCCGCCACCTCCAGGCTCTGTCATTGTGTGACTCTGTGACTTCCTCATTCTGCCACCACCTCCACACTCTGTCATCTGGCCACTCTGTGGTCTCCTCATGCTGCTTTCACCTCACCACTATGTCATAGGGCCACTCTGTGGACTTCTCATGCTGTTCCCACCCTCCCCACTTCATGACTGGGCCACTCTTTTGCCTTTATGGCTTGGCTGACATCATCTTTTATTTGACCCTTTTTCTGTCAGAAGGAAGGAAAAATTAGACGCACAACGGATCCTCTCTGTGTAGCAGCTGTAAGGCCTGTATGGTCCCATCAGAATTGGCTTGTGATTTGGTAGCCAAAAGCAGGAGTGGGTACAGAACACAGAAGACTTGCAACTATTCAGTTCACATGTCATCTTTGTTTTGGATCCACTCCTGTTTTTTTTGGCATTAGCAATACTGATGGATTACTGACCAAATGCTGACAGAGTGAAGGCAAATGCTCAACAGACAGGATCCGTTTTTTGGGGGTTATTGTTCTAACGGATCAGAGGAAGGGCAAAATAATCAGTGGCGTCCACAAAAACTTACTGCTGACACCCTCTCCACTCTGTCAGGGGGGCTCTACTTGTTTAAGCGTTTAACAGAACAGGTACTTTTTACACATTTATGTGGAATCAGCTGACGATGGTGTAAAAGGAGTGCGCTTCATCTTGACACTAACATTGACCTGTAAGGCTGAGTTCATACTTGAGTTATTTGGTCAGTTTTGGCCCCGTGATTGCCCAAATAAGTGAAGTGTGGGTAGTGATTCTAAGAGTGACGCCTGTCATCTGCATGTCATACGGACTTACAGTATTATATCACTACCAAAGCAGACTCTCTATGCGTGTTACTGCAAGGCACAGTGTTCTACACCACTATAAAGGGTCTCAGCAGCCAGGAAATTGCTGTTTTTTACTGTAATTCGCTGCGAATATATTTGGATCGAACCAAATTTTTCCTGAAAAATTCGCTTATTTCTATCTAACAGTTTTGTTAACCAACAAAATAGAGTTGTTTCATGCTGTCTGGTAGATTTGGGACACTTACTTAATTAATTTGTGTTTATACATTTTCTCATGACACATTATACTTCATGTTAGTGGGGACACTGCTGCCTCTATACCGCCATGACCAGCTTCACCCTCGCCTACTGTCTCCCTCCCCCATACCATGTAGAATGTAAGCCCTCACGGGCAGAGCCCTCTATCCTTCTGTACCAGTCTGTAACTTGTCTCGTTCATGCTTAAGGCAATTGCCTGTATTATGTATGTACACCGCTTATGATATGTACAGCGCTATGGAATGAATGGCGCTCTAAAAATAAATAATAATAATAATAAAATATGAGTTGATGTTTTACCTTTTATTTATTAAAAAAATCCCATATGTACAGAATATTTGGAAAAACTCGCAAATTTTTAAAAATGTATCTGCATTTAAGACTGTAACTTAACATGAATTCAAAAGATTTGAGAATGAATGAGCTTACACAGGCTAAGTGAGTGAATATATTTACTAAGTGTGATACATGACATACTGTCAGTTAATAATGAATAAGTATTGTACGTGGTGTGTTCAAATAGATGTGTGACTAGCACTAAGAATATAAAGGTTTTAGGAACATATCCCTATGGAAATAGTTCTGATTTCTAGAGTGTGAGAAGATATGTTGATCGTATATGTATAAAGTTGAAGGTTAGAGAACAAATGTGTCCTTGAAGAATGCCCTACTTTTAAACAAGGGTTGGTGTGTCTGGCCTGTTAATGGATATAGAGTCACACAAATAGTGGTATTTTATGGCCCCATCCATCACCCTTCTAGTCTCATTATATAGCTCTGTTTTTCTCTCCCTTTGCTTAAGTCTCAAGAAAGATGGATAAATTCTTCAGAGATAAGAGTGAGGAAAGGGTGGCTGACTGCTTCAGTGGGCTGATCCCATCCCTCAGCCTTAAAGGGGTTATCTCAGTTGACACAATGATACTTTTAGTGGGATGTGGCACTCGTGTCCTGTTGGTTGGGTGCTCTTATTGTGGGGTCCCACCTCCATAGCAAGCAAAGATAAAATAAACTTATTTACTCCGTAGGAATTGCGTGAAGTATTGTGTTGATCTTTATTTGGTTTTCATATGCAAGGCAACTTATTCGATTACATGATGTGACGTTTCGGTCCTACATGGACTCTTTTCAAACACTGGATAACAAATTACAAAAAAATACATATAAGAATCAAAAGATTACAAAATTGCAATATGGTATAACAGCATCTGTCTGTGCTATGTTGGGTACAATAATAGGATGGCCAAAGTGTCACTAATCAAACATTGTATAGGATACATAGTCAATTGTATATCGAAATAATGGGTAAATAAAAGTGGAGGTAGTATACGACAGTAGCAGCAAATAGCAAAAGTAGCTAAGATAGCAAAAATAGAGGGGTAAGCATTATTCTTGCCACGTTACAAACAATGAATTAAACGATTCAGAAAATATGCAAAATAATGCAAAATAAGAACATCTATTACAAGCAGATCCTCTGATAATATGTATCTGGAGTGTATACCAGTTGGTACACTGTGAATACAAGTTAAGGATGACAGCTGTATAAAATCTTTTGACATATACAAACTCAGCAATCACAAGGAATATGTAAAATAATAGTGGTAATAATAATGAACTGGGTCCCCTGGATGAAGAGAAGAAAACTAAAATGGACTCCGGAGTTAAAAAATCTATATAGAGGGGCACTCAGTATATCAAGATCACAGAACCAGAGATTAAAAATACATAAAACTTTATTGCCCAATATTCATACAGTCAATCCTGCATAAAACCACAATTGGATGACAATGAATCACTGTGCTCAATGCCACATCTTGGGTAACCTTATAAATTCAAACAATGTAATTCGTAATGATTCAAATCTTCTAAAATTACATTAACATAATTCAGATGACTTTCATACGCTGATAAAACCACTGATACAACACTCATATAAAATACCAATGTCTAATCCGGATCATTCAGGGATGAATATGTACAGTCCAGAAATCTATATCCAGCCCATAATGCAAACACGGCTGAGAACGCCTACTTAATTATTCAAATATTTCAACCGGCTGGATTATGTCCCACAACTTGTGCCAAGTGAGTATAATACGTTCAATAGAGTTCCAATAGATAATTCACATAAATCACTCTTGGTACTTTACCGCTCCTTGTTGGACGCTCTGCCTCCCGTATGTGTTTGTCTTTAGCCCTTCCAGGACCTGCCGCGGCGTCCCACGTGGTCCCTTACGTCATTAGTCGTGGCGTCCCACGTGACGCGGGCTGTACCTCTTATTGGTTTCGGCCGTTCAAACAGTCGCGTCCTCTTTAGAGATCAGCGAATAGATTTCTCAATATTCTGTTCATTGCGGTCTCATTACAAATAGTAAACTTGCAGTATAGCTGTGAATCAAAATTTGCTCTCACTACTGTTATGGCCCAAACACGTTTCGGGACGCGCAATGTCCCTTCTTCAGTGGTAAAAGTAGTGAGAGTGTAGTGAGAGCTCATTTATATAGGTGTTCCTAATTAGAAAGGCCGTCCCCTTGGAGTTTGGGGTTTCCTCTAAAGTTGGTAATGAATTTCAACTGGATGGTCACTCGTGGCTCATAATATATATATGCAAACAATCATAGATTGACAAAATAAACTCCAACAATTACAAATAAAAATACAATAAAAATATCTTAAAAATATGTTGTAAAATTAGTAAAATGTAGAAGTCAACATTAACTGCATTATATCTTCAATGCAAATCCCTCTATTGCCGTTTTGGACTGGGCTTCACATATTGATAGAGTGGATGGGAACGGGAGATGAATCAGGCGTGGATCAGCCAGGATTTTCACCCATCTATGCCTGATGCATCAGATTAGATCATCCATGCTGCCTCACCAAAACCTTGACAAGAGAGACCGTTTTTTTCTGGCTACCTGCCTCAGCTACTATTCTGATGCTGTCATCCACCTGATGCCACACATCTGATGCCACATGCTCCTTCTTACACCCATCATCATCAGCGGGCACTGTTATTGCCACGCACCTCCACACTCTGTCATTGTGCCACTCTGCGGCCTCCTCCTGATGCTTCTGCTGCCACCACCTCCACACTCTGTCCTCGTGCGACTCTGTGACCACCTGATGCTGCTGCCGCCACCTCCAGGCTCTGTCATTGTGCGACTCTGTGAGTTCCTCATTCTGCTGCCACCTCCACACTCTGGGTCCCCTGGATGAAGAGAAGAAAACTAAAATGGACTCCGCTAGTTGCCATAAGAAGGAAAGAGGGAATAAATGGTTTGAGGAAGGTGACTTATCACCATGTGGTCTCCTAGGATATGTTAGTACTGGATAGGATTTAAATACTGTGTAGACAGAAAGTGTTACCCCTGACCAGAAAATGTTTGTGGCAAGTGAAATAAAGACCCATCTGTGCTCAAATTGCAAGGTGAGACAATCTTTTTAACAGAGAGCACTTGCTAAGAGACTCCATTAAAGACTTCATCCTAGGTAAGATGTAAATATTGATTTGCCCTATCACTTGTACACCCTGGGGTGTTGGTCATGTGTTATAACGTGGTAGACAGCCATGTGTGATAGAATGAGTGATGGAGTCTCACCTCATACTCTCACCCCATATTTCATGTTGCATATTTAGGCTAGTGATTATTATTTACTTTTTATTATTCTGTATGTGATTTGTGTTATCGTATATTTAATCACACTTAGTAAATATGGTTATTCACTTAGCCTGTGTAAGCTTAATTTTCAAATGTTTTGAATTCACGTTACGTTACAAAGACAGATAGTGATACCTCATAAAATAGTTATTAATTAACATTCACTATATGTCTACTTTACGTTGGCATCCATTTGTAAATGTAATTTTATTTTGTTAGAGCATCAGAATGCTTAGCATTTTTGAAGAAATTTTCAAGAAAATTTCTAAAACTGACTTTTTAAAGGATTGATTAAGTTATGAAGTAGCTTTGTGGGGCTGGCGTAATAGAAACCACTCATATAGGACATTTTAGAAAATAAATCCCTCAAATTATTCAAAACCCCCTTTAGGTGTTCCACAAGATTTAAAGGAAAATGGAGGTGAAATTTCTGTTTTAATAATTTTTTCCTGCAATACATCAAGGGTCAACAACAAAACAAACATCAATATTTATTACCCTGATTACCCAGATTACAGAAACCCCAATATGTGATGGTAAACTGCTGTATGGGCACACCATGGGCTTAGATGGGAAGGAACACCATATGACTTTTAGAGGGCAGATTTAGGTGGAATGGTTTTCGTGAGCTATGCTGCATTTGAATAGACCCTGAGGTACCCCTACAGTGGAAAGTACACCTTTTATGGAATTTACAAAACACTTGGAACACTTAGAAAACCCGCTGTCAAAATATAAAAATAAAAAACATTTTTTCCAATAAAATGTTTATTTAGACTAGCTTTTTCATTTTCACAAAAGCTAACATGAGAAAAAGCACTCCTCAATTTATTACTCATTTTCTCCTGAATAAGGTAACACCCCATATGTGGCTGTAAACTGCTGTTTGGACACACGGCAAGGTTTACATTATAAAGAGCACCATGTACATTTGAGCCCTAGTTTGGTGATTTATACAGCGTTGGCTGACAGCAGAGGCTCTGAGGTTAAAAAAAAAGGAAACCCCAAGAAGTGGCCCCATTTTGGAAACCACATCCATCACAGAATTTACCAAGAGATGCAGTGAGCATTTTAACCCCACAGGTGTTTTTCAAAAATCAATTCAAAGTGAGAAATGCAACTTGTAAAAAGACATGTCATCTGAGCACCCAATAAATTGTGCCCAGCATATGCCAGTGTTAAAAGCAAGCTCTCTTATCATTATGCTGGGCTTCCTGGTTTTAGAAACACCCTTCATGTAGCCCTAATGATTTTCCTGAACATACAACAGGAATCAGGAGTAAAAGAGCATCATGCGCATTTGAGGCCCAATGTGGTGATTTATGCATCTTGTGCTGACAATTGTAAAGGCTCTGGGGTGAAATAATAAATGGAACCCTTGAGAAATGACCCCATTTTGGAAACTACATCCCTCAAGGTATTCATTAGGGGTGGGATGACGAATCCCTCGAATCCACGAATCCTTAGAATCTTGCTGGATTCGTGGAATCGAATCCCGACTTAATTTACTAAATTCTAATCCAATGAATCCTGCAGTAAGCGGCCACTCATGTCTTTACTACCTTACACTCAGCCAGTCAGCTCCAGTAACAGGCAGTCCGGGCGGCACTTACTCACTGACGTCACGCACCTCCTCCTGCCACTAGGCGGCGCAGGCGGGTGATGTCAGTGAGTGAGTGCTGCCGCCCGCACTGCCTCTTACCGGAGCTGACTGGCTGAGTTGTAAGGTAGCAAAGACATGAGCAGCCGGTTAATGCAGGATACGGATTTCAGTTAAACGTATACACATGTGAGTGGCAGGGATCTGTGGATGACACTGGGGGATCTGTAGATGGCACTGTTATAGAGAGGGATCTGTGGATGACACTTATGAGGGGATCTGTGGATGACACTTATGAGGGGATCTATGGATGGCACTGTTATGGAGGGGGATCTGTGGATGAAACTTATGAGTGGGATCTGTGGATGACACTTATAGAATAAGATGCTATATACGGTATGTGTCATCCACAGATCCCCCTCCATAACAGTGTCATCCACAGATCCCCCTCCATAACAGTGTCACCCACAGATCCCCCATAATAGTGTCATCCACAGATCTCCCATAATAGTGTCATCCACAGATCCTCCATAATAGTGTCATCCACAGATCCTCCATAATAGTGTCATCCACAGATCCCCCATAATAGTGTCATCCACAGATCCCCCATAACAGTGTCATTCCTATGTACAGGATTCGTAGCATTCGAGATTCAAAAGATTCAGAAAATTTGAGAACCTTTTCGGATTCAGATTCGAAAAAGATTGGATTCGTCCCACCTCTAGTATTTATTAACGGGTATAGTGAGAGCTTCAACCACACAAGTTTTTTTGTATAAAAATTAATGCACAGCAGATGGTATAAAATTGCAAGTTCTTCACAGATATGGCACTTTAGTGCTCAATATATTGCACCCATTATGTGTTAGTGGGCAAATGAAGCCCTCTTACAATTATGCTGTGTTTCCTGGTTTTATAAACACCCTAAATCTGACCTTAATTATTTGCCTAAATGTATCATGAGTAAAGAAGCACCGTGTGCATTTGAGGTAAATTTTTTATAGAGCAGATATTTATGGACATGGTGAAATCAGATAAGCATTTTTTAAAAGGAAAAAAAAAATCATATTTTTCTGTCGCCATATTCTGAGAGCCCTATTTTTACATTTTTATGGTGATGGTCTTGTGTGAGGTCTCATTTTGTGTGGGATGATTTGATGTTTTCATTGGTACCATTTGGAGTACATAGTACTTTTTGACCATCCAATATTACACTTTTTGTGAGGCAAGGTGACCGAAAAATGTATTTATTATTTTACGGCGTTTACCTGACTGAGTAGATTGTGTGATATTTATAGAGCTGGATGTTAAGGACACGGTTATACGTCATATGTCTATTTTTTATATATATTTTTTTTACTAGTAAATGACTTGAGGGGGTAAGGGGCACTTTTCTCACTTGAAACATTTTTCTTAATTTTTGTACCGATTTGAACTTTTAAAAAAAATGTAGTCCCATTAGGAGACTTCAACTTTTAGGGGTCTCTTCCATTTTCAAATGCAGTTCCATATATACTGTATTGTACTGTATTGGAACATTCAGGTTCACAATGACATTTCAGGCCTCATAGGCTTCTGTAGTTCCATAGCAGCCATTGGAATCCCGTGATTACATTGCTGGGAGCAAATGGGGTGAGAGAGAGTGCTGTCTCCCTCTGTAAAATCGTTAGATGCCGTAGTCAGCATTGACTGCAGCATCTAAGGGGTTAAGCTGCCAGCACTGAAGTTTTCAGTACTGCCGGTGGATAAGCCTGGCCTATCACACTGATCGGGAAGCACAGCTCCTGTGCCCACCCGATCAGAATGCCATACGTGTACATCATAGGTCGGGAAGTCAATTTCCGGCTGTGCCTTGTATGTACGCAAAGGTTGCAAAGGGGTAATGAAAAGACTGCTCCTATTCACTTGAATGGGTCATAACTAATTTAGTCCTGGAAAACTGCTTTCCGACTTTTTTCACACATTAGTGACTCTTATCTAAATCTAGATCTGCATCCTCCAGCAAGACAAGGGATAATAAAAATAGTTGCACAAATTCTAAGTTTTGGTGCCACTGCTGGTTTTGTATACCAATCAACACAAAACACTCATCATGTGAATAGGACCTAATTCACTATAATTTAGCTGAATCAGCCCATATAGTTTCTTACTCTTTTTATGTAGGCTTGCACCATTCTTGGTAACAACTATACTGAAAAGTGTTATCAGAACAATCCATTCAACACACTGTTCCTAAAATTAGGAGATCACTGCAAAATTATGAATTTCTATAGGTTATATAATTTATAGGTATCTGTTTAACTAAAATGAGCAGTTCTCTGCACTACTGAAAACTAGTGATGATCGAGCACCAAAGTATTCAGGTGTTCGGCCCAAATACATTGCTATATTTGTGTGCTCGGCCGAGCACCCGAGTATAATGGAAGTCAATGGGAGACAACCAGGTACCCCCTGCTCTTAAGAGGGGAGGGTGTCTGATCCATTGGAAAAGGTCAGAAAGTAACAGAAACACCACCGAAATGGATCGGGAACAGCATGGGGACGATGTCTGGATGCATCTTGGACTCCCAGGTCGCTGTTGGGACCCATGTTGTCCGAGTTGTATGCCACTTTTACAGAATGACAAAAATACGCACAACGCCCCCCCCCCCCCCAAAAAAAAAAAAAAAAAAAATTGTTAGGAAACATTCTTTCCTGTATATTCAATTGCAAGCAAGCAAGAGGCACTCCGAAACAGCCTATATATCACATAAAGGAGGGCCTCATTCACATTGTGGTACAATTGTTCAGGTAGTGGGACTCCTACACTCATAAAGCCTATGTACTAAGTGAAAGGGCTGCCAAAAATTACAAGGAACCGGCACTACAATACACCCTTCATTACACATAAAGGAGGGCATCATACACACCCTTGAAAAATTATGATTGGTGGCCTGCTGGTGACCCTCAAAAACATTTGGAGCAAGGGCCTGCTGGTGACCCTCTAGTCTAAAACATTAGGGCTCCGCCTGCTGCTGAGCTGACCCTCTAAAACATTAGGGGCGAGGGCCTGCTGGTAAATTGACGCTCTAAAACATTATATGCGAGTGCCTGCTGGTGAGCTAATGCTCTAAATAATTATATGCGAGTGCATGCTGTTTAAATTACGCTCTAAAACATTATATGCGAGTGCATGCTGTACAGCTGACTTTCTAAAACATTATTTTATCCCCCGCGGATTCAACAGCCGCAAACAAAAGTACATAATACCAATTCAACATGACAAAGTATTTGAGATCGCAGACATGAAGATATGTTGTCAAACACTGCTCACGAATAAGAGTTACCAAGTTGCTGACGAGCCAGGAAGCCATTACTTCAAGTTTTTCATTTTAGCAGCAACGTTATTAAGCTAGAGGACCAAAGAAATATCTTCACGCGAGACATGTTTCCGGAAAGTCCTGAAAATGACCGGAACGTCTTTCTCTTTACAGTGGTCATAAAGGAACGTAACATATTTGTAGTTAAACTAAACATAGAGTTTGTGCGCTAGATGTGTGTCATAAGAGTACACACAAAGTTGTGATTCATTTATTCCAAGGTAAAATTGTGTTCCCCAATCCATAATGATTTGGAGCATTCCACCCTGTATTGTATTTCAGCCTATTCAACCTTCTAATAATGAAATTGAATATGCTGAAAAGGGGGGATATGTTGTGCCTTTTCATAGGTATATACATTGATATCCAATTATTCTAGTCAAGGTGGATATTCATTGCCTTTAAGAGTGTCTGTAAAGATGTGTGTTTTTGTAACAATTAATTACATGCTGGTATGACAGAGGAGGTACTGATATCTCTGTGAGAAAAAAAGGCCCATTCATATCATTACGGTCCATAGATCAATAGTGTGAGAAACATTCAGAGAGACGCCTAGAGGTCTGTCTTTAGTTGTTTCATAGTGTCTAAACTAATCCCTCATCTCTGATTTAAGGCTACAAAGGTAAGATGTATATAATACAAGAGTACCATAGTTAACTCTTTATGGTATGGCGCTAATAGCTTGCACAACAGTGCCATCTGGAGATAGATGGATATCATGACACCATTCTCCACAATTGCATTGTGGGTAAATATGATCTCATAGAGTCATTAACCCCTTAAGGAGCGGGCTCATTTTCACCTTAAGGACCAGGCCATTTTTTGCAAATCTGACCAGTGTCACTTTAAGTGTTGATAACTTTAAAACGCTTCAACTTATCCAAGCCATTCTGATATTGTTTTTTCGTCACATATTGTACTTCATGACACTGGTAAAATTGAGTTACAAAACTACCAAATTTACCAAAAATGTGCAAAAATTAGCAAATTTTCAAGTTTCAATTTCTCTAATTCTATAATACATAGTAATACCTACAAAAATAGTTATTACTTTACATTCTCCATATGTCTACTTCATGTTTGGCTCATTTTGGGAATTACATTTTATTTTTTGGGGATGTTACAAGGCTTAGAAGTTTAGAAGCAAATCTTAACATTTTTCAGAAATTTCCAAAAACCCACTTTTTACGGACCAGTTAAGGTCTGAAGTCACTTTATGAGGCTTACATAATAGAAACCACCCAAAGTTTACAGACACATCCCATATGTGATCGTAAATGTAACGGATCAACGGGTGTGGACCCGCTGTGCCACTTACCGGTTTGACTTTGGGCCAAACTTGGGAGCGGAGTCTAAGTGTCCCCCTAGTTTTCACCCTTTATCCCGCTCCAGGATGCGGCAGCTGGCCGGGCAGGCCAGAAATCCCCGATGCTAGCACCGGGGAACAGGCAATATAGCAGACAGCCACAGGAATAATGCTGAGCTGAACAAGCGGTATAGCAGAGCTAGTGCTGTGAGAACAGCAGAGCTGAGTTAGTCCAGGTGGAGCTGGTGTAACGATAGGTGTAACGGCTAGTCGCTTAGCAGAGGGCAATCCAGGAAGCGGAATAAGATGTGCCATCTTGGAGAATCTGTCTACCACTACCCAGATTACAGAACAGCCAGCAGAGGACGGGAGGTCTGTGATAAAGTCCATAGCAGCATGCTGCCAGGGAACTTCCGTAATGGGTAACGGTAGTAGCAAACCCGCTGGTTTGGTTCGGGAAACCTTGTTGCGGGCACAGGAGGTACAGGCAGACACAAATTCCCGTACATCTTTGGGTAGGGTAAGCCACCAATAGTGGCAGGACAGCAAATCAAGGGTCTTACGTACCCCAGGGTGACCAGCGTACCTGGAGCAATGTCCCCAGAAGAGAATCTTCCTCCTCTTGGCTTGCGGAACAAAAATCTTCCCCGGAGGAATATCTTTTACTCGAACTGGCGCCACTGAAACCAGGCAGGACGGATCGATGATATGTTGAGGTTCCTCAATCTGATCTGCTGGGTCAAAGGAATGGGAAAGCGCATCAGCCCTCACATTTTTGTCTGCCGGTCGAAAATGCAGAAGGAAATTGAATCGGGCAAAGAAGAGTGCCCATCGAGCCTGACGTGGATTAAGACATAGAAACATAGAATGTGTCGGCAGATAAGAACCATTTGGCCCATCTAGTCTGCCCAATATGCTGAATACTATGAATAGCCCCAGGCCCTATCTTATATGAAGGATGGCCTTATGCCTATCCCATGCATGCTTAAACTCCTTCACTGTATTTGCAGCTACCACTTCTGCAAGAAGGCTATTCCATGCGTCCACTACTCTCTCAGTAAAGTAATTCTTCCTGATATTACTTTTAAATCTTTGCCCCTCTAATTTAAAACTATGTCCTCCTGTAGCAGTTTTTCTTCTTTTAAATATTCTCTCCTCTTTTACCGTGATGATTCCCTTTATGTATTTAAAAGTTTCTATCATATCCCCTCTGTCTCTTCTTACTTCCAAGCATGTTAAGGTCCTTTAACCTTTCCTGGTAAGTTTTGTCCTGCAATCCATGTAATAGTTTAGTAGCTCTTCTCTGAACTCTCTCCAAAGTTTCAATATCCTTCTGCAGATATGGTCTCCAGTACTGCACACAATACTCCAAATGAGGTCTCACTACTAGTGCTCTGTAGAGCGGCACGAGCACCTCCCTCTTTCTACTGTTAATGCCTCTCCCTATACACCCAAGCATTCTGCTGGCATTACCTGTTGCTCTATGACATTGTCTGCCCACCTTTAGGTTGTCTGATATAATGACCCCTAAATCCTTTTCCTCAGATACTGAGGTTAGTACTGTATCACTGATTTTATATTGTGCTCTTGGGTTTTTATGCTCCAGGTGCATTATCTTGCACTTATCGACATTAAATTTTAGTTGCCAGATTTTTGACCATTCCTCTAGTTTTCCTAAATCCTTTTCCATTTGGTGTATCCCTCCAGGAACATCAACCCTGTTACAAATCTTTGTGTCATCAGCAAAAAGACACACCTTACCATTGAGGCCTTCTGCAATTTCGCTGATAAAGATATTAAACATTATGGGTCCCAGAACAGATCCCTGAGGTACCCCACTGGTAACAATACCATGGTCTGAATATACTCCATTGACTACAATCCTCTGTTTTCTGTCCTTCAGCCACTGCCTAATCCATTCAACAATATGTGAGCTCAAGCTCAAAGACTGCAGTTTATTGATAAGCCTTCTATGTGGGACAGTATCAAAAGCCTTACTAAAGTCCAGATAAGCGATGTCTACTGCACCTCCGCCATCTATTATTTTAGTCACCCAATCAAAAAAGTCAATAAGATTAGTTTGACATGATCTCCCTGAAGTAAACCCATGCTGTTTTTATCAATCAACCCATGGGTTTTTAGATGTTCCACAATCCTCTCCTTGAGTATGGTTTCCATTAATTTCCCCACTATTGATGTCAGGCTTACTGGCCTATAGTTGCCCGATTCCTCTCTACTACCTTTCTTGTGAATTGGCACAACGTTTGCTAATTTCCAATCTTCTGGGACGACACCTGTTACCAGTGATTGGTTAAATAAATCTGTTAATGGTTTTGCTAGTACACCTCTAAGCTCTTTTAATAGCTTTGGGTGTATCCCATCAGGCCCCTGTGATTTATTTGTATTAATTTTAGACAGCTGACTTAGAACCTCTTCCTCTGTAAAGACACATGCATCAAAGGATTCATTAGTCTTCCTCCCTAACTGAGGTCCTTCTCCTTCATTTTCCTTTGTAAAAACTGAACAGAAGTATTCATTGAGGCAGTCAGCTAGTTCTTTATCCTCTTCCATATACCTTCCTTCTTTTGTTTTTAATTTGGTAATTCCTTTTTTAATTTCCTTTTTTCATTTATGTATCTGAAGAATGTCTTATCACCTTTTTTCACTGACTGAGCTAATTTCTCTTCTGCCTGAGCTTTAGAAGCTCTTATAACTTGCTTGGCCTCTCTCTGCCTCATCTTATAGATTTCCTGGTCATCCTCGTTTTGGGTGTTTTTATACTTGCTAAATGCCATCTTTTTGTTTTTAATGATTTTGGCCACTTCTGCTGAGTACCACAGTGGTCTCTTCCTTTTTGCCTTTACTGACAAGCCTAATGCACTTTTCTGTTGCCTTCAGTAGTGCCAATTTTAAGTAGTCCCATTTCTCTTGGACTCCATTGAAATTGTTCCAGTCTGATAGGGACTCGTATACCACTGATCTCATTTTAGAAAAGTCTGTTTTCCGAAAATCTAAAACTTTTGTTTTTGTGTGGAGTGACTCAGTCACTGTACTTATAGTAAACCTCACTGACTGGTGATCACTGGATCCTAAGCTTTCCCCTACAGTAATATCAGATACCAAATTGCCATTTGTGAATACCAAATCTAAAATGGCCTCCTTCTGGGTTGGCTCCTCAACTACTTGCTGTAGAGATAATCCCAGTAGGGAATTTAGAATGTCTGTACTCCTGGCAGAACTAGCTATTTTGGTTTTCCAGTTTATATCAGGAAGATTAAAGTCTCCCATAATGACAACTTCCCCTTTCAATGTCATTTTAGCCATTTCCTCAACTAGTAGTTCATCCAATTCTTTGACTTGGCTTGGTGGTCTGTATATGACACCTACACGAGTTACCTTATGATTACCAAGCTGCAACGTAACCCAAACTGACTCTAAATTGGTTTCGCTGGCTTGTATTAGATTAGATTTTATGCTATCTTTCACATATAGGGCCACTCCACCCCCTTTCTTGCCTTCTCTGTCTTTCCTATATAGAGAGAACCCAAGTATTGTTATATCCCAGTCATTACTCTCATTGAACCATGTCTCAGTAACAGCCACTAAATCTATATTCTCAGATGCCATTACAGACTCAAGTTCGTTGATCTTATTCCCTAAACTGCGAGCATTTGTAGACAAGACTCTCAGCTTGTCATTTCTTATCCTATCAGCTCCTGGCATCTTCTGGCATTGTTTTTTTGGGGGGCCAGCCGAACCGATGGATTGTCTTTTTTGTGCCCCCCTTTCCTAGTTTAAATGTTCCTTAGCAAAAACTTTGACTGTTCACTGAGGACATTCGTTCCCTTGAGAGAAAGATGCAAACCATCTTTCTTGTACAGTTCTTTTCCATTACAGCTAGAGCCAACATGAGACACAAAGCCAAATCCCTGGTTCAAACACCATTCACCAAGCCATACATTGAATTCCTTAATACGTAACTGCTTGTCATGCCGACAGTTATGCGCATGCAGAACTGCAGAGAATGAGACAGTCAATGCAATCTCCCGTATATCATTACCAAGTGTGTGAAAATCTTCCTTCACCTTTGAAACTTCATTGCAAGCCAGATCATTTGTCCCAATATGGACAATAACATCCACCTCCTTTTCCATTTTTGCTTGCTTAATAATGTTAAGGATACGTCGTCTGTCCCTGCTGGCAGTAGCACCAGGGAGACATCTCACAAAGACGCTGTGCAGACTGCAGATAAGTCAGATTCTTGTGGTCAGTGTATATAACCACTGGATGCAAAGCCCCCCCCCCCCCAGAAGGTATCTCCATTCTTCCAAGACCATCTTGATAGCAAGCAGTTCTCTATCACTGATGGAGTAGTTTCTTTCTGCAGAAGAGAAGAGCTTGGAGAAGAAACCACACGAGACAAATTTCTCCTTGGAGGTCTTCTGTAGCAGGACTGCACCTGCACCAATAGAAGAAGCATCCACTTCTAGGAAGAACTGTTTGGAAGTGTCTGGATGATGGAGGACAGGAGAAGCAGCAAAGCAATCTTTGAGTTGTCGAAATGCAGACTCAGCTTCAGGGGTCCATTTCTTTGCATCCGCCCCTTTCTTAGTCAGCGCAGAAATAGGGGCTGTGAGGGAAGAGACGTTTGGGATGAACTGCCTATAGAAGTTGGCAAATGTCAGAAATCTTTGAATGGCACGGAGACCTTGAGGATGGGGCCAATTCAGGATGGCAGAGACCTTGTCGGATCCATTTGCAGACCAGTGCAGGAAACAATGTACCCCAGAAAGGGTAAGGAAGACTGCTCAAAGACACACTTTTCAAGCTTGGCAAACAGACCATTCTCCCTTAAGCGCTGCAGAACCAGGCGCACTTGTCTCCGGTGAGTGGACAAATCGGTTGAATAAATGAGAATATCGTCGAGATACACTACTACACACTTGTATAACAGGACCCGGAAGATGTAATTTACAAATTCTTGGAAGACTGCAGGAGCGTTGCAAAGGCCAAACGGCATAACCAAGTACTCATAGTGGCCATCACGGGTATTGAATGCCGTCTTCCACTCGTCGCCTTCACGGATTCGGATCAGGTTATATGCACCACGTAGATCCAATTTAGAAAATATCTGTGCGCCTCGGATACGGTAAAACAATTCAGACATCAGGGGCAGAGGATACTTGTTCTTGACTGTAATCTTGTTCAGTCCACGATAATCTATGCATGGACGGAGTGACCTGTCTTTCTTGGACACGAAGAAGAAACCGGCTCCAGCCGGCGAGGTAGACTTCCGGATAAATCCCCTCTTCAGTATACTCGGCCATAGCCTGTGTCTCAGGCAGAGATAAAGGATAAACCCTTCCACGAGGAGGAGAAGTCCCAGGTAGAAGATCGATCGGACAGTCATAAGTCCGATGAGGTGGTAAAGTCTCCGCCTTCTTCTTACAGAAAACATCTCCAAAGAATGCAAATTACGGAGGCAGACCAGGCAGGTTCACAGGAACCGGACAAGGAGACATTGGGTAAACCATCGACAGGCAGGAAGTTTGGCACTGAGGACCCCAGCGGAGAATATCCCCCTTTCGCCAGTCTAAGATGGGAGAATGTTGCTGTAGCCAGGGCAATCCCAGAATCACTGGGTCTGTGGAATCTGGCAGGACATAGAAGGATATTTCTTCAGAATGTAGCACCCCGACTTGGAGTTTCACAGGAGCAGTGATGAACTGAATAGGCTTGGGTAAGGCTTTTCCATTAACAATCGTTGCCACCAGAGGCTTCCCCAGATGGGTAGTGGAAAGCTGGCACTGGGTCACCAGGGCTTGATTAACAAAATTCCCGGCAGCGCCAGAATCCAGGAAGGCAGGTACCGATATACTGGTTTTCCCAGCAGACACCATTACAGGGATAAGAAGTTTGGGAGAATTGTCTTTTTCACCTAGGGTCACTTCTCCCAATGAGCCTAGGCGCTGAAGTTTTTCACCTTCTGGGGGCAGGTACAAACAACATGTTCCTTTCCACCACAGTAGAGGCACAAGTTCTCTGCTCGCCGTCGCTGGCGCTCCTGATCAGAGAGCTTCAGGCGATCCACCTGCATAGGCTCTTCAGACGGAATCGCAGCAGGAGTCTGAACAGTCCTCGGGAAGACAGGTGCGAGTTTAGACGTCTGCTTCATCCTTGCGGCTTGAGAAAAACGTTCACGAAACCGCACGTCTATGCGTGTGGCCAATGTGATCAAAGCATCCAGAGAGTCAGGGAGGTCCCTTCCTGCAAGTTCGTCTTTAATGCGGTCACTCAGACCCTCCCAGAATACGGCTCGTTGAGCTTCACCATTCCAGGACAGTTCTGCGGCCAGTGTACAGAACTGGATTGCGTATTGGCCCACTGTCCTAGCGCCTTGACGCAGACAAAGAAGAGCAGAGGCTGCAGACGAGGCACGGCCAGGTTCCTCAAATACTGTACGGAAAACAGTTAAGAAGGTCTTTAGGCTTGCAGTCTCGGGTCAGCTTCGCTCCCATATAGGATTAGCCCAAGCAAGAGCTTCTCCAGAAAGCAGAGATACAATGAAAGCCACTTTTGCTCGGTCAGACTGGAACTTGTCTCCATGTAGCTCAAAGTGGATCAAGCATTGATTCAGGAACCCTTTGCAGGCCTTTGACTCACCGCTGAAATGTGGAGGCAAGGGAAGTTGGACAGCAGACGTGCCTTGGTATGCAGACGATGCAACGGAATTAGCAGGAGTTGCTGGGACCTGTAGTGCCGCAGGAGCAGTAGTGGGTAGAGCGTCCAGACATGCAGAAATTGTGTTCAGACACTGCAGCAAGGCATCTTGGCGTTCACTCTGGCGTTGCAGCTCTTGGTATAAATCTTGTACCACAGGCATGGGCTTGCCAGCGGGGTCCATGGCCTGAGCAAACTGTAACGGATCAACGGGTGTGGACCCGCTGTGCCACTTACCAGTTTGACTTTGGGCCAAACTTGGGAGCGGAGTCTAAGTGTCCCCCTGGTTTTCACCCTTTATCCCGCTCCAGGATGCGGAAGCTGGACTCAGCTGCAGGGGAGACACCAGGTCGCTACCGCAAGAGTGGTCCCGGTTAAGTGGCAGCTGGCCGGACAGGCCAGAAAGCCCCGATGCTAGCATCGGGGAACAGGCAATATAGCAGACAGCTGCAGGAATAATGCTGACCTGAACAAGCGGTATAACAGAGCTAGTGCTGTGAGAACAGCAGAGCTGAGTTAGTCCAGGTGGAGCTGGTGTAACGATCTGCACAGCAGACAGAGACGTGGTCGACAGTCCCGTGGTCGACAGTCCGGGTCTTTAACTTGAGAGCAGCGAGGTACAAGAGGATCAAGCAGAGACGAGGTCAGGATACAGGTAGAGGTCATAAGCAGGATATTGAATGCAGGAACAACAGGAGCCTTAGCTGTAGGAAGTACAATATTGCTCAGGCATTGCAGGAAGGGGGAAGCACCCTTATAAAGGTGGTGCCTGGCCAGGATTGGAGAGAGGGCGGAATCAGGGGCGTGCATTAACCCTTAAGGTGCCAGGACGCCTGCGGCTCCTACAAGATATAACAGAAGCTGTCGTAGCCTGCGACAGCGCAGGAAAGCGGGTCTGGAGCCTGCAGCGAAGAGGAGGAGCCCCGCGTGCA
Organism: Bufotes viridis; assembly: GCA_033119425.1. NCBI lineage: Eukaryota > Metazoa > Chordata > Amphibia > Anura > Bufonidae > Bufotes > Bufotes viridis. The sequence continues at coordinate 183,955,382 of CM065593.1, read as the reverse complement.
GCTCGACTGAGGTACGTAGTCGGACGCACTGCACGCTGGTGGCTGCAAACTGCCATTGTTACAGTAAACTACTGTACCGGCACACGGTAGGGTGCAGAAGGAAAGGAATACGGTTTTTGGAAGGCAGATTTTGCTGGACTGGTTTTTTGACACCATGTCCCATTTGAAGCCCCCCTGATGCACCCCTAGAGTAGAAACTCCAAAAAAGTGACCCCATTTTAGAAACTACACCCCTCAAAGTATTCAAAACTGATTTTACAAACTTTGTTTACCCTTTATGTCTTTCACACGAATTAATTGAAAATAGGGATAAAATGTCAAAATTTCACTTTTTTGGCAGATTTTCCATTTTAATAATTTTTTTCCAGTTACAAAGCAAGGGTTAACAGCCAATAAAAACTCAATATTTATTGCCATGATTCTGTAGTTTACATAAACACCCCATATGTGATCGTAAACTACTGTACCGGCACACGGCAGGGCACAGAAGGAAAGGAATGCCATACGGTTTTTGAAAGGCAGATTTTGCTGGACTGGTTATTTGACACCATTCTCATTTGAAGCCCCCCTGATGCACCCCTAGAGTAGAAACTCCAAAAAAGTGACCCCATTTTAGAAACTACACCCCTCAAGGTATTCAAAACTGATTTTACAAACTTTGTTAACCCTTTAGGTGTTCCACAAGAATTAGTGGAAAATAGAGATAAAATTTTAAAATTTCACTTTTTGGGCAGATTTTTCCATTTTAATAAAAAATTTTTACAGTTACAAAGCAAGGGTTACCAGCCAATCAAAACTAGTATTCGAATTTGCGATATTTCACGAATATTTGGGTGAATATTCGCCATATATTCGAAAGTTCGCAAATTCGTAATCTCCAGTCATTATTTTCTTGATTGTGAAAATCCGCATATAAAAATTTGCATAAAATTCACATAAAAATTCGCATAAACTGGTATTTAAAAGGTATTCTCAAAGTGCCGATATCTGTGATTAAAATTCGCAATTCGAAAATTCGTGATCAACACTAATCAAAACTCAATATTTATTGTCCTGATTCTGTCGTTTACACAAACACCCCATATGTGATCGTAAACTACTGTACCGGTACATGGCAGGGCGCAGAAGGAAAGGAATGTCATACGGTTTTTGGAAGGCAGATTTTGCTGGACTGGTTTTTTGACACCATGTCCAATTTGAAGCCCCCCTGATGCATCCCTACAGTAGAAACTCCAAAAAAGGGACCCCATTTTAGAATCAAGACTCATAATCTATCAAAGTATTAAATTATTGCATATGTAAATATATTGATAGTAACATTCTTCGCCAAGCTAGGTGATAAATTCCCCCTGGAAAGACTTGTTTCAAGTTCAACCCATTTCTGTTGTTTGTCTTAATAGTCTTACCAAAATCATATATATAAAAATAGTCCAGGATGGGACGGAAGGATACAGTTATCTCTTCTAACTTATATCCTTGTATGGATTTGCCCATTCTTGAAGTCATGTGAGGTGTAGTTGGTTAGAAGGGGGCGGAATGTATTCAGCATTCCATATTGATGTCTAGGATTAGACATGCCCATCAGGATATCACAAGGTTTCCTCTGAACAGAAGTGATGTATATAACTTAACTTCTTATTTTAATATCCTAACCAAATAATAGCTTTGTTTTAATGTGTTTAAATTGTTCCTACTCGCATGTATTGTTAAGCTTGTTATGCTTTATATCAACGCCTTATATATTCATTTGCATATATCATTGTGTTTATTTATTTATGTTTATAACCTTGTAACCAATAAATCTGCATATTTTTATAATACTTGCGTATTGTTATATAATGCAAAACTATATCTTTAGCATGAATGTCATCTCACATGAAAAGAACTTATTATCTGAGGAAATAGTTGGACTACAATTTACCAGGTCATGATTTCAAGAAGTTATGAAAAATTTATGGTTAATTATTTTTATGACCATAGTTAATAATCCTTAATTGAATTATTATTAATAATTCGACAATGCGAGTGCATGCTGTTCAAATGACGCTCTAAAACATTATATGCGGGTGCATGCTTTACAGCTGACCCTCTAAAACATTATACGTGAGTGCATGCTGTTCAGTTGACCCTATAAAAAATATGAGTTGAGGGCCTGCATTTGAGCTGACCCTTTTAAAAAAAAAAGGAATATATACTATCTGGATGAGGAGGAGCAGGAGAAAACAAGATTCAACCATATACTCTTTTTTTGTGGTGGAAAAGGTGCATGGGAATACACTACAGTAGACTGAGTACATTATAAATGATAGATTGAAATTGCCTTTATCATCAGCTCAGCTCTCCTGTGGTGGAGTTGAGAAGTCAGGGGCAATCCAGGCCTTGTTAATTTTTATCTGAGTCAACCTGTCAGCAGTGCCAGTGGAAAAGCGGATACGCTTATCTGTTATAATGCCACCAGCAGCACTAAATACACACTCAGGGAAAACACAGGCGGCAGGGCAGGCCAGCACCTCCAAGTCGTAGAGCACAAATTCGTGCCACGTGTCTAGCTTGGAACCCAGTATTTGTAAGGCACTGAGGTATCATTTAGGATGCTGACACGGTCTGCTTTATATTCCTTCACCATCTTCCAAAACTTTTCCCTCCTTGTACCACTAGGCTGCGCTTCAGGGTGAGGTTGCTGGCGGGGTGTCTTGACAGTGTCCAATGCTTTGGAAAGTGTTGCCCTGCCTTTGTTGGAACTGCTGTGTGTTCCCCTTGTCTCCGTCCCTCGGTTGCCTAAGGAAGTAGGGACTCTGCCGGCCACATTGTCAGATGGAATATTTTGGAACAACCTCTCAACAAGTACCTTCTGGTATTGCACCGTTACTCATCCTCGCCATCACAGGAATGAGAGATGAGAAGTTCTCTTTGTAGCGGGGGTCGAGAAGGGTGAACACCCAGTAATCCGTGTTGTCTAAAATGCGTATAACGCGAGGGTCGCAGGAAAGGCAACCTAACATGAAGTCCACCATGTGTACCAGAGTACCAACAGGCAAGACGTCGATGTCGACATCAGGATGACTTTCCATCTCCTCATCCTCCTTCTCCTCTTCTGCCCATCCACGCTAAACAGATGGAATTACAGTTCCATGGGTACTACCCTCTGTAGCAAAGGCAACTGTCTCCAGCTCCTCCTCCTCCTCCTCTTCATGGTCTAATTTGCGCTGGGAAGACGAACTGTGGGAGGTCTGGCTATCACCCTGTGTAATGTCCTCTCCCATTTCCTCGTCTGCCACATTCAGAGCGTCCTCCTTAATTGTAGCAGCGATTGTTTGAGTAGGCACAGAAGTGGGATGGTTACACTGATAATAGCGTTATCACCACTAACCATCTGTGTGGATTCATCAAAGTTTTTTAAAACGTCACAGTGGTCTGACATCAATGCCCACTCCTCGCTTGTGAATAGTGGCAGTTGACTCGAAAGGTGATGACCATGTTGCAGCTGGTATTCCACAACTGCCCTCTGCTGCTCACAAAGCCTGGCCAACATGTAGAACATAGAGTTCCAGCGTATGCTCACGTCGCACAACAGTCGGTGAGCTGGAAGCCGCAAGCGCTTCTGCAGTGTTGACAGACCGGCTGAAGCTGTGGACGACTTGCGGAAATGGGCACACACGTGGCGGGCCTTCACTAGTAGCTCTTGCAAATTGGGTTAGGTTTTGATGAACCGCTGAACCACTTAGTTTAAGAGGTGGGCTAGGCATGGGATTTTTGTCAGGTTGCTATGCTCCAAAGCCTCCACCAAGCTATGGCCATTGTCAGACACAACCATGTCTGGTTGTAGGTTGAGTGGTGAGAGCCACAGCTCGGTCTGGTCCCTTTTACCTTGTCACAGCTCTGCGGCGGTGTGCTGTTTGTCCCCTAAGCAGATCAGCTTCAGCACGGCCTGTTGACACTTACCCACAGCAGTGCTACAATGCTACCAGCTAGCGACTGATGGCTGACTGCTGCTGGAAGTGGAAGTGCAGGAGGAGGCTGTGGAGGAGGAGAAGTGGGGGTTTGAGCCAGTAACATAGCTGCTGGCAGAGACCTTGATGGAAGTAGGGCCCGCAATCATGGGCGTGGGTGGCACCTGTGTCATCCCAGGGTACGACTCACTCCCAGCCTTCACAACATTCACCCAGTGTGTGTTCAGGGAAATGTAGCATCCCTGGCCACCAGCACTTGTCCATGTGTCTGTGGTGAAGTGGACCTTCCCAGTAAGTGCATTAGCCAGGGCACTGGTGATGTTCTGGGACACATGCTGGTGTAAGGCGGGTATGGCACACCGTGAAAAATTGTGCCGGCTGGGGACTGCGTACCGAGGGACGCCTGCCGACATCAGGCTGCGGAAGGCCTCAGTGTCCACAAGCCTAAATGGCAAAATTTCAAGGTCAGTAATTTCGAAAGTTGCGCACTTAGTTCAAATGCCTGTGTTATCGACATTTGGACCCTGCGCTGGGACAGGGAAGTGGATGTTGTTGCTGACGGTTCATGCGAAGGTCTAGGTGCATGAACCTAGGCGAGGGGCATCCGTTCCTGCGCCTTCGACAGGGATTGGCCAGCAGTGCGTAACACAGGGGAAGAGGAGGCTGTGGTGTGACCTGCACACCCAGATTGTGGACCCAGGCGTTCGGCCCACTTATTAGGGTGCTTGGATGCCATGTGGCGGATCATGCTGGTGGTGGTGGGGTTGCTAATTTTCACGCCTCAGCTCATTTTGGTATAGCAGAGGTTGCAGACTACAACTCTTTTGTCGTCTGCACTTTCCTCAAAAAAGCGCCATACTGCGGAACACCTACCCCTTGGTAAGGTAGATTTACGCATGGGGGTGCTCGGTGTAACGGTTGCGGGCCTTTTTGGTGTGGGCCAACTTCTCCCTTTTGCAACCCCACTGCCTCTTCCAGACTGTTCGGATCCCTCCCCCCCCCTGTACTGCTGTACTCGCTTGGCTATTCTACTTTCCATGTTGGGTCAGTAACCTCATCGTCCACCACCTGCTCTTCCACTTCCTCACTCTGCTCATTCTCCTGACTTGACCTAACCACAACCTCAGTGATTGACAACTGTGCCTCATCATCATCCACCTGGTGAACGAATGATTGCTGTTCACCACCGTCATCTTCTTGAGACTGTGAAGGCTCAAGAGGTTGGGAATCAGGGCACAATATCTCAGGTCCCTCTTCAAGCGTGCTGGGCACGAGGGCCAAATCTAATAGTGGCGCTGGAAAGAGCTCCTCGGAATATCCAAGTGTGGGATCACTTGTTTGGCAAGCCTCTATGGTGGGAGGAAGGATGATCAGATAGAGGATTCGGTTGACCAGACTCTTGGCTACAGAGACTGGACGAGAGGGTGGTGCTTAACCGACTGGAAGCATTACCTTCAGCAATCCAACCGACCAACTGTTCGCAATGGTCCAACTTGGAGATGACGATGATGGCTGAGAAAATCTGCCCTTGCGTTGTCAGCTCCCCTGAGATGTACAGCTAAAAGAGATATAGAGAAGCCTCCGCAATTCTGAAAATCTGATGAGCAAGGGAGATGAGACCTGGAGCTCTGGTACCTCCCTGACTGTTGATGTAGGCTATCACAGTCACATTGTCTGAGTATATCATCACATTTTTGAGGACAGGAATAGTGTTGAGCGCGAATATTCGAATAGCGAATTTTTTTAGCGGATATCAGCACTTTGCTAATTCGCGAATATTTCAAATATAGCGCTATAAATTCGCTATTTTGAATATTCGTTTTTTTTTTTTTAGTTATATTTTTTTCTTTCCCACTTCCCAAAAGTAGTTCTTACCTGTCCTGAGGATTCTTGGCTTCCTGGCTGCTCTAGTCAGTGCCCGTTGCCGCTTCTGCCGACTTCCGTGCTCATGGAGCGTCCCCATCACCATGGGAACGTCTCCATATACTAAAATGTACTGTCGGATTTGAGGAATTATGTTAAAATCGCAATGCGATTAATTCAAGTTATATTAATCGCATTGCGATTACAACTTAGCACTGCTATCTTACATAGGCTAGAATTAACTGAATATGGAATATAGCACTAGCAGTGCTAAGTTGAAATCGCAATGCGATTACTTCAAGTTAAATTAATCGCATTGCGAATTCAACTTAGCACTGCTACTATATTCCATATTCGTTAACTTCGTTCATTCTAGCAAGCTGACCCATTATAAACCCAGCTCTAAGTTGAAATCGCAATGCGATTACTTCAAGTTAAATTAATCGCATTGCGAATTCAACTTAGCACTGCTGCTATTATGCTATATTCCATATTCGTTAACTTCGTTCATTCTAGCAAGCTGACCCATTATAAACCCAGCTCTAAGTTGAAATCGCAATGCGATTAATATAACTTGAATTAATCGCATTGCGATTTCAACGTAATTCCTCAAGTCCGACAGTACATTTTAGTATATGGATACGTTCCCATGGTGATGGGGACGCTCCATGAGCACGGAAGTTTATGGTTGGCTTGGTAGAATTAGCGAATTGCGAATATGACGAATGTATTCGTTATATTTCTCAAAACGAAGATAACGAAGTATTCTACATCTTCGTTTTAGCTACCTATTCGTCAACTTCGCTAATTCTAGCAATCAAATAGGAGGGTTGACTATGACTATAGAGAGAGCTGTGTTAAATTCGCTATGCGATTTTTTTTTTTTAATAGAATAATTATATTACTTGATATAATTATTATAATTATTCTATTTATTAAAAAAAAATTATATAATCGCATAGCGAATTAAACACAGTTGTCTCTAATATAGTCAACCTTCCTATTTGATTGCTAGAATTAGCGAAGTTGACGAATAGGTTGCTAAAACAAAGATGTAGAATACATCGTTATCTTCGTTTTGAGGAATATGACGAATACATTCGTCATATTCGTCATCTTCGCTATAATTCTAGATATGAAACCAATAGGAAAGTAGCCTTAAGTTAAAATCACAATACGTGATTATTTAAATCGCATATTAATCGCGATAACTAGAATAATGACGAATATTCGATTTCGACGAATATGAAACGAATATTCTTTCGAATATTCGCGAATTTCATCGAAATCGAATAAGGCACCTGCCGCTCATCACTAGACAGGAAGACCCTGGACTAAGGCCAGGACCGCTTTTAGTTCTTCAAAATTGTGGGATTGACTACAAGTACCGCTGTCCCAACCTTCCTGAAGGAGAGATTCCACATGGGCTCCCCACCCGGATAGGCTGTCATCTGTGGCAAGATAAAGAACCGCCTACCTCTTCCAAGGAACTCCTTTATCTAGGTTTCTAAAATCCACCCACCACCACCACCTCAAAGAACTGGTGATAGAGAGATTTCCAAATCCAGAGAAAGGTGATACCTGTCCCATTCTGCCAGGATCTGAAGTTGCAGATGTCTTGAATGATACTGGGCCCATTCTACTCCTGGAATATCTCCCGTCATGAGTCCCAGAACTGGCATAGCTTCCCTCAGGGAAACTGACTGAAGGGACAGAAGTGCCTTGACCTGATAAAAAAATCCTTTCTGGAGGGGTAACAGGCACTTCTGAGAATGGGAATCTAGAATAATCCCTAAGAAATTGCACCTCTGACAGGGAAACATACTCGATTTCTCTAGATTTAATTTCCACCTCAGGCTCTTGTTGAGCGCGAATAAGCGGATAGCAAATTTTTTTAGTCAATATTGGCACTTCGCTAATTTGCGAATATTTTGAATATAGCGCCATATATTCGCTATTTCAAAAATTATTTTTTTCTAAGTTGTTATCCTTCTTCCTTTCCCACTTCCCAAAAGCATTTCTTACCTGTCCGGAGGATTCCTGGTTTCCTGGCCTCTCCAGTCACTGCCTGTTGCCGCTTCTGCCGACTTAGGTGCTCATGGAGCGTCCCTATCACCATGGGAACGCCTCCATGCTACAATGTACTGTCGGAGGTGAGAATCACGATTAGAGAAGAGCGAACACCTGGAAGTTCGGGTTCGGGAAGTTCGGCTGAACTACCCGAAAATGTTCCGGTTAGGGATCCGAACTCGACCCGAACTTTATCCCAAACCCGAACCCCATTGAAGTCAATGGGGACCCGAACTTTTAGGCACTAAAAAGGCCGTAAAATAGTCCAGGAACGGGCTAGAGGGCTGCCAAAGGCAGCAAAATGTAGGTAAATCCCCTGCAAACAAATGTGGATAGGGAAATGAATTAAAATAAAATAAAATAAATAAAATTTAACCAATATCAATTGGAGAGAGGTCCCACTGCAAGGAATCATGCGTCATATCACCCAACACTGGAGAAGGCCACTTTCAGTTATTTTGGCCCCAGCACCCAGACAGAGGAGAGAGGTCCCACAGCAAGGAATCATGCGTCATATCACCCACCACTGGAGAAGGACACTTTCAGTTATTTTGGCCCCAGCACCCAGACAGAGGAGAAAGGTCCCACAGCAAGGAATCATGCGTCATATCACCCAACACTGGAGAAGGCCACTTTCAGTTATTTCGGACCCAGCACCCAGACAGAGGAGAGAGGTCCCACAGCAAGGAATCATGCGTCATATCACCCACCACTGGAGAAGGCCACTTTCAGTTATTTCGGCCCCAGCACCCAGACAGAGGAGAGAGGTCCCACAGCAAGGAATCATGCGTCATATCACCCACCACTGGAGAAGGCCACTTTCAGTTATTTCGGACCCAGCACCCAGACAGAGGAGAAGAGAGGTCCCACAGCAAGGAATCATGCGTCATATCACCCACCACCGGAGAAGGCCACTTTCAGTTATTTCGGACCCAGCACCCAGACAGAGGAGAGAGGTCCCACAGCAAGGAATCATGCATCATATCACCCACCACTGGAGAAGGCCACTTTCAGTTATTTCGGCCCAGCACCCAGACAGAGAGAGAGGTCCCACAGCAAGGAATCATGCGTCATATCACCCACCACCGGAGAAGGCCACTTTCAGTTATTTCGGCCCCAGCACCCAGACAGAGGAGAAGAGAGGTCCCACAGCAAGGAATCATGCGTCATATCACCCACCACTGGAGAAGGCCACTTTCAGTTATTTCGGACCCAGCACCCAGACAGAGGAGAGAGGTCCCACAGCAAGGAATCATGCGTCATATCACCCACCACTGGAGAAGGCCACTTTCAGTTATTTCGGCCCAGCACCCAGACCGAGGATACAGGTCCCACAGCAAGGAATCATGCGTCATATCACCCAACACTGGAGAAGGCCACTTTCAGTTATTTCGGCCCCAGCACCCAGACAGAGGAGAGAGGTCCCACAGCAAGGAATCATGCGTCATATCACCCACCACTGGAGAAGGCCACTTTCAGTTATTTCGGACCCAGCACCCAGACAGAGGAGAAGAGAGGTCCCACAGCAAGGAATCATGCGTCATATCACCCACCACCGGAGAAGGCCACTTTCAGTTATTTCGGACCCAGCACCCAGACAGAGGAGAGAGGTCCCACAGCAAGGAATCATGCGTCATATCACCCACCACTGGAGAAGGCCACTTTTAGTTATTTTGGCCCAGCACCCAGACTGAGGATACAGGTCCCACAGCAAGGAATCATGCGTCATATCACCCAACACTGGAGAAGGCCACTTTCAGTTATTTCGGACCCAGCACCCAGACAGAGGAGAGAGGTCCCACAGCAAGGAATCATGCGTCAAATCACCCACCACTGGAGAAGGCCACTTTTAGTTATTTCGGCCCAGCACCCAGACCGAGGATACAGGTCCCACAGCAAGGAATTATGCGTCATATCACCCAACACTGGAGAAGGCCACTTTCAGTTATTTTGGCCCCAGCACCCAGACAGAGGAGAGAGGTCCCACAGCAAGGAATCATGCGTCATATCACCCACCACTGGAGAAGGCCACTTTCAGTTATTTCGGCCCCAGCACCCAGACAGAGGAGAGAGGTCCCACAGCAAGAAATCATGCGTCATATCACCCACCACTGGAGAAGGCCACTTTCAGTTATTTCGGCCCCAGCACCCAGACAGAGGAGAAAGGTCCCACAGCAAGGAATCATGCGTCATATCACCCAACACTGGAGAAGGCCACTTTCAGTTATTTCCGACCCAACACCCAGACAGAGGAGAGAGGTCCCACAGCAAGGAATCATGCGTCATATCACCCACCACTGGAGAAGGCCACTTTCAGTTATTTCGGCCCCAGCACCCAGACAGAGGAGAGAGGTCCCACAGCAAGAAATCATGCGTCATATCACCCACCACTGGAGAAGGCCACTTTCAGTTATTTCGGCCCCAGCACCCAGACAGAGGAGAAAGGTCCCACAGCAAGGAATCATGCGTCATATCACCCAACACTGGAGAAGGCCACTTTCAGTTATTTCCGACCCAACACCCAGACAGAGAGAGAGGTCCCACAGCAAGGAATCATGCGTCATATCACCCACCACTGGAGAAGGCCACTTTCAGTTATTTCGGCCCCAGCACCCAGACAGAGGAGAGAGGTCCCACAGCAAGAAATCATGCGTCATATCACCCACCACTGGAGAAGGCCACTTTCAGTTATTTCGCCCCAGCACCCAGACAGAGGAGAAAGGTCCCACAGCAAGGAATCATGCGTCATATCACCCAACACTGGAGAAGGCCACTTTCAGTTATTTCCGACCCAACACCCAGACAGAGGAGAGAGGTCCCACAGCAAGGAATCATGCGTCATATCACCCACCACTGGAGAAGGCCACTTTCAGTTATTTCGGCCCCAGCACCCAGACAGAGGAGAGAGGTCCCACAGCAAGAAATCATGCGTCATATCACCCACCACTGGAGAAGGCCACTTTCAGTTATTTCGGCCCCAGCACCCAGACAGAGGAGAAAGGTCCCACAGCAAGGAATCATGCGTCATATCACCCAACACTGGAGAAGGCCACTTTCAGTTATTTCCGACCCAACACCCAGACAGAGGAGAGAGGTCCCACAGCAAGGAATCATGCGTCATATCACCCACCACTGGAGAAGGCCACTTTCAGTTATTTCGGCCCCAGCACCCAGACAGAGGAGAGAGGTCCCACAGCAAGGAATCATGCGTCATATCACCCACCACTGGAGAAGGCCACTTTCAGTTATTTCGGACCCAGCACCCAGACAGAGGAGAAGAGAGGTCCCACAGCAAGGAATCATGCGTCATATCACCCACCACCGGAGAAGGCCACTTTCAGTTATTTCCGACCCAGCACCCAGACAGAGGAGAGAGGTCCCACAGCAAGGAATCATGCATCATATCACCCACCACTGGAGAAGGCCACTTTCAGTTATTTCGGCCCCAGCACCCAGACAGAGGAGAGGTCCCACAGCAAGGAATCATGCGTCATATCACCCACCACCGGAGAAGGCCACTTTCAGTTATTTCGGCCCCAGCACCCAGACAGAGGAGAAGAGAGGTCCCACAGCAAGGAATCATGCGTCATATCACCCACCACCGGAGAAGGCCACTTTCAGTTATTTCGGACCCAGCACCCAGACAGAGGAGAGAGGTCCCACAGCAAGGAATCATGCGTCATATCACCCACCACTGGAGAAGGCCACTTTCAGTTATTTCGGCCCAGCACCCAGACCGAGGATACAGGTCCCACAGCAAGGAATCATGCGTCATATCACCCAACACTGGAGAAGGCCACTCTCAGTTATTTCGGACCCAGCACCCAGACAGAGGAGAGCGGTCCCACAGCAAGGAATCATGCGTCATATCACCCACAACTGGAGAAGGCCACTTTCAGTTATTTCGGCCCCAGCACCCAGACAGAGGAGAGAGGTCCCACAGCAAGGAATCATGCGTCATATCACCCACCACTGGAGAAGGCCACTTTCAGTTATTTCGGACCCAGCACCCAGACAGAGGAGAAGAGAGGTCCCACAGCAAGGAATCATGCGTCATATCACCCACCACCGGAGAAGGCCACTTTCAGTTATTTCGACCCAGCACCCAGACAGAGGAGAGAGGTCCCACAGCAAGGAATCATGCGTCATATCACCCACCACTGGAGAAGGCCACTTTTAGTTATTTTGGCCCAGCACCCAGACTGAGGATACAGGTCCCACAGCAAGGAATCATGCGTCATATCACCCAACACTGGAGAAGGCCACTTTCAGTTATTTCGGACCCAGCACCCAGACAGAGGAGAGAGGTCCCACAGCAAGGAATCATGCGTCATATCACCCACCACTGGAGAAGGCCACTTTTAGTTATTTCGGCCCAGCACCCAGACCGAGGATACAGGTCCCACAGCAAGGAATCATGCGTCATATCACCCAACACTGGAGAAGGCCACTTTCAGTTATTTCCGACCCAGCACCCAGACAGAGGAGAGAGGTCCCACAGCAAGGAATCATGCGTCATATCACCCACCACTGGAGAAGGCCACTTTCAGTTATTTCGGCCCCAGCACCCAGACAGAGGAGAGAGGTCCCACAGCAAGGAATCATGCGTCATATCACCCACCACTGGAGAAGGCCACTTTCAGTTATTTCGGACCCAGCACCCAGACAGAGGAGAAGAGAGGTCCCACAGCAAGGAATCATGCGTCATATCACCCACCACCGGAGAAGGCCACTTTCAGTTATTTCCGACCCAGCACCCAGACAGAGGAGAGAGGTCCCACAGCAAGGAATCATGCATCATATCACCCACCACTGGAGAAGGCCACTTTCAGTTATTTTGGCCCAGCACCCAGACTGAGGATACAGGTCCCACAGCAAGGAATCATGCGTCATATCACCCAACACTGGAGAAGGCCACTTTCAGTTATTTCGGACCCAGCACCCAGACAGAGGAGAGAGGTCCCACAGCAAGGAATCATGCGTCATATCACCCACCACTGGAGAAGGCCACTTTTAGTTATTTCGGCCCAGCACCCAGACCGAGGATACAGGTCCCACAGCAAGGAATCATGCGTCATATCACCCAACACTGGAGAAGGCCACTTTCAGTTATTTCCGACCCAGCACCCAGACAGAGGAGAGAGGTCCCACAGCAAGGAATCATGCGTCATATCACCCACCACTGGAGAAGGCCACTTTCAGTTATTTCGGCCCCAGCACCCAGACAGAGGAGAGAGGTCCCACAGCAAGGAATCATGCGTCATATCACCCACCACTGGAGAAGGCCACTTTCAGTTATTTCGGACCCAGCACCCAGACAGAGGAGAAGAGAGGTCCCACAGCAAGGAATCATGCGTCATATCACCCACCACCGGAGAAGGCCACTTTCAGTTATTTCCGACCCAGCACCCAGACAGAGGAGAGAGGTCCCACAGCAAGGAATCATGCATCATATCACCCACCACTGGAGAAGGCCACTTTCAGTTATTTCGGCCCCAGCACCCAGACAGAGGAGAGAGGTCCCACAGCAAGGAATCATGCGTCATATCACCCACCACCGGAGAAGGCCACTTTCAGTTATTTCGGCCCCAGCACCCAGACAGAGGAGAAGAGAGGTCCCACAGCAAGGAATCATGCGTCATATCACCCACCACCGGAGAAGGCCACTTTCAGTTATTTCGGACCCAGCACCCAGACAGAGGAGAGAGGTCCCACAGCAAGGAATCATGCGTCATATCACCCACCACTGGAGAAGGCCACTTTCAGTTATTTCGGCCCAGCACCCAGACCGAGGATACAGGTCCCACAGCAAGGAATCATGCGTCATATCACCCAACACTGGAGAAGGCCACTTTCAGTTATTTCGGACCCAGTACCCAGACAGAGGAGAGAGGTCCCACAGCAAGGAATCATGCGTCATATCACCCACCACCGGAGAAGGCCACTTTCAGTTATTTCGGCCCCACCACCCTGACAGAGGAGAGGTTCATTCAACTTTGGGTTGCACCGCAAGATCATGGTAAAGTTAAAAAAATGAGGATTCAATAAAGAAGTGCCCCGGAGTACAAGAATACATGGTTGAGTGGGAGGCAGTTATAAATGTCTATTCTGCACAAGAGAGGCACAGGTCCTGTGGGATCCATGCCTGGTTCATTTTTATGAACGTCATCTTGTCCACGTTGGCTGTGGACAGGCGGCTGCGTTTGTTAGTAATGACACCCCCTGCCGTGCTGAATACACGTTCAGACAAAACGCTGGCCGCCGGGCAGGCCAGCACCTCCAAGGCATAAAATGCTAACTCTGGCCACGTGGACAATTTGGAGACTCAGAAGTTGAATGGGGCCGAACAATCAGTCAGTACGTGTAGGGGTGTGCAGACGTACTGTTCAACCATGTTAGTGAAATGCTGCCTCCTGCTAACACGTTCCGTATCAGGTGGTGGTGCAGTTAGCTGTGGCATGGAGACAAAACTTTTCCACATTTCTGCCATGCTAACCATGCCCTCAGAGGAGCTGGCCGTGACACAGCTGCGTTGGCTACCTCTTGCTCCTCCTCTGCCTTCGCCTTGGGCTTCCACCTGTTCCCCTGTGACTTTTGGGAATGCTCTCAGGAGCGCCCCTACCAGCGTGTGCTTGTACTCGCGCATCTTCCTATCACGCTCCAGTGCAGGAAGTAAGGTGGGCACATTGTCTTTGTACCGGGGATCCAGCAGGGTGGCAACCCAGTAGTCCGCACACGTTAAAATGTGGGCAACTCTGCTGTCGTTGCGCAGGCACTGCAGCATGTAGTCGCTCATGTGTGCCAGGCTCCTCAGAGGTAAGGACAAGCTGTCCTCTGTGGGAGGCTTATCGTCATCGTCCTCCGTATCCAGTGATGGGCCTGAGCTGTGTCGGGTGCCACCCCGCTGTGAACCTGCTTCATCCTCATCCTCCTCCATCTCCTCCTCATCCTCCTCGTCCTCCAGTAGTGGGCCCTGGCTGGCCACATTTGTACCTGGCCTCTGCTGTTGCAAAAAACCTCCCTCTGAGCCACTTCTAACAGACTGGCCTGAAAGTGCTAAAAATTACCCCTCATCCTCCTCTTCCATCATCGCCCTAAGCATTTTCTCAAGGAGACATAGAAGTGGTATTGTAACGCTGATAACGGTGTCATCGCCACTGGCCATGTTGGTGGAGTACTCGAAACAGCGCAACAGGGCACACAGGTCTCGCATGGAGGCCCAATCATTGGTGGTGAAGTGGTGCTGTTCCGCAGTGCGACTGACGCGTGCGTGCTGCAGCTGAAACTTCACTATGGCCTGCTGCTGCTCACACAGTCTCTCCAGCATGTGCAAGGTGGAGTTCCACCTGGTGGGCACGTCGCATATGAGGCGGTGAGCGGGAAGGCCGAAGTTCCGCTGTAGCGCAGACAGGCGAGCAGCGGCAGGATGTGAACGCCGGAAGCGCGCACAGACGGCCCTCACTTTTATGCAGCAGCTCTGACATGTCGGGGTAGTTGTGAATGAACTTCTGCACCACCAAATTCAGCACATGCGCCAGGCAAGGGATGCGCGTCAAACCGGCTAGACCCAGAGCTGCGACGAGATTTCGCCCATTATCGCACACCACCAGGCCGGGCTTGAGGCCCACCGGCAGAAACCACTCGTCCGTCTGTTGTTCAATACCCCACCACAACTCCTGCGCGGTGTGGGGCCTGTCCCCCAAACATATGAGTTTCAGAATGGCCTGCTGACGTTTACCCCGAGCTGTGCTGAAGTTGGTGGTGAAGGTGTGTGGCTTTCTGGATGAGCTGGTGGAAGCAGAGGAGGAGGAAGCCGAGTAGGAGGAGGAGGCTACAGGAGGCAAAGAATGATGCCCTGCGATCCTTGGCGGTGGAAGGACGTGCGCCAAGGAACTCTCCGCCTGCGGCCCAGCCGCCACTACATTTACCCAGTGTGCAGTTAGGGAGATATAGCGTCCCTGGCCGTGCTTACTGGTCCACGTATCTGTGGTTAGGTGGACCTTGCCACAGATGGCGTTGCGCAGTGCACACTTAATTTTATCGGATACTTGGTTGTGAAGGGAAGGCACGGCTGTCTTTGAAAAGTAGTGGCGGCTGGGAACAACATACTGTGGGACAGCTATGGACACCAGCTGTTTGAAGATGTCTGTGTCCACCAGCCTGAATGACAGCATTTCAAAGGCCAGTAGTTTAGAAATGCTGGCATTCAGGCCCAGGGCTCGAGGGTGGCTAGGTGGGAATTTACGCTTTCTCTCCAAGGTTTGTGAGATGCAGAGCTGAACGCTGCCGTGTGACATGGTGGAGATGCTTGGTGACGCAGGTGGTGTTGTCGGTGGCACATCCTCTGTTTGGTGGGCGGCAGGTGCCAACATTCCTCCCGAGGCGGAGGAAGAGGCCGAGGCAGCAGCAGAAGAGGGAGCAGGGGGAGCCAGAGTGAGTTCCTTGCTTTTAAGGTGTTTTCTCCACTGCAGTTCATGCTTTGCATGTAGATGCCTGGTCATGCAGGTTGTGCTAAGGTTCAGAACGTTAATGCCTCGCTTCAGGCTCTGATGGCACAGCGTGCAAACTACTCGGGTCTTGTCGGCAGCACATTGTTTAAAGAAGTGCCATGCCAGGGAACTCCTTGAAGCTGCCTTTGGGGTGCTCGGCGAACTCTCTTGGAGGCTGCTGTTCTGCTTTTGCCCCCTGCTCTCTCTTTTGCTACGCTGTTGGCTTGGTCTCACCACTGCCTCTTCCTCTGAACTATGAAAGTCAGTGGCACGACCTTCATTCCATGTGGGGTCTAGGACCTCTTCGTACCCTGCATCGTCTTCCACACAGTCTTCTTCCCTGACCTCCTGTTCGGTCTGCACACTGCAGAAAGACACAGCAGTTGGCACCTGTGTTTTGTCATCATCAGAGACGTGCGGACTCTGATGAGGTGGTATTCCCATGTCCTCATCATCAGGAAACATCAGTGGTTGTGCATCAGTGCATTCTAAGTCTTCCACCACTGGGGAAGGGCTAGGTGGATTCCCTTGGGAAACCCTGCCAGCAGAGTCTTCAAACAGCATAAGAGACTGCTGCATAACTTGAGGCTCAGACAGTTTCCCTGATATGCATGGGGGTGATGTGACAGACTGATGGGCTTGCTTTTCAGGTGCCACCTGTGCACTTTCTGCAGAAGACTGGGTGGGAGATGGGTTGTGAACATGCTGGATCCACTGTCGGCCACCCAATTGACTAGCGCCTGTACCTGCTCAGGCCTTACCATCCTTAGAACGGCATTGGGCCCCACCAAATATCGCTGTAAATTCTGGCGGGTACTGCAACCTGAGGTAGTTGGTTCACTAGGACGTGTGGCTGTGGCAGAATGACCACGTCCTCTCCCAGCACAAGAGGGTACACTAACACCACCACGACCGCGTCCGCGTCCCTTACTAGATGTTTTCCTCATTGTTACCGTTCACCAAGCACCACAATAAGAAAAAAAAAATTTGGCCCAATGTATTGATTTCAAATTCAGGCCTTTTTTTTACAGGCACCTAACACTATCTGCCTATTTATTTATGTAGTGTATTACACTAATCCAGGCACAGCAGTAACCACTGATTTAGGGGAATATCTCTTTTAGGGCTAGTATTTAGGCCTTGGATGAAAGGTATCCTTTTATGGACAGATTTACAATTGGCCTGCAACAGCTCGAACACCAGATTCAGGGTATTGCTATTTTGGCAATTGAATTTCACCCCAGAACAAAATATACATGTTACGGACAGATTTATACTAGGCCTGCAACAGCTGGAACACCAGATTCAGGGTATTGCTATTTTGGCAATTGAATTTCACCCCACAACAAAATATATGTTTTTACGGACACTATGAAACTTTGCCAGCCACAGCTGAAACCACTGATTTATGGTATTGCTATTTTGGCAATTGAATTTCACCCCAGAACAAAATATATGTTTTGGCAGACACTATTATACTTTGCCATCCACAGCTGTGACACCAGATTTATGGTATTGCTATTTTGGCAATTGAATTTCACCCCAGAACAAAATATATGTTTTTGCGGACACTATGAAACTTGGCCAGCCACAGCTGAAACCACTGATTTATGGTATTGCTATTTTGGCAATTGAATTTCACCCCAGAAAAAATATATAATTTGCAGGACACTATGAAACTTGGCCAGCCACAGCTGAAACCACTGATTTATGGTATTGCTATTTTGGCAATTGAATTTCACCCCAGAACAAAATATATGTTTTTGCGGACACTATGAATCTTGGCCAGCCACAGCTGAAACCACTGATTTATGGTATTGCTATTTTGGCAATTGAATTTAACCCCAGAACAAAATATATGTTTTTGCGGACACTATGAAACTTGGCCTGCAACAGCTGGGACACCAGATTCAGGGTATTGCTATTTTGGCAATTGAATTTCACCCCACAACAAAATATATGTTTTTGCGGACACTATGAATCTTGGCCAGCAACAGCTGAAACCACTGATTTATGGTATTGCTATTTTGGCAATTGAATTTCACCCCAGAACAGAATATATGGTTTTACGGACACTATGAAACTTGGCCTGCAACAGCTGGGACACCAGATTCAGGGTATTGCTATTTTGGCAATTGAATTTCACCCCATAACAAAATATATGTTTTTGCGGACACTATGAATCTTAGCCAGCCACAGCTGAAACCACTGATTTATGGTATTGCTATTTAGGCAATTGAATTTCACCCCACAACAAAATATATTTTTTTGCGGACACTATTAAACTTGGCCAGCCACAGCTGAAACCACTGATTTATGGTATTGCTATTTTTGCAATTGAATTTCACCCCAGAACAAAATATATAATTTGCAGGACACTATGAAACTTGGCCAGCCACAGCTGAAACCACTGATTTATGGTATTGCTATTTTGGCAATTGAATTTCACCCCAGAACAAAATATGTGTTTTTGCGGACACCATGAAACTTTGCCTGACACAGCTGGGACACCAGTTTCAGGGTATTGCTATTTTGGCAATTGAATTTCACCCCACAACAAAATATATGTTTTTGCGGACACTATGAAACTTGGCCTGCAACAGCTGGGACACCAGATTCAGGGTATTGCTATTTTGGCAATTGAATTTCACCCCAGAACAAAATATATGTTTTTGCGGACACTATAAATCTTGGCCAGCCACAGCTGAAACCACTGATTTATGGTATTGCTATTTTGGCAATTGAATTTGACCCCAGAACAAAATATATGTTTTTGCGGACACTATGAAACTTGGCCTGCAACAGCTGGGACACCAGATTCAGGGTATTGCTATTTTGGCAATTGAATTTCACCCCACAACAAAATATATGGTTTTGCGGACACTATAAAACTTGGTCTGCAACAGCTGGGACACCAGATTCAGGGTATTGATATTTTGCCAATTGAATTTCACCCCACAACAAAATATATGTTTTTACGGACACTATGAAACTTTGTCAGCCACAGCTGAAACCACTGATTTATGGTATTGCTATTTTGGCAATTGAATTTCACCCCAGAACAAAATATATGTTTTGGCAGACACTATTATACTTTGCCATCCACAGCTGTGACACCAGATTTATGGTATTGCTATTTTGGCAATTGAATTTCACCCCACAACAAAATATATGTTTTTGCGGGACACTATGAATCTTGGCCAGCCACAGCTGAAACCACTGATTTATGGTATTGCTATTTTGGCAATTGAATTTCACCCCAGAACAGAATATATGTTTTTGCAGACACTATGAATCTTGGCCAGCCACAGCTGAAACCACTGATTTATGGTATTGCTATTTTGACAATTGAATTTCACCCCAGAACAAAATATATGTTTTTGCGGACACTATGAAACTTGGCCTGCAACAGCTGGGACACCAGATTCAGGGTATTGCTATTTTGGCAATTGAATTTCACCCCAGAACAAAATATATCCTTTGCAGGACACTATGAAACTTGGCCAGCCACAGCTCAAACCACTAATTTATGGTATTGCTATTTTGGCAATTGAATTTCACCACAGAAAATAATCTATCCTTTGCCAGACAGCAGACAGTAGTATACTTGGCTAGCCAAAGCTGGAACACCAGATTTAGGGGATTGGTACTTTGGCAATTGTATTTAACCCCTTAATAAAACATAGAAATTGCTATCCTAAGTTTCTAGGGGTGACAATTAGCACAGCCAAGCCCCTGATGTAGGATATAGCAAAAAAAAACTAGTATTGATGGATTGATGGACTTGGTGGCAGCTTGTTCTGGTGCACCACAAGTCACAAAATGGCCGCCGATCACCCCAGAAAATAAGTGACAGAAAAACGCTCTGTGCAGCCTAAAAACCAGTGAGCAAGTAACTAGCAGAAGTTCAATCATTCACAGCTGTAGATCGCTCCGTTCATTAGGTGCTGTTGCTGACTTTTCCCTGCCTAATCTCGCCCTCACAGAAGCTGCGTCCTCTCCCTACACTAATCAGAGCAGTGTGACGTGCGGCGCTACGTGACTCCAGCTTAAATAGAGGCTGGATCACATGCTGCACTTGGCCAATCACAGCCATGCCATTAGTAGGCATGGCTGTGATGGGCTCTTAGGGCAAGAAGTAAAACGCTAGCTGATTGGCTGCTGTGCAGCCCTTCAGAAAGCGGGAAGTAATCGCCGAACAACGAACCCGAACTTTTTTGAAAATGTCCGGGTTCGGGTCCGAACTATGCTCGAACTGTTCGCTCAACACTAATCACGATCTCACAGATTTGCCTAAGTTTTATTCACAATGCGAATAATATACAGTCATGTGAAAAAATTAGGACACCCTTTGAAAGCATGTGGTTTTTTGTAACATTTTTAATAAATGGTTATTTCATCTCCGTTTCAACAATACAGAGAGATTAAAGTAATCCGACTAAACAAAGAAAACTGAAGAAAAGTCTTTTCAAGATCTTCTGTAAATGTCATTCTACAAAAATGCCTATTCTAACTGAGGAAAAAGATAGGACACCCTTGCCCCTAATAGCGAGTGTTACCTCCTTTGGCTGAAATAACTGCAGTGAGACGGTTCTTGTAGCCATCTTCCAGTCTTCGACATCGGTCTGAGGAAATTTTACCCCACTCCTCAATGCAGAACTTTTTCAGCTGTGAGATGTTTGAGGGGTTTCTTGCACGTACAGCCCTTTTCAAGTCACCCCACAGCATCTCAATGGGATTCAAATCTGGACTTTGACTTGGCCATTCCAGGACTCTCCATTTCTTCTTTTTCAGCCAATCTTTGGTTGATTTACTAGTATGTTTTGGGTCATTGTCATGTTGCATGGTCCAGTTCCGCTTCAGCTTTAATTTTCTAACTGATGGTCTCACATGTTCTTCAAGCACCTTCTGATACACAGTAGAATTCATCGTGGATTCTATGATGGTGAGCTGACCAGGTCCTGCTGCAGCAGAGCAGCCCCAAACCATGACACTTCCACCTCCATGCTTCACAGTTGGTATGAGGTTCTTTTCTTGGAATGCTGTGTTTGGTTTACGCCAAACATGTCCTCTGCTGTTGTGTCCAAATAATTCAATTTTGGACTCATCTGTCCAAAGAACATTATTCCAGAAGTCCTGGTCTTTGTCAACTTTATCTCTGGCAAATGTCAGTCTGGCCTCGATGTTTCTCTTGGAAAGCAAAGGTTTCCTCCTTGCACACCTCCCATGCAAGTTAAACTTGTACAGTCTCTTTCTGATTGTAGAGGCATGTACTTCTACATCAACAGTAGCCAGAGCCTGCTGTAGTTCTCGAGATGACACTTTAGGGTTTTGGAGACCTCTTTTAGCATCTTGCGGTCTGCTCTTGGGGTGAACTTGCTGGGGCGACCAGTCCTGGGCATGTTGGCAGTTGTTTAGAAAGCCCTCCACTTGTAGACTATCTTCCGGACAGTGGAATGGCTGATTTCAAAATCTTTTGAGATCTTTTTAAATCCCTTCCCAGACTCATAGGCTGCTACAATCTTTTTCTGAAGTCCTCTGACAGCTCTTTTGCTCTCACCATGGTGCTCACTCTCACTTCAACAGTCAGGAGCACACCAAACTAAATGTCTGAGGTTTAAATAGGGCAAGCCTCATTCAACATGCAGAGTAACGATCTACTAATTATGTGCACCTGGTGTGATATACCTGTGTGAGATCTGAGCCAATTTAAGAGGGAATACATGTGAGGGTGTCCTATCTTTTTCCTCAGTTAGAATAGGCATTTTTGTAGAATGACATTTACAGAAGATCTTGAAAAGACTTTTCTTCAGTTTTCTTTGTTTAGTTGGATTACTTTAATCTCTCTGTATTGTTGAAACGGAGATGAAATAACCATTTATTAAAAATGTTACAAAAAACCACATGCTTTCAAAGGGTGTCCTAATTTTTTCACATGACTGTAACTTGTGTTACTCGCATTGCGAATTCAACTTGCAGCTGTGTAGAATTAACGAAGATTGAGAATAAAGTGCTATATTAGATATTCGTTATCTTTGTTGATTCTAGCAAGCCAACCATTAAAAACCCAGCTCTAAGATGAATTCGTAATGCGAATAATATAAAGAATTACTCGCATTGCGTATCCAACATAGACCTAGTTTACTATGGTTGGCTTGCTCGAATTAACGAAGATAGAGAATATAACGCTATATTCGTTATCTTCGTATTCGTTAATAACGAAGATATCAAAATATTCTCTATCTTCGTTATTAACGAAGATAGAGAATATAGCGCTATATTCTCTATATTCGTTAATTCTAGCAATCCAATAGGAAAGTTGCCTATATACAGCTCTAAGTTGGATTCGCAATGCAATAATTTTACTTTGCCTATTTTTTAAAATAAAGAGAATAATTATAATAATTATTCTATTTATTGGAAAAAACAGGCAAAGTATTATTATCGCATTGCGAATCCAACTTAGAGCTGTGCATAGGCCAGTTTATTTGGCTTGGTAGAATTAACAAAGATAACGAATTCGAATCTAGCGCTATATATTCGTTATCTTCGTTAATTCTAGAAGGCAAACCAATCGGAAAGTTGCCTTATACCCCGTTCAAAGTTAAAATCGCAATACGCGAATGATTAAATCGCATATTATTTGCGATAAATAGAATGATGACGAATTTTAGATTTCTATGAATATAAGACGAATATTCAAGCGAATATTCAAGCGAATATTCACAAAATCGAATATGGCACCTCCCGCTCAACACTACTCTCTAGAACAGGCATCCTCAAACTGCGGCCCTCCAGCTGTTGCAAAACTACAACTCCCAGCATTCCCGAACAGCCTACAGGTATCATCCTACAGCAGGGCATTGTGGGAGTTGTAGTTTTGTATAACTAAAATTGGGTGAGCACTCATACATCTGGCATCAAACTGAATTGCAAAAATTTTTAATATGATATATCAATACACTTCAATATAATAAAAAATATAATAAAAAAATATTAAACCATAAAACAATAAAAACAAAGATCAATAGTAAGATTCGGTATATTCAGTGATTATATTGGTGCAGGAAACAAAACTGTAAAGATGCACAGGTTTGTAGTGGTATCCTATAGCTGAGCTTGGTTTGCTCAGATCCTGCGTCAACAGAAAAAACTGATATAGCCTGTAACCAATCTCCTTTACATCTCATAGTTGTCCATAGTGCCACTTGAAGTTCTTTGGAACAAAATTGCACCGTATACTGGGCCAAAAAAGCGTAAGGTCTATAGCTGTATATCTCTGAATATCCTAGATAACCGCAGGAACCTCAATGCGTTGTTATTATATATATGAAAAGCCAAAGTCTCTAGAGAGGTATGTCTCAACAGATAATTTTTCGATCACCGATAAATCGCATCATATTGTATATATATATCTGTTTTTCTTCTGAAGAGTCTCTGTTTTGTGTTGGTATTTCTTACCTCCTTCCCTGTAGATACGTGTCTATTCCGGTGGCTTGGCAAGGGGCGAGCAGAGCGAATCGTCCATCGGCGTCTCGCGTCGCACACCTCGAGCCGAACAGCGCAAGTCTCGCGAGGGTATGTGCGATGTCGTCCCCACTGCTGCGCATCCGGACACCAGGGAACAGAGGCAACGTAGTTACCTTTTTTCTTCTTGTTTCTTTTTTTATTGTAGTCTTTCAAATCCTTTATTGTATGGCCATACAGTGTTCTTCTTGGAGGACTTTTAACGCGGGTACATCCACCTTCCTGCCATACACATTTCGGGATAATGCACTATCCCTTCCTCAGTGGTTGTAGTTTTTCAGGAGTTGTAGTTTTACAACAGCTGGAGGGCCACAGTTTGAGGATGCCTGCTCTAGAACCTCCCTCAAACAGACAATCTGTCCAGGTAGGGGACTATAACTACTTGCCTCTCCCTCACAAGGGCCATCATTTCTGCCACAATCTTGGTGAAAACCCTCGGGACCTGTGATAAGTGGAGGGGCACGAAACTGAAGGTGAAGAATCCTTCTTTCTGTCAGAACTTTTACGGATAAAAAGAGTCCATTATATAAGGCCTATATATAAGTATATGAACAGGAACATTAGGAGAAGCCATTTTTATCTGATCCTGTCTTATTCAGAAGGGCAGGGGAGTTCAGTATCCTTGGACTTAAAATATGTAAATGAAAAGTTTACATATGGAAGAAGAAGATTTAGACAGATTCAATAAAATATATTTACTCATATAGACAATTGTAGTGAATGGGTAGAAATAGTATTTCTGTTAATGATACATTGATATGTCGGATATTTATTTCATATAAAATATGAAATCATAAAAATTATGATTTTATATTTTTATGAAATATGAAAAATGAAAAATTATGGAAAATTAATCGGCGGACATATAAAAGCCAGTTCTTTTATTGATGAGATCTAAAGTCAATTTGTGCAGCTAATGAAACGGTGCAATTAATTATATAAAATATAATTTATTACAGATAAATATATGAAAATGGCATACAAATTAATACAAAGAAAGTTTGGAAATAATATCAAGATATGGTGCTCCACCATTTACACCAGACTCACTTAATTTACTAAACCCAAGTACAATATAACGCTATTCTTTAGCAAATTAATACAAATCAGTGTACTGGTAATTAAAACCTTATAATATAACAAAGAAACAATAGAAATGAATCTGTGGAAAGTCCCTTATGCTCAATCAAAGAATATAGCAGTTAAAACACCTTATAAATACGCCTATTGGCCTAACTACGGATAATAAAATCCGATCAGAGATCTCACTCTGATAGAAATCTTATAGGAATTTTAATGATGTGCACGTTCATTAAAATTTCCCATAAAATACTATTTTAACACTATTGACCCACTCAAAATGGGGTCTTAACTATATGCCAATTAGAGCGATTTATAATTACTGCAAATAAAATAAATTATACGTTACCCCTGGCTTTGGGATAAAGAGCTTTTAGAAGAGACCCAGCTTTCCAAGATTTAGATCTCCGGTTTCTTTGTGAGTCTTGGGTGTGTTCCTGGAGGAATTCCTTAGGTGGAGGGAGCTTTCTCTTAGGACTGGAAGTAGTAAGGATGATCTGTGACGTCCTCGGATGTCTGTCAAGTTTGTGAAGTTTTTCAAGAGTCTGAAGTCTCTCCAGTTTCTTAAGAGTCCCAAGTGTCCAAAAACTGCATCAGATATTCAAATTCTTTGGGTCCCCCGGATTGGGAGAATGTAGGTAACAATTTAAGTCAGGTTTCGCACAACTTTAATCACACTGTGGTTCAGTTTAATATTATGCACAAAATATATATAACACCCTTGTGGCTCCACAGGAGAGGACTTGCGGCTTCCTCTGAGTGCCCCCGCTGTGGGGATCCCGGGGCAGATCACTTACATCTGTTCTGGGATTGCCCGACAGTAAGCAAGTACTGGAGGTTGGTTCAGAGAACTTTAACCCAAAGACTCAATATCGATATTCCCTTATCTCCTAAACTATGGGTTTTGGGGGATTTATCGGAGGTTAATTGTCAGGCTATGAAGGGTCGACTGCTGACTAAGGTGATTTTCTTAGCTAGGCTCCTTATATCCAGAAGATGGTTTTCCCCCTCCGTTCCAGATTGTAATAACTGGCTTAACTTGGTTAATAAGGTCAGAAGCTATGAGAGGATTCTGTATAGACAGCGAGGATCCTATGAAAAGTGGGATAATATATGGAAGGAATGGGACGATTAAGGAAATGATGTATCTTTTTTATTTATTTATTACATTTTTATTTATTTTTTTCTCTGCAAGGCAGGGGGGGAGGGATTGGTTGGGGAGGGATGGGATGCTTTTGTAATAATGTTTTTTATAAACTGTATGTTATGATGCAATTTGAAAAAAAAAAAAAAAGTAAAAAAAAAAAAAAAAAGATATTCAAATTCTTATCTAATGTCCCTCCCCTCTTGGATTAGGGATTTCCAATCGGATAAGGTGGGTGTTAATGAATGGTAATTATGGTAATTAAGTTATTTAATTGGCATTTCTTTTATAAACTTCTGTCCATCTATCACTTGATGGCACTATTGTATCATCTATGATGTTTTTAGAATTTAAATGTTCAGGAAAGCCAGATGTGTACAGATCTAATCTGTTCACATGACCTTTTTAACCTTTGATCATTATATTAACCAAGAAAGTGTTCTTTCTGACACTTTGCTCAGACTGACTGGCGGTATTAGAAGTTTTCCTAATCCTTGAATTTATGGGGCAGATACGAATACAATTAGAGCTTAACCAGTTTGTGCATCTTAGCCATCCAAATGACTGATTAATTGCCATCTAAGATAACTGAGCTCTTCTTTAAAAGAAAATTGTTTTACCTCTTAGCGAAAATTAGCTTATATGTTTCTATATAATATACACTCATTGATACATACATGGCATAATATATATAATACACAAATGTATATAATGATACATTATCAATAACTAGATATGAGTATACAAAGATATGTATCATTGGTTAAAATATACTAAAACTATATGCAATCACACAAAGAATATAAACGTTACACAAGTGACTATCTGGAATGACACTCAATAACCTCTCTTGACCCCGGTACTTAAGAAAGGACCACACTTTGTTATTGCATGTTCGTGTCTTCCAGACAATGTATGTGAGACCCATTATACTCTTTAAGATAAGGCCACATCTGTTGGCACTAACTTTTTAAAACAATATACTTTGTATTCAGTACAAACTTTTACTCAGAGTAACCTCTGCATGACCCTTTATTGGCCTGTTTTAGTTGTATAGCAAAACTCTGGTTCAGTCTATCTCTTAAAGGAAATGAACATCCATTTTGACCATATTATCATCAGATATCACATATAGTCATGAAAATGCCCCTTACATTCCAAAATATTCCACAAAGTGTGAATATATTTGGAATGTTCAAAAGGGCTTTTCATTTGTCTTCTTCGTGGGTCACGGCGCGTAGACCTAATTTATGGTGTTTCAACCATAGCTTGGTTACAGTCTTTTCAACTAATCTTATCCACCGTATCATTTGGACAGTTAGCATACTCAACCATCCCAGGATGACAATAAACAATATACCCCATACATAATTTCCCCCCCATGCCCAGATGTAGGGATATAATATCTCATTGTCCGTTGGCGAATACTGAAATGTATCCATGGTGACGTTATCCTTCCGGATTACCATGCGAACAGTATGACTAGGTTTATTATCTAGCAAAAACTTTAAATCTGGATTTATGGCGATCTCCTGATTCTGGAAGGCATCAATACTCTCCACTTCCCCTTCAACATCCTCTATGTCCACAGGATATAGTGTACGATTCCCAATCATAATCCTGGAATTACGGGGTACTTTTATAATGGAGACATGAGAAGGTAGGGCGATGACTTTCGCCATTATGTGGTCATTTGAAAAGACAGTCATATCTGGCAAGCGTGTGCTAACAAGCCA
Source organism: Bufotes viridis (assembly GCA_033119425.1). Classification (NCBI taxonomy): domain Eukaryota; kingdom Metazoa; phylum Chordata; class Amphibia; order Anura; family Bufonidae; genus Bufotes; species Bufotes viridis. The sequence continues at coordinate 183,927,523 of CM065593.1, read as the reverse complement.
CTTATCTTTTATCAAAACTGCATTCACCACGTTTCCCTCCTCAATCTTTGACAGGGTCACCTGGCATTTCTCTGATCCATGTTTCTCATATTCGAGACCACATAATGCATTGGTTGCGTCATAATTAAAAGGATCACCTTCGCATTGGAGATTGTTGTCCCGGAACGCTACACAATTGTCCAGAATTGGGACAGACAACCAATCCGGCTTCCATGGCTGATATGCCACAATGTCAGGAGTTTGAATCCTAACATGAATATTGTCTTGCCAGGTGCCTACATTATGAATTTTTTTCATCTGAAATATATTGTCCCTATTGACAACGGGAATTGATAATAGAAAACAGATCTCCATTTTTATGGGATCAACATATAACGGTATTGCAATTCCCATGTTGAATGCTAAGTTCAGCTGGATATCTTCTATCTTATTTCCGCTGACAATTTGCAGCATTCTACGAATGATATCGTATGATACGAAATAAAGAGGAATACGTCCTTCCCTCAGGTCCTGCATCCCACTTTGTACCTCATCGTGGTAAACCTGAGTTTGGAAATCAATACGTTCTTTTAATGATGTAAGTTCTTGTTTAAATTGTTCGTTACTCTGATGAAGGTTTATTGAATGGTCCAATAACTTTGAATGTAAGTTTGTAGTAACAACAGTATCTTGTACCACGGTATACAGATCCGATAAATGTTGTTTCTGCTTTTCCATCTCCGCATGAATGCTCATTAAGTTACTTTTAGTGAACTGATCTCGAGTTCTAAAGTTTTGATGGAGATGGAGTTGGCAACTGTTACACCTGTGGCAATGACAGCGCCCACTACGCTAAAAATTATAGCGGCTACGATCGCAGAAATAAATCGCTTCGGTCTTTGGCTTGTAGAGAATTGCTCTCTGGTCAATGGCTTCCTTACTTGCTCCAGGATCTGGGTAAACCGTTCTTGCGAATATCCGACGTGCGTTTGGTACCAGGCTTGGATCTCCGGCGACTGAAATTTCGGACACGTTGAGTTGCCTTTCGACGAAAACACGTGGATCCAGGCTGACGTAGACCTTCTGGGATAATATCCTCTTGTTCGTCAAGATGAACCCCGCTGTATCTTGCAGCACGATTCCGGACGAAGGACCTGGCACAGCAATCGGCTCAGCATGGAACTCCTCCCCCAAGATCAGGACGATGTAGATAATGGTAATCATCTTTGATGACAACTTACGCCTATAAAATATTGTATGACACATATGAGTACATACATTTTTCAACTCTATCCTGCAAGATAAGAGTTACTAATACCATATACCTCTGATTGGCATAAGTTCTTTTCTTAGACAGAATAAGTTCTGGTCTCAGAGGTGAGTCAAGAGATGTTTTAGTTACAGAGGAAACATACATCAGGATGGGTTAGTATGAGTCAAAGATGTAGAATAATAGATAACACTTTTCCGTTCATACGATACCAATCCTTATTTCTGTCTTTAGCTGGAACCGTAAAGTCTCGTCACCTCTTTTCATCCAACTCCTTCAATCTCTCGAAGTCGTGCACTAGGATGACAAACACGTAGCTGATTAATGTGCACCCATTTTTCAATAAACTCATCCCCCTTAGGGATTTTGATCTTGTAGACCACTGGAGATAATTTGTCAGTGATGACATAGGGACCTTTCCAGGAAGGTAGGAATTTTCTCTCTTTCACTTGATCCCGAGCGAAGTTGTAGAGATACACCTGATCAGAAATTTGATATTCATTCTGAGTAGTCTTTAGATCGTAGTACGTCTTAGCACTCACTGCGGCTCTCTCTATATTCTTCTGTGCAAACGCAAAAGCATGCTGAAGGTGCTTGCGTAAATTCTCCACATACTGATTCGATGTTGTAGCATTGATCAAGTTATGGTCTGTGGTCCGGTAAAGTAAATGCTGGGGTAACACCATCTTCCTACCCGTGATCATCTCGAAGGGAGAAAGCCTAGTTGCTGCGCTTGGGGTGGCTCTGATGGCCATAAGCACCAAAGGCAACTTGACATCCCAGTCCTTACCAGATTCATTGACAAACTTTTTCAGGATGTTCACAATGGACTGGTTGTAACGCTCTACTCCACCACTAGAGGCTGGTCGATAAGCTATATGTAGCTTCCTCTTTACCCCCAGGATTTCCCACATCTTTTTCATCACCTCACTGGTGAAGTGACTTCCACGATCGGATTCGATGTGCAGGGGAAGACCAAATCTAGAAAAAATATGGTTGATGAGTAGAGATGCACATATACTGGAACTGCATGTTTTACACGGCAAACATTCCACCCATTTTGTGAATAAACATGTCACAGTTAACATGTATCTGTTTCCTTTTGAAGATGTAGTCACTGGTCCAATGAAGTCGATTTGGATGTCTGACCATGGCATGGACATCCCCTTTTTCATCAGCGGTGCCCGATAATTGGGTCCTTGCGGTTGAAATTGAGGGCATATTAGACATCATTGACAGTATGTTCGTACGTCCTGTAACATGTGTGGCCAGTAAGCATAGTCCCTTAACAATTCATATGTTATTTTCTCACCTCGATGACCTGCTGTTGGGGCATCATGGGCATGTTGTAGCATCAGACCTTGATATGCTGCGGGTACTACCCATTGTGTTATACCTTTCTTTGAGGTCCGTTTCAACAATCCATCCTGTAATGAGAATTGGGACTTACCTTTCATTAAGATCCGTAGCTCTTCCTTACCGTCACAGTCCTCCGTGGTTATGGGACAATTCCGTGGATCCTCGATATGTTTATAAAAGAGACCACTGATTGGATCCCCCTTTTGACTCCCAATGAGATCCTCACTAGGGGAATCTTGGCTCCACTGCGCCACATTTGCTTCAGCTCCCTTTTAGGCCTGACTTCTTGTCATAGCATCCACTTGGATAGCTCCCATGAGGTCATCCACATCCAAGACTTCTCCATTAATGGCTGCTTGCTTGGCGAGGGAATCCGCTAGGTCATTCCCATCTTTATCCACACCCGGATACTTTGAATGGCCTCTTACCTTTTTCCAGTAAATGGTGAGACTGTGGGTAGTAACCATTTCATCAATTTTACAAAACATTTTACCATGTTTGACTGGCTTGTTGTTGCTTCTCATATAATCAGAATCTGTGATTATGACAAACTCTTTAATATCATACTCAATAGCCATTTGTATGGCTTTGTACACAGCAGTAAGTTCTGCGATCTGGCTGTTTTTTGAACCGATTTTATATCCGATTGATATGTTTTGGAATATGTTATTCCACACGATTCCAATCCCTGCAACCAGTGTACGTTCAGATCCTACATCGGTATGGAAAGAACAACCGTCAACATACACACATGGTAACGACTTACAGTACTCCTCTTCGTACGATTTATATGGGGATGATGACTGTTCCTCCAGAAAATCATTTTCTGGTGACTCACCTTTATGGTCCGTATTGGAACAATCATGGAGTTCTGCTAATCCTTGAGCAACTGGGTTTTTATTGTTTTGCTTGTACCTGATCTCCAATGGCCATCCCATCAAGGACATTGTCCAGGCGGTTATCCTGCTGTTTGACAGGTTTCCATCCCGTATCCGATCACTTTGCAAATATTGCAGTGGCTGATGTGCAGTTTCCACAATAATCCTTTCGCCTTGGATAAAACTCCTGAAATACTACAAAGCCCAAACAGTTGACAGTAATGCCTTTTCACAGCTGTTAAACCTTACCTCAACTGGTGACAATGACTTGCTGGCATAGGCGATGATTTTGTTTTGGTTTTCCTGTTTCTGGAAAAAAACTGCACTTACGCTTTTGTCGGTGAAACCTGTTTCTACAAAGAATGGTTTTCCACCTTCCGGATAAGCAAGGCATGGAGCCTGGATAAGTCTGGCCTTGAGCTCGGTTACAGCTTGCTCATGACTCTCACTCCATTCCCATTTTACTCCTTTCTTTAGCAACTGCAAAAGAGGTTTTGTAATTTCTGCATAATTATCTATGAACTTACATGAGTAGTTTATCATGCCCAGGAATGATCTCAACTCCTTGAGATTTGTAGGAGATTTTGTGTTGATCACTGCCTCCACCTTCTTCTTCTGTGGATTGATTCCTTCGGCAGTGACTTCATGGCCAAGGAAATTCACCTTGGTCCGGCACCATTGGGCTTTCTGTAAAGAAAGTTTCACACCTGCTTTCCTCAGCTGGGTTAGTACATGCCTCAACTCCTGGATGTGTTCCTCAAAAGTTGTACTTTTGATCAGTATGTCATCCACATAGGATAAGGTACCTCGTTCAGCGGCATCAGGCATTGCCTTATGCATGAACACTGCAAATTCATGGCCCGCATTGATGTACCCGAAGGGCAGTCGGGTCCACGCATACTGTTGTTTGCCGAACGTAAAGGCCAGTTTGTACTGATCCCGTTCATCCACCTTAATTGTCCAATATCCTTGCGCACAGTCAAGGGCAGTGAAGATTTTGGATCCCTGAATTTGTGCCAAACACTGATCAATATATGGCATGGGCCACCCGGACATGTAGACACATTTGTTTAGTTGCCTTAGGTCCGAGCAGAGTCGAAATTGACCGTTAGGTTTGAGGACTCAAAGTATTGGATGATTGAACGAACTGTGTACTGGACGGAAGATACTCCTCTTCTCCAGGTTTTTGACGATTTCCGATAGAGACTCGTAAGCCACCAGCGGAAGTCGGTACTGTTTAACAAAAACAGGAGGTGCATTGGGATCCGTCTGGATTCTTGCAATGTGTAGGTCAGTTTCCCCACAGTCATAAGAATCCTTGGCAAACATCTCCTGTAATTCTGTAAAGAGTTCCCTTAGCTGTTGACGCTCTGATTCATCTGAGCATGCGTCGGCTATGGAGAGTTTTTCTTCCACCCGTTCCTTGAGTTCTGGGAAGATCTCAGGCTGACTTAACTCATAAGCTTCTTCAATCTAAGTAGTTAAATCGTTCTGGGTGTAGCGTACCTTATCCTTTCCTTGCTGGTATGACTCGAACTCCTTTTCATCGATTTCATGGTTGAAAACCAATGATGTTTCCTCGATGTGGCATGTACCTTCTTCAGCGCTGAAAGGATAAACAGAGTGAATATTAAATAACCCTCAGGGCTTGAGGAAAAATTTTGTTCCACTATCCGTTCTTCGGTCAGGTACTCATCAGGTATTAATCCGATTACATCATTTTGGAATCCAAAAGTGTAGTATTCCGAATCCATAGCTAGACCAATCACGGTGTCCTTCTGTAGGGATATGCTATGGGGAACCATGTTATACACTACCATCTGTAATGGGTCCTGATGGATATTTATCAGGGGAGTAGGTTTTACCTTTAGGCCGAGTTGCTGCATTCTGTTGGATAAACAGATCAACGCGTCTGCGTTCTTCAGCTTCTGTCCCTTCTTTACTTGAATGGGTAGAAGAAATGGTTTGCATCCTTCAGGGATTTCAACCTCCTCAGCAACCATAATACTCACGGCATAGGGCATCTGTTGTCCCCATCTTAAGGCTTGCTCTACGTCCTGGAATCCCTCTGGGTTTCCTGGTAATCTGGACCATAGAGTATGGTTCACCAGATCAATCTGCACGGCAAATCTGTGTAGAAGGTCATTACCTATATACATCTGGTACCGTGGTTCATTCAGCACAATGAAGACGTGTTCCATTGTTTTATTTCCTATAGAAATAGATAAAATGCATCTCGCGATAACATTGTAACTCTGGGAATCTCCATCCAGGTTATGAATCCATTGGTCCTGTGGAGAGGAACTCTTTATCATTTTAGGATTAGTGACTTGTTTTAGAAGTCCTAAGCTTATGTAGCTAGCTTCGGATTTCAGATCCAATTTGGCGTATTTTACCCGGGCTACATTGTTCACCTGTATGGAAATCAATAAATTGTCATTGACCTTCTCAATCCGAACCATTGATTGAGTATGTTTGGTCAGGTTCGCAACTTCCTGATTTCCCCCTTGAAGAGAAATGGTTAAGACATCATCATCCAGGGTTACCTTCTTGATTCTATCCCTTTGGATGGTAATGATGTGAGCGGCACCGTTGACATCCTCCTCGGGCTTACCATTTTTCAGGATCGTGACATCCGGCAACAGAGTTAGGCCTCTCCTCAATCACATGACAACTGCGTTGTGCTTGTGCATTGCAGGAATATTCATAGGCAAGGGGTACCTTCACCTGAGTCCATAATGCTTCATTAATGAAGTCGACTATGGAACTCAATCTTTTTAGTAAATCGATTCCTATGATCAGCCGATCATATTGAAGATCCACAATCAATGTGGGATGTCTAATTGTCTTCTTGCCAATCTTAAATGTCAACCAGGATGTTCCTTTTACCTGTAAGGCATCTCCACCTACACTTATCAAAGAGCCATCGAATGATTTTAATCTTGGCTTCTTTGATGTTAAATCCAAAACCTGTTGGAAATAAGGGTATGATAAAATTGTGACTTGTGATCCAGTGATCTAAGTATCCACAAAGTATCGACCATCAACCTGAAACAGATCACAGAGAAAGTTAGAATATTTACCCATCTGCTGTCTGAGAGGTTGACCTCTCTGCAGCTCAGTGACCTCTGCATTCCTGAGTCTCCCAGGACAAGCTGGAGGAGCAGCGTTAGCCCCCTCCTTTGGGAAAAGCTGTGTGACACAACAAGTCATAGCTGGCTCACGGCTAGATGCTGGAACGATGCGATTACACACTGGAACAGACATCTGGTCATAGGAATTGACATTATTAGACTGCAAGACAAATGACATATTAGACATTTCCCCCCTGGCCCTAATTTCAGGGTCAGGGATGCTGCAAGGAAATATGGGATTAGAAATCACATCAGATTCTACCACGATCATCTTAATACCATTGCAGCGGCCTGGGTTCTGACTCGGCCTAATCTGCTTTATGCTGTTGAATTGCTGGGAATTGCAGTTACCCCTAAAAAAGATTCAGACTGTTTTCCTGGGGATATCTGGGACATTTTACTTACCATGTCACTCAGCTGGGCCACTTGTTCTGCCAGCTGAACAAACCTATTTGGTTTGCGTGGATTTTGGCTTTGTTGGGCACCCTGGTTATTGGTAGGTGACCTACTCCTGGGTGAATTTGAGGTTTCCTGCCTATCTTCCCTCTGTTGTCTGGGCCTGTTATTCCAGCGCCGATAACCTTGAGAATTGTAATAGGGCCTATATCCCTGGGGACCCCTATTGTAATAGGGACGGTAATTATACCTCCCAGCACCTGAATTATTCCCCTCTGATCCATTATTATTTTGGAGTTTGGTATGTTTTGGCGGTCCTACTTGCTGTCGCTGGTTCTGTTGGACAGGTCCTGTTGATTGAGGGAACTTACGTGGCTGGGTTTACCTTAGCCTCAGCTATGCTCTACTCTGGGGACTTCTTGAATCTCCTCTCACCTGAATTATGGCCCTCACTGATATTATACAGTAAGGTGGCAGCTGTCACTAACCTATCGAGGGGAGCTCGCATGTCCAGATCTCTGGCTAGGCTAAGTTTTATCTGGGTTGGCATAGCCTCATAGAACAATTGTTTGAATTCCTCAGACTCCCAGTTTGGGGACCTATATGCCAATCCATAGGCATTTTTAAGGACAGAGAGGAATTCACGGGGACTTTGACTAGGTCTGCAAACAAGTTTATATATGTCCTGTTTTGCAGCGGTAGCGGTTCGGTATGGACCGAATTCCAGCTTGACTTCATGCAAAACACTTTGCCAATTATGAATTCCTCTCTCCTTAAAGGAGGTAAAGTAATAACGGTATTTATCATCAAATACCCATGGAAGGAATCTAATCCTTTCAGCATCAGAAAACAACTTTAAAGAATCCATGGTGGATTCATACAATTCTAAGTGGTTCGTTATTTGGGCAGAACCCTTCTTAGAAAATTTTGACACAGTAGCATTTAAAAATTTTATTATGCTAGAGGAACTTTGATCCCTTTCTGCATATTGGGAATTTTTCTTCCTTGAACTCACATCCGCATATGATGGTCGCCTGGGATCCTGATCCCCCTTATGGGCATATTCATGCCTGTGTGGCAAGGAATAAGACACACGCATTCCCACATCACTCTCAGACTCACATGCACTTTGACCACTTTCATCAGACACATCTGGCACAGGGAATTTAACCCTAACACTTCTCTCCAAAGGAATATGTGGAGAGACACTTCTTGGGGCTTCCGTGTTGCTGGAACCTAGTAAGGCGGTCACGGTTTGAAACGCCCGACTCAATTGGGTTAATGCCTCCTGTGTGATCATGCCAACACTTTCAGGTTGCTGAGTGTCTTGGATGGGGTCTGCTTTAAAAGCATGTGATGACATGTCTGGATATCGGGAAGTAAGAAATGGAGGGTCAGGAGATCTTCCAGTGTTAAACCGATCTCCTTCAGCACTGCCTATATTACAGGCCGATTCGTCTGTCTGCTGAGTTTTGGACAGACGGAGATGTAATTCCTCTAAATGACGTTTTGCCTTTTGGTATGCATCATGGCTTTGATCAAGATCGTACTATAAATCCTTGATCTTTGCCTTTGCGACTTCTAGGGCGTATTCTAGCCGGACTATATCAGGCTTCATCTCTTCCACAGCCTTGCGTCTCTTTTGTGAAAGAGAGTTGACCTCTAATAATGCATATACAACAGAGGGCAATGCGCATAATAACATTTTGTCTTTTTCATTATTATTTTGTGCCAAATCCATAGACGTCAGGTATCTTTCAACCATACCACCTATCATCCATACATCCATAACTCCTTCCTTGGCTCCTGTCTGCAGCTCATCTATCCATTTATCCATCTCTCTATCAAATTTGAATCGAGAATAAATATATTTGATAATCTTATAGATCATCTGCTCCGGGTAAGATGCATCATCTGCCACAGCCTGGCCATTACCCTTATCACTGCCTGTTGCACTCATGATTCCGATCACTGATCAATAATCAATAACAACAACAATTTGACTTGCCAATAAGGAGTATGGAATATTTTCACTAATTGCACAAATTAGTTATAGAAATATCTCAATCAATCTCAGCGGTGCCTCCAGATATGTCGGATATTTATTACATATAAAATATGAAATCATAAAAATTATGATTTTATATTTTTATGAAAAATGAAAAATTATGAAAAATTAATCGGCGGACATATAAACGCCAGTTCTTTTATTGATGAGATCTAAAGTCAATTTGTGCAGCTAATGAAACGGTGCAATTAATTATATAAAATATAATTTATTACAGATAAATATATGAAAATGGCATACAAATTAATACAAAGAAAGTTTGGAAATAATATCAAGATATGGTGCTCCACCATTTACACCAGACTCACTTAATTTACTAAACCCAAGTACAATATAACGCTATTCTTTAGCAAATTAATACAAATCAGTGTACTGGTAATTAAAACCTTATAATATAACAAAGAAACAATAGAAATGAATCTGTGGAAAGTCCCTTATGCTCAATCAAAGAATATAGCAGTTAAAACACCTTATAAATACGCCTATTGGCCTAACTACGGATAATAAAATCCGATCAGAGATCTCACTCTGATAGAAATCTTATAGGAATTTTAATGATGTGCACGTTCATTAAAATTTCCCATAAAATTACTATTTTAACACTATTGACCCACTCAAAATGGGGTCTTAACTATATGCCAATTAGAGCGATTTATAATTACTGCAAATAAAATAAATTATACGTTACCCCTGGCTTTGGGATAAAGAGCTTTTAGAAGGGACCCAGCTTTCCAAGATTTAGATCTCCGGTTTCTTTGTGAGTCTTGGGTGTGTTCCTGGAGGAATTCCTTAGGTGGAGGGAGCTTTCTCTTAGGACTGGAAGTAGTAAGGATGATCTGTGACGTCCTCGGATGTCTGTCAAGTTTGTGAAGTTTTTCAAGAGTCTGAAGTCTCTCCAGTTTCTTAAGAGTCCCAAGTGTCCAAAAACTGCATCAGATATTCAAATTCTTATCTAATGTCCCTCCCCTCTTGGATTAGGGATTTCCAATCGGATAAGGTGGGTGTTAATGTATAGTAATTATGGTAATTAAGTCATTTAATTGGCATTTCTTTTACAAACTTCTCTCCATCTATCACTTGATGGCACTATTGTATCATCTATGATGTTTTTAGAATTTAAATGTTCAGGAAAGCCAGATGTGTACAGATCTAATCTGTTCACATGACCTTTTTAACCTTTGATCATTATATTAACCAAGAAAGTGTTCTTTCTAACACTTTGCTCAGACTGACTGGCGGTATTAGAAGTTTTCCTAATCCTTGAATTTATGGGGCAGATACGAATACAATTAGAGCTTAACCAGTTTGTGTATCTTAGCCATCCAAATGACTGATTAATTGCCATCTAAGTTAACTGAGCTCTTTAAAAGAAAATTGTTTTACCTCTTAGCGAAAATTAGCTTATATGTTTTTATATAATATACACTCATTGATACATACATGGCATAATATATATAATACACAAATGTATATAATGATACATTATCAATAACTAGATATGAGTATACAAAGATATGTATCATTGGTTAAAATATACTAAAACTATATGCAATCACACAAAGAATATAAACGTTACACAAGTGACTATCTGGAATGACACTCAATAACCTCTCTTGACCCCGGTACTTAAGAAAGGACCACACTTTGTTATTGCATGTTCGTGTCTTCCAGACAATGTATGTGAGACCCATTATACTCTTTAAGATAAGCCCACATCTGTTGGCACTAACTTTTTAAAACAATATAATTTGTATTCAGTACAAACTTTTACTCAGACTAACCTCTGCATGACCCTATCTTGGCCTGTTTTAGTTGTATAGCAAAACTCTGGTTCAGTCTATCTCTTAAAGGAAATGAACATCCATTTTGACCATATTATCATCAGATATCACATATAGTCATGAAAATGCCTGACAGTATGGTTGAACCAATGCAGTAATAGCTAATCATGGATTTCTTTACATAGGTGGTCAAGTGTAAGCATTGGGTCTTCTCCGAAACAATGGTTCTAATGTTACAATGTGTATTCTGGATTACTGAGGTATGGTCAAGAGACTAAGAAAATAGTGAGTGTTTGACCAGATAATAGATCCATTGTTTGGGAGATTTCTCAATGTTTGTTTGGATGAACTGTGAGTTAAAAAAAAATACCCCTATTTAATTAGCAAAGGGATGCATGGAAAATAATAAGTTTTAGTCCAAATCTTTTACATGGAATAGGAGTGCCACCTAATGTAAAAACAAGGTTAGGGTCTTGATTACGTAATCAGAGGGGGAGGTCTTGGGATAGAAAACAAACCCCTCTGATTATGTCACTAGTCAATGATCAGACCAAACCAAGCCCCTTTTAAAGTTAGATAAAAAGGTGGGGAGAGAGAAGAAAAGAAAAAGAAGGAGAAAAGAACACAGGAGGTCATAGGAGGACATAGGAGAGCAGATGAGATCCAATACCCTACAGGACATTTTTGATCAGCCATTCTAGACAATTTAACCAGCATTAGAGACGGCCATCTTGAAACCAAGGGCACTAATTTCTACTAGTCGAAATTTGGTACAGTATCATTTTTCCTATAATTTATAGGTTGATTAAATTATTATACCTCTATAGAGATTTAACCATATTTTATATATAGTAGATTATTTGGTGTAAATTTGGGAAATATACCTGCAGCATCATTCTTAAAATTTATACAAAATTCTGGAGATCCAGAGATATTATTAATAGTATAATATCATCTCCTAGGAACTAAAATTCTAGCCTTCTATGGTTAATCATATAGATATATCCGTAATAGACCAGATTTGGATTTAGAACACCTATATCGACTGAGAGAAATCAGATTTTAATTGAGTGCATTTTTGGGATACTTATGTTGTATCAGACATTGTTATAGATTAATTGATTATTACCAATTGTACCGTAGTTTATATTGATTCGTTTTTTTTGTTAGTAATAAATTATATATATATATATATTTTGGTTTACAACTGAGTTTTCGTCTTCAATTCAGCGCAGATCACAAGCTCATAGTAGCTATATAGTTTATGATAATAAATTAGGATCTCCTTCTTCATAGATACTAATTTATTTATAAATTATAAAAACTGTAAATCGGAAACAGTATAAATATCCCGACAATATTGGAGGTCCCACCAAGATCTGCCGATAATTGAAACAAAATTTTGTTGTGCAAAATATATATTTGAGAGGTCATTGTGGTACTTGTGGTGTGAAAAGTGTAAAAATGTCTGAAGACAATAGCGAGGTTAGCCAAGTTGTGCAAGTTGAGGCAGTAAAGACTGATATGCATGATAGGGATAATCAAAAATTAGTTAAATAACATGTGATGTCTCATAGTCATACCAGGTTGGATATTGAGAGGCCAATAAGGGATTGGATAATTGAATTAGGAAAGAGAGCTGTATCATATGCAAAGGATATCTGGTCTGATAAATCTAGATTTGCTGATTATCTCTGTCACATTCATAATGCTAAACATAAGAAAGAGAAGGATGCATTAATTGCTCAATTGTGGCCTGAATTTGTATATTTAATTTGTGAGTTAGCAGAACAATTGGGAAAAGCAAAATATAAAAATAGTGAACAGGCTTCAGAATTAGATATGTACCAAAAAGAAATGAGTGTGATGGAAATTAAAGCTGCTACAGTTTCTGGTGAATTAGCACAATTGTCTGCTAAATTATCAGAATACAATGACCAATACGATAAACAGCAAAAGGTGATACAAGCTCTTGAATATAAATTAAGTCAAACATCAGGTGAATTGTCTAAATGTCGATTTTCTCAGGCTGATTTAGAACAAGAGTGTCAAAAGTTGTGTCAGGACAATAGGAGGTTGCAAAATGAGTTAGATCGCAGAGATTCCATCCCTTTTCAATTTAAACAACCAACAGAGATGGGTAGTTTAACCGCCTGCCGACCGCCTAACGCAGGGATGTGTCCAGGCGGCGGCAGGCTTGTTCCTCTTTGACGCCCCGGCGCGTCATCTTGCGAGAGGAGAGATTTGCTGTGAACGCACGCGCGTGTTGACAGCAGATCGCGTCTCAGAAGTTATACTACAGCCTGCCAGCGATGATCAATCGCTGGCAGGCTGTAGATCTAAAATAAAAGGCATCAAACAGGTATATTAGACGCTGTTTTGTTAACAGTCCTCTGGTGGTCCCATTTGCTGGGATCGACCACCAGAGGACCAGGTAGCTACTATTTAAAGTAGCACTAAGCAACACACTACACCCCCCCCTGTCACTTATTAAACCCTTGTTAACCCCTGATCACCCCATCTAGACTCCCTGATCACCCCCCTGTCACTGATCACCCCCCTGTAAGACTCCATTCACATGTCCATATGTGTTTTGCGGATCCATGGATCCGCAAAACACGGACACCGGCAATATGCTTTCCGCATTTTGCAGATCCACACATTGCCAGAACTATATAGAAAATGCCTTTTCTTGTCCGCAATTACAGACAAGAATAGGACATGTTCTATATTTTTGCGGAACGGAAGTGCAGACCTGGAAGTGCGGATCCGCAATTCCGGATCCGAGCGGGACAAAGTCTGTCCCCATAGAAATGAATGGGTCCGCAATTCCGTTCCGCAAACAGAATTGCGGACGTGTGAATGGGGCATAAGGGGCCCTTATCACCGCCAGTTAGTTAGCTACTTGTTAGGTAGTTAGCACCCAGCCCACCGCACCGCAGTCACTGATTTTGGCAGAGATTTTTTCATCCACATTGATTGATGCGAATATAAAAATCTGTTTCGTTCATTTTTTTTTATTTTCAGCCCAGAGGCTGAACGGAAAAAAAGAATCTCATTACCCGTATGCTCAATATAAGGAGAATAGCAGAAACTCCTAATGCTGGCCATACGTGTAATGATTGCGGAGACCCTCAAATGCCAGAGCAGTACAAAAACCTCACATGTGACCCCAATTTGGAAAGAAGACACCCCAAGGTATTCCGGGAGGGGTATGGTGAGTTCATGTAAAATTTTATTTTTTGTCACAAGTTAGTGGAATATGAGACTTTGTAAAAAAAATATATATATATATCAATTTCCGCTAACTTGTGCCCAAAAAATTTTTTTTCTGTGAACTCGCCATGCCCCTCACGGAATACCTTGGGGTGTCTTCTTTCCAAAATGGGGTCACATGTGGGGTATTTATACTGCCCTGGCATTTTAGGGGCCCTACAGCGTGAGAAGAAAAATGTGTAAAAATGCCCTCCTAATAGGTACTCATTGGAATTTGGGCCCCTTTGCGCATCTTGGCTGCAACAAAGTGTCACACATGTGGTATTGCCGTACTCAGGGCAATGTGTTTTGGGGTGTATTTTTACATAAACCCATGCTGGGTGAGAGAAATATCTCTGTAAATTGACAACTTTGTATAACATTTTTTTAAAAGTTGTCATTTACAGAGATATTTCTCACACACAGTATGGGTATATGTAAAAATACACCCTAAAACACATTGCCCTACCTCTCCCGAGTACGGCGATACCACATGTGTGACACTTTTTTGCAGCCAAGATGCGCAAAGGGGCCCTAATTCCAATGAGTACCTTTAGGATTTCACAGGGCATTTTTATGCATTTTTCTTCTCACGCTTTAGGGCCCCTAAAATGCCAGGGCAGTATAAATACCCCACAAGTGACCCCATTTTGGAAAGAAGACACCCCAAGGTATTCCGTGAGGGGCATGTCGAGTTCACAGAAAAAAAAATTTTGGGCACAAGTTAGCGGAAATTGATATTTTTTTTTTTCTTTTTTTTTCCACAAAGTCTCATATTCCACTAACTTGTGACAAAAAATAAAATTTTACATGAACTCACCATACCCCTCACGGAATACCTTGGGGTGTCTTCTTTCCAAAATGGGGTCACATGTGGGGTATTTATACTGCCCTGGCATTTTAGGGGCCCTACAGCGTGAGAAGAAAAATGTGTAAAAATGCCCTCCTAATAGGTACTCATTGGAATTTGGGCCCCTTTGGGTCACATGTGGGGTATTTATACTGTCCTGGGTGTGAGAAATATCTCTGTAAATGACAACTTTTTCAAAAAAATTATACAAAGTTGTCAGTTTACAGAGATATTTCTCTCATCCAACATGGGTATATGTAAAAATACACCCCAAAACACATTTCCCTACTTCTCCTGAGTAAGGCGATACCACGAGTGACACTTTTTTGCAGCCTGGGTGCGCAAAGGGGCCCAAATTCCAACGAGTACCTTTAGGTTTTACAAGGTTGCTCAAAATTTAGCCCCGCCCAAAATGCCAGAACAGTAAACACACCCCACAAATGACCCAATTTCGGAAAGTAGACACCCCAAGGTATTCACTAAGCGGCATAGTGAGTCAGTGGGAGATTTTAATTTTTTTTTGCCAGAAGTTAGCAGAAATGGAAACTTTATTTATTTATTTTTTCCTCAGAAAGTGTCATTTTCCGCTAACTTGTGAAAAAAAATGAAATGATACATGAACTCATCATGCCCCTCTGCGAATACTTTGGGGTGTTTTCTTTCTAAAATGGTGTCATTTGGGGGGTATTTATACTATCCTGGCATTCTAGCACCTGAAGAAACATGACAGGTGCTCAGAAAGTCAGAGGTGCTTCAAAAAGCAGAAATTCACTTTTCTGCACCATAGTTTGTAAATGCTATAACTTTTATGGACTCTTATGGATTTTTTTTTATCAAAGACATGTAGAACAATAAAGTTAGAGAAAAATTTATATAGAAATATAGTTTTTTTTAAAAAAAAATTACAACAGAAAGTGAAAAATGACATTTTTTTGAAAAAATTTCGGTCATTTTTGATTAATAGCAAAAAAAGTAAAAATGTCAGCAGCAATGAAATACCACCAAATGAAAGCTCTATTAGTGAGAAGAAAAGGAGGTAAAATTCATTTGGGTGGTAAGTTGTATGACGGAGCAATGAACGGTGAAAGTAGCGTAGTGCAGAATTGTAAAATGTGGCCTTGTCATTAAGGGTGTTTAAGCTAGGGGGGCTGAAGTGGTTAAAGGTAAAACTTTCCAGGGGGGAATTAAATGTAGGTACTAAATATGATGACCCCTATAAAGGAGAAGAGTCAATGTCTATGAGAGAACATTATCTCCCTAAATTGAAACCTATTTCACCTCCTAGATCTTCTAAAAGTCCATCCCAAACGGTTTATCAACCCGTGATAGACGCTACCAAAATTATCAAATTCCTGAAAGAAACGGCGGGTCAATTTGCTAAAAAAGGATCACCCTCCATAATAAGTCATCTAGAAACTTATGAGGAGGCCATAAGAACCTTGCATTTAGAACAGGACAGACAGAAGATTGAGTTTATTACCTGGGTAATTGAACCAAAACACCGGTATTTCTTTAATTCTCTTAGAGCAGTGATGGGCAACGTGCGGCTCTCCAGCTGTTGCAGAACTACAACTCCCAGCATGCAAAGCCTGTCTATAGCTATCAGCCTACTGCAGGGCATGGTGGGAGTTGTAGTTTAGCAACAGCTGGAGAGCCGCACGTTGCCCATCACTGTCTTAGAGATATGGATTCTTGGTCAGAAGTGGTAGCAGAAATAAAAACTGAATTTGGTCCCTATAAGTCAACCAATGCTGCAAGGAGGGCCTTGTTCACTTTAAAATGCAGACCCAACCAAAGTCCTAGGGAATTTTTATCCGTCCTTAAAAATGCATACAGTTTGTCTGAAAAAGATCCCAATTTTGAAAGCCAGGAATTTATCCAATTATTTTATGACGCATTGCCCAATAAAATAAAATTTATATTGGCTAGGGATTATCATCCCCAAAGGACCCTATTTTGGTTGCTCCCAGAGAGCACTACTCTGTATGCTGCTCTACAAAATGCTGATGAGTCTCCTGATAGGAAATCTAAAAGAGCTAGTGAGGAGATAGCTGTCACTCAGATAAAAAGAGATCAGAATAAATTTGAAAGCCCAAAAAGGAGTTATGCAGAAGTTGTACAAACTTTTAGGCCTCCCCAACCAAAACAAAATCAGCCTAGGCCAGATGAGAGTAAGAGCCCAAAAGCTGCTGAAAACCCTAATAATAATAATCATGAGTTTAGAAATAGGCGGTTCCCTCCTTTTCAAATATATCAGAGAAATTATTATAGGGGATTTCAACGTATGCCTGAAAGGGTTCAAAGTGGTTCTGAATCAGATGGTTCAGGAAAATTCCAATCATATAGGTCACAAAATCAATCTCCAAGAGGTTATGGGAGAAGGAGAAGTAACCTATATGATTGCATGGATCAGATTCAAAACCAGTTGGAATTTTTAGGGTTAGCAGTAACTGCTTTGGACAACTCTTACATCTGCTGCATCATCATGCAGCAGATGGAAGAGTTGTCCAAAGCAGTTACTGCTAACCCTAAAAATCCTTTTTCAGGTGTGACTCCTTCTGTAGAAAGCCCTCCTCAATTATAAAAAGGGAGAGGCAGGTAAATATGTTAAAGGTCGCCAATGCTGATGATTCAAGTGTGTGTAAAATGGAGCAAGCTAGCACAATTGTCTTTTCCCCTGAAAGGAATTTAACTCTTCCAAAGCCACATGGCAAGGGGGAGGGGAAACTTGTTTGTTCTGTCTTACAGCCCACAAAGACTTCAGATGTGCAGATGACATGCAATCCTGCTAATAAAAGGGAAAAGGAGGAGGAGTCAAGGATAAGTATGCCTGCCAAACCGGAAAATAATTTTACTTATCATGCCAAATATCTTTGTTCTTTACAGGAAATAGAATGACAATATTATATGAAAGTGGAGTTGTTTGATAATTTCCCTCCAATCTTAGCTTTGATGGATACAGGTAGCCAAGCAACTTTGTTATCTCAGAAGTATTTCCAGCAATTGCAGGAGGTATCTTCTGAGAGATATAAGTTAGAAAGTTTTAATGCTAACCTGGTGAGTGTTTCAGGCAATGCCCTTACAGTTTTAGGGAAAGCTTGGCTAGATTTTAAGGTGGGAAATAAAATAATCAGTCATCCCACATTGATCGTGGATATGCCTACTGATCAATTGATTATTGGCATTGACTTCCTCAAAAGATTGAGTCCCATTATTGATTATGTCAATAAGATTATTTGGTCCCAGGTGAGGATGCCCATCAATTATAAATTGTCACAATCCCATCACAGACAGCCTAGTTGCCATGTGATAGAGGAAAGGCCGGATTCCAAAGAGGTCCATTTCAGAAACAGCCAAGTCCCTGATATCTCTTTCCTGCAAACAACCTCGAATTCCACTATAGGTGAACAGGAGAATAACACCATATGTGTGTCTCCTGAACGAGTCAAAGATGTCTGTTTGGAAGGGGATGTACTTACAATCCACCTTCACCCAGAAACTACTGACTCTAATGGGTTCAGTGATCATGAACAGTTCCTAGTGGGGATTGAAAAAGTGGATGATGAAATATTCTTCCCAGTACAAGTAAATGACCTCGCAAGAACTAAAAGGGCTAAATTGGATTTGCGCTATGAGAATAGCTACATTAGTAGAGATCTATTAAATCAGCTGGCCAATCCAAAAGTAATCAGGTATCCAAATCCCCAAGATAATTGGATACATAACTTGGATATTGAGTCTGATAATCATAACATCATTGCAAAATGTATGTTAACCATTTCTATTGCAGGTAAATCAGCAATTCATTTATTCCTGGTGCTTAATGAGCCCCGATATTCCATGTACATTGGCAACGATATATTGCATCGTTTTGCCATCCATGTGGACATAGTAAATTCCACATTGTGGACAAGATTAAAAGGAAATCCTGATGATTTTATGAATGAATTTGAAGCCCTCAAGTCATCCCAGGTACTGCCATATTCAGTCAACATATTAGTACCACGAGATATAATCATACCTCCAGGTACAAATAATTTCCTGTTACCTATTCAGGTATCAAGAGGCCAAAAATTAAAAAATTCTGATGCATTGATATGTTTATCAAACAGAATGCAACAATTAGGTATTTCAGTAAATCCTATACGTATGGTGGATTTAAAAAATTTTAAAACCCAAATAATAGTGAATAATGGCATGCCAAATGAAGTTCATTTGTCTAGAGACACTATCATTGTTATGGCATTAGATTCAAATTATTACACTTTTGGGTTGCAGAATGTAATTATTGGCCTAATACCTGAATCATATTTAACAGAAGAACAATTGGTTGAGCAAACATTCCATTCTTCTCCTGAAGGATTGTTCACCATCAGTTCAGTATATCTTTTTAATTTTGAAGAAGGTACCTGAAATGTAGAGGAATCCTCCCTTACCTTTGATCATACAATTAATGAGCAGGAAGCCCAGGAATATTAGGAGTTTGCTGAAAAGACAGGCAAGTCAAATCATGACCTCACTAACAGATTGGAGGAAGCCTATGAAATAGGTCAACCTGAAATTTTTCCAGGGTTTATGGAAATGGTCCAGCAACAATTATCATTAGCTGACGGATGCTCCAATTACTCAGAGCGAAGTTCTATTAGAATTCAAGGATATATTTGCGAAAGATTCCTATGATTGTGGTCTGACTAACATACATGTTGCCAGGATTCAGACTGATCCTGATGCGCCTCCCGTTTATATCAAGCAATATCGTCTTCCACTAGCTTGTTACGACTCGCTAGCGGAAATAATTCAAAATCTCAAGGAGAGAGGGATTATAAGACCAGTGCACAGTTCTTATAATAATCCTATTCTTGGAATTCTAAAACCGAATGGTCAATGGCGTTTATGTGCTGATCTTCGACAGCTCAATAAACGTGTATATATGTCCGGCTGGCCCGTGCCATATATAGACCAATGCTTGGTACAAATGAAAAGCGCCAGGATCTTTACCACCTTAGACTGCGCTCAGGGATATTGGACCATCAAGGTGAGTCCTGAAGACCAATACAAATTGGCCTTTACCTTTGGTAAAGAACAGTTTACCTGGACCAGATTACCGTTTGGGTACATAAACTCAGGTCATGAATTTGCGGTGTTGTTACATAAAGCTATGCCTGATGCCACGGAAAGAGGAAACTTAACGTACGTGGATGACATTTTAATGAAAAGTACCTCATTTGATAAGCATATCCAGGAGAGTAGGTATGTGCTTAATCAATTAAGGGAAGCAGGTGTAAAAATTTCTTTACAAAAAGCCCAGTGGTATCCGACCAAAGTCAATTTCCTTGGGCATCGGGTAACTTCTGAAGGCCTGAATCCTCAGAAAAAAAAGGTGGAGGCGGTAATGAAATCTAAAACACCTACCAATGTCAGCGAATTAAGGTCATTTTTGGGTATGATGAATTACTCACGCAAATTCATCGATAATTATGCTGAAATTAGTAAACCGTTGTTAACATTGTAGGTGTACCATGGACATGGGGGGATGATCAGGAACAAGCCATGAATGGACTTAAAAGAAAACTGATCCAAGCACCATGTCTGGCATATCCAGAAGGGGGTAAACCCTTTTATCTGGAAACTGGTTTCACAGATCTTAGTATCAGTGCTGTGTTATACTAAAAACAAGATAAATTGAATAAGGTTATAGCCTATGCCAGTTAGTCCCTATCACCGGTAGAAGTAAAGTTTGATGACTGTGAAAAAGCTTCATTAGCCACAGTCTGGGCACTTCAAAACTTTAGAAGTTTTATACAAGGTGAGAAAATCGTTATTGAAACGGCACATCAGCCCCTACAATATTTGCAGAGTGACAAAATTAGGGATGGTAACTTATCCAA
Source organism: Bufotes viridis (assembly GCA_033119425.1). Lineage (NCBI taxonomy): Eukaryota > Metazoa > Chordata > Amphibia > Anura > Bufonidae > Bufotes > Bufotes viridis. The sequence goes on along the minus strand of CM065593.1, from coordinate 183,906,665 downwards.
TAGCAGAATCACTGCTTGGACCTTGTTTTTACAAGGATGGCCGTTAGAAGTTTGGTATAAGCAAAATAAAAAATGTCCCGTAGCCCAAGGGCTGGCTGAACTTCATGACTGTGACGCTCATTCTCATAAAGAAGAGCTGGTAGATGATTTTCTAAAAGAACAAACATCCTCCCCTTACAAGGTATATGAAGAAGAATATTGTTCTCTACTTCCCTGTGTATATATAGATGGTTGTGCTTACCACACCATGATAGGAGATGAAAGGAAATTAGTGGCAGGAATTGGTATTACTTGGATAAATGAATGCCCTAATATTTCTGTAGGATACAGCATTGGTGCAAAGAGTAGCCAGGTAGCGGAATTAGCTGCTGTATACCAAACGGTTCAAATTGCCATAGAACATAATCTCAAGGAATTTGTTATAGTTACTGATTCAAATTATGTCCGGAACAGTTTTGTAGAATACATACCCACATGGAAAAGGAATAATATGTTACGGTCTAATAACAAACCAGTGAAACATGCTAAATTGTTTTGTGTCATAGATGAATTAGTCCAAGATAATGGATTAACCATTTAGTGGGAGAAGACCAAAGCTCATTCTAAAACCCAGGATATATACAGAGAGGGTAATGACTTAGCCGATAAATTAGCTAAACAAGGAGCTATTAATGGTGATCGAATTGAAATAGATCATTTATTAGACATAATCCCTATTGACGCTATCACTAGACAACAGGCTAAGGCCCAGAATGATCATAGGTTAGCTCAATGGAGTCAGTAAGTAATCTGTAAGTGAAGATCTGATCAAAAGTCAGAAGGAAGATCCTATACTAGGAATCTTTTATAAACATATTGAGGATCCTAATAGTAATCCCATATCTGAAGATGAGTATGCACAAAAGGAGGATCTCCGATTACTTATGAATAGCAAATCCCAATTTAGTATTTAAGATGGGTTATTGATGAGAACATCTTAAAATGGTATTCAGCAATGGGTCGTCCCTACTTCATTTAGAGGTTTAATGTTACAGCATGCCCATGATGCACCAACAGCTGGTCATCGTGGAGAAAAGATCACATATTAGTCACTACGTGATTATGCTTACTGGCCTCATATGTTGAAGGATGTCCAGAGTTATTGTCAAAGTTGTTTAGTATGTGCGCAATTTTAACCTCAAGGTCCTAAACATCGTGCTCCACTCCAGAAGAAAGGGTTTTCATTACCATGGTCCGATATACAGATCGATTTTATTGGTCCTGTCACCAGGTCATCCCAAGGAAAAAGATACATGTTAACAGTCACTTGTGTACTTACCAAATGGGTAGAGTGTTTACCAGCTCGTAATAACACAGCCGAAACATGTGCCACTTTGTTAATAAATTATGTATTTTCCAGATTTGGGCTACCATTAAGAATTGATTCAGACCGTGGATCGCACTTTGTAAGTGAGGTAATGACCAAGATGTGGAAAATCTTGGGGGTGAAGAGAAGACTACATATTGCCTACCATCCAGCATCTAGCGGGTCCGTGGAGCGGTATAACCAATCCATTGTCAATATACTTAAAAAGTATGTTAAGGAAACAGGTAAAGATTGGGACGTGAGATTACCATTGGTACTCATGGCTATTCGAGCAACATCCGAGAGCTGCTACCAAGATGTCACCTTTCGAGCTGATGACGGGGAGAAGAATGATACTTCCACAAGACCTGTTGTATCGCACGTCCGATCATACTTTGATCAATGCAGCCACGACACATCAGTATGTGGAGGATCTTCGTACGTATCTTCAGCAGACGTTTGCTTTCGCGCAGATGAACCTTGAGAAAGCTGCCGTAAGTAACAAAACATATTACGATTTAAAAACGACTAAGAAAGAATACGAAGTCGGTGATAAGGTATATCTTTACAACTTTGCCCAGGATTGGGTAAAAGAAAAGAAGTTTCTTCCATCATGGAAAGGTCCTTATGACATTATTGATAAAATATCACCTGTAGTGTATAAGGTGAGAATTAACACGAAAGATGGGTTCATAGAAAAATGGGTCCATGTGAATCAATTGTCATCCTAGATCACAATTGAGAATATTGGAAGGTGATGCTGAGAAGGAGAATGAATAAGGGTAGCGTGATGCTGATTTCTCTCAGTTCACAGATATACTGATTTGGTGTTTCCTTGCAAATGATTGTAATTGGCCAATCTAAGAGACTGTAGCTGTAAAATGCTAAGAATATATATTTATACTCTCATTTTCTTTAATAGAAAAATGACGGTCTGGAACCAGACGTAAGTCCTGGAGACGATGATGACAACTGAGGCTACAGATATCATGGGGATGGTGTTGATCCGAGAGGTCCATTTAAGACGGAAACGATCATCGACCCAAATCTATCATCAGGAGTCATTTTCCCAGATGTCCCAGGATTATGAATGGAGGCAAAGAAGATTTTACTTCAAGAATCTTTGGGAAGTTGGATCCCAAGACATCTTATCATATCAGTTTATTTGAAAAAGTGTCAAATTAGTATATTGTGCATTGGGAACAGAGCTTATGACAATAATGGCATGATCCATGCCAAATATTGCTCTAACCGGCATGCTAAAGCCATTGGACACAGAATCTCTGTGATAATATACCTATCAAGGATACAAACATTTGATAAAGAAGGAAATCTATTCCAAAAGTGAAATATATATTTTGATGGACATAATAATTCTTCCAACCGTTTTCCCGGTTATGTCCAGTAACAACTGGAATAACAGAAAAAGGGGGGGGGGGGATTTGTCAGAACTTTTGCGGATAAAAAGAGTCCATTATATAAGGCCTATACATAAGTATATGAACAGGAACATTAAGAGAAGCCATTTTTTGTCTGATCCTGTCTTATTCAGAAGGGCAGGGGAGTTCAGTATCCTCGGACTAAAAATCTGTAAATGAAAAGTTAGCAGTCTGTGCAAAATATTTACACAGTCTGGTCTTGGAAGAAGAAGATTTAGACAGATTCAATAAAATATATTTACTCATATAGACAATTGTAGTGAATGTGTAGAAATAGTATTTCTGTTAATGATACATTGTATGGTTGAACCAGTGCTGGGTAATAGCTATTCATGGATTTCTTTACATAGGTGGTCAAGTGTAAGCATTGGGTCTTCTCCAAAACAATGGTTCTAGTGTTACAATGTATATTCTGGATTACTGAGGTATGGTCAAGAGACTAAGAAAATAGTGAGTGTTTGACCAGATAATAGATCCATTGTTTGGGAGATTTCTCAATGTTTGTTTGGATGGACTGTGAGTTAAAAAAAAATACCTCTATTTAATTAGCGAAGGGATGCATGGAAAAAGAAATCAGTTTTGGTCCAAAACTTTTAAATGGAACAGGAATGCCACCTAATGTAAAAACAAGGTTAGGGTCTTGATTACGTAATCAGAGGGGAGGTCATGGGATAGAAAACAAACCCCTCTGATTATGTCACTAGTCAATGATCAGACCAAACCAAGCCCCTTTTAAAGTTAGATAAAAAGGTGGGGAGAGAGAAGAGAAGAAAAAGAAGAAGGAGAAAAGAACACAGGAGGTCATAGGAGGACATAGGAGAGCAGATGAGATCCAATACCCTACAGGACATTTTTGATCAGCCATTCTAGACAATTTAACCAGCATTAGAGACGGCCATCTTGAAACCAAGGGCACTAATTTCTACTAGTCGAAATTTGGTACAGTATCATTTTTCCTATAATTTATAGGTTGATTAAATTATTATACCTCTATAGAGATTTAACCATATTTTATATATAGTAGATTATTTGGTGTAAATTTGGGAAATATACCTGCAGCATCATTCTTAAAATGTATACAAAACTCTGGAGATCCAGAGATATTATTAATAGTATGATATCATCTCCTAGGAACTAAAATTGGTTCTAGCCTTCTATGGTTAATCATATAGAGATATATCCGTAATAGACCAGATTTGGATTTAGAACACCTAAATCGACTGAGAGAAATCAGATTTTAATTGAGTGCATTTTTGGGATACTTATGTTGTATCAGACATTGTTATAGATTAATCGATTATTACTAATTGTACCGTAGTTTATATTGATTCGTTTTTTTTGTTAGTAATAAATTGTATATATATTTTGGTTTACAACTGAGTTTTCGTCTTCAATTTAGCGCAGATCACGAGCTCATAGTAGCTATATAGTTTATGATAATAAATTAGGATCTCCTTCTTCATAGATACTAATTTATTCATAAATCATAAAAACTGTTAATCGGAAACAGTATAAATATCCCGACATTTCTAAGTAAACTGCAACCCACAGAAACCTCTGGTGGCTGGGATGGATGGGAATATGATAATATACAGTTGCAAGAAAAAGTATGTGAACCCTTTGGAATGATATGGATTTCTGCACAAATTGGTCATAAAATGTGATCTGATCTTAATCTAAGAAAAAGAAAGTTCAGCAGCTTTTACCTGCCCCACCTTCACCTGTGAGCACGGAAGGCCCGTGTCAGGAACCGGGCAAACAGAAATCCAAAAAGTTCAAAGATCCAGCTTCACTTTCAATAAAGGAATTCACTTTTTATTGCTTGCAGAAAAAAACATATCCAGTTACAAAAAGTCTTCATTTACGCGTTTCGGGCTAAGTCACAACAATAGACAATCACAGTCTGCTTAAACTAATAACACACAAAGAATTAAATATTACCATGTTTTTATTGAACACATTATGTAAACATTCACAGTGCAGGTGGAAAAAGTATGTGAACCCTTGGATTTAATAACTGGTTGAACCTCCTTTGGCCGCAATAACTTCAACCAAATTTTTCCTGTAGTTGCAGATCAGACGTGCACAACGGTCAAGATTAATTATTGACCCTTCCTCTTTATAGAACTGTTTCAGTTTAGCAATATTCTTGGGATGTCTGGTGTGAATCGCTTTATTGAGGTCATGCCACAGCATCTCAATCGGGTTGAGGTCAGGACTCTGACTGGGCCACTCCAGAAGGTGTATTTTCTTATGTTTAAGCCATTCTGTTGTTGATTTACTTCTATGCTTTGGGTCGTTGTCCTGTTGCAACACCCTTCTTCTGTTGAGCTTAAGCTGGTGGACAGATGGCCTTAAGTTCTCCTGAAAAATGTCTTGGTAAGCTTGGAAATTCATTTTTCATTTGATAATAGCAATCCGTCCAGGCCCTGACGCAGCAAAGCAGCTCCAAACCATGATGCCCCCACTACCATGCTTCACAGTTGGGATGAGGTTTTGATGTTGGTGTGCAGTGCCTTTTTTTCTCCACACATAATGTTGTGTGTTTCTTCCAAACAACTCAACTTTGGTTTCATCTGTCCACAGAATATTTTGCCAGTAGTGCTGTGGAACATCCAGGTGTTCTTGTGCAAACTGTAAACATGCAGCAAAGTTTTTTTGGGACAGCAGTGGCTTCCTCTGTGGTATCCTCCCATGAAATCCATTCTTGCTTAGTGTTTTACGTATCATAGATTCGCTAACAGGGATGTTGGCATATGCCAGAGACTTTTGTAAGTCTTTAGATAACACTCTAGTTTCTTCTTCACCTCATTGAGCAGTCTGCGCTGTGCTCTTGCAGTCATCTTTACAGGATGGCCACTCTTAGGGAGAGTAGCAGCAGTGCTGAACTTTCTCCATTTCTAGACAATTTGTCTTACCGTGGACTGATGAACAGCACGGCTTTTGGAGATTCTTTTGTAACCCTTTCCAACTTTATGCACGTCAACAATTCTTAATCGTAGGTCTTCTGAGAGCTCTTTTGTGAGAGGCATCGTTCACATCAGGCAATGCTTCTTGGGAAAAGCAAACCCAGAACTGGTGTGTGTTTTTTATAGGGGAGAGCAGCTGAAACCAACACCTCCAATCTCATCTCATTGATTGGACTCTAGTTGGCTGACACCTCACTACAATTAGCTCTTGGAGATGTCATTAGTCTAGGGGTTCACATACTTTTTCCACCTGCACTGCGAATGTTTACATGGTGTGTTCAATAAAAACATGGTAACATTTAATTCTTTGTGTGTTATAAGTTTAAGACTGTGATTGTCTATTGTTGTGACTTACATGAAGATCAGATCAAATTTTATGACCAATTTGTGCATAAATCCATATCATTCCAAAGGGTTCACATACTTTTTCTTGCAACTGTACATCTAGCAGATCTACAGTAGACATAAAGCACTCTGAAAAGCAATTTGATACAAATTTATTTGGGGCAAATCGTGTTAAAAAAACAGCTATTTCCTGGCTGCAGAGAGCCTGTATAGTGCTGTAGAACACTGTGACTTGCAGTAACACACATAGGGAGTCTGCTGTGGTACTGAAACAATACTGTCAGTCAGTATGACATGCACATGGCAGGAGTCGCTCTTAAAATCACTGCACACTTCACTTATTTGGGCAGTTATGGTGCCACAACTGACCAAATAACAAGTGTGAACTCAGCCTTACATGTCGATGTTAGCTCCAGGTACAAAGAAACGAGCAGAGGCCTAAGAGCCTACTGTAGAAAACTCCTTTTACACCGTCATCAGCTGATTCCACATAGATGTCTATAGAACCTGTTCTATTAAACGCTTACAAGTAGAGCCGACTGACATAGTAGATAGGGTGTCAGCAGTAAGTTTTTATTGACATCACTGAATTTATTGCCCTTCTTCTGATCCGTGAGAGCAATAACCCCCAAAAAAGCAGATCCTGTTTGCTGAGCATCCACCTTCACTCGGTCAGCATTTGGTCAATAATCCACCAGTATTGCTAAAGCCCCAAAAAAAAAAACAGGAGTGGATCCAAAACAGAGATGACACGTGAATGGAATATTTGCATTTCTTCTGTGTTTTGTACCCACTCCTGCTTTTGGCTACCAAATCATAAGCCAATTCTGATGGGACCATATAAGCCTTACAGCTGCTACACAGAAAGGATCCGTTGTACGTCCCATTTTTGCTTCCTTCTGACAGATCAGAAGAAGGGTCAAATAAATGATGATGTCAACCAGGCCAAAAAGGCAAAATAGTGGCCCAGTCATGGAGTGGGGCAGGTGGGAGAACAGCTTGAGAAGTCCACAGAATGGCCCAATGACAGTGTTGAGGTAGCAGCAGCATGAGGAGGCCACAGAGTGGCCCAGTGACATAGTGTTGAGTTAGCAGCAGCATGAGGAGACCACAGAGTGGCAGGATGACATAGTGTGGAGGTGGCAGCAGCAGCATGAGGAGGCCACAGTGTGCTGCTGACAGTGTGGAGCTGGCAGCAGCAGTAGTGTTGAGCGCAAGTATTCAAATTGCGAATATCGCCACTTCGAGAATTCGCGAATATTTAGAATATAGTGCAATTTATTCGTATTCGCGAATAGTGTTGAACGCAAACATTCTAATCGTTAATTTATTGCGAATATCGGCACTTAGCAACATCCCTAGCAACCGATAGGAAAGTTGCATACCCTTAGTGTTGATCGCGAATATTCTAATCGCAAATTTTTATCACGAATATATTACATAATGACTGGAGATTACGAATTTGCTAATTTATTGCGAATAGTCAGCAAAAAATTGCGAAATATCGCGATTTCGAATATTGCCTATGCCGCTCATCACTAAGCAGCAGCATGAGGAGGCCACAGAGTGGCACAATGACGGAGTATGGAGGTGGCAGCAGCAGCATGAGACGACCTGGATAGTGAGGTGGCATCAGCATCAGGAGACCACAGAGTGACCCGGTGACAGAGTGGGGAGGTGGGTGGCAATAAAAGTACCCGCTGACCCACTAAGGCAGGTAGCCAGAAGAAACCGGTCTCTTTTGTCAAGGTTTGGGTGAGGCAGCATTGATGATCTAATCTGATGATCTAATCAGGCATTGGTGGCTGGAAATCCTGGCTGATCCACCTTGACATTTTGGGTGGACAGGCTCCTTGGGGTAACTATCGCCCCTGTCGCACTAAACACCTGCTCTGATGCCACACTACTGGTCGTGCAGGACAGCTTTTCCAGGGCAAACTCTGCCAGTTGTGGCCACAGTTGTGGCTGCCCAGTAGTCCAGCAGATCTTCAATGTGGGGTGGCAGGGTGCTGTCCAAGTATGCCACCACCTGCTGGTTGTGGTCCTGCTCCATGTCTAGCTGCTTCTGCTGGTGAGGAGTTTCTTTACTAGGCGAGTTAAGAAAGCTACACATCATCGACTCTAGACGCTGCTGATGGAGCCGGTACCGCTCCTACCCCCCACCCTGCCACCGCAGTGGACGAGAGTGCAGAGGGCCCCCCCGGTCAGACCTGCAAGAGGATGGACGATGGCGCAGATAGACATCGGCCAACTGACTACATAGGATGTCATAGGATGTCATAGGATAGTAGTTCAGTTTGTCCTCCCTCTCAGCGAGTGTAAAAAAAGCCCCCATTTTGGACCAGTAGTGAGGGTCCAACAAGGTGGAGAGCCAGAAGTCATCCCTCTGCCAATTCGGCTGTCACTACCCAAGCAAGTGAGCATGCAGCGTGCCACTTGTGCAAGTCACTCGGAGGGACTCCCTGCCTCCATTTCCACTGAATACTGACATGGTGTGCCTGGGTCATCTGCCTCATCTCTCTCTTATTTCTCCGGCTGCTCCTGCTCCTCCTCTACTGTCATCTGTGTAGAAAAACCACCCATTTCACTACACATTGCTTGTGCTCCAATGTCCTCCTCCAGGTCAGCCACCATAGGGCTCATTTGGCCGTGAGATGTAGGCGCCATGTCTCCAGTCCCATGACCAGACAGATTTACTAGCATCTGTTCCAGGACATGAAGCAGTGGAATGACGTTGTTCTGTAGTCCTGGTGACTGACAAATAACATGGCCTCCTCAAAGGGCCTCAGCAAATGGCAGGTGTCACACATGAGCTGCCACTGGCTGACATCGAAGTTACACAGGGGAGTACTCCTGTTCGCTTGGATCATCAAGAAATCGTTTATGGCCTTTCTCTGTTCGTATAGTTGGTTTAACATATGGATGGTGGAATTTCAACGGGTGGAAACGTCGCATATCAGCCTATGTTGGGAGACGTCATTCTGCCGCTGTAGCTTAAGGAGGGTGTGCTTGGCGGTGTACTAGTGGCTGAAGTGCTTGCAAAGTTTCCTGGCCATTTGTAGGATGTCTTGCAGATGGGTGGAAGACTTCAGGAACAGCTTGATAAATGTATTGAACACATGTGCCATGCAGGGTGCAGGGCTCAGCCCTCCTTGATACAGTGCTGACATGTTCTTCCTGTTGTCGGTCACCATGGTTCCGATTTTGAGTTGTCGTGGAGAAAACCAGGATTCAATTTCTTGATGAAGGACCCTGAGCAGTTCCTCCCCTGTGTGACTCCATTCGCTCAGGCAAACGAGGTGTAGAACAGTGTGACACTGCCATGCCCTGCACATGTGGTATGCTGGAGGAGTATTGTGAATTGTCCCTGAGGTGGAGGCTGAGGACACAGTGGTGGATGAGGAGGCAGAGGGGGACATTGTCGCAGGACCAATAGCGTGAGAACGTGGAGACGGAAGTGGCGTCACCTGGCCAAGTTGCTGGTTCGGCTGGACAGGAACCACATTTACCCAGTAGGCCATAAAGGACATATATTGTCCTTGACCCTAGTTACAGCTCCACACGTCGGCGCTGCTGTGCACTTTGGCAGACATCGACAGGCTTAAGGGCTTGCCCACCTTCTGTTCTACATATTTGTGCAGGGCTGGTACTGCCTTTTTGCAAAATAAATGATGGCTTGGGACTTTCCACCACCACTTGGAAAGGAAAGAACTGGAGCACCAGCAACTTGGTCAAAAGCACGTTCAGCTTCTGTGCTGTTGGATGCGTGCCCGCATACTGTTGTCTCTTGGCAATCGCTTCAGTGATCGATTTCTGACAGAATGACTGACGAGGAGTAGGAGGGCGAGAAGCAGGAGCATCAGGACTGGTAGGTGATGGGAAGGACAGACAGCTCCCTTTCGGCTGAGGAGGTGGAGCCTTGACTTCCTGAAATCGGGTGAGTGCCACTGGGTGATGCAGTTGCTGGACCACCACATTGGAGCCACGGTTCTCCCAGGCCACTTTATGGTGACACTGCATATGTTGACGCAGGGCCGTGGTGCTAATATTGGCACCCTGGCCACACTTCAGCTTCTGCCCACAGATTCATCAAATGTCCATGTTCACCTCCTCCTGCGGCTTAACAAAAACTGCCACACGGCTGAGTAGGTGATTTTACCCCCAACACTCCAGACTGACTGCTGCTCCCGCCGCTGCCTCCGTGAACCCCTGTACCACTACTTTCCGGGCAGGCTCCTGAGAAGCAGTACATACCCTATAGGAATAAAAGGCTAAGGAACAATAAGAAACCAATGTGGATAAATAGAACCGTAAAGATAGCAATAAATGACAAAAAGAAAGCATATAAATCACTAAAACAGGAGGGAAGCCAGATAGCACTGATAAACTATAAGAAAAAAAATAGAATATGTAAAAAATTATAAAAATTGCCAAACTAGAGACCGAGAGATTAATTGCCAAAGAGAGTAAAACTAACCCTAAAATGTTCTTCAATTATATAAATAGTAAAAAATATAAATCTGAAGGAGTCGGCCCTCTACATAGCAATAAAGGGGGGTGTTGCACAGAGTGACGAGGATAAAGCAAAACTATTAAATATTTTTTTCTCCACTATATTCACTGAGGAAAATAAACTGTCAGATGAAATGCAGAATGTAAAAGTAAATTCCCCATTAAAAGTGCCCTGTCTGACCCAGGAAGAAGTACAACAGCGTGAAAATCGCAGCATGCTCTATATTGTGCGTTTTTCACGCAACGCAGGCCCCATAGAAGTGAATGGGGCTGCGGGAAAATCGCAAGCATCCGCAAGCAAGTGCGGATGTAGTGCGATTTTCCCGCATGGTTGCTTAGCAACGGGACCAGATCTGTATTATTTTCCCTTATAACATGGTTATAAGGGAAAATATTAGCATTCTTAATAAAGAATGCTTAGTAAAATGAAGATGAAGGGGTTAAAAATAATAAAACTTAACTTAGATTAGCCACTTTATCGTGTAGTTGCGATCTGTCTTCTGTCTTCTGTCTTCAAGCTTCAGCTAACAGCTAAAGGACCTGTGATGACATCACATCACATGGTCCAATCACATGGTCCATCTTACCATGTGATGCAACTACGCGATCAAGTGGCTAAGGTAAGTGAAGTTTTATTATTTTTAACCCCTTCCTCTTCATTTTACTAAGCATTCTTTATTAAGAATGCTAATATTTTCCCTTATAACCATGTTATAAGGGAAAATAATAAATTCTCCAGAATACACTACCCGAAACCGGACTTCAGTGATGAAGTCCGGCTTCGGGTCTGGGTACCAAACATGGTGATTTTTCACACGCACGTGCAAAACGCATTACAAACGTTTGCACCCGCGCGGAAAAATCGCGCATATTCCCGCAACGCACCCGCCTCTTATCCGGGCGTCAAACATGACGCCCGTGTGAAAGAGGCCTAAGAGATGCTATTTTGGAGTAACTCAATGAAAATAAGCAAATAACGCCATATCAGCATGGCTTCATGAGGGATCGGTCATGCCAAATGAATTTAATCAGCTTCTATGAGGAGGTAAGTTCTAGACTTGACAGCGGCGAATCAATGGATGTCATATATCTGGACTTCTCCAAAGCATTTGACACTGTACCTCATAAAAGGTTAGTATATAAAATGAGGATGCTCGGACTGGTAGAAAATTTCTGTATGTGGGTAATTAACTGGCTGAGTGACAGAAAACAGAGGGTGGTTATTAACGGTAGATACTCAGATTGGGTCACTGTCACTAGTGGGGTACCTCAGGGGTCAGTACTGGGCCCTATTCTCTTCAATATATTTATTAATGATCTTGTAGAAGGCTTGCACAGTAAAATATCTATTTTTGCAGATGACACTAAACTGTGTAAAGTAATTAACATTGAAGAGGACAGTTTTCTGCTACAGAGGGATCTGGATAGATTGGAGGCTTGGGCAGAGAAATGGCAGATGAGGTTTAACACTGACAAATGTAAAGTTATGCACATGGGAAGGAATAATGCAAGTCACCTGTACATATTAAATGGTAAAACACTCGGTAACACTGACATGGAAAAGGATCTAGGAATTTTAATAAACAGCAAGCTAAGCTGTAAAAAACAGTGTCAGGCAGCTACTGCCAAGGCCAATAAGATAATGGGTTGCATCAAAAGGGGCATAGATGCCCATGATGAGAACATAGTCCTACCACTTTACAAATCACTAGTCAGACCACACATGGAGTACTGTGTACAGTTCTGGGCTCCTGTGAACAAGGCAGACATAGCAGTGCTGGAGAGGGTTCAGAGGAGGGCAACTAAAGTAATAACTGGAATGGGGCAACTACAGTACGCTGAACGGTTATCAAAATTAAGGTTATTCACTTTAGAAAAAAGACGACTGAGGGGAGATCTAATAACTATGTATAAATATAACAGGGGTCAGTACAGAGATCTGTCCCATCATCTATTTATCCCCAGGACTGTGACGAGGGGACATCCTCTGCGTCTGGAGGAAAGAAGGTTTGTACACAAACATAGAAAAGGATTCTTCATGGTTAGAGCAGTGAGACTATGGAACTCTGCCTGAGGAGGTGCTGATGGTGAGTACAATAAAGGAATTCAAGAGGGGACTGGATGTATTTCTGGAGTGTAATAATATTACAGGCTATAGCTACTAGAGATGGGTCGTTGATCCAGGGAGTTATTCTGATTGCCTGATTGGAGTCGGGAAGGAACTTTTTTTCCCCTTAAGTGGGGAAAATTGGCTTCTGCCTCACAGTTTTTTTTGCCTTCCTCTGGATCAACTTGTAGGAAACAGGCCGAACTGGATGGACAAATGTATTTTTTCGGTCTTATATACTATGTTACTATGTTACCCCGGGCGCGTTTGGCTCCCGACCTCCCACTGCTGCCACCCTGCTGACTCCCGGCCAAGCTACCGTATTACTTGCTTCGCCGCTGCCTTCCTGCCACCCTCTTCTCCTGATGATGATTAAGCCCCTTCGTAACCCGGCTCCCAATTGCGATCGGCTACTCGAGTACTGTCTGCATGTCACTGATGTCCTCCCATACCACTTTCCTCATCACTACTTGCCCGCCTACTGGAGGAAGCGGCGGATGTCTCCTCCACATCTTGGCTGGTCAGTAGCTGCTGACTGTCCTCTAGTAGCTCGTCCTCGCTGTACAGTGGAGCTGAGCCCACAGCATATAATACTTCTCTGGCTGAGGGAACAGAAAATGACAGAGGCAGGTTGGGGACAGGTGAGGGCACAGGGCCTGTTCCTGGGCCATGCCAACTAAGGGTCGTGTCTGACGAACCCACGGACTCTTGGCTGGGGGTGTCTGACGCCACTTGGGATGCAGTGGATGACCGAGTCAACCATTCACCCTGACATGGAATGGGACATAGCTTTGCTTTTCAACTAGTATCACGGTTCCAGCCTTGTAACCAAATAACTCTGCTATCAGAGTTAGACAGGGCAGTAACCCAGGTGGATAATCTTGAGGAATCCGCAGTAGCATCAGCATAAGGAATTATTAATAGTAGGGAAGGAAGAAAGCAACTTGCTCCTTAGAGGTGCCTCCCTTATGCCTCATGCAGACGTCGATAAAACACGGACGTGAATGGTCCGTGGGATCCTGGGCTGGATTCCTGCTGAGAGCATAAGCGCATTGGTTGCTATGACGCTGTGCGCTTCCTGCCGCCGCTGCAATACAGTAATACAGTCGTATAGATCATACCAGTGTATCACTGTCCTGCAGGGGTGGCAGGAAGCGCATGGTGTCATAGCAACCAATGACGCCGTGTGCTTCTGCTCTCAGCAGGAATCCAGCCCAGGATACCACGGACCACTCACGTCCATGTTTAACAGACGTCTGCATTCGGCTTTAACCACTACCCGACCGCCTAACGCAGGGATGCGTCCTGCGGGCAGCCGGGTTATTCCTCCTTGACGCGGCGGCGCGTCATCTCGCGAGAAGCGAGATTTCCTGCGTAAAAATGCAATCCTAAAAGGTACTCATTGGAATTTGGGCACCTTTGCGTACCCAGGCTGCAAAAAAGTGTCACACATGTGGTATCGCCGTACTCAGGAGAAGTAGAGCAATGTGTTTTGGGGTGTATTTTTACATATACCCATGCTGGGTGAGAGAAATATCTCTGTAAATGACAACTTTTAAAAAAAAAATTACAGAGATATTTCTCTCACCCAGCATGGGTATATGTAAAAATACACCCCAAAACACATTGCCCAACTTCTTCTGAGTACGGCGATACCAAATGTGTGCCACTTTTTTGCAGCCTAGGTGCGTAAAAGGGCATAAAGTCCAATGAGTACCTTTAGGTTTTACAGGGTTGCTCACAATTTAGCCCCGCCCAAAATGCGAGAACAGTAAACACACCCCACAAATGACCCCATTTCTGAAAGTAGACACCCCAAAGTATTCACTGAGGGGCATAGTGAGTCCGTGGGAGATTTTTTATTTTTTTTGCCAGAAGTTAGCAGAAATGGAAACTTTATTATTATTTTTTTTCCTCAGAAAGTGTCATTTTCCGCTAACTTGTGAAAAAAAATTAAATCATACATGAACTCACCATGCCCCTCCGTGAATACTTTGGGGTGTTTTCTTTCTAAAATAGTGTCCTTTGGGGGGTATTTATACTATCCTGGCATTCTAGCACCTGAAGAAACATGACAGGTGCTCAGAAAGTCAGAGCTGCTTCAAAATGCGGAAATTCACTTTTTTGCACCATAGTTTGTAAACGCTATAACTTTTGAAAGTAGTGTAGTGCAGAATTGTAAAAAGTGGTCTGGTCATTAAGGGTGTTTAACCACCTCAGCCCCCCTAGCTTAAACACCCTTAATGACCAGACCACTTTTTACAATTCTGCACTACACTACTTTCACGGTTTATTGGTCGGTCATACAACTTACCACCCAAATCAATTTTACCTCCTTTTCTTCTAACTAATAGAGTTTTCATTTTGTAGTATTTCATTGCTGCTGACATCTTTACTTTTTTTGATATTAATAAAAAATGACCGAAATTTTTGCAAAAAAAAAAGACATTTTTCACTTTCTGTTGTAATTTTTTTTTTTTTAAACTACATTTCTATATAAATTTTTCACTAAATTTATTGTTCTACATGGCTTTGATAAAAAAAAATCCAATAAGTGTATATTTATTGGTTTGGGTAAAAGTTATAGTGTTTACAAACTATGGTGCAAAAAAGTGAATTTCGGCATTTTGACTTTCTGAGCACCTGTCATGTTTCCTGAGGTACTACAATGCCCAGACAGTAGAAATACCCCACAAATGACCCCATTTCGGAAAGTGGACACCCTAAGGTATTCGCTGATGGGCATAGTGAGTTCATGGAAGTTTTTATTTTTTGTCACAAGTTAGCGGAAATGGAATTTAATTTTATTTTTCAAAAAATTTCATTTTCCGCTAACTTGTGACAAAAATTAAAAACTTCCATGAACTCACTATGCCCCTCAGTGAATACCTTGGGGTGTCTACTTTCTAAAATGGGGTCACTTGTGGGGTATTTATACTGCCCTGGCATTTTAGGGGCCCCTAAAGCGTGAGAAGTAGTTTTGAATCCAAATGCGTAAAAATGCCCTGTGAAATCCTAAAGGTACTCAATGGAATTAGGGCCCCTTTGCGCATCTTGGCTGCAAAAAAGTGTCACTCGTGGTATCGCCGTACTCAGGAGAAGTAGGGAAATATGTTTTGGGGTGTATTTTTACATATACCCATGTTGGATGAGAGAAATATCTCTGTAAACTGACAACTTTGTATAAAAAAATTTCAAAAGTTGTCATTTACAGAGATATTTCTCACACCCAGCATGGGTATATGTAAAAATACACCCCAAAACACATTGCCCTACTTCTCCTGAGTATGGCGATACCACATGTGTGACACTTTTTTGCAGCCTGGGTGCGCAAAGGGGCCCAAATTCCAATGAGTACCTTTAGGATTTCACAGGGCATTTTTACGCATTTGGATTCCAGACTTCTTCTCACGATTTAGGAGCCCCTAAAATGCCAGGGCAGTATAAATACCCCACAAGTGACCCCATTTTAGAAAGAAGACACCCCAAGGTATTCCGTGAGGGGCATGGCGAGTTCATAGAAGATTTTTTTTTGGCACAAGTTAGTGGATATTGAAATTTTGTTTACTTTTTTTTTTCTCACAAAGTCTCTCTTTCCGCTAACTTGTGACAAAAAGTCAAGACAAGAGGTGTTTGTACTGCCCTGGCATTTGAGGGTCTCCGCAATCATTACATGTATGGCCAGCATTAGGAGTTTCTGCTATTCTCCTTATATTGAGCATATGGGTAATGAAATTTTTTTTCCCGTTCAGCCTCTGGGTTGAATGAAAAAATGAACGGCACAGATTTCTTCATTCGCATCGATCAATGTGGATGAAAAAATATCTGGCCAAAAATATGCAAGAAAAAAAAAGAGGGGCCTGGCGATTGCCAGGACATAGGGGCTCCGCCCAAACATCCATACCCACTTCAGCAACTATGTCCTGGCAAACGTGATTTCTCCATTCACATCGATCAATCGATCTTTGTGGAGGAAGACATCTTTGCCAGATTTTTGATACAAAGTGTTTGCCAAAGCATATGAACTCCAACACCTCTCCTCAGCTCATATGCCTGGGCAATCGTACCTGTATTGAGGCGACTTCACATATAAACTGACAGCGGCGCAATGCTTCTCTCAGAATGCACATCAGTTCTGCAGCGTTTTCATTGGTTGGTCCAGCTGGAAAGTAAAGGGTGGTTAGTAAAAAAATAAAAATAAAAGAAGAAAAAACAAGCAGCAGGCTCATAAATTTGAACGTTACAAACTTTATAAAACCTGAACATCATAAAACTTTTAAAACCTAAACTAACTCAAGATTTCTTTTTACTTTTCACTCTTTACTTACCTAGCAGAAACCTCTCCTCTCCCATAGGACAATGTGTAAAGTGTAAATCGCACAGAGATGGTGCGGAGTACATTATGCACTTTATCCCAAGTGAAAGGAGACGTTTCACATATCTGCAGTAGCACACTAGCACCTCTGTGTGTTAGGGTCTCTCAAAACTTAGTATCCTGAGAGACCCTTGTGTTAACTCTGCCTGTGTCCTGCGGTCCCTACGTCGCTAAGTGTACCTGAGTGTGGTACTTCCGGAAACAATTCCCTAAGCATAGGACAGGGTGGTCAGGGCAGTCAGGACAGAAATAGCGGGTGTCACGCCTTATTCCACTCCTGCAGACACGACATCTTTTTCGGGGTGACGGTTGGGTTGAGGTACCAGCAACGACGCTGGGGAAATGTTGCTCATGTAGACGGCTCACTACACTGGTGGTTGGGGACACGGAACCTCCTGGATACAGGAGGTTCTCGATGATCTCTTCCTGAAATTTGAGGAAGGATCCTGTTCTCCCAGCCTTACTGTAGAGAACAAAACTATTATACATAGCCAATTGAATTAGGTATACAGACACCTTCTTATACCAGCGTCTGGTCCTGCGGGAAAGTAGATAAGGAGCCAACATCTGGTCACTGAAGTCCACCCCTCCCATGAGCAAATTATAGTCGTGGACCGAGAGCGGCTTTTCAATGACACTGGTTGCCCATTCAATTTGGATTGTCGTATCTGCGTGAATGGAGGAGAGCATGTAAACGTCACGCTTGTCCCTCCATTTCACCGCGAGCAGTTCTTTGTTACACAATGCAGCCCTCTTCCCCCTTGCAAGTCGGGTGGTAACGAGCCGTTTGGGGAAGCCCCGGCGACTAGGTCGCGCGGTGCCACAGCAGCCAATCTGTTCTAGGAACAAATGCATGAAGAGGGGCACACTTGTGTAGAAATTGTCCACATAAAGATGGTACCCCTTGCCAAATAAGGGTGACACCAAGTCCCAGACTGTCTTCCCACTTCTCCCCAGGTAGTCAGGGCAACCGACCGGCTCCAGGGTCTGATCTTTACCCTCATAGACACGAAATTTGTACGTATAGCCTGTTGGCCCTTTCACAGAGCTTATACAATTTGACCCCATATTGGGCGCGCTTGCTTGGGATGTATTGTTTGAAGCCAAGGCGCCCGGTAAAATGTATAAGGGACTCGTCTATGCAGATGTTTTGCTCAGGGGTATACAAATCTGCAAATTTGGTGTTAAAGTGGTCTATGAGGGGCCGAATTTTGTGGAGCCGGTCAAAAGCTGGGTGGCCTCTGGGACGAGAGGTGCTGTTGTCACTAAAGTGCAGGAAACACAGGATGGTCTCAAATCGTGTCCTGGACATGGCAGCAGAGTACATGGGCATGTGATGAATTGGGTTCGTGGACCAATATGACCGCAATTCATGCTTTTTTGTTAGGCCCATGTTGAGGAGAAGGCCCAGAAAAGTTTTAATTTCGGAAACTTGGACGGGTTTCCACCGGAAAGACTGGGCATAAAAGCTTCCCGAATTGGCGGTTATAAATTGAGTGGCATACCGGTTTGTTTCTGCCACAGTTCAAAGAGCTCCGCAGTGAAGAACAGCTCAAAAACCCCAGTGCTGATCCGATCTGAGCTAACTCAACCCGAACTTCTGACTGGGTGGTGAAAAGGGGAACTACTGGTGCAGCTGAAGATAGGGGCTGCCAATCAGGGTTTTCCAGCACCTTAGGGACTCTAAGGCTCCTTGCAGACGAGTGTTCCTCACGCAGCGAGTCATAGCGGAGCTCTCGGCCCGACCTCCCAGCACTGCCAGGGATCACATAGCATCATAAATCAATATAATGCTATGTGATCCCTGGCAGTGCTGGGAGGTCGGGCCGGAGCCCGCTGCAGACTCGCTGCGTGAGGAACACTCGCCTGCAAGGGGCCTAAGGGCTCTACAGGCCTGTCTGTAGCGGTGGCTGCGACGGGGATCTACTGCACGTGCCACCGTACCAGCTTCAACTGCCCTTCTGGTGCTCACCACTTCCCCATGTTCTACGGCAGTGCTGGTACTAGGTCCAGGATGGGCTGCGTTGCTGGTGTATGCCTCACCACGTAATCTGACAGCGTCAGCCCCACTCTGCTGCCCTTGAAGCGGATCCTGCGCAACCTGTGGTCTAGCAACACAAGGCCGGGTACGCCTGGTGCTATCAGGGACCTCAACCTCATCATCCGAACTTTGGGTCAGACAGCCACTGCTTTCTACAGGTTCGTATTCTGACCCACTGGATTCGTCAGATAAGGGTTCCCATTCCTCATCCGACTGGGTCAGAATCCTGTAGGCCTCTTCAGGTAAATACCCCTTACTTGCCATTTGGACAACTAAATTTAGGAGGTATTCCCTCAGACTACCCAAGAAAAAAAGCAAGCCTGTCTTACAAATGGGAGGCTAGCGAAGTACAGGAAGCCGCTGCGGTTGAAAAAAATATTAAAACCGATTTTTACTGCACGCAGCGCTTGTGTAGTGATTGTGCAATGATAAAAAATAAATACATTTTTGTCACTGCGGCGGGCGGGTGTGGGTAAACGCACGTGTGGGCAACCGATCAGGACTGGTCGGGCAAACACTGCGTTTTGGGTGGAGGATGACTATGGTGACACTAATACTATTATAGATCTGACTGTGATCAGTTTTGATCACTTACAGATACTATAAAGTACCAATGCTGATTAGCGCTACGCTAATCAGCGAATCAGTGACTGCGGTGCAGTGGGCGGGGCGCTAACAGAAGCTAACTACCTACCACAGAGGGCCTAAACTAAGCTAAACCTAACAGTCAATACTAGTGAAAAAAAAAAGTGACAGTTTACACTGATCACTTTTTTTCCTTTCACTAGTGATTGACAGGGGTGATCAAGGGGTTAATTGGGGTGATAGGTGGGTGATCAGGGGCTAATTGTGTAGGTGCTTAGTGTACTTACATTCACATGTGCTCTCTGCTGGGACCAACCGACGAAAAGGACCCAGCAGAGAGCACAGAAGCCATTTAACACATTATATTTATAAATATAATGTGTTAGATGGCTTGTGATTCGATTTTTTAAAAGTCATCAGCCTGCCAGCACTGATCATTGGCTGGCAGGCTGATAACCAACTTTTTCTGAATCTTTTACCGCCGCGCAGTGCGGCGGCATCTCGCGTCTCACGAGATGACGTGCCGATGCATCCAGGAGGAACATCCCGGCTGCCCGCAGGACACATCCCAGCGATAGGCGGTCTGGAGGTGGTTAAGCTAGGGAGGCTGAGGTGGTTAATGTGAGTGTCTAATTGGCCTATCCAAAGCTTCAGGGATCTTGCTACGGATGTAGTGGCAATGGCAGTTTTAACAGCTGCAGCAGAGGCTTCCCAACTTTTTTTAAATAAATCTCAAACGGAATGCTTGCCTTCTTGGACATCTAAGGCTACTTTCACACTGGCGTTTGGTGCGGATCCGTCTTGCACAGACGGTATTTGTACAGACGGATCCGCACCTATAATGCAAAAGTTTGTATCCGTTCAGAACGGATCCGTTTGCATTAGCTTTAAAAAAAAAAATTGTCAAAGTCAAAACGGGTCCCTCTTGAATTACATTGCAAGTCAATGGGGAACGGATCCGTTTTCAAATACACCATATTGTGTCATTGAAAACTGATCCATACCCATTGACTTACATTGTAAGTCAAAACGGATCTGTTCAGCTCCGCATCGTCAGACGGACACCAAAACGCTGCAAGCTGCGTTTTGGTGTCTGCCTCCAGAACGGAATGGAGACTGAACTGAGCCGAACTGATGCATTCTAAACGGATCCTTATCCATTCAGAATGCATTGGGGCTGAACTGATCCGTTTTGGACCGTTTGTGAGATCCCTGAAACGGATCCCACAAACTGAATCCAAAACGCCAGTGTGAAAGTAGCCTTAGCCACAGCGGCATCAAGCTTAGGAGCTCTATCCCAGGCTGCAGAAACCTGCTTATCAAAGGGGAATTTTCTTTTAACCCAGAGGTTTGAGCATTTCCTGCCTGTATAACACCACGCAATTTTTTTCAGTCGTTTTGTGTAACCCAGAGGAAGGAATAAAAAAAATTCTATTAAACTTTTTCCTTTCTTTTGAAATAACTACCTGAATATTTTTATGGACATATAAAAAACCCTTAGTCTTTTTGGTCCCAGGCATTCAAACAAAGTTAATTGTTATATTATGATAGACTACTATCCCGGTATGCCTATACCAGGGATGGGCAAACTGTGGCTCTCCAGCTGTTTCAAAACTACAACTCCCAACATGCCCAGTCTGGCTACAGCTATCAGCCTACAGCAGGGCATGGTGGGAGATGAAGTTTTACAACAGCTGAGAGCCGCAGTCTGCCCATCCTGGCCTATACATACGTGTAGAAGTCAGGCCAAGCATAAGCGCTTGGCAGGTATGGACATAAACGTTTAGGTAACCGAAACTCTACCATTAACTTCATATCGGTCCAGGACGAGCTCAGGATCCCACACCAGGTTGGTATGAACACAAGGGAGAAAGAACTCTGTCGACGAAACCAGGCCAACCGGGAACTTACCTGCCTGCCTATTGTCAAGGTCAGAGGTGATCCTACGGGTTTCAGAAGGAGGTTTTCACATGGGGCTAGCCATGAGACCTAGGAATTGCAGAGTGGCAGGTGGCTGCAGGACCTGTGCAGCGTACAGAGACCAGCTTGTATGTGTGAGCGTGGCTGCAAATGTGAATATGGACAGAGGAATGCACAGTCTCTATTCACGCTTTATAGCTCCCTGGGCTGGCGTGCAGTGAAATAAAGGAAGGTACTAGGCTCCTTCGGCACCCTGGTGTTTAGGGAGTCTACTGTGATGACCAAGATACCCTTGATGTTATGGGATTTTAGGTGCGCAGAAGACAGGGTCCCTGATATTAGTGACACCTGCACCCTTAGGTGAAAATAGATAGAATAACAGATAGAGTCTAGTTGGGCATAATAAGTTAACATTTGCTGAAAATCACTTGTCTTGAGTAGATAAACCATACATTATCATAGAAACAAGTAGTTGTAATTCATACAAGGACAGTTCACAAACTGTTTGGGGCTGCATCTCACTATAACAGGCTTGGGTAGGATGTTTACTCAATTTCAGTGCTTTGATCACACTAATGTTCTTTTAACTTCCTTGTGTAGAGTGTACTATACTAGACTTCTGTAATTCACACGGCCATTATGTATATATATCTTGTCATACTTATAATTTCCTTAGACATTGTCCACATTTTCCAAGAGGAATGTGGCTCTAAATACAGCATTGCGCTAAACAGTAGAACGTGGATAGGCAACATAGGCTACTCCTGTTCACCAAATGCTAGTAGAGTCCACAGATTGAAATACCAGTCATCTCTACTAAGCTTTCCCTATACTCTCACGCACACTAACTAACTTAATTTCCTGCCTCCCACCTTGCTACTTTTTTGTGTGTCAGGTCACGAGCACCACCTAGGGGGTGACTGGGGTGTCTACCTATAATGTTGATATCAGCGGCACGCCAGACACTAGAGCCATGAGGCAACACATGCCCAGTTTACTTACTTGACAAATAGTCTGCATGGTTTACTTACCAGTTTTAGAGTATGTGCTGCCAAAGCGACCACCAATATGGTCATGCAGCATCTGCCACCCCTGCATATGGAGCGTTGGTAAGGAGAGGAGCAACAGCCCCATTCCAACTGCTGACTGTTTCCATGCCTTAACTCCCTTCCGACCGCCGTACGCAGGATTGCGTCCCTGCGGGCAGTCGGTTTATTCCTCCTGGACGCGCTGATGTGCCCGCATGCACAATGTGCGCCATCGGCGCGCTGGCAGGCTGTATAAGTTAGAAAAAACGCATATCAGACGCTATTTTATGAACAGCGTCTGATATGCCTGCTGTCTTCTCCTCTGGTGGTCCCTTTGCTTGGGACCACCGTGAGAAAAAAAAAGTGTGCACCAATCACTCCCTCCCCAACCCCCCGTCACTGATTAACCCCTGATCACCCATGTCACCCCCCATCACTGATGGGCTCATTCACACGTCCGTATGTGTTTTGCGGATCCGCAAAACACGGACACCAGCAATCTGCTTTTCCCATTTTGCGGATCCGCACATTGCCAGAACTATATAGAAAATGCCTTTTCTTGTCCGCAATTGCGGACAAGAATAGGACATGTTCTATATTTTTGCGGATCCGGAAGTGCAGATCCGCAATTCGGATCCGAGCAGGA
The DNA here is from genome assembly GCA_033119425.1 of Bufotes viridis. Classification (NCBI taxonomy): domain Eukaryota; kingdom Metazoa; phylum Chordata; class Amphibia; order Anura; family Bufonidae; genus Bufotes; species Bufotes viridis. The sequence goes on along the minus strand of CM065593.1, from coordinate 183,883,353 downwards.
CAAAGTCTGTCCCCATAGAATTGAATGTATCCACGATTCCGTTCCACAAAATTTTTGCGGAACAGAATTGCGGACGTGTGAATGAGGCCTAAGGGTCCCTTAGTGATCGCAGCTTTACAGCTTTCCCCTCTTTTTTGCATCTTTTTAGAGATTTTTTCATCCACATTGATCAATATGAATGAAGAAATCTGTGCCGTTCATTTTTTTCTTTCAGCCCAGCAGCTGAACGGAAAAAAAAATAATTATCATTACCCGTATGCTCAATATAAGGAGAATAGCAAAAACTCCTAATTTTGGCCATACGTGTAATGATTGCAGAGACCCTCAAACGCCAGGGCAGTGGAAAAACCTCACAAGTGACCCCATTTTAGAAAGTAGACACCCCAAGGTATTCGCTGAGGGGCATAGTGAGTTCATGGAAGTTTTTATTTTTTGACACAAGTTAGCGGAAAATTAAATTTTTTGAAAAAAAAAATAATTTCCATTTCCGCTAACTTGTGACAAAAAATAAAAAATTCCATGAACTCACTATGCCCCTTAGTGAATACCTTAGGGTGTCTACTTTCGTAATGGGGTCACTTATGGGGTGTTTCTACTGTCTGGGCATTGTAGTACATCAGGAAACATGACAGGTGCTCAGAAAGTCAAAGTGCGGAAACTCACTTTTTTGCACCATAGTTTGTAAACCCTATAACTGTTACCCAAACCAATAAATATACACTTATTGCATTTTTTTTTTTTTATCAAAGGCATGTAGAACAATAAACTTAGAGAAAAATGTAAATTGAAATATAGTGTTATTTGAAAAAATTTACAACAGAAAGCTGAAAAATGTAGTTTTTTTGCAAAATTTCATCAAAAAAGTAAAAATCAAAAAAGTAAAAATGTCAGCAAGAATGAAATACCACCAAATTCCACATAAAGATGGTACCCCTTGCCAAATAAGGGTGACACCAAGTCCCAGACTGTCTTCCCACTTCTCCCCAGGTAGTCAGGGCAACCGACCGGCTCCAGGGTCTGATCTTTACCCTCATAGACACGAGAATTTGTACGTATAGCCTGTTGGCCCTTTCACAGAGCTTATACAATTTGACCCCATATTAGGCGCGCTTGCTTGGGATGTATTGTTTGAAGCCAAGGCGCCCGGCAAAATGCATTAGGGACTCGTCTATGCAGATGTTTTGCTCAGGGGTATACAAATCTGCAAATTTGGTGTTAAAGTGGTCTATGAGGGGCCGAATTTTGTGGAGCCGGTCAAAAGCTGGGTGGCCTCTGGGACGAGAGGTGCTGTTGTCACTAAAGTGCAGGAAACACAGGATGGTCTCAAATCGTGTCCTGGACATGGCAGCAGAGTACATGGGCATGTGATGAATTGGGTTCGTGGACCAATATGACCGCAATTCATGCTTTTTGTTAGGCCCATGTTGAGGAGAAGGCCCAGAAAAGTTTTAATTTCGGAAACTTGGACGGGTTTCCACCGGAAAGACTGGGCATAAAAGCTTCCCGAATTGGCGGTTATAAATTGAGTGGCATACCGGTTTGTTTCTGCCACAGTTCAAAGAGCTCCGCAGTGAAGAACAGCTCAAAAACCCCAGTGCTGATCCGATCTGAGCTAACTCAACCCGAACTTCTGACTGGGTGGTGAAAAGGGGAACTACTGGTGCAGCTGAAGATAGGGGCTGCCAATCAGGGTTTTCCAGCACCTTAGGGACTCTAAGGCCCCTTGCAGGCGAGTGTTCCTCACGCAGCGAGTCACAGCGGAGCTCTCGGCCCGACCTCCCAGCACTGCCAGGGATCACATAGCATCATAAATCAATATAATGCTATGTGATCCCTGGCAGTGCTGGGAGGTCGGGCCGGGAGCTCCGTTGCAGACTCGCTGCGTGAGGAACACTCGTCTGCAAGGGGCCTAAGGGCTCTACAGGCCTGTCTGTGCGGTGGCTGCGACGGGGGATCTACTGCACGTGCCACCGTACCAGCTTCAACTGCCCTTCTGGTGCTCACCACTTCCCCATGTTCTACGGCAGTGCTGGTACTAGGTCCAGGATGGGCTGCGTTGCTGGTGTATGCCTCACCACGTAATCTGACAGCGTCAGCCCCACTCTGCTGCCCTTGAAGCGGATCCTGCGCAACCTGTGGTCTAGCAACACAAGGCCGGGTACGCCTGGTGCTATCAGGGACCTCAACCTCATCATCCGAACTTTGGGTCAGACAGCCACTGCTTTCTACAGGTTCGTATTCTGACCCACTGGATTCGTCAGATAAGGGTTCCCATTCCTCATCCGACTGGGTCAGAATCCTGTAGGCCTCTTCAGGTAAATACCCCTTACTTGCCATTTGGACAACTAAATTTAGGAGGTATTCCCTCAGACTACCCAAGAAAAAAAAGCAAGCCTGTCTTACAAATGGGAGGCTAGCGAAGTACAGGAAGCCGCTGCGGTTGAAAAAAAATATTAAAACCGATTTTTTTACCGCCGCAGCGCTTGTGTAGTGATTGTGCAATGATAAAAAAATAAATACATTTTTTGTCACTGCGGCGGGGCGGGTGTGGGTAAACGCACGTGTGGGCAACCGATCAGGACTGGTCGGGCAAACACTGCGTTTTGGGTGGAGGATGACTATGGTGACACTAATACTATTATAGATCTGACTGTGATCAGTTTTGATCACTTACAGATACTATAAAGTACCAATGCTGATTAGCGCTACGCTAATCAGCGAATCAGTGACTGCGGTGCAGTGGGCGGGGCGCTAACAGAAGCTAACTACCTACCACAGAGGGCCTAAACTAAGCTAAACCTAACAGTCAATACTAGTGAAAAAAAAAAGTGACAGTTTACACTGATCACTTTTTTTCCTTTCACTAGTGATTGACAGGGGTGATCAAGGGGTTAATTGGGGTGATAGGTGGGTGATCAGGGGCTAATTGTGTAGGTGCTTAGTGTACTTACATTCACATGTGCTCTCTGCTGGGACCAACCGACGAAAAGGACCCAGCAGAGAGCACAGAAGCCATTTAACACATTATATTTATAAATATAATGTGTTAGATGGCTTGTGATTCGATTTTTTAAAAGTCATCAGCCTGCCAGCACTGATCATTGGCTGGCAGGCTGATAACTAACTTTTCTGAATCTTTTACCGCCGCGCAGTGCGGCGGCATCTCGCGTCTCACGAGATGACGTGCCGATGCATCCAGGAGGAACATCCCGGCTGCCCGCAGGACACATCCCAGCGATAGGCGGTCTGGAGGTGGTTAAGCTAGGGAGGCTGAGGTGGTTAATGTGAGTGTCTAATTGGCCTATCCAAAGCTTCAGGGATCTTGCTACGGATGTAGTGGCAATGGCAGTTTTAACAGCTGCAGCAGAGGCTTCCCAACTTTTTTAAATAAATCTCAAGCGGAATGCTTGCCTTCTTGGACATCTAAGGCTACTTTCACACTGGCGTTTGGTGCGGATCCGTCTTGCACAGGCGGTATTTGTACAGACGGATCCGCACCTATAATGCAAAAGTTTGTATCCGTTCAGAACGGATCCGTTTGCATTAGCTTTAAAAAAAAAATTGTCAAAGTCAAAGCGGGTCCCTCTTGAATTACATTGCAAGTCAATGGAGAGCGGATCCGTTTTCAAATACACCATATTGTGTCATTGAAAACTGATCCATACCCATTGACTTACATTGTAAGTCAAAACGGATCTGTTCAGCTCCGCATCGTCAGACGGACACCAAAACGCTGCAAGCTGCGTTTTGGTGTCTGCCTCCAGAACGGAATGGAGACTGAACTGAGCCGAACTGATGCATTCTAAACGGATCCTTATCCATTCAGAATGCATTGGGGCTGAACTGATCCGTTTTGGACCGTTTGTGAGATCCCTGAAACGGATCCCACAAACTGAATCCAAAACGCCAGTGTGAAAGTAGCCTTAGCCACAGCGGCATCAAGCTTAGGAGCTCTATCCCAGGCTGCAGAAACCTGCTTATCAAAGGGGAATTTTCTTTTAACCCAGAGGTTTGAGCATTTCCTGCCTGTATAACACCACGCAATTTTTTTCAGTCGTTTTGTGTAACCCAGAGGAAGGAATAAAAAAAATTCTATTAAACTTTTTCCTTTCTTTTGAAATAACTACCTGAATATTTTTATGGACATATAAAAAACCCTTAGTCTTTTTTGGTCCCAGGCATTCAAACAAAGTTAATTGTTATATTATGATAGACTACTATCCCCGGTATGCCTATACCAGGGATGGGCAAACTGCGGCTCTCCAGCTGTTTCAAAACTACAACTCCCAACATGCCCAGTCTGGCTACAGCTATCAGCCTACAGCAGGGCATGGTGGGAGATGAAGTTTTACAACAGCTGGAGAGCCGCAGTTTGCCCATCCCTGGCCTATACAATACGTGTAAGAAGTCAGGCCAAGCATAAGCGCTTGGCAGGTATGGACATAAACGTTTAGGTAACCGAAACTCTACCATTAACTTCATATCGGTCCAGGACGAGCTCAGGATCCCACACCAGGTTGGTATGAACACAAGGGAGAAAGAACTCTGTCGACGAAACCAGGCCAACCGGGAACTTACCTGCCTGCCTATTGTCAAGGTCAGAGGTGATCCTACGGGTTTCAGAAGGAGGTTTTCACATGGGGCTAGCCATGAGACCTAGGAATTGCAGAGTGGCAGGTGGCTGCAGGACCTGTGCAGCGTACAGAGACCAGCTTGTATGTGTGAGCGTGGCTGCAAATGTGAATATGGACAGAGGAATGCACAGTCTCTATTCACGCTTTATAGCTCCCTGGGCTGGCGTGCAGTGAAATAAAGGAAGGTACTAGGCTCCTTCGGCACCCTGGTGTTTAGGGAGTCTACTGTGATGACCAAGATACCCTTGATGTTATGGGATTTTAGGTGCGCAGAAGACAGGGTCCCTGATATTAGTGACACCTGCACCCTTAGGTGAAAATAGATAGAATAACAGATAGAGTCTAGTTGGGCATAATAAGTTAACATTTGCTGAAAATCACTTGTCTTGAGTAGATAAACCATACATTATCATAGAAACAAGTAGTTGTAATTCATACAAGGACAGTTCACAAACTGTTTGGGGCTGCATCTCACTATAACAGGCTTGGGTAGGATGTTTACTCAATTTCAGTGCTTTGATCACACTAATGTTCTTTTAACTTCCTTGTGTAGAGTGTACTATACTAGACTTCTGTAATTCACACGGCCATTATGTATATATATCTTGTCATACTTATAATTTCCTTAGACATTGTCCACATTTTCCAAGAGGAATGTGGCTCTAAATACAGCATTGCGCTAAACAGTAGAACGTGGATAGGCAACATAGGCTACTCCTGTTCACCAAATGCTAGTAGAGTCCACAGATTGAAATACCAGTCATCTCTACTAAGCTTTCCCTATACTCTCACGCACACTAACTAACTTAATTTCCTGCCTCCCACCTTGCTACTTTTTTGTGTGTCAGGTCACGAGCACCACCTAGGGGGTGACTGGGGTGTCTACCTATAATGTTGATATCAGCGGCACGCCAGACACTAGAGCCATGAGGCAACACATGCCCAGTTTACTTACTTGACAAATAGTCTGCATGGTTTACTTACCAGTTTTAGAGTATGTGCTGCCAAAGCGACCACCAATATGGTCATGCAGCATCTGCCACCCCTGCATATGGAGCGTTGGTAAGGAGAGGAGCAACAGCCCCATTCCAACTGCTGACTGTTTCCATGCCTTAACTCCCTTCCGACCGCCGTACGCAGGATTGCGTCCTGCGGGCAGTCGGTTTATTCCTCCTGGACGCGCTGATGTGCCCGCACATGCACAATGTGCGCCATCGGCGCGCTGGCAGGCTGTATAAGTTAGAAAAAAAACGCATATCAGACGCTATTTTATGAACAGCGTCTGATATGCCTGCTGTCTTCTCCTCTGGTGGTCCCTTTGCTTGGGACCACCGTAGGGAAAAAAAAAAAAAGTGTGCACCAATCACTCCCCTCCCCAACCCCCCCCCCCCGTCACTGATTAACCCCTGATCACCCATGTCACCCCCCCCATCACTGATGGGCTCATTCACACGTCCGTATGTGTTTTGCGGATCCGCAAAACACGGACACCAGCAATCTGCTTTTCCCATTTTGCGGATCCGCACATTGCCAGAACTATATAGAAAATGCCTTTTCTTGTCCGCAATTGCGGACAAGAATAGGACATGTTCTATATTTTTGCGGATCCGGAAGTGCAGATCCGCAATTCCGGATCCGAGCAGGACAAAGTCTGTCCCCATAGAATTGAATGTATCCACGATTCCGTTCCACAAAATTTTGCGGAACAGAATTGCGGACGTGTGAATGAGGCCTAAGGGTCCCTTAGTGATCGCAGCTTTACAGCTTTCCCCTCTTTTTTTTTTGCACTTTTTTAGAGATTTTTTCATCCACATTGATCAATATGAATGAAGAAATCTGTGCCGTTCATTTTTTTCTTTCAGCCCAGCAGCTGAACGGAAAAAAAAAAAATAATTATCATTACCCGTATGCTCAATATAAGGAGAATAGCAAAAACTCCTAATTTTGGCCATACGTGTAATGATTGCAGAGACCCTCAAACGCCAGGGCAGTGGAAAAACCTCACAAGTGACCCCATTTTAGAAAGTAGACACCCCAAGGTATTCGCTGAGGGGCATAGTGAGTTCATGGAAGTTTTTATTTTTTGACACAAGTTAGCGGAAAATTAAATTTTTTGAAAAAAAAAATAATTTCCATTTCCGCTAACTTGTGACAAAAATAAAAATTCCATGAACTCACTATGCCCCTTAGTGAATACCTTAGGTGTCTACTGTCAATGGGGTCACTTATGGGTGTTTCTACTGTCTGGGCATTGTAGTACATCAGGAAACATGACAGGTGCTCAGAAAGTCAAAGTGCGGAAACTCACTTTTTTGCACCATAGTTTGTAAACCCTATAACTGTTACCCAAACCAATAAATATACACTTATTGCATTTTTTTTTTTTTATCAAAGGCATGTAGAACAATAAACTTAGAGAAAAATGTAAATTGAAATATAGTGTTATTTGAAAAAATTTACAACAGAAAGCGAAAAATGTAGTTTTTTTTGCAAAAATTTCATCAAAAAAAGTAAAAATCAAAAAAAGTAAAAATGTCAGCAAGAATGAAATACCACCAAATGAAAGCTCTATTAGTGAGAAGAAAAGGAGGTAAAATTCATTGGGGTGGTAATTTGTATGACGGAGCAATAAACGGTGAAAGTAGTGTAGTGCAGAATTGTAAAAAATGGCCTGGTCATTAAGGGGGTTTAAGCTAGGGTGGCTGAAGTGGTTAAGCTGTGTATCTTCTGCGATCAGACGAGTGCAGGTACAATCAGCTTAGAATAACCGTTGACCAAGCACACTGAGGCACGATCCTGCTGAATTCCACCCAAGGAACAGCAGATCTAAGCTCCATAAACCCATAGCCATCGATAGTGAGGTAACCACCAGTTGCATTACTCACTTCGTCAGGGTTCTGAGCAGGCCAGGAGACTCCACCATGGGAGGTGCTGGCATGGCCACTAATAGGGTAGGGAGGAAGAGGAACCCCCCCCCCCCCCAATCAAACTCAGGCCGACAGAGAACCCACCTATAGGCTCCGGGATGAACTAGAAAGACATGATTACACTCACCGGTAATCTCTTTTCCATAAGCCCATGACAGCACCCTTGAGAGACCGCCTCCATCCAGGACAGGAAACAGGAACTTTCGTGGAGAGTACAAAAGGTCAGCCCTGACCTCATCACCTCAGTTAGTAGCAAGAACATGTCCTGAAAAATATATTAAACATATTCTCTTCCTTCTCTTTTTTTTTTTTTTTTTTTTTTGGGGGAATAATGCGGGTGCTGTCATGGGCTTATGGAAAAGAGATTACCGGTGAGTGTAATCATGTCTTTCCCTATCGCCCATGACAGCACCCTTGAGAGATGATTAGGCAAGTAATCCTTTTAGGGAGGGACTACCGCCTGGAGCACCTTTCTGCCAAAGATTAATTGCTCTTTAGCACTCAGGTCTAATTTATAGTGTCTGAAAAAGGTACATGGGGTTTGCCAGGTTGCTGCTCTACATATCTGCTCTAAAGATGCATCAGCTTTCTCTGCCCAGGATGTTGACATTGCCCTGGTAGAATGAGCTTTCAGACTCGCCGGTGGCGTTTTCCCGTAGTTGAATAAGCTAGATTAATGGCTTGGACAATCCATCTAGCAAGTGTCTTAGAGGAAACTGCCTGACCTCTGTTTTTTCCACCATATTGAACGAATAGTCTGTTGCTCCTCCTCCAACCTTCTGTGGCTTTGATATAATATAAGAGACATCTCCTGACGTCTAAAGTATGCCATTTTCTTTCTTTGTCCGTCTGCGGGTTTTGGCATAAAGATGGTAAAATTACTTCTTGTGATCTATGGAACATGGTAACTACCTTAGGCAAAAATGACGGATCAGGCTTGATCACCACTCTGTCTTCTGTAAAGATAGTATAAGGAGGCGAGATTGAAAATGCACAAATCTCACCCACTCGTCTTGCTGAAGTAATTGCCACCAAGAAAGCAGCCTTTAGAGACAGAAACCTTAGGGAAAGATCGTTCATAGGTTCAAAAGGGGGTTCTGTTAAGCTGTTCAGGACTAGATTTAAATCCCAAGGTGGTAAAAGGGACCTAGGCAAGGGACTGAGACGATTAATAGCCTTGAAAAATCTCCTTATCCATGGGTGATTGGCTATATGGCAATCGAAAAAGCACTTAGAGCTGAGATCTGAACTTTCAATGTGCTGGTCCTTAGCTTCTTCTCAAACCCTCTTTGTAGGAAATCTAATATTAGTGGTAACGGAGGAGGATCCAATACATTTATTGGCACCTTGCAGAAGGATAGAAAAGTCTTCCAGATTCTCAGGTATATCAGTGACGTTACCTCCTTTCTGGCTGATAGCAGAGTAGAAACCACCTCTTTAGAGAGACCTCTCTGTTCTAAGATTTCCCTCTCAGGAACCACGCAGTCAGCCGTAACTGCTGTGCATCTGGGTGGTATATAGGACCCTGAAAAGAAGATCCTCCCGGTCCGGCAGAATCCATGGGTCTGCTATCGAAAGCTTTCTGAGCCAACTGAACCATGTTCTGCGAGGCCAAAAGGGAGCTATCAGAATTAGCCTGGTTCTGTGGTGTCTTAATTTCTGTAGAACTTGGGGTATCATTCTTAATGGCGGAAAGGCATAGAGTAGTTCGTCTGGCCAAGGAAGGGATAGAGCATCTATTCCTGTTGGCCGGTCCCTGCTGTTCAGGGAAAAGAAACGCCTGCATTTTCTGTTTTTTCTTGTGGCGAACAGATCCAGTACAGGATAACCCCATAGGTGAGTAATTTGTAGAAACACCTCCTGGTTCAGGCACCACTCTGTTTCTCTCAAGGTCTGCCTGCTTAGGAAATCTGCCTGACTGTTCTCTGTGCCCTTTAGATGAACCGCTTTCAGACCAGAGGCATGGGGCATGATTAAAAGAAAAATTTCCCTTGTCAGATTCATTAGACTCCCTGACCTGGTGCCCCCTGTTTGTTTAGGTACGATACTACAGTACTGTTGTCTGAGAAGATCTTTAGTTCTCTTCCTTTTATTTCTGGCAGAAATTCTTTTAAGGCTAAAAGAACTGCCCTGAGCTCCCTCATGTTTTGAGACTCTATTCTTTCTCCAGACTGCCAGGTTCCTTGACGAGACACCCTCTGACATATTGCTCCCCATCCGTAAGGACTTGCGTCGGTGGTAATTATTAGAGATCTTGATGATTCCCACTGGAGACCCTGTGAGAGATTTTTGGATCTAACCACCATTGAAGGGATTGTATTACCTGAATCGGTAGAAAAGATGAGCTTCCAGAAGAGAAGTTGTCTGCATTTCTTTCAGAATCTGCCATTGTAACGGTCTTGACCTGAATTGACTCCACCTGACCGCTGGTATGGTTGCCGTCATCCTCCCTAGAACTGCCATACCCTGTCTGATAGTCCTCTTTTGGATGATATCAATGCAGTGACTTCTTCTCTTATCTTGTCTATCTTGGACTGAGGAAGAAAACAAGACATCTTTACCGAGTCCAGAATCATGCCCAGAAAGGCACACCTTTGAGACGGTTGTACATTTGATTTTTGTGATTTATTAACCATCCTAGATCTTCTAGAATCTCGAGGATCCTTGTGATCTCTCTTTGTAGATTGTCTCTTGACTCTGCTACTATTAACAGATCGTCCAAATATGGGATGACTAACAGATTTTGCTTCCTCATATAGGCCATGATCTCCGCCATTACTTTTGTGAATAGCCTTGGTGCCTGAGCTATTCCGAACGGAAGAGCTGCATACTGTAGGTGCAAAGTGCCTTCTTTTGTGGCGACTGCCACTCGTAGATATTTTTGATGTTCCGGATGAATGGGTATATGGTAATAGGCATCTTTTATGTCTATAGTGCCCATAAAGCATCCTCCGTACAAATGTTTCATCGCGGAATTTAATGACTCCATTCTGAATTTTTGTATTGGAGATATTGGTTTAGATCTTTTAGATTTATAATTACTCTGAGTGTTCCATCTGGCTTGGGTACTAAAAAGAGATTTGAGTAAAAACCTCTTCCTCTTTCTTTTTCCGGAACCGGAATTAACACTTTTTGTTCACTAAAGACAATACCTCTTGTCTTAATGTCATACCCTTTAGGGAATCTCCTGAGCCGTCCGTGACTTTTTGTCTGTCTGGTGGGCGAGAAGAAAACTCTAAACGAAAACCGTCTCTTATAACCCCCAGAATCCAAGGACAAGGGCCTATTCTCTCCCAATTTTTTAGAAAAGAGACAGCCTGCCGCCCACCGGAGGGACACCGTCATTGTGGACCTGACTTAGCACCTGAAGATGACTTCTGCTGAAACAGGAACCCTTTATCTTTCCTAGGCTGGATCTTGAAGTTTTGGGTTTTATTTTTATTAAATCCTTTTTGTTCCTCCGAAAAACTGCCTCTTACCAAATTTATTTGGTCTAGTTTTAGCCTCAGGAAACCCTTTTTACTATCTGCAGCCTTTTCAAGGAGGTCGTCAAGGACTGCTCCAAACAAATAGTCTCCCTGACAGGGAATGGCACATAATTTATTCTTGGAACCGGTATCTGCGGACCAGCTTTTGAGCCAGATCGCCCTTCTAGCTGAGTTTGATAATGCAGCCGCACGAGCGCTTAACTTCAAGGCATCCACCGAGGCATCTGAAATGAAATCCACTGCTTTGAAGATAGTTGGGAAAACGGAAAGTAGTTGATCTCTTGGAGTTTTATCCTGAATATGAGTCTCCAGTTCTTGGAGCCATAACTTGACTGACCTAGCCGTGGATGTTGTTGCTATATTAGGTTTTAGTGCCTGCGAAGAGACTTCCCATGCTTGTTTAAGGAAAGTATCTGCACGTCTATCCATCGGGTCCTTTAGAGAACCTAGGTCGTCAAAAGGCAAGGCTGTATTTTTAGAAATTTTTGCCACGGGCGCATCTATTTTGGGGCTCTATCCCAACTAGTGGTGTCTGCCTCCTCAAAGGGGTATTTACGCTTCATAGATTTAGAAATAAAGAACTTTTTATCCGGTTTTTCCATTCTTTTGAATTAAATACTTTATGTTCTCATTAAGTGGAAACACTCGCGATTTTTTCCGTCCTAAGTCACCAAACATTATGTCTTGTACTGATCTTTGCTCTTTCGTGTCATCTAACTTCATTGTGCCTCTAATTGCTTTAAGTAAACCGTCTGTATCTTCAGGAGAAAAGAGGGATCTGCCCAAATTTTCTTCGTCAGAGGACGAGTCTGAGCCATCAGAAATTTCTCCTCGTCACTTTTAACTGAAGATCCAGAGTCAGACATTTCAATTATTCCAGATTGTTTAGAAGAAGTTGGAAGATACTTTTTAAAAAGCTTCATGGAATCAGACACTTCAGATTTGACTATCTCTTTTATATTTTGTAGGAGGGAAGGCGACTCTTGTTCCACAATCCTATCTGTACACTGCTGACATAATTTCTTCTGCCAATTTGCCCCCAATCTCCTTTTACAGACTGCGCATTCCTTGCCCTTCGTTTTTGCAGTGGCTTTCTTAGGGCCTTCTCTGACAGTCTAAAAAAGGACAAACAAAAGAAGGCCCTATTAAAAAGAAGCGTAAATAAAAATAGGCTGGGGTATAACCCCTTACCCCACCAGGAGTACCGGTCTGGTGTCGTGACCCTCCTGTACATCAGCGCTGTGTGCTCTCCTCCTCCATCTTCCTATGGACAGAGCACCTCTGAGGTCAGGATCCCCTCTGGGTGTAGGCTGGCTGGGTGGGTTCAGGCTGCGCTGAAAAGCCGGGTCCTTGCTGGTGCTCCCTAGCAGCTCCTTTAAAGAACTGTGCTTCCGGTTAAAAAAACCCGCCCGGAAGCACAGCAACTCTCGCCTGCTAACGCGGGATTTCCTCCGCCCTCCAGGGCTTGGCTCCGGCATGCGTTCCAAACGCCGGAAATGCCGCGCAAGACTTCCGGCCAAAGTCTCGCGGTACTGCGCCCGTACGCCGTGCTTGCAGGGAGAAGAGCTCCGGACCCGCCGACACGCGCCAGAGGGTTCCGGCATGCTGGAAACACCTCACAGTGCCCCAGGATGGCCAGTGGAACAACCAGCCCGCATAAAAGCAGGACCAGAACCGTTTACCCAGACTTACAATGGCGGCTCCAAGAGGAGACTTATGCCTCTACAGGGAGCCCCAAATAAGGTATGAATGACCGGGGGACCTGCAGCCTAGATTTAAGAACTCTCCACGGATCTTCCTATCCACAGGACAGGAAACAGGAACTGAGGTGATGAGGTCAGGGCTGACCTTTTGTACTCTCCACGAAAGTTCCTGTTTCCTGTCCTGGATGGAGGCGGTCTCTCAAAGGGTGCTGTCATGGGCGATAGGGAAATATTGGTCTCAAAGCTGTAGAATATTTTTTGTTTAAAGGGGTTGTCTCGGTTCAGAGCTGAACCGCGGCAGCCCCGCCTGACATGAGCATCGGAGCAAGGGCTTTTTTGTTTATATTATTATACTGTGAGATGGAGGCTTCCATCTGGCTTTGTTGCCGGTGACATCACCGGCTCTGATGGGCGGCCTTTAGCGCTGCCCTAGCCATTTTACCGTTTAGGGCAGCGCTAAATCCCACCCTTTAGTGCCAGTGACGTCACCGGCTCACTGCTAGGCGGAAGCCTCCACATGACAGTGTAATAATATGTAAGTCACCGGGTCTCCAGAAAATGCCTTGATAGGGATGCCTGGGTGAAAATTGGGATATGTCCAAGTTCAACTCTGAACCCTGGCAACCCATTTAAGTCATACAGCATCCACAATAAAATTTAATGCTTTAAAAATTATGGGAAAAACAGACTATAATTGTTCTTGTACAAGTTTTATCCTAAATGTGGGATTCTAGTCGCTGTAACAAAAGCTTAAGGAAGCAGGCAGCCAAAGTGGCTGCTAACTTGGGTTTAAAAGGCAGACTCAATAAGGCATCTCTCCATAGGTGTTTTCCTTGTCCTGGGGACAGTGTTTCTGCATGCTGTCATGGACATAAAGGTATTAAAAAAAGACTGACCACAAAGCATCTGGTTCATGGCATTTATTGTATCTTCCCCCACAAGACTACATCTAGCAAAATATCTGAATTTCTGTTGTAAGTTGAGACCCACCAGGTTAGTTATAGACTAGGAGATAACATTAGCAAATATGGCGTTAAATGGTTGTACAAAAGAGAATTCTTAAAAGTCTGTTGAAAATCAAGTCTTATATCTGCACTTAAATAGCTTGTTGTTCTCTGAAGTCCAAATGATTTGGTCCAGTAATACATTGGCAAGTAAGCGATTTCATGAACGTGTATACTTTCCCCAGATATGCAGCATAAAGACTGAAGCAATAAAAAGCAGGCTCATCACCAGAACTGGAACAGGACCCCTGTAAAAAAATAAAATAAAATAAATTTAAAAAAACATTTTTTCGAAGGCGTAAGTATCAAAGTATTTTGTTTCCCACAACTAGGCACATGATACCTGCAGTAATGATTAGGCGGTTACCTCATAACACTCCCTGACCACATGTTCCTATAAGGGCATATAGATAGAGGTCTCCATCTCCGGGACATCTCCTACAAGCTAGAAATGAAAACCCTTAAGTAAGAGCTATTTTGGCGATACACGGTCAATATATAACAAAGCTCTCCCTTGTGATGACAACTGATTGACGGGGGAGTAGAAAGCTATACTGATGTCTGATGAATACTGAAGTCCTATTCACAGGATAGGTGCAAGTGTCTAATTGGTGCAGGCCCAACCTCTGATGTCACTACCGAGCTTGAGAACAGGCGTTTGAGTCTCCTCATTTCAATAGAGTGGCAGTTGTTCGTGTCTGATGCTTGTCTGAGCTGTTCTTTCAATTAAGAAAATTGCTTTACAGTAGCCACATGGGCCATAGATACAATGGTCTGGAGTTGACCCTATTGACTTCTATGGGAGAGTTTTCTAGGCATACCCTGTGACCTATGAAGAGGACAATGTACAAGGAAAGAATAGATGAGATCTGCCAATCACCTATTGTGAATGGAGGATCCTGACTTATCTATACACAAAGGTGATTACAGGCAGGATTAGAATGACAGATAAGCAGGCAACTGCAGTAAAGTGATCTGTCCAGACCAAGAAGTGGTGTCCATTATTACACTTAGTGGCCACTGCGAGAACTACAAGATTTTTTATTTATTTTATGTTTTAAGGGAATCTGTCACCTTGCTATCCACAAATTTTTTTCTTTCTTTAGCCTAGGGCAATAAAGTACCTTATATCCATATGTGTTCTTCTTTTTGCCGTGTCTCTTGTATTTTCTGTTAAAAAACACTTTATCCATTATGTAAATTAGGCTGTAAGGAGCCCAGAGGGGCGTTTTTTCTCTTCCAAGGAGCCCAGGAATGCCCCCCTAATGTGCCCAGACTGCCTAAATTTGAATCTGAAGAACGCCTCCAGCAGCTGAAATGGCGTCCCAGAGGCGAGGCCAACGGCTCCGCCCACCGGCTACCTCTGCTCTCTGCCCGGAATACATTGCTGATCTTATTCTCTGCGGCCGCTGGAAATCTCGCTCAGGCGCAGTGCCGGCTATTGCCTGCGCAATCCGACGACAACAGTCTCAATAGTGTCATGCGCCGAGCCCAGTGACGTTTTCGGAGCGCTGTTGCCCTCAGTTGCCATCGGATCGCGCAGGCGCCCACCGGCACTGCGCCTGCGCGAGATTTCCAGTGGCCGCAGAGAATAAGATCAGCAATGTATTCCGGGCAGAGAGCGGAGGTAGCCGGTGGGCGGAGCCGTTGGCCTCGCCTCTGGGACGCGATTTCAGCTGCTGGAGGCGTTCTTCAGATTCAAATTTAGGCAGTCTGGGCACGTCAGGGGGGCATTCCTGGGCTCCTTGGAAGAGAAAAAACGCCCCTCTGGGCTCCTTACAGCCTAATTTACATAATAGATAAAGTGGTTTTTAAACAGAAAATACAAGAGACACGGCAAAAAGAAGAATACATATGGATATAAGGTACTTTATTGCCCTAGGCTAAAGGAAAAAAAATAAAATAATTGTGGATAGCCAGGTGACAGATTCCCTTTAAATATAGACCGACATGGGAAAATTAAAAATAACAAAGCTCGATTTTCTAATGACACATTTCCTTTAAAAGTTAAATGGAGCCACATACACGACTACAGCCCCAATGGGATTTGTCAGGGGTCCCACAGTGTTTGTTTACACTGATCAGACAGGGCTAGTTTTTTTTTTTTTTTTTGAGGAGGGGGGGTGAACTATTTAAATTCTAGACATTCACTTGGCCAACACTACAAGAATGACTCTTGAAATTTAATGTTTTAGTATCACAGGAACAATAACTAATTTTTATGGTCAGATCTTTACACACTGTGGTTAATTATGTTTAAGGCCAACTAAATACACAACAGTTCAACACATTCAATAAATTGTTCTAAATGAAGGAACGCAATGGTTCTGCTGATGCAAACAGAAAACTGTGTAGATGAAAACTCCAGTACACTACTGAATACTTCGAGATTTCCTATTGGCAGGACAGGTAGGTGAACATTTATTCACCCTACAGACCATTTGCCTACAAAGATTACCATATAACTAAGAAACCCACACTTCTATACATTCATAGTGGATCAAAATAAATCTTTAAAAAAGAATATGGAAAGAAAGCGCCCAGTAATCAATGACATCAGATGTTTAGAGAGGAAGGGGAACATAGATACCATTGTTGTATTTACTGTGCGCTGGAGTGCAGATTTATCTATTACGCAGGAGGTTTTCTGCTTTAATCTTTGTGTCATGCTTTCTGACATCAGCCAGATTAGGTTCTCTTTTTAGATGCACTGGCTCCAGCCATGAGACTTCAGGCATTTAGATTAAATTATTATTGCTACTTTTCTCTGGTATCCGATACCAGCGTGAATATGCTTCAGTTATGATGGTATTTTTCTACATTTATAGATTTGCCTCAGTAGTGTATAGAGACCACTGTAACACTAAGGGCAGAGAACACCATACATTTTTTTCCAGAAGAGCAGAAATACTCCTTACCATTTTTGAGTATTTTTTAGCCAAGGAGGAGTATGAAATTTGCAGTAATTCAAATATATAATATGTAGGCCTACATAACGTTAAAGGCTTGTTCACATCTGTGTTGAAAGCTTTGTTTGGGGCCTCTGTCACAGATTCTGTCAAAGACTGGACAAAAGAAAGCCTCATATTCAGGACTTTAGTCTGGTATAAAGACAGGATCACAGTTAATGGAGTCTGTTTATCTCCTTTTCTGTCAGTTATGTGCCCGATCCAGCACTTCCATTATTTTTGTTGTTACCTTCATCTAACGGAGCAGAACAGAAATAAATAGCGGTGGTGTGAACGTGGCCTAAGAGGTTGGTATTTATGCAGGGAAGCTATTACTAGTCTACATAACATCTCTCCCCTACGTTCATCCCCCTTCAACATTCAGTCCCATGTTTATAACATCAATGCTATTCCTCCAACATACAGTCCCATGTAAATAACATTGCTCCCCTCCCTTCAGTATAGGTTTAATAAGACCCTGTAGGGGTGTAGAGTTGGGTTGTCACTTTATGGAACGTCCGGCCCATAATAGAACAGTCCTATACTATTTTTTTTTTTTTTTTTGGGGGGGGTAGCATGTGTACTATATAAAGCAGGACTATGTAAGTGTAATGGGCACATAGCTGTGCTCTCGTATAATGGGCATGTAGCAGAGCTACATATCAAGCTTTATTATTGGTAAAAGGGCTGCTGATTTGTCAATTTTGGCGGTTGCCAGGCCATTTGCTGTGCAGTGGAGCCACCATCTTCACCAATCCTGCTAGTGGAGTGGCGGCCTGGTGTGGTAAGCAGCCTCTTGGTAGAGGCACTGCAGGAGGTGTGGGCACTAGTAGATCTATAAGCCCCTGATGGGGTGAACAGGTCTGAGGTGAATAAACAGCAGGAACTGGACAGTTTTAGTCAAATAATTACATAATTGTCTTGGGGAGCACTGTTTATGGCTGTGTTATGGAGGAACTACATACATACCTACATCTGACTCTATAATGGGTCAAGTGCATATGGAAGCATTGTGTATGGCAGCGTTATGTGGGCACCGTGTATCTAGCTCTGTTATGGAGCAAGTGGACTTATTGTTTAGTATATGATGTTGGATAAATATAAAATTGTCTAAATTTGCAATTTCTGCATGGAAGACATTATAGGGGAGACCGGTAATGGTTTCCTGCATAAATAGGCTCATAACGTTATGTAGGCCTATGTATTATATTTATGAATTACCGCAAAATTCATAGTCCTATTCAGCTAAAAATACTCCTAAAAATTGCGAAGAGGAGTATTTTTACTCTTCTGGAAAAAATGTAGCATGACCTTTGTTCCTATGACATATGCAAAGTTTCAGAAATGAAAGCCCACTGCCCACCCTTAGGCTGCTTAGCCCGCCAGACGCCACCCCATGAAGGTTGCACGCTGCTGCATTTGCCTTTCTCCACAGCTTCAGAACCGTGTGCCGAATGGTCCAGTAGCCTGTCCAAACAGACTAATAAAGCTCCTTGCTGTACAGAGCTATGCTATTGGATTTTTCAGGCATCAGAAACATCGCTGCACTGCCTGTGCCGTTCACAGCGTGCCCCACGTTCATGAATGGCAGGGAACGTATTGACATGCGTCAGATTTTTCTTTTAGGGAGTAAAATAGCCTGAACAGGCATCTGACGCTTGTACAGTTGTTATAGTGATATCTAATTCTAGGCCTCAATTTTCCCCACAGTCAAGAACATTATTTGCTATTGCTCATCATCAACTCTTACCATTTTGGCATTGTCGAGACCGAGTTAGGACAAATTTGATCCCAATGGACCAAACATCACTGCCTGATTACTGTGAGCGCTTTATAGTATTTCGTAAAGACTGAATGGCGTGACTATGAATGTAGGTTTGTTATTTATATTTTTTATGTCTTTGTATGCAAATTGTCTGATGAAGGCCAAATTATAACTGACCATAAATATTCACCTGCTTCTAGTCGTTGAACATCATCTTAAAAAAATAATTTGGTAACTAAGTATTCAGAGGTATACTGGAGTTTTGATCTACACAGATTACTAGGTTGGTAACCTACAGCCAGCACCTTCACACAAGAGCTGGTGCGCCATGATTAAATGGGGTTTTCTGACTTTCAGGGTTCATTCACACGTCAGTTAAATAGGTCCGGATCCGTTCCGCAATTATGCGGAATGGGTGCGGACCCATTCCTTTTCAATGGGGCCAGAAAAGATGCGGACAGCACACAGTGTGCTGTCCACATCCGCATTTCCGGTCCACGGCCCCCTGTCTTGTATCAGCATAGAAAATCTAAGCACTTACACTTTAAGACCTGGAGAATCCTCTGTGTAGAATCTCCACATGCCCCCTGTGCCAGCAGATGTGGTCCTTCCTGAACTTCTTGTACCACTACTTGTCGTTTTCCTATAAGGAATTAAAATACATGAGTACCATATGTTTAGAATACATTTACTTAGCAGCATTGTCTGAGATTATATAAAAACTTGGACATGCTCCCAAATGGTGGGGGAGAAGCAGGAAAGCTGAAGTTCTGCACAGGGTTAGGTCCTGCCCCTCGGTGCACTGAAACCCTCATCACCATGACTAATAAACTGCTGATTTCTCATGAACAGGGCCACAGATTGTAATGAGAGATGCATTGGTTTAATCAGCAGGATCAACCCTACCAGACAGAATGCCTGTTTTCATAGAATTGATCATAGCTAATAGAACGCACATCTGTCAGCAGAGTCTCTGTTTAAAGAAGAACTCCCGCAAATATTTTTATTCTCTGACCTGTTAGAAAGGTACATTATGTAATCTGTAGTGAATGTAATCTTCTCATCAGTAACTATTTGTGAGCTATCCCCCACCCCCCCCTTCTAATTTTTAGCTGTCATGTGACCAACTCTCTCCAATCTCCAACTGACATAAGACAGGAAGTCAGTTACTTCTCGATTCATTCCTATGAGAGTGAGGCTCCCATAGGATTGCTGGCGACATGACACAGCTGAGGATCAGAAGAGAGGGGACAGCTCACAGATACAGACACTGGTAAGATGATTTACATTCACCACAGATTACATCATGTACCTTTCTAGCAGGTCAGAGAATAACATTTTCTGCGGGAGTTTTACTTTAACATTCAACAATTAGGAGGACCTGTCCCCACTCCAGACATGCTTGTTTTAGTAAATAATTGTTCCAAATGAAGGAACAATTCTGCTGCATCTATTCTTATGTTGGTGTGCCGTATATTATTCCTGCTAGAAGTTTATGAATAAAGGTACACCCAGGGGTAACAGTTGGATGTGCCTCTGGACAGTGTCTGTACTAAAGTTGTTTCGATACCAAAATTTTGATTCAGTATCGATACCATAAAAAAGTATTGTGATACTCGATACCACGCAGGAAAAAAAAACTCCCAAAAAAATAATAATTGTGAATTGCGCATTTTTTTTTTAACTTTTCTGTTACGACGTTCACCGCATAGGTTTCTTTTTTATTTTTAACAGTTTGGAGTCAGACTTTAGATATGGCAATATGTTATATGTTTATCTATATATTTTAGATTTAAAATTCGAAAAGGCGGCGATTTATACTTAATATTTCGGTGTGTGTTTTTTTTTATTTATTATTATTGTTACTTTTTATTTACCATTTCCCCCCTTAGGGGTAGAACCTGGGATCTTTTAATCCCTTGTCCTATTCACCCTAATAGATCTCTATCAGGGTGAATAGGACTTCACACTGTCCCTGCTGCCCTGTGCTCTGTGCACAAAGCAGCAGGGAGCCCCCATGGCAGCCAGGGCTTAAGTAGCGTCCTGGCTGCCATGGTAACCAATCGCAATGTAGGGCTTCGATCAGTTACCATGGCAACCAGGACGCTACTGAAGCCCTGGCTGCCGTGGGGAACTGCCACTGCCACCAATGGAGGGGACCCTGTGGCCACTGCCACCAATGATCTAAAAACTTTAATACTGGGAGGGGGCGAGATTGAGGGTGCCCTGCCGACTCATTTCATTTATTTTGGCGGGGGGTCGCACTGCCCACACAATAATTAACCTTTAATACAGATACAGGAGGTGGATACCGCCGGCAGGACCCGGGGCAGAGAGGCAGGACACTGAGGAGGAGAAGGCGGCTGCTGCCGTTCGCTCGGCGCAGCAGTTCTCTCCTCCCATGTCCCTCCTCCCGCACTAATCACCGGCGGCCACGTCATAAGAAGGAGGGATTCCCTACCTCCCTCACTGTCTATGGCCTGAGGGGCATAAAAGTATCGATTGGGTATCGAAAGTTCGATACCTGAAACAAGCCTAGTCTGTACAATCAGTGCTTCCAGTGGCAGAATGTACAGGGACACACATCTGGCAACATCCAGTTGTACCTTTACTTATAAACGTCTAGCAGGAAGAATAGAGGAGAACCACTACATACAGTTAAGAATAGATGCTCCAGAATTCTTCCTGTATGGAGAAATGTGAACAGTTACTAAAGCAGACATATCAGGAGTGATGACAATCCCCTTTAGACTTTAAGGGGTTTTCTAGTCCATTTATACTAATGGCCTATCCTGATGACAGGCCATCAATATCTGATCAGTGGGGGAAGGGAGAAATTTAACTGTGGTTCAGGCACTGGCGCTACTGCAAAACAGCTGAACGACAGGGGTACGGGTGTTGGTTCCCCGCTAATCAGATATTTATGGCCTATTCTGAGGAATGTTGCTAATTATACATTGTATTTGCCTTCCTCTCATTTCCTTGTCTGACTCCACAAGACATCTCAAGGTGTCCAGCATTAACTTTCTAATCAATCTGTGCTACAGTAAGACAGGCTAGCCTCTGTTTTCTGCACTTGCATCTGGATGGCCAGGGTGCTGAGCAAGGGAAACTTCATAAGGAGCCAAAGCTCCTTTGTTTTGGTGATTATTGGGGGTCCCGGCAGGTGACAGAATATCTTTGGAATACCCCTTTACCACACTAAAATGTTTACCTTTGTCTCACAGTGGATCCTGCTGCTCTAGGTGAAACAGCTTTACTCGGGGAACGTCCAGAAGCACCAACATTGGTAGAAGTTGCTGCAGGACCAGGCTGGGAAAAAGAAAACCACACGTCTTAAGTATGCAAAACATCCATGTCTGTACCCGACCTTTTAGCGACGTACGTGTATGTGCGTCACTAGTCACCACGTAATGTATGGAGCAGCTCAGGAGCTAACCCAGCTACATCCAAGGCAGGTGCCGGCTGTATTACACCAGCCAATAGTGACCATGGCATCGGAATTGGTTAGACAGAGGGAGCAAGCTGCCTTTTCTACTCCCGTTCGTATCCCCATACGAACGGGAGTAGAAAAGGCAGCTTGCTCCCTCTGTCTGGCACCTATTTATGAAGGAGTTGGAGTCCGAACTTTGGCTTACCGGCTCCACAGCCCTGGTTCAGTCAACTACTTAGTCCACTAAGGTAGGTCGACGCATACACACACAGGCACATGCTGCAATGGCCTTTATAAAATGTTTTCTGGTGCCAGGCAAGTCAAATGGCTCAAGGAGTTACTGTAGCAAAAAAAAAAAAAAAACTTTAGAGGGTTTAATCTAGTAAATTATTTGCCACCTATCCACAAGATAGGTAATAAATATATGATCCAGGTGGGTCCAACCACTGGGATCCCTTGTGATACTGAAAAAACAGGGTTCCTAAAGACCTTTCACTTAGGATTGAGGTAGTGAAATACTTACACTACCTTCCTGGGCAGCCCCCTCCGAGGTCCAGGCAAGTTTGTTTTTTCAAAATAGCCTCCGGTTCCTCCTCTCCGATCCCTGTTAGTTTTCATATGGGGCGATTCGTCTTTTGCCTGGGGAGTGGTTTCCCCTCCCCAGGCAAAAGACAAGTCCCCACCTCATACAAAGAATCGCCGCATTTTTGAAAAAAAAAAACTTGTTGCTTGAACCTCAGCAGGGGCCACCCAGGAAGGTAGTTTAAGTATTTCACTACCTCAATCCTAAGTGAAATGGGCTAGTATTGTGCATGCCTGTCCACTGCCCCTTTCACACTTCTATGGGACTGACAAAGCTGAACATTAGAAAAGATGGCATGTTAAGGGACGCCCTCCAGCAGCCCTAATGATCAGCTGCCAATCCTCACCCGCCCCTCCAGTCACCAGAAAGAGCTGAGCTCAGCCGGGTAATAGTGCGAATAATCAGACGTAGCGATAAACGAGGAGACGGGAGCAGGCTGCAACATCTCATTACCAATAAACGGGGCAGCAAAATAACCAGACGCCGCCATTACGGAGAACTTACCATTCTGCTGTTCGGCTGTTCACACCACTAACGCTCAATCTCCTGCCTGAAAAGAGCAAAGCAGCGTCACCTATTCACTATAATAAAAGGAACACGTCACCACCAGCCAGGCGGCGACCAATCAGAGCGCCGAGCGTCATTACGTTTACGCCTGGTGTCCTTTCACATTCCTGCCCCTAATATAGTAGAGGAAAAACCTTGCGCTAGTTTTGTCTCCATCTGACCAGTACACGTCTGCAGCGGCAGCCATTTTATCGAAGATAAAGTCTAGTTACACGCAACTGTAAAGACCTTTACTATAATGGCGGTCGGGCGCGAGACAGAAAAATGACACATGATTGTGTACACTGAGACGTGTCGACTTCTAGGACACGTCAGCATTCATGGCCTGAAACCTTTGCTTGTTGTGAGTCACTGAGTTGCCAGTGACAATCGTAAAGGCTGTCGTGTAGCCTGTAGACCCCAGTATGTGTGTGTGTCTGTGAAGAGTAGGCCGGTGCCTATGTATACTCATTGCACAGGCTTTTCTGATTCCACAGTCCAGGTGTGTGAGTACTGAGGCTACAGATGAATGACATCACTGTGATAATTTATTTACATATTTTGGGGGGACCTTGATATAGTTATTATCATGGATGGCTTTGTGCACATTACCTTACGTTCTGTAATGTCCATATAGACCGGGATACCTTGCACCATTATGGAACCATTTTATTTTTTAGCTATACTGAAAAATATACTTGCCTGCAAGAAAATAACACAAAATCTTTTAGTATGCTTTTTTTTATTATGATTTTTTTGACAGTCATTGGAATTTGTATACAGTTATATAGGAATATTGTCGAGTGAGTCTGCAGTATGCTTTTTCTTTCTTATCTCCTAATGTGACCTGTATATGTTTATATACAATAAGGAGATAATAGATTGCACAAATAATGGCGCATGTGTAAAGTGATTTACTTTACGTGCAGGAAACCGTTAGATCACCATCTGTTGTGAAGGGTGAGTCCAATATGTTGGATTGTTTATCGCCTGATCATGGGGGGCACCCACCCCCATTTGCTGATCTGTAACTTGGTGGAAAGTATGGGCAAGTCCGCTGTATGTGTTCAGTAATCCCACTATAGTCTGTTGGGGTTCATGAAACAACCAGGTTTGCTTAGTCATTCAATTTTTTTCATACTTATATTCATGTGGGGTAACTCCATGCTATGGATAGGGATGCAGAAAAGTTATTATGGAATACATTTAGACATATTTAGTCATTTTTGGGGTATCCACAGAAACTCTTGCTGTATTACGCTCTGTTCACACTGGTGTTATGACTTTAGGTTACAATAATTGGAATCACCACAGCACTCAAATAATTTGTTAATAAGCAATAATGCTTTTATTCTTCCATCCATAAAGAGTAACTAAACCTTTATATAAACTTTTAATATAACGTCCCTAATGCCCTAATAAAACGATCTCTAATATACTTTGTTAATTAATTTTTACTACACTTTTTCCTACCTAAAGCACACCATTCACTGTGCGCTTAAAACTCTGTTCTCTGTACACTGCTGAGCTGTTAGCGGTGTATGGAGTACATTTTATGAATGGGCAGTAGCAGCGCTGACGGGCAGGAGCGCTCCCTGGAGGATTACTACCCTGTACCCATGTACTATGCTAGGAATAGCTGAGCGGAGCAGTCTCCTGCTTCTGCCTGCTCAGCTAAGCTAAGAGCTGCCATGCTGGACAGTGTAGCGCTGTTGGATGGTGTTATTCCAGGAACACCACCATCCAGTAGCACTCTAACTTCCAATCCTCTTGAATGTGAACCAGGCCCTGGGAGAGGACTGAAACGTTTGCCAATGGCCACTGTTTAATGTGCCATGGTTATTCCAGTTATTGTATGCGGGAGAACTCCCTCCCACTGAGCATCAAACAGATACTCCTGTGTCTGAGTGCTAAACATTCACTCCTTTGCTTTGGTTTTAGGGTACAGTCACATGGAGCAGATACACTGCTGATTTTCTGTTGTGGAAAATCAAAAACATATTTGTTAGAATTCTGTATTGGCATAAAAATGAAAGGGAGGAGGTGTAATTACACTGCTGACTACTGCAATGTCATCGGCAAGCAGATAAACAGTTAAGAGAACTCAAATTAACACCAGAAAGCCATGTGGCTGAATGCCCAAACTTGACCCAGATATAAATGCTTAACTTTTAATGATCACACTAAAAAATGCTACGTGAGCACCCACAAGAGGTTAAAACCCGCAAAGTTCAGTCCATATGTATGGGATGGTGCTGTACATGTGACACTTGTAGCTTTAGGGGGACATGCACTTCCCCTATCAAACTACCTGAACACTGTTGTTAGTAACAAAGTAACTAGTATTTCCAGCTCATACCTGATACAATGATATCAGGGATAAACAAATTCCAGCAAAGCAAAATAAATCCCTTAAAACATAACCTTTAATATTTCACAATAAAACAGAGGAAAAAAGCAAACCCCCACCGATTGTTATAATTAGGACTATCAGTACAAAAAACAATATATTATGATGATCTCTCCAAGGCCCATACCCACACACTGAGCCACCAAATATGCACTGGGGTGCTATCCGTGTCTGGGCAAAATGTAAACAAGAGGGTTATCGATTGGGCAGGGGACTAGAGCTTATCCCTATTGTGATCCTAGGCTAGTCCTCAGCCCAGGGACGTCTCCTGAAGGTGGAGACTCCCTGTCCTCGAAACTTTCTGGTAAGTCCTACGATCACCCTGCCTACAAGCCTCAAAACACCTCAGGTGCATGGGGTATGTTCCAGGGACAGATGATGATTAAAAATCAATGGTTAAATTAATGGCCCATCTTACAGTACAATATCCACACCCAAAGTGGTGGCAGCCTATTTTGTCACCTCATATAATATTGAGAAAAATATATAACGCCTCACGCCTTGACACTTTTCTCCCTCAAATAACGAGGGTTCATCAGGAGGCTAAGCTCATTAGATGTCACAAGGACATACAAGGTATAATCATTTACAAGATAAGGTCCTTATTCTATGCTCAAAACATAAATATGTGATCATAGACACCAATGGTTCAGGAGGTAAAGGCACATAGTTCCATCAGTTTATGCACCAGGTGTATAATAACACCAATAGGGTAACACCAATGTAGACCGGTGTACACCAGGATCAGACAGGAGGAGTGGTATCCAAAACCTGGCCGGCACGTTGTCAAATAATGTGGTCATTCACAATGCAATCAGTTCCATAATATTGCCATCAAACAATTGGATAAGCACACGGACGGGTCGCCGCGCCCAGCGGTCAGTGATCCATGGACCCCCGTAGTGTGCGCGCGTCCAACCTCCTCCTAAAAGTGTGTAACAAAACTAGCCCTGAGTACAGCAGTGTGGCCTCAGCTATTCACTGACTTATTGTATCTCACCGATAACAATGCAACACCATATATTGGTTGCATCACTATTTGTGAGCGCTTGTAACACCATAAACTGGTTACAATTGAATGATTACATAGGACTGAACAAAGACAACAAAAAACCAACTATCTGCCCCCCGACATGTTTCACCAGAAGTACTGGCTTCATCAGGGGTTGGGCAGCATTGAGGGGGAAGGCAGTAAACGAGGTATAAATGACCCGATAATTGAAATTGACATCTAAATGAACCTATAGGGGAAGTGCAAACTTATGGCATTGACAAATCCTATTGCAGGTACATCACTCAGCCATTAGTGACGCACCACTACTTATCCTATCAGGGCCTGTCAAGGAGGGGATGATGTGATGAAATGCGCAAAATGTCTATGAGTGCTGACTTACAATAAAGTTCACCTTTCCGCCGGTCACTGAGAGTCTGCACGGAGAGTTAGACACCGAAACAGCTCCGTGGTGACTACTGCGCATGTCCTGCGCATAGACGAGATGTGCCAGGACATAGCGCTCTGCAGATATGCAGATGTCCCAAATGAGCGACTCATATATGTAGGGATGGTAGATAGCCAGTGGCGCTCAGAGTGTGGGGGAAAGCTCTAGTATAATGAGAGAAAAAAAAAAAAACTTTTGTTAAAAAATCTTTAAATAAAAAAAAATCTTTTAAAAAAAGGACTTGATGAGGGGTTCACCTACTCGTCATTTTTGTAAATATTATGCAAACACTGACACAAGCTATATGTAGTTCCATGGAATTATCACAAATTACGCGAGCAGTGTGTAGGCAGCTACAGATGATCAATGACCCTCTTACAAACCTTTGGATATTTCTTGGAGTTTTCTTGCCACAAGTTTTTTCTGACATCATGTTCAGACATCCATCTGCAGTACCGTAGGGGAGTGTGTCTGTATATATATATATATATATATATATATATATATATATATATATATATATATATATATTTTTAATAAGGGGAAGGAAAGGGAAGGTAAAGAAGAAGGAAAATAATTTAGATTTTTTTTTAAAGATTTTTTTTTGAATTTTTTTTTTTTTAAATAATTTTTTTTGTATTTTTTTTCTCTTCCATAAAAAGATTGTGGGTCAATACTGGTTTCGTTGTTACTATTTGATATGATTTTGGTGCATTTATTATGACCAATGGGTATTGTTTGTACCCCCAAATAAGATCTGCTTGGCCAGAGAGCAGGTGTGATACCTACTAGCATATTACTCTTAGGCCTCATGCACACAAACGTATTTTCTTTCCGTGTCCGTTCCGTTTTTTTTGCGGACAATATGCGGAACCATTCATTTCAATGGGTCCGCAAAAAAAATGGAAGGTACTCCGTGTGTATTCCGTTTCCGTATGTCCGTTTTTACGTTCCGCAAAAAAATAGATCATGTCCTACTATTTCTAGTTTGCCATACAGAACGTCATCCGTTTTTTTTGCGGATCGCAAAACACATACGGTCGTGTGCATGAGGCCTAAGGCTAAGTATGGAGAGTACATTGTATTTTCTCTATTTTAATTTCAATCTTCTTCCTGGAAATAAGACCTTTTAATTTAGGTCGTCTCAAGCATATATATATATCTTTGCTTCCTCGAGACCATTATGACCCCCACTTCTGTTTCATAGTTATACAGTATGGTACCGATATACATTTAAGTATCCTTCATTCACTAGCTCATCACACTAGAGCTATCCCCCACACTCTGAGAGCCACTGGTTATCTACCATCCGTGCATATATGAGTCGCTCATCTGGGACATCTGCATATCAGGACATGCGTAGTAGTCACCACGGAGCTGTTTCGGTGTCTAAGTCTCCGTGCAGACTCTCAGTGACCGGCGGAAAGGTGAACTTTATTGTAAGTCAGCACTCATAGACATTTTGCGCATTTCATCACATCATCCCCTCCTTGACAGGCCCTGATAGGATAAGTAGTGGTGCGTCACCAATGGCAGAGTGATGTACCTGCAATAGGATTTGTCAGTGCCATAATTTTGCACTTCCCCTATTGGTTCATTTAGATGTCAATTTCAATTATCGGGTCATTTATACCTCGTTTACTGCCTTCCCCCTCAATGCTGCCCAACACCTGATGAAGCCAGTACTTCTGGTGAAACATGTCGGGGGGCAGATAGTTGGTGTTACAAGCGCTCACAAATAGTGATGCAACCAATATATGGTGTTGCATTGTTATCGGTGAGATACAATAAGTCAGTGAATAGCTGAGGCCACACTGCTGTACTCAGGGCTAGTTTTGTTACTAACAACAGTGTTCAGGTAGTTTGATAGGGGAAGTGCATGTCTCCCTAAAGCTACAAGTGTCACATTACAGCACCATCCCTTACATATGGACTGAACTTTGCGGGTTTTAACCTCTTGTGGGTGCTCACGTAGCATTTTTTTGTGTGATCATTAAAAGTTACGTTTTAGCCTACATGCACACGACAGTGTTTTTTCTCGGCTTCCGTTCCGTTTTTTTGCGGATCCCATTCATTTCTATGGATCCGCAAAAAAAACTGATGCCTCTTCCGTTTCCTGTCCGCGTCCGTATTCCGCATTTCACGTCCGCAAAAAAAATATGGCATGTCCTATTCTTGTCCGCAAAAAACGGTTTGCGGACCCATAGAAGTCAATGGGTCCGCAAAAAAAACGGAAGCCACACTGAAGCCTTCCGTTTTTCCATCCGCATCCGTTTTTTTTGCGGATGGTTGCTTGCAAACCAGGGCACTTGTGCAGGTACTTTAAGAAACTGTTTCAAGCCTTCCGTTTTTTTGCGGATCCGCAAAAAAAACGGAAGACACACGGAAACACAACCTACAAAATTTGCGGACACAAGGAAAGGATGTGGATGTGAAAAAAAAAGGGAGACGGATCCGCGATTTGCGGACAGCAAAAAACAACTGTCGTGTGCATGTAGCCTTATAAGCATTTATATCTGGGTCAAGTTTGGGCATTTAGCCACATGGCTTTTTGTTGTTAATTTAAGTATACCCATACCCAGATAGTTTCCATGTATTATTTCCTTGTGAAGAGAACTCAGCACTTGTACAAGTACTGCAATCTCTTCATACAGCTGATCAGCGGTGGTGCCGGCAGTCTGGCCCCCGTCTTTTTTATATTGATGACCCACCCTGAGGATAGGTCATCAGTATAGGAGAAGCGGGGAACCCCTTTAAATAACAGATAGCAGGGAGTCTGACCACTGTGACCCTTCATGATCCACAGGTCCCCTCTCTGAATGTTGGTCCACCGTTCTCTTCATACAGCTGATCAGTTGTGCTCCTGATGATCTGATATTGATGACCTATCCTGAGGTCAGTTAAATATAATCAGTTAAAGTGGAGAACCCAATTAACCCTTTAACCCCTTAAGGACATGGCCATATTACACCTTAAGGACCAGGCTAGTTTTAGCTAATCTGACCAGTGTCACTTTATGTTGTGATCACTTTAAAACGCTTTTACTTATCCTCCTGGCGATTCTAAGATTGTTTTTTCGTCACATATTGTAATTCATGACACTGGTAAAATGAAGTAAAAAAAATACCAAATATACCAAAAATTTTGAAAAATTAGCAATTTTCCAAAATTTTAATTTCTTTATTTCTATAATACATAGTAATGCTGCCAAAAAAGTTATTGATTTACATTCCCCATATGTCTACTTCATGTATCGATCATTTTGGGAATGCCATTTTATTTTTTGGGGACGTTACAAGGCTTAGAAGTTTAGAAGCAAATCTTGAAAATTTTCAGAAATGTTCAAAAACCCTCTTTTTAGGGACCAGTTCAGGTTTGAAGTCACTTTTTGAGGCTTACATAATAGAAACCACCCAAAAATGAGCCCATTCTAGAAACTACACCCCTCAAGGTATTCAAAACTGATTTTACAAACTTTGTTAACCCTTTAGGTCAGGCATCCTCAAACTGCGGCCCTCCAGCTGTTGTTAACCACCTAAGCCCCCCTAGCTTAAATACCCTTAAAGGGGTTATCCAAGTTATATTTATTGATGACCTATCCTCAGGATAGGTCATCAATATGAGATCGGCGGGGGTTCGACACCCGGCACCCCCGCCGATCAGCTGTTTGAAGAGAAGGCGAGCGCCGTGCCAGCGCTGCCTCCTCTTCATTGTTTACATGCTGGCCGTTGCATCTGCAGCGGTGAGCAGGTGTAATTACACCCAAGCCGTTCCATTCATTTCAATGGGACGGCTCGTTTCTATACAAGTGTATACTACAGAGCCGTCCCATTGAAATGAATGGAACGGCTTGGGTGTAATTACACCTGCGCACCGCTGCAGATGCAACGGCCAGCATGTAAACAATGACGAGGAGGCAGCGCTGGCACGCGCCGCCTTCTCTTCAAACAGCTGATCGGCGGGGGTGCTGGGTGTCGGACCCCCGCCGATCTGATATTGATGACCTATCCTGAGGATAGGTCATCAATAAATATAACTTGGACAACCCCTTTAATGACCAGGCAGCTTTTTACAATTCTGCACTACACTACTTTCACCGTTTATTGCTCGGCCATACAACTTACCACCCAAATGAATTTTACCTCCTTTTCTTCTCACTAATAGAGCTTTCATTTGGTGCTATTTCATTATTGCTGCCATTTTTACTTTTTTTGATATTTTACTTTTTTTGACGAAATTTTTGCAAAAAAATGACATTTTTCACTTTCTGTTGGAAAATTTGTCAAATAAAACTACATTTCTCTATAAATTTTTCTCTAAATTTATTGTTCTACATGTCTTTGATAAAAAAAAAATGCAATAAGTGTATATTTATTGGTTTGGGTAAAAGTTATAGCGTTTACAAACTATGGTGCAAAAAAGTGAATTTCCGCACTTTGACTTTCTGAGCACCTGTCCTGTTTCCTGACGTGCTACAATGCCCAGACAGTAGAAAAACCCCACAAATGACCCCATTTCGGAAAGTAGACACCCTAAGGTATTCGCTGATGGGCATAGTGAGTTCATGGAAGTTTTTATTTTTTGTCACAAGTTTGCGGAAATTGAATTTTTTTTTTTTCTTACAAAGTCTCATATTCCACTAACTTGTGACAAAAAAGAAAATTTACATGAACTCACCATACCCCTCACAGAATACCTTGGGGTGTTTGCTTTCTAAAATGGGGTCACTTGTGTGGTATTTTTACTGCCCTGGCATTTTAGGGGCCCCTAAAGCGTGAGAAGGAGTTTGGAATCCAAATGCGTAAAAATGTCCTGTGAAATCCTAAAGGTACTCATTGGATTTAGGGCCCCTTTGCGCATCTTGGCTGCAAAAAATTGGCACACATGTGGTATCGCCGTACTCGGGAGAAGTAGGGCAATGTGTTTTGGGGTGTATTTTTACATATCCCCATGCTGGGTATGAAAAATATCTCTGTAAATGACAACTTTTTCAATTTTCTTATACAAAGTTGTCAATTTACAGAGATATTTCTCTCACCCAGCATGGGTATATGTAAAAATACACCCCAAAACACATCCCAGACTATCTTCCCACTGCTTCCCAGGTAGTCAGGGCAACCGACCGGCTCCAGGGTCTGATCTTTTCCCTCATAGATCCGAAATTTGTGTGTATAGCCTGTGGCCCTTTCACAGAGCTTATTCAATATGACCCCATACCAGGCGCGCTTGATTGGGATGTACTGTTTGAAGCCAAGGCACCCGGTAAAATGTATCAGGGACTCGTCTACGCAGATGTTTTGTGCAGGGGTATACAAATCTGCAAATTTCAGGTTGAAGTGGTCTATGAGGGGCCGAATTTTGTGGAGCCGGTCAAAAGCTGGGTGGCCTCTGGGACGGGAGGTGGTAGAGGAGGAGGTGGGGCGGGGATCTGAGCCAGGGAGGAGGTGCCGCCTGGGTCTCGGACGCTGGAGACGCCGCCCTGGGCACTTGAGAGCCCGCATTTACATATTCTTCAAAGTTCATTTTTGGCTGAAAGAAAACGCCGTTATATACAACAAAGGTACCGTTTTTTAACTTCAGAGTGGCACATATAACGCTATTTGATTAGTCTAATATGCTCAAATGTGCTGACAGACTCCCTTTAAACTACAACTCCCACAATGCCCTGCTGTAGGCTGATACTTGTAAGGTGTTCGGGCATGCTGGGAGTTGCACTTTTGCAACAGCTGGAGGGCCGCAAGTTTGAGCATGCCTGCTTTAGGTGTTCCACAAGAGTTAATGGCAAATGGAGATAAAATTTCAGATTTTCGATTTTTTGGCAAAGTTTCCGTTTTAATCCATTTTTTACAGTAACAAAGCAAGGGTTAACAGCCAAACAAAACTCTATATTGTACCCTACCACTGAGGAAGGGGTCATATAATACCCTGAAACGCGTTTGGTATTCCCCAAGAAGTATCAAGAGAACATTGGCTACTGTCAACTAAGGATATTTAACCCAAGGACGATCCGGACGTAAAGCGCAGTGACCCTATATACAAACATCTCGTCTGCCGCGCGAGCAACAGCTCTCCTGCAAAATCTACACCACGTGGAGACGCCAGCGTGGTACATGTCCAGACGGCATCGATTTTGGGGACAAGCGGAAGTACCATACCTTATGTCCGTACGGGTAAGACCGTAGCCTTCTCCCACAAATAGGGAGAAATCTGCATATTGCCGGCGATTATATACAAATTACAGCAGGGCGCCGCTGGTTTAGAAGAGCGGGACGCCGCTCTATACCACTGTGAAGAATAATACTACTTTGGGACACTTATCTATTAGACCCCCACTGGAGTGAATATATTATGATCTGGTCTATGGGATGTGACTTTTATATGAAGTGATATATTATATCGAACTCATTGTCTTTTACTAAAACTCTATATTTATTGCCCCGATTCTGTAGTTTGCATAAACACGCCATATGTGGTTGTAAACTGCTGTATGGCCAAACGGCAGTGCTCACAAGGAAAGGAATGCCATATAGTTTTTGTAAGGCAGATTTTACTGGACTGGTTTTAAAACACCATGTCCCATTTGAAGGCCCCCTGATGCAACCCTAGAATAGAAACTCCAAAAAAGTGACCCCATTTTGGAAACTACAGTATAAGATGGCAGTTTTGTTGGTACTATTTTAGGGTAAATATGATTTTTGGTTGTTCTATATTACACTTTTTCTGAGACAAGGTAACAAAAAATAGAAATTCTGAAATTTCACCTCCATTTGCCAATAACTCTTGTGGAACACCCAAAGGGTTAACAAAGTTTGTGAAATCAGTTTTGAATACCTTGAGGGGTGTAGTTTCTTAGATGGAGTAACTTTTATGGAGTTTCTACTCTAGGGGTACATCGGGGGGCTTCAAATGCGACATGGTGTAAAAAAACCAGTCCAGCAAAATCCGCCTTCCAAAAACCATATGGCGTTCCCTTCCTTCTACACCCTTCCATGTGCCCGTACAGTAGTTTACGACCACATATGGGGTATTTCTGCAAACTACAGAATCAGGGCAATAAATATTGAGTTTTGTTTGGCAGTTAACCCTTGCTTTGTTACTGGAAAAATGGATTAAAATGGACAATTTTAAAAAATAACAGTTTTGGGATTGTTTTTTATTTTTTGTTATTTACATAGATGATCTGACAGGTTAGATCGTGTGCTATTTCTATTGAGCAGGTTGTTACAGACTCGACAATACCAAATATGTGAATTTTTTTGTGAATTTGTGATTTTTTTGTGTCTCCATATTCTGAAAGCCATATTTTTTTTATTAATTGGACGACAGTCTTATGTAGGGGCTCATTTTTTGTGGGATGAGATGGCGGGTTGATTGGCACTATATTGGGGAGCATATGACATTTTGGGCGCTTGTTATTACACTTTTTGTGATGTAAGGTGACAAAAATGGCTTTTTTTTTTTTTTTGCTGTGTTCACCTGAGGGGTTAGTTCATGTGTTATTTTTATAGAGCAGGGTGTTACGGACGCGGCGATACTTAATATGTGTACTTTTTATTTATTTATTTAAATTTCACACAATATTAACATTTTTGAAACAAAAAAAATTCATGTCTTAATGTCTCCATAGTCTGAGAGCCATATTTTTTTGGGCCATTGTCCTATGTAGGGTATTTGTAGGGTATAATTTTTTGCGGGATCAGATGACGGATTGATTGGCACTATTTTGGGGTTCATATAAATTTTTGATGGCTTGCTAATTCACTTTTTGTGATGTGAAGTGACAAAAATGTTTTTTTTTTACACTGTTTTTATTTAATTTTTTTTACGGTATTTACCTGAGGGGTTAGATCATGGGATATTTTTATAGAGCAGGCTCATTTTTTGCGGGATCAGATGGCGGTTTGATTGATACTATTTTGAGAGGCATACGCCTTTTTGATCGCTTAGTATTACACTTTTTGTGATTTAAGGTGACAAAAAATGGCTTTTTTTACACCATTTTTTTTTGCTTTTTTATGGTGTTCATCTAAAGGGTTAGGTCATGTGATATTTTTATAGAGCAGGTTTTTTCGGACGCGGCTATACTTAATATGTGTAGTGTATTTTATTTTTTATTTAGTGATAAATGTTTTTTTTTATTTTAACTTTTTTTTCACTTTTTTAATATTTTTTTGACCCAGACCCACTTGGTTCTTGAAGATGCAGTGGGTCTGAGGTCTATATAATACAGTACAGTACACTATATAGTGTACTGTACTGTATTTTTTACTTTAGACTTAGTCTGATCAGACTTCTGCCTTTAGCAGAAGTCAGATCAGATTTGCCATTACCATGGCAAGCAGGACGCCTCTGAACGCCTCCAGAACAGATCAGCGGGTGATGGGGAGGGAGGGGAGCTCCCTCCCTCTGTGCTCCCATGAAGAATCGAGGGCTTCAAGGGCACAGCAGCCCCAGATGGGCTGCTCCCTCCCTGTTAACCCTTTCCATACAGCGGTCCGTACAGACCACGGTATGGAAAGGGTTAAAGGGCTGGCATTTGAACAAGCACAGATGCCAGCCATTTTTAGCAGAGTGTCAGCAATGTGCTGACACTCTGCTAAGTCCTCTTTCACACTTGCGTTCTGAGGATCCGGCGGGCACTTCCGTCCCGCCGGATCCGGCAGAACGCAAGTGCGGCTGAAAGCATTTGAAAGCTGATCAGGATCTTGATCAGTCTTCGAAATGCTTTCAGGTTACCATGGCAGCCAGGATGCTACTGAAGTCCTGGCTGCCATTGTACTCAGCAGCAGTGTACTTACCTGCGCTGCGGCCGCCGGGCGCTCCTTCATGACGTCACAGGTCCCTGCGGCGCATAGATCAATGCGCCGCCCGGACCTGTGACATCATGAAGGAGCGCCCGGAGGCCGCAGCGCAGGTAAGTACACTGCTGTGGAGTACTTACCATGGCAGCCAGGACTTCAGTAGCGTCCTGGCTGTGATGGTAACCGATCGGAGCCCCAGCTTACACTGGGGCCCCGATCGGAACTGCTGCTGCGCATGCGCAGAGCTAAACGTCGGATCCGGCGATGCGCCGAAGCGACGTTTAGCTTAATGTTGGATCCGGATCAATGCACTTCAATGGGCATTAATTCCGGATCCGGCGTTACGGCATGTCTTCCGGATTTTTGGACGGAGACCAATCCGCAGCATGCTGCGGTTTTGTCAACGTCCAAAAAACGTTCACATACTGAACGGAAGACATCCTGATGCATCCTGAACGGATTTCTCTCCATTCAGAATGCATTAGGATAATCCTGATCAGTCTTTTTCCGTCTTAGAGCCCCGACGACGGAACTCTAGGACGGAATAGAAAAACGGTAGTGTGAAAGAGCCCTAAACCACTCTGCCTTCAACGATTTTTACAGAGGAGGCGGCGGGGGCCAGGGCTGTGTTAGGCTACTTTCACACTAGCATTTTTACTGGATCCGGCAGGGTTCAGCAAAAACACATTCGTTACTGATAATACAACCATCTGCATCTGTTATGAATGGATCCGGTTGTATTATCTTTAACATTGCCAAGAAGGATCCGTCATGAACTCCATTGAAAGTCAGTAGGGGACGGATCCGTTTTCTATTGTGTCAGATTCGCCCCCATTGACTTGCATTGGGGGTCATGACGGATACGTCTTGCTCTGCATCCCAGGACGGAAAGCAAACTACATTATGTTGCGGTTTGCTCACCGGTATGGGAACACAACTAAGGGCTCTTTCACACTTGCGTTTTTGTTTTCCGGCATAGAGTTCCGCCGTCGGGGCTCTATGCCGGAAAAATCCTGATCAGTTTTATCCCCATGCATTCTGAATGGAGAGAAATCCGTTCAGGATGCATCAGGATGTCTTCAGTTCAGGACCGGAATGTTTTTTGGCCGGAAAAAATACCGCAGCAAAAAGTTCTGTTTCTTGGTTTAATCCGTTTGTCCACTCTTTCTATGCCTCCAAAGGATGATCCTAAAAATTTACCATTGTGGAATTCTGCATAGTGTTTTGACAGGGGTTGTTCCAGTGATTTCTTCTGTATATTTCTGATATGTTCATTGATCCTCGTTTTCAGCTCTCTTTTGGTGTGCCCTACGTATATTTTGTTACATGGGCATTTAATATGGTATATAACGCCTTTGGTATTGCATGTAATGTGTTCTTTAATTGTGTATTTCATTATAGGGGTTTTTATTTTTGTGATTGGACTATTTTCTTGTTTTACAGTTCTGCAATTTTTACACAGTCTGCAAGGGAAGAAACCTTCTTTGATATGTTGGTTGATCTTTGGTTTCAGTGTTTTGGTGGAGGGAGCTATTATGTTTGATAGATTTGAGGCTTTTTTAAACACAAATATAGGGTTGTTGGAGATTTTACTCCCTATTATTCTGTCTTGTTTAACGACTTAAGCCTCCCTAGCTTAAACACCCTTAATGACCAGGCCACTTTTTACAATTCTGCACTACACTACTTTCACCGTTTATTGCTCGGCCATACAACTTACCACCCAAATGAATTTTACCTCCTTTTCTTCTCACTAATAGAGCTTTCATTTGGTGGTATTTCATTCTTGCTGACATTTTAACTTTTTTTGCTATTAATCAAAAATTACCGAAATTTTTGCAAAAAAATGACATTTTTCACTTTCTGTTTGAAAATTTGTCAAATAAAACTACATTTCTCTACAAATTTTTCTCAAAATTTATTGTTCTACATGTCTTTGATAAAAAAAAATGCAATAAGTGTATATTTATTAGTTTGGGTAAAAGTTATAACTTTTACAAACTATGGTGCAAAAAAGTGAATTTCCACACTTTGACTTTCTGAGCACCTGTCCTGTTTCCTGACGTACTACAATGCCCAAACAGTAGAAACACCCAATAAATGACCCCATTTCGGAAAGTAGACACCCTAAGGTATTCACTGAGGGGCATAGTAAGTTCATGGAAGTTTTTATTTTTTGTCACAAGTTAGCAGAAATGTTTTTTTTTTTTTCAAAAAATTTCATTTTCCGCAAACTTGTGACAAAAAATAAAAACTTCCATGAACTCACTATGCCCATCAGCGAATACCTTAGGGTGTCTACTTTCCGAAATGGGGTCACTTGTGGGGTATTTTTACTGCCCTGGCATTTTAGGGGCCCCTAAAGCGTGAGAATCCAAATGCGTAAAAATGCCCTGTGAAATCCTAAAGGTACTCATTGGTATTAGGGCCCCTTTGCACATCTTGGCTGCAAAAAAGTGTCACACATGTGGTATCGCCGTACTCAGGAGAAGTAGGGCAATGTGTTTTGAGTTGTATTTTTACATATACCCATGCTGGGTGAGAGAAATATCACTGTAAATTGACAACTTTGTATACATTTTTTTAAAAAGTTGTCGTTTACAGCGGTATTTATCACACAAAGTATGGGTATATATAAAAATACACCCCAAAAGTCATTGCCCTACTTCTCCTGAGTACGTCGATACCACATGAGTGACACTTTTGCAGCCAAGATGCAAAGGGCCTAAAACCAATGAGTACCTTTAGGATTTCACAGGGCAATTTACGCATTTGGATTCCAAACTCCTTCTCACGCTTTAGGGGCCCCTAAAATGCCGGGACAATAAAAATACCCCACAAGTGACCCCATTCTGGAAAGTAGACACCCTAAGGTATTCGCTGATGGGCATAGTGAATTCATGGAAGTTTTTATTTTTTGTCACAAGTTAGCAGAAATGTTTTTTATTTTATTTTTTTTTTTTTTCTTACAAAGTCTCATATTCCACTAACTTGTGACAAAAAATAAAATTTTACATGAACTCACTATGCCCCTCACAGAACACCTTGGGGTGTCTACTTTCTAAAATGGGGTCACTTGTGGGGTATTTTTACTGCCCTGGCATTTTAGGGGCCCCTAAAGCGTGAGAAGCGGTTTGGAATCCAAATGAGTAGAAATGTCCTGTGAAATCCTAAAGGTACTCATTGGATTTAGTGCCCCTTTGCGCATCTTGGCTGCAAAAAAGTGCCACACATGTGGTATCGCCGTACTTAGGAGAAGTAGGGCAATGTGTTTTGGGGTGTATTTTTACATATACCCATGCTGGGTGAGAGAAATATCTCTGTAAATGACAACTTTTTCCATTTTTTTATACAAAGTTGTCAATTTACAGAGATATTTCTCTCACCCAGCATGGGTATATGTAAAATACACCCCAAGCACATTGCCCTACTTCTCCTGAGTATGGCGATACCACATGTGTGGCACTTTTGCAGCCAAGATGTGCAAAGGGCCCTAAATCCAATGAGTACCTTTAGGATTTCACAGGGCATTTTACGCATTTGGATTCCAAACTCCTTCTCACGCTTTAGGGGCCCTAAAATGCCGGGACAGTAAAAATACCCCACAAGTGACCCCATTCCAGAAAGTAGACACCCTAAGGTATTCGCTGATGGGCATAGTGAGTTTATGGAAGTTTTTATTTTTGTCACAAGTTAGCGGAAATGTTTTTTTTTCTTCTTTTTCTTACAAAGTCTCATATTCCACTAACTTGTGACAAAAATAAAATTTTACATGAACTCACTATGCCCCTCACAGAACACCTTGGGGTGTCTACTTTCTAAAATGGGGTCACTTGTGGGGTATTTTTACTGCCCTGGCATTTTAGGGGCCCCTAAAGCGTGAGAAGCGGTTTGGAATCCAAATGAGTAGAAATGTCCTGTGAAATCCTAAAGGTACTCATTGGATTTAGGGCCCCTTTGCGCATCTTGGCTGCAAAATAGTGCCACACATGTGGTATCGCCGTACTCGGCAGAAGTAGGGCAATGTGTTTTGGGGTGTATTTTTACATATACCCATACTGGGTGTGAAAAATATCTCTGTAAATGACAACTTTTTCCATTTTTTTATACAAAGTTGTCAATTTACAGAGATATTTTTCTCACCCAGCATGGGTATATGTAAAAATACACCCCAAAACACATTGCCCTACTTCTCCTGAGTATTGCGAGTGTGTGGCACTTTTTTGCAGCCAAGATGCACAAAGGGGCCCCAGTTCCAATGAGTACCTTTTAGGATGGCATTTTTACGCATTTTTCTTCTCACGCTTTAGGGCCCCTAAAATGCCAGGGCAGTATAAATACCCCAAATGTGACCCCATTTTATAAAGAAGACACCCCAAGGTATTCTGTGAGGGGCATGGCGAGTTCATAGAAGATTTTTTTTTTTTGGCACAAGTTAGCGGAATTTGATTTTTTTTGTTTTTTCACACAAAGTCTCCCTTTCCGCTAACTTGTGACAAAAAATTCAATCTTTCATGGACTCAATATGCCCCTCAGCGAATACCTTGGGGTGTCTTCATTCCAAAATAGGGTCACATGTGAGGTTTTTGTACTGCCCTGGCATTTGAGGGTCTCCATAATCATTACCTGTATGGCCAGCATTAGGAGTTTCTGCTATTCTCCTTATATTGAGCATACGGGTAATGAGATTTTTCCGTTCAGCTTCTGGGCTGGAAGAAAAAATGAACGGCACAGATTTCCTCATTCGCATCGATCGATGTGGATGAAAAAATCTCTGCCAAAAAATATGCAAAAAAAATAGAGGGGCCTGGCGATTGCCAGGACATAGGGGCTCCGCCCAAACATCCATACCCACTTCAGCTCCTATGTCCTGGCAAACGTGATTTCTCCATTCACATCGATCAAACGATCGGTGTGGAGGAAGACATCTTTGCCAGATTTTTGATACAAAGTGTTTGCCAAAGCATATGAACTCCAACACCTCTCCTCAGCTCATATGCCTGGGCAATCGTACCTGTCCTGCAGAGGAGAAATTTCGTCTTGCAGCACCGCATACACCGACTTCACGTGTCTTCTGACAGCAGCGCAATGCTTCTCTCAGAATTCACATCAGTGCTGCGGCGTTTTCATCGGTTGGTCCGTTGATCTACCTGGAAAATAAAGGGTGGTTAGGGGAAAAAAAGAAGAAAAACAGGCAGCAGGCACATAACTTGAACGTTACAAACTTTATAAAACATGAATAAAACCTGAACATGAAAAAAAAACGGAACTTTTAAAACCTGAACTAACTCAAGATTTTTCTTTTCTTGCTACCTGTTTAATTTTTTTTCTTTTTTTAACCATTTCACTCTTTATTTTCCTAGCAGAAACCTCTCCTTTCCCATGGGACAATGTGTAAAGTGTAAATCACACAGAGATGGTGAGAAGTACACTATACACGTTATCCCAAGTGAAAGGAGAGGTTTCTACCGTTTCACACTTCTGCAGTAGCACAGCAGCACCGTCCCCTATGTGTTAGGGTCTCTCAAAACCTAGTATCCTGAGAGACCCTTGAGCCTGATTGTAAAAACTACCTGTGTCCTGCAATCCCTAGGTCCCTAAGTGTACCTGAGTGTGGTACTTCCGGAAACACTCCCTAGGCATAGGGCAGGGTGGTCAGGACAGTCAGGACAGAAATAGCGGGTGTCACGCCTTATTCCACTCCTGCTACAGACACGACATCTTTTTCGGGGTGGCGGTTGGGTTGAGCTACCAGGCACAACGCTGGGGAAGTGCCGCTCGTGTAGACGGCTAACTACACTGGTGGATGGGGCCACGGAACCTCCTGGATACAGGAGTTCGAAATGATCTCTTCCTGAAATTTGAGGAAGGATCCTGTTCTCCCAGCCTTACTGTAGAGAACATAACTATTATAGGCAGCCAATTGAAATAAATATACAGACACCTTTTTATACCAGCGTCTGGTGCGTCGGAAATCAAATACGGGGCCAACATCTGGTCGTTGAAGTCCACCCCTCCCATGTGGAGGTTATAGTCGTGGACCGAGAGGGGCTTTTCAACGACACTGGTTGCCCGTTCAATTTGGACTGTCGTGTCTGCGTGAATGGAGGAGAGCATGTAAACGTCACGCTTGTCTCTCCATTTCACCGCGAGCAGTTCTTCGTTACACAATGCAGCCCTCTGCCCCTTGCAAGTCTGGTGGTAATGAGCCGTTGGGGAAGCCCCGGCGACTAGGTCGCACGGTGCCACAGCAGCCAATCTGTTCTAGGAACAAATGCTTGAAGAGGGCCACACTTGTGTAAAAGTTGTCCACATAAAGATGGTACCCCTTGCCGAATAAGGGTGACACCAAGTCCCAGACTATCTTCCCACTGCTCCCCAGGTAGTCAGGGCAACCGACCGGCTCCAGGGTCTGATCTTTTCCCTCATAGATCCGAAATTTGTGCGTATAGCCTGTGGCCCTTTCACAGAGCTTATACAATTTGACCCCATACCGGGCGCGCTTGCTTGGGATGTACTGCTTGAAGCCAAGGCGCCCGGTAAAATGTATTAGGGACTCGTCTACGCAGATGTTTTGTGCAGGGGTATACAAATCTGCAAATTTCAGGTTGAAATGGTCTATGAGGGGCCGAATTTTGTGGAGCCGGTCAAAAGCTGGGTGGCCTCTGGGACGGGAGGTGGTGTTGTCACTAAAGTGCAGGAAACGCAGGATGGTCTCAAAACGTGTCCTGGACATGGCAGCAGAGTACATGGGCATGTGATGAATTGGGTTTGTGGACCAATATGACCGCAATTCATGTTTTTGTAATGCCCATGTTGAGGAGAAGGCCCAGAAAAGTTCTAAGTTCGGAAACTTGGACTGGTTTCCACCGGAAAGGCTGGGCATAGAAGCTTCCCGGGTTGGCGTTTATAAATTGAGTGGCATACCGATTTGTTTCTGCCACGACTAAGTCATAGAGCTCCGCAGTGAAGAACAGCTCAAAAACCCCAGCGCCCGATCCTATCTGAGCTGTCTCCACCTGAACTCCTGACTGGGCGGTGAAAGGGGAACTACTGGTGCGGCTGAAGTTGGGGGCTGCCAATCAGGATTTGCCAGCACCTCAGGGACTCTAGGGGCTCTACGGGCCTGTCTTTGCGGTGGCTGCGACGGGAAACTACTGCACGTGCCACCGTACCAGCTTCTACTGCCCTTCTGGTGCTCGCCACTTCACCATGTTGTACGGCAGTGCTGGTACTAGGTCCAGGACGGGCTGCGCTGCTGGTGTATGCCTCACCACGTAATCAGGCAGCGCCAGCCCCACTCTGCTGCCCTTGAAGCGGATCCTGCGCAACCTGCGGTCTAGCAACACGGGGCCGGGTACGCCTGGTGGTATCAGGGACCTCAACCTCCTCGTCCGAACTTTGGGTCAGACTGCCACTGCTCTCTATAGGTTCGTATTCTGACCCGCTAGATTTGTCAGATGAGGGTTCCCATTCCTCATCCGACTGGGTCAGAATCCTGTAGGCCTCTTCAGAGGAATACCCCTTGTTTGACATTTGGGCGTCTAAATTTAGGGGGTATTCCCTGAGACTACCCAAGAAAAAAAGCAAGCCTGTCTTACAAATGGGAGTGTAGCGAAGTACAGAAGCCGCTGCGATTGATAAAAAATATCAAAACAGATTTTTTTATCGCCGCAGCAATGTGAAGTGATTGTGCAGTGATCCAAAAAAAAATAATTTTTTGTCACTGCGGCGGGGCGGGCGTGGGTGAACGCAGGTGTGGGCGACCGATCAGGTCTGATCGGGCAAACACTGCGTTTGGGGTGGAGGGCGAACTAAAGTGACACTAGTACTATTATATATCTGACCGTGATCAGTTCTGATCACTTACAGATACTATAAAAGTACAAACGCTGATTAGCGCTACGCTAATCAGCGAATCAGTGACTGCGGTGGGCTTGGCGCTAACGCTAACTACCTACCAAAGGGGCCTAAACTAAGCTAAACCTAACAGTCAATCCTAGTGAAAAAAAAAAGTGACAGTTCACAAAAGTGACACTGATCACTTTTTTCCCTTTCACTATGTATTGACAGGTGATCAAGGGGTTAATTAGGGTGATGGGGGGTGATCAGGGCCTGATATGTAGTGATTTGTGCACTTGGGATCTGTGCTCTGTGCTAGGTCCAACCGAAAGGACCCAGCACATGGCACAGATCCCTTATAAAACCCATATATTTGTAAATATAACTTATATCGCCTATTTCCATAGGCGAATTTGAAAATCACCAGCCTGACAGTGCTGATCATTGGCTGGCAGGCTGGTGACTCACTTCTTCCGAGCCCGGCGGTGCGTTCCATTTGCGTTCCACCGGGCTCAAACGCGCGTCAAGGAGGAATGAACCGACCGCCCGCAGGACGCAATCCTGCGTGAGGCGGTCGGCAACAGGTTAAGGATATCCCAGTATTTTTTGACTATTCTTTTGAACTTCCCTGCACTATATTTCGTTATAATGGGAATTTTAATATCGTTTTCTTCTTTATTGGGGTCATTTATTTTTTTGCTTTTATCTTTCAGCAGATCTGCGCGATTATGTTGTTTAACCTGTTCAATGATTGGTTCAAGGTGTTTTAGTTGATATCCTTTCTCTAAGAATTTTTTATTTAGTAGATTCACACAGTTGTTTGGAGGAGGTTTTGAGGTAGATTTGCATTCAGGTTTCTGAACCAAAGCCAGAAGTTGATTCAAAAGGTATTGGAAATATAAAGGAAGGACTTATACTTCTCCTCCCTGCTGGATCCACCTCTGGCTTTGGCTGAAAAATCTGCAAAAAAACCTCCTCCTAAAAACTGTATATGAATCTAAAATGATAAGGGGCATGGAGGGTCTTGGTTATAAAGAAAG
This sequence comes from Bufotes viridis, assembly GCA_033119425.1. Classification (NCBI taxonomy): domain Eukaryota; kingdom Metazoa; phylum Chordata; class Amphibia; order Anura; family Bufonidae; genus Bufotes; species Bufotes viridis. Next base: position 183,838,790 of record CM065593.1, on the reverse strand, counting down.
ATTAAAAGAATTAAATGTATTTAGCCTTGAGAAGAGACTTCTAAGGGGGTACATGATTAACCTATGCAAATATTTAATGGGCCATACAAAAAATATGGTGAAAAACTGTTCCATGTAAAATGCCCTCAAAAGACAAGGGGGCACTGCCTCCAACTGGAAAAGAAAAAGTTCAGTGTCCGGAAGCGTCAAAGCTTCTTTACTGTAAGAATTGTGAATTTGTGGAACAGACTTTCTCATGATGTGGTCACAGCAGGAACAGTGGACAGTTTTAACCTCTTAAGGACGAAGGGCGTACATGTACGCCCTTCGTCCGCACTTTAAAGATGGCGCCCGCTCCCGCACGGAGCGGGCGCCCGAGCTGCGGGTAAACGCTTGATTCATCAAGCTGACACCCGCAGCTCATGTCCGCGACCGGCAGCGATGCCGATCGCGGACATTTAACCCCTCAGATGCCGTGGTCAATCCTGACCACGGCATCTGATCAGCGCAAAAACCGAAAGTTTCACTTTCGGTTTTGCTCGGCTCCCTGATGGCCACAAGGGGGCCGGGCATACATGTAGTACCCTAGGTTTCTGTGAATGAAACCTAGGGTACTACTACAGTATTCCTATGGAGCCTATGACTGTAATAGGCTCCATAGGAAATATCGATTTTCTCATATATTCCAATGCTATTGCATTGGAATATATGAAATAACAATCTGATGATTGCATCTTATAGTTCCCTATGGGAACTATAAGAAAGTAGTAAAAAAAAAAAAAAAGTTTAAAAAATAAAAATTAAATAAAAAAAATATAAAAATTCAAATCACCCCCTTTCCCCAAAATGAAAATAAAATAAATAAAAAAATAAAAAAATTACACATAATGGGTGTCGCAATGTGCAGCAGCCCATACTATAATAATATTAAAAAATATTCACCATACGGTAAACATAAAAACGGAAAGAAAGCGTCCAAATGGCTAATTCGCCATTTTTGGACGCTTCATTTCCTAAAAAAAAATGAATAAAAAGTGATCAAAACATCATACGCACCCCATAATGGTATCAATTAAAAGTTCAGATTGCCCCTACAAAAAATGCAAAAAATGAGCCCCTACACTGCTCCGTACGCATAATTACAAAAAAGTTATAGGGGTCAAAACATGGCGACAAAAAAATAAAATAAAAGAATTCCCACTTTTAATTTTTTTTTTCACTATCAAAACGCAAGAAAAACTATACATATTAGGTATTGCCGGATTCGTACTGACCTGAAGAATAAAATTAACCAGTCAGTTTTATCGCAAATCGAACGTTGTAATTTAAAAACCCGTAAAACTGTGGTGAAATTGCTTCTTTTTTTGCAATTTCACGCCATTTGGAATTTTTTTCCCGTTTCCCACTACATCACATGCAAAAATAAATGGTAGCGTTAAAAAGTACAACTTGTCCCGCAAAAAATAAGCCGTCATATGGCTATGTGAGCGGAAATATAAAAATTTTATGGCTTTTGGAAGGCAGGGAGCGCAAAACAAAAACGCAAAAATCCCAAAACCCCCGGTCCTTAAGGGGTTAAAAAGGGTTTAGATAAATTCTTACTGTCATATATTTTTTTTTCCATATTTTGATAAAGGTGATTAGTATCACCTTAGTGGCCATCTTCAAATTTTATATTAATTCTTCCTAAACCCTTAAAATCATTCAATTTGTCCCCCATAGCGCCTACTCTCACCTTACACTAAAACTGTGTTGTTAGAAGAGGTCCGTCTATCTGTTGGCTGCGCTGGAGGACAGGAGACGCACGAGCAGGCTGCCCTGCTACGTGCGTGCTCACATCCATTTCCGGAAGTAAGAGCTCTCTAAAATGCCGGTTTCAGGCTGCGATCTCCACTCTGGAGCCTGCAGTCTGAAATTGCGTTAGTGCCCCAGTCTGCTGCCTTGCCCCCAGAGTCTTTTTATAAATAAGTGCCCCCAACATGCGGCCATCATTGCCCCCATATGCCTCAGTATATCCCCCGCTGCCATCAGCAGCGAGTGTTAGCTGTGACTTACAGCTAACACTCTGCTTCTACACCCTAAATCGGTGCTGACACCGATCTGGGGCATTTAACCCCATAGATGCCGCGGTCAGCAGCCGCCCACGGCATCCATGGGGTTAAAAGGGAGGGAGCTCCCTCTCTCTTCTATCGCGCTGCTTATAAAGGCGTCCTGGTTGCCAAGTTACCTAAGGCTGATGAGACCCCGAGGGTCTCGTCAGCCTTAGTGTAAATGTAGCACTGACTATACAGTGCATTGCAATAGATGACTATTGCAATGCACTGTACAGTGATCAGGCCCACTGGCTCTTCAGGATCCAGATGGGTCTTGATAAGTAAAAAAAAAAAAGAAAAGTGAAAAAATTAATAAATAAAAATATAATAAAAATGGTCTTTTCTCAAATCTGTTTGTCATAAAAAAGCTATTTTTTGTCACCTTATGACAAAAATTCTAACACAAAGCGTTCAAAAAGGCGTACGCCGCCCAAAATAGTACCAATAAAACCGGCACCTCATCCTGCAAAAAATTAGCCCCTACCAAAAACAATCGCCCTAAAAATTAAAAAACTATGGCTCTGAGGCTAAAACATGATTTTTTTGTTTCAAAAATTCTTTTTCGTGTTAAATGTAAAAGAAAATAAAAAAAGTATACATATTCCGTAAGGACACTGTAAAATAAATTAAATAAAAACTTTGTCAAAAAGCCATTTTTTTGTCACCTTACATCACAAAAAGTGTAATAGCAAGCGATCAAAAAGTCATATGACCCCCAAAATAGTAAAAATGATATGGCTCTCAGACTATGGAGACACTAAAACATGATTTTTTTTGTTTAAAAAATGATTGTGTAAAACCTAAAAATTTTTTTTTTTACATATTAAGTATCGCCGCGTCCGTAAGGACCTGCTCTATAAAAATATCACATCACCTAACCCCTCAGCTGAACACCGTAAAAAAATAAAAATAAAAACAGTGCCAAAAAAAGCCATTTTTGTCAACTTACATCATGAAAATTGCAACACCAAGTGATCAAAAAGGCGTATGCCCCCCCCCTGCGGGGGTGCAGGGGGGTGGTTGCAGGCGGCGGTGCGGGAGCCTCCTCTGTAATATTCCCTGGTGTCTAGTGGATCTATCAGAGTGTCAGCACATTGCTGACACTCTGATAGAAACGGCTGGCATCTGTGCTTGATCAGATGCCAGCCGTTTAACCCCTTCCTATGGACCGCGGTATGGAAGGGTTAACAGGGAGGGAACTCCCTCTCCCATCGGGGGGCTGCTGTGCCTTTGCAGCCCCCCAACAGGATGGGATTGCAGAGGGAGGGAGCCCCCCTCTCTTCCCATCCATCACTGTACTGTACTGTATTATACAGACACCAGATCCACTGGATCTACAAGAACCAAGTGGGTCTGGGTCCAAAAGAAATGGAAAAAAGTGAAAAAAAAGTAAAAATGGAAAAAAAACACACATTACTGAATAAAAATTAAAAAAAATAAAATACACTACACATATTAGGTATTGCCGCGTCCGTAAAAACCTGCTCTATAAAAATATCACATGACTGAACTCCTCAGGTGAACGCCATAAAAAAAACCCCAAAAAATGGTGTAAATAAGCCATTTTTTGGCACCTTACATCACTAAAAGTGTAATACAAAGTGATCAAAAAGGCGTATGCCTCCCAAAATAGTACAAATCAAATCACCATCTCATCCCACAAAAAATGAGCCCCTACCTAAAACAATTGGCGAAAAAATAAAAAAACTATGCCTCTCAGACTAAAACATGTTTTTTTTTTTCAAAAATGCTTTTTAGTGTTAAATGTAAAAAAATACCTAAAAAGTAGACATATTGGGTATCTCCACGTCCGTAAGAATCTGCTCTATAAAAATATCACATTACCTAACCCCTCAAGTAAACACTGTAAAAAAAATTAAATAAAAACTTTGTCAAAAAGCCATTTTTTGTCACCAAAAATATGGCTCTCAAACTATGGAGACACTAAAACATGATTTTTTTTTGTTTTAAAAAATGATATTATTGTGTAAAACTTACATAATATGTATACTTTTTATTTATTTATATATCGCCGCGTCCGTCACAACCTGCTCTATGAAAATAACACATGACCTAACCCCTCAGCTGAACACAGCAAAAAAATAAAGAATAAATACGGTGTCAAAAGCCATTTTTGTCACCTTACATCACAAAAAGTGTAATAGCAAGCGACCAAAATGTCATATGCACCCCAAGATAGTGCCAATCAAACCACCATCTCATCCCACAAAAAATGAGCCCCTACATAAGACAGTCGCTCAAAAAAAACAAAAAAAACTATGGCTTTCAGAATGTGGAGACACAAAAAAATAATTTTTTTCAAGAATGCTTTATTATGTAAAACTGAAACAACAAACCCCAAAAAGTAGTCATATTTGGTATTGTCGCATCCGTAACAACCTGCTCTATAGAAATAACACACAATCTAACCTGTCAGTTCAACAATGTAAATAACAAAAAATAAAAACGGTCCCAAAACACCTATTTTTTTGCAAATTTTCCATTTTAATCCATTTTTCCAGTAACAAAGCAAGGGTTAACAGCCAAACAAAACTCAATATTTATTGTCCTGATTCTCTGGTTTGCACAAACACCCTATATGTGGTCATAAACTGCTGTATGGCCAAACGGCAGGGTACAGAAGGAAGGGAACGCCATATGGTTTTTGGAAGGCAGATTTTGCTGGACTGGTTTTTTGACGCTATGTCCCATTTGAAGCCCCCCTGATGTACCCCTACAGTAGAAACTCTAAAAAAGTGACCCCATTTTGGAAACTACGGGATAAGGTGTCAGTTTTGTTGGTACTATTTTAGGGTAAATATGATTTTTGGTTGCTCTATATTACACTTTGTTTGAGACAAGGTAACAAAAAATAGAAATTCTGAAATTTCATTTCCATTTGCCAATAACTCTTGTGGAACACCTGAAGGGTTAACAAAGTTTGTAAAAGATGAAGTCACTTTTATGGAGTTTCTACTCTAGGGGTGCATCGGGGGGCTTCAAATGGGACATGGTGTCAAAAAACCAGTCCAGCAAAATCCACCTTCCAAAAACCATACGGCGTTCCCTTCATTCTGCGCCCTGCAGTTTGGCCATACAGCAGTTTACGACCACATATTGGGTGTTCTTGCAAACTACAGAATCGGGGGAATAAATATTAAGTTTTGTTTGGCTGTTAACCCTTGCTTTGTTACTGGAAAAAATTGATTAAAATGGAAAATTTTCCAAAAAAACGAAATTCTGAAATTTTATCTCCATTTGCCATTAACTCTTGTAGAAAACCTAAAGGGTTAATGACGTTTGTAAAATCAGTTTTGAATACCTTGAGGGGTGTAGTTTCTAGAATGGGGTAATTTTGGGGTGGTTTCTATTATGTAAGCCTCACAAAGTGACTTAAGACCTGAACTGGTCCCTAAAAAGATTTGCTTCTAAACTTCTAAGCCTTGTAACGTCCCCAAAAAATGAAATGGCATTCCCAAAATGATCGACACATGAAGAAGACATATGGGTAATGTAAATCAATAACTTTTTTTGGCGGTATTACTATGTATTATAGAAGTAGAGAAATAGAAACTTGGAAAATTGCAAATTTTGTATTTTTTTTATAAATAAAAATGAAATTTTTCGACTTCATTTTACCACTGTCATGAAGTACAATATGTGACAAAAAAACAATCTCAGAATGGCCTGGATAAGCAAAAGCGTTTTAAAGTTATCACCACATAAAGTGACACTGGTCAGATTTGCAAAAAATGGCCGAGTCCTTAAGGTGAAATAGGGCTGAGTCCTTAAGGGGTTAAAAAATGCTATTATTGTGTAAAACTTAAATAAATAAGAAAAAGTATACATATTGGGTATTGCCACGTTTACTCTATAAAAATAACACATGATCTACCCTGTCAGATAAATCTTGTAAAAAATAAAAACAGTGCCAAAAGAGACCTTTTTTGGTTACCTTGCCTCACAAAAGACATAATATAGAGCAATTAAAAATCATATTTTCCCCAAAATAATACCAATAAAACTGGCACCTTATCCCCTAGTTTTCAAAATGGGGTCAATTTTTGGGAGTTTCTACTGTAAAGGTGCATCCGGGGGGCTTCAAATGGGACACGGCATCTAAAAATCAGTCCAGCATAATCTGCCTTCCAAAAACCATATGGCGCTCCTTTCCTTCTGTACCTTGCTGCCTGTCCTTACATCAGTTTACGACCACATGTGGGGTGTTCCTATAAACCGCAGAATCAGGGCAATAAATATAGAGTTTTGTTTGGCTGTTATCCCTCGATGTGTCCCCATGACAGTAATTCTGCAGCCCATGTATGTCCCCCTATCACACCAGTCATTCAGCACATATGTGTCCCCATGACAGTAATTCTGCAGGCCATGTATGTCCCCCTATCACACCAGTCATTCTGCACGTGTCCCCATGACACTAATTCTGCAGCCCATGTATGTCCCCCTATCACAGCAGTGATACAGCACATATGTGTCCCCAGGACACTTATTCTGCAGGCCATGTATGTCCCCCTGTCACAGCAGTGATACAGCACAGATGTGTCCCCATGACAGTAATTCTGCCGCCCATGTATGTCCCCCTATAACAGCAGTGATACAGCAGATATGTGTCCCCATGACAGTAATTCTGCAGCCCATGTATGTCCCCCTATCACAGCAGTGATACAGCACATATGTGTCCCCATGACAGTAATTCTGCCGCCCATGTATGTCCCCTATGACAACAGTCATTCTGCAGATATGTGTTCCCATGACAGTAATTCTGCCGCCAATGTATGTCCCCCTATCACACCAGTCATTCTGGACAGATGTGTCCCCATGACAGTAATTCTGCCGCCCATGTATGTCCCCCTATCACAGCAGTGATACAGCACATATGTGTCCCCAGGACACTAATTCTGCAGGCCATGTATGTCCCCCTGTCACAGCAGTGATACAGCACAGATGTGTCCCCATGACAGTAATTCTGCCGCCCATGTATGTCCCCCTATCACAGCAGTGATACAGCAGATATGTGTCCCCATGACCGTAATTCTGCCGCCCATGTATGTCCCCCTATCACAGCAGTGATACAGCACAGATATGTCACCATGACAGTAATTCTGCTGCCCATGTATGTCCCCCTATCACCGCAGTGATACAGCACAGATGTGTCCCCATGACAGTAATTCTGCCGCCCATGTATGTCCCCCTATCACAGCGGTGATACAGCAGATATGTGTCTCCATGACAGTAATTCTGCAGCCCATGTATGTCCCCTATCACAGCGGTTATACAGCAGATATGTGTCCCCATGACAGTAATTCTGCAGCCCGTGTATGTTACGCTCAGTTAGGTGTCAGTTATCTCCAGAATCCGTCCTTTCCGTTCCTCTGCTCCTTAACTGAGCCGGAGAACGGAAAGGAGAAACGGTGATGTGAACAAGCCCTTAGATGGTTAGTTACAAGCAGATCACATCTCTGCTGCCCATGCTGTACTGGAAATGAACTCGCACTGCAAGTAGTGCTTTTTACATAGAAACACTGTAAAAGCAGAGCGTGTGCAGCAAAGGCTGAGTGTGGTGCTGGAGCATGTAGGGGATACAACCATGCCTGACCACCACAAATATATAACATGAATAATAAAGAATATATATATAGTGTAAGACAGCTTACCATTAATTTTCTTTGTCCACGCAACAGAGAATGTTCACACAGTTCTACCACTTCCTAGAGTGTATGCGATAGCAGGAGGAGGGCGTGTTTAAGTGTGGAGAGCACCTATTGGTTGAGGTGCAGAAGAGCTCAATGCATTGTGGGTAGTGAAGGCAGGCTGGATTAGCTTCAGGATGATTCATCAGTGGCCATCTTAACTGTATAAGGAAATTGCAGTTTTGTGCAGACTGGTTGTTAAGGGCTGGATCTTATGAAATATGGGGTGAGTAAGTCTAATAGTTATTGATTCGGGAATATCATGTTATTGGTAACTACATATATGAACATTGAAATTTGAGTCTAAATGTGTAGAAATCTGAGTCTCATCCTTGGTTGAACTTGATGAACTTACCGTATATACTCGAGTATAAGCCGAGTTTTTCGGCACAAAATTTGTGCCGAAAAACCCGAACTCGGCTTATACTCGAGTCATAAATTAAAACTCTGAAGAGCGGAGTGGGAGGAGGAGCGGGGGGAGGAGCTGGGGGCGGGCATTTGCGGCAGGGCCGATGCGCTCACTGCGCTCCGGCCCCACCGCTCATGTATAGTTTTTCAATTTGATTATACTATACACTTATTCTGACTATAATTCTTGTCCCCTCTGTACCTCATCACATGCGGCAGGCGGGCAGTGAATACTTCAGGCCGGGCAGGCGAGGCAGCGTGACTTGCTGATGTCACGTGCCTGCCGGCCTGAAGTATTCACTGCCCGACTGCCATGATGAGTACAGAGAGCAGAATATAGTAAGAATAAGTGTATAGTATAATCAAATTTAAAACTATACATGGCGGTAATGGGAGATGGGGGATGTGGATGGCACTGTTATGGGATGAGGGGATGTGGATGGCACTGTTATGGGATGGGGGATGTGGATGGCACTGTTATGTGATGGGGGGATGTGGATGGCACTGTTATAGGATGGGGATCTGTGGATGCCATCCACAGCCCCCATCCCATAAGTGCCATCCACAGCCCCCCATCCCATAACAGTGTCATCCACATCCCCTCATCCCATAAGTGCCATCCACATCCCCTACCCATAACAGTGTCATCCACATCCCCTCATCCGATAAGTGCCATCCACATCCCCCTTCCCATAACAGTGTCATCCACATCCCCTCATCCCATAAGTGCCATCCACATCCCCCCCATCCCATAACAGTGTCATCCACATCCCCCTCATCCCATAAGTGCCATCCACAGCCCCCCCATCCCATAACAGTGACATCCATTTCCACCTCGGCTTATACTCGATTCACTACTTTTCCCAGGTTTTTTTGGGTAAAATTAGGGGGGTCGGCTTAAACTCGGGTCGGCTTATACTCGAGTATATACGGTATGTATTTTTTTAACGTATTAACTGTGTAATATACCCTTAAAATATAAACATATTTATCTTGTACAGTGCACAATGCTAACGGGAAAAAAAATCTGAATGGCTGATTTGCTGTTTTTTGTCGCTTTACCTCCCAAAAAATGGAATAAAAAGTGATCAAAAATTCGTACATACTCCAAAATGATATCAATGAAAACTACAAATCAGCCCACAAAAAATGAGCCCTCAGACAGCTCTGTGGACATAACTGTACAAAAGTTATAGGGGTCAGAATATGACAATACAAAGGGAAAATCAGTGTTTTTCCAAAGCTTTTATTTATTTTTAAGTATTAAAACACAAGAAAAACTGTGTATGACTGTAATCTTACTGACCCAGAGAATAAGGGCTCATGCACACAATCGTATTTTCTTTCGGTGTCGGATCCAGTAATTTTAATGGGTCCGCAAAAAAAACAGAAGTTACTCCGTGTGCATAATGTTTCCGTAGGTCTGTTCCACAAATAATAGAACTTGTCCTATTACTTGTTCTATTAGGGGCCAGCTGTTCCGTTCCGCAAAATACGGAATGCACACCGACGTCATCCATATTTTTTGGAAATACATACAGTCGTGTGTATGAGCCCTAAAGCTGACAGGTGCGTTTTACCGCATAGGGAACGCCATAAAAATAAACCCATAAAATGATGGTGAGTGAAAACAAAAACGGAAAAAATGGTCTTCTGGGGCGCTGGACACTAAAACTGTAATTTATTGCACATAAATCATTAAAAACAATAAAAATAGACATGCAGAGAGCGACGCGTTTTGGAGGCCGTCCAGTTCCTTGCTCAGGGCCATTTTTGGTTGGTTGGGTGCAGCGTTCACTCCATTTGACTATGTGAATTTCTCAATGGTGTGCCTGAAGTAGCACTAGCTCTCGTAAGCGCAATTACATTGCCAGTCATCATTGTTATTAACAGTGCTTCACTAGGAAGCGTCCGGCCACTCTGTTCGTTTTGTTGTCTAAAATTATGGTGGGATTGTCTTATTTTCCCAACTCCATCCCATTTGGAATTTTTTTTCCAGCTTCCCACTACATTGTATGCAAAATAAGATGGTGCCATTAGAAAGTACAACTTATTCCACAATAAGCAAGCCCTCCTACAGCTATGTGAAAGGAAAAGTAAAAAATAGTTATGGCTCAGGGAGGGCACCAGGCAAATTGTTTGCCTGGTGGCTGGACCACATTAAGCCTCCGTAGCTTGTGGGCCCCAAGGTTTTTGGAAGGCCTACGGTTGCCCTAGCAGCCATCGGCCCCCATGTCATCGCAGCAGGGGGGAGCCAATGGGAGCCCCCCTCCTTCTGCAAACCCTATAGAATCAGTGGTCAGCATTGATTGCGGCATCTGAAGTGTTAATCTGCCTGCATTGGCATTTTTAGCAATGCCAGCAGATACAGCACCTGCCACTGAATGGGCGAGCGCAGCTTACATGAGTGGCGCGTGTCAGTAACTCACTTCCCACTTCACCATACATGTACTCCGCATGTTGGGAAGGGGTTAATATTTACCATATGTCCTCTTTATGTTGGCATCATTTTTCAATTGTACTTTTATTTTTTTTGGAGATGTTAAAAGGGTTATGAGTTTAGCTGCAATTTTACAAGTTTTAGTGTTAGTATTCAAAATAACATTTCGGATGTTTGTTAAAATGGTTTTCCCAAGTGTTCAACTTTTACTTCTACTTATCCAAGCCATTCTGAGATTGTTTTCTCATCACATATTGTAATTCATGACAGTGGTAAATTTGAGTCAAAATATTTCATTTTTATTTATAAAAAAAATACCAAATTTACAAAAAAATTTGAAAAATTCGCAATTTTCAAAATTTCAATGTATCTGCTTTTAAAACAGATAGTGATACCTCATATAATAGTTATTATTTGCATTTCTCATATGTCTACTTCATGCTTGGATCATTTTGTAATTTATATTTTCATTTTTTGGGACGTTAGAAGGCTTAGAAGTTTAGAAGCAAATTTTAAAATTTTTAAGAAAATTTCCAAAACCCAATTTTTAAGGACCAGTTCAGGTCTGAAGTAACTTTGTGGGACTTACATAGTAGAAATCACACATAAATGGCCCCATTTTAGAAACTACACCCCTCAAGGTATTCAAAACTGATTTTACATACTTTGTTAACCCTTTAGGTGTTCCACAAGAATTAATGGAAAATGGAGATGAAATTTCTGAATTTCCCTTTTTTGGGCAAATTTTCCATTTTGATCAATTTTTTTCCGCTAGCAAAGCAAGGTTTAACAGCCAAACAAAACGTAATATTTATTACGCTAATTCTTTAGTTTACAGAAACACCCCATATGTGGTCGTAATGGCTGTATGGCCACACGGCAGGGTGCAGAAGGAAAAGGAGCACCATGTGGTTTTTGGAAGGGAGATTTCACTGGGATAACTTTAAGTCGCCATGTCACATTTGAAGACCCCCTGATGCACCCCTAGAGTAGAAACTAGGGTTGTTTTAGGTATTGGACTTTCGATACCCAATCGATACTTTTAGCGTATCGATACCAAGATTATTCTTTTAGTCGATACTAGGCTGTGCTAATGTGGCACAACCCAGCAGCAGCACGAGGAGAAGGAAGCAGTCTCCCCCTGTGCTGCCGCTGAGCAGTGCAGAGGAGGGGAGGGGCTGTGGCCCCTGCGCCACCAATGATAACTAATGTTTAATACATTACAAATGCAGGCGGCGGCAGAAACACCTGAAGGCTTAACTGCCGCTGATCGCAGTGCCCCGTCATAGGTCGGGTGCCGGCAATGTGTTTCTGCTGCCGACTGTATTTGTATATTAAACGTTAATTATCATTGGTGGTGCAGTGTGCCCCCCCCCCCCTCACACTCCCCAGTATTAAAATCATTGGTGGCAGTGGCCACAGAGTTCCCTCACCTCCTCTCATTGGTGGTACAGTGGCAGCTTCTGATCGGAGCTCCAAAAGTTTAATCACGGCGCTCCGATCGGTTACCGTGGCAGCCAGGACGCTACTGAAGCCCTGGCTGCCATGGTCAGCTCCCTGCTGCTGTGTGTACTATGCACAGGGCAGCAGGGAGAGTGTGAAATCCTATTCACCCTCATAGAGCTCTATTAGGGTGAATATGACAAGGGATTAAAACAGGGCTCCACAAATCCCAGGCGCCAGGTCGCCTGGGTATTTGTCAGCCCGTTCTCTCAGGTGCCCGGGTGCAGGGCCGACGCATCCTAAATACGCGGACTAGGAGCGCCGGCCCCCCTCATGCTGCAGCCGCCCGAGCGCTCTATATAGAGCCTCAGGTGGCTGCAGCACTGCCCGGGCTGTTGCGTCCATAAGGGCGCACCTCCCGGGCGCAGCATGAAGAGAGGGACTGACAGGAGGGAAACGCTCATCGCTCCCTCTTGTCACTCCCTCATTGTAGCGTGGCCGAGCCCTGTATGGTCCGCGGTACAGGGAGCATCTGTTTCCTGTACCCGGCCGGACTGACAAGAAGTGCGCACACAGTGTGCACTTCCTGTCAGTCCGCCCGGGTACAGGAAACTAAAGCTCCTGTACCCGTGGGACCATACAGAGCTCGGCCACGCTACACTAGAGGCAGGGAGGGAGGGGAGAAAATGACAAGAGGGGAAAGATAATGACAAGGGGGAAGTGAATGACAAGGGGGGAGAAAGTGAATGACAAGGGGGAAAATGAATGATAAGGGGGAAGTGAATGACAAGAGGGGAAAGAGAATGACAAGGGGGAGAATGATAAGGGGGAGAGAGAATGACAAGGGGGGACAGAATGACAAGGAGGGAAAGTGAATGACAAGAGGGGAAAGAGCTGGGCGTTGTAGTGATGCTGGGACTGCAGAGGCTGAGCGCCAGCTGAGGGTTGTAGTGCTCAGTAAAATGTCATGGTGCCCGCTGTGTTTGTGCCCTCCGGACCCCTCTGCCCTCTCCTCCGGACCCCTCTGCCCTCCCCTCCGGACCCTCAGCCCTCCCTCCGGACCCTCAGCCCTCCCTCCGGACCCCTCTGCCTCCCCTCCGGACCCTGTAATCCTTGTAAGGGTTTACACATGTCATGGGGGCCGCAAGTGGCGATCACTTAGACACTGGCAGCATCTGACGTGTCATATAACCTATTGAAGAGGGGAAGCATTATGGGGGGCCCTATATACTCGCACATTATGGGGGGCACTATGGAGAACAGGGGAAGGAACACTATAGGGGCATCTACTGGGGGCCCTATGTACTGGCATGCATTATTGGGGGGCTCTATGGAGAAGTGGGGGGGGGAGCACTATGGGGGCATCTATTGGGGGCTTTATGACACGGCTCCGCCTGGCTCCTAACTTTTTTAGCTGGCTCCTAGATTCCAAGGAAATTTGTCAAGCCCTGGATTAAAAGATCCCTGGTTCTACCCCTAAGGGGGGAAATGGTTATTAAATAAACTGTAAAAAAATAATAATAATTAAAAAAAAGACACCAAAATATTAAGTATAAATCACCCCCTTTCCCAATTTTACACATAAAATATTACATATCGCCATTTCCGAAAAGGGCAGGGAAAAGTAACATGACCCTTCTCATAGATAAGGTCGTTACGGACGCTGTGATATCAAACATGTGTAGTGTATTTTATTTTATTTTTTAATCAGTGCTATAGGCTATAAGAAGAATTTCATTTTTTTTATTTTTACTTCTTTTCACTTTTTAAAAAAAAAAATGTTGAAGATCCAGTGCGTCTGATGCCTATACAGTTGTGTTTAAAATTATTCAACCCCCACTGAAATTGAGTGTTTTGGCCAGTTTGACATTGATTTTGATCATTTCAGTCATCTTGTTTACAATTAAATCAAAAAGGCACTTGTAAGTCAGACAAATATAACATAACATTTATACTGAAATAACCACAAATGTCTTTTCTGTGCTCACATCATTATCAGTTTTATTCAACCCCCAAGTGACATTCAATCTTAGTACTTAGTACAACATCCTTTTCCAGTTATAACAGCTTTTAAACGTGAAGCATAGCTTGACACAAGTGTCTTGCAGCGATCTACGGGTATCTTCGCCCATTCTTCATGGGCAAAAGCCTCCAGTTCAGTCACATTCTTAGGCTTGCGCGCTGCAACTGCTTTCTTTAAGTCCCACCAGAGGTTCTCAATCAGATTTAGGTCTGGTGACTGCGATGGCCACTTCAAAATGTTCCAGCCTTTAATCTGCAACCATGCTGTAGTGGACTTGGAGGTATGCTTGGGATCATTGTCCTGTTGAAAGGTCCAACGTCTCCCAAGCCTCAGGTTTGTGACGGACTGCATCACATTTTCATCCAATATCTCCTGGTACTGAAGAGAATTCATGGTACCACACGCTGAAGCTTCCCTGTACCTGTAGAAGCAAAACAGCCCCAAAGCATGATTGACCCCCTGCCATGCTTCACAGTAGGCAAGGTGTTCTTTTCTTCATAGGCCTTGTTCTTCCTTCTCCAAACATAGCGTTGATCCATGGGCCCAAACAGTTCTAATTTTGTTTCATCAGTCCACAGAACACTATCCGAAAACTTTTGTGGTTTGTCCACATGACTTTTGGCATACTGCAGTCGACTCTTCTTATTCTTTGGAGACAGCAAGGGGGTGCGCCTGGGAGTTCTGGCATGGAGGCCTTCATTACGCAGTGTGCGCCTTATTGTCTGAGCTGAAACTTCAGTACCCGCATCTGACAAATCTTTTTTCAGTTCCTCAGCAGTCACACAGGGACTTTTCTCCACTTTGCGCTTCAGGTAGCGCACAGCAGTCGAAGTCAGCATCTTCTTTCTGCCACGACCAGGTAGCGTTTCAACAGTGCCCTTTGCCTTGAATTTGCGAATGATGCTTCCTATGGTGTCTCTTGGTATGTTTAACATCTTTGCAATCTTCTTATAGCCATTGCCCTTCCTGTGAAGAGAAATCACCTCTTCTCTTGTCTTCCTGGACCATTCTCTTGACTTCACCATGTTTGTAAACACACCAGTAAATGTCTAGAAGGAGCTGAGTATCACAGTCATTTTAAATCTGCCTAATTGGTGCTTATTATGCTTGATTGCTGCTCCTTGACATCCACAGGTGTTGTCAATACCTGATCGAAAACACTTGAATGAACCTCTGTTCTTAAGAGTGGTAGTCTTTAAGGGGTTGAGTAATTGTGTCAATGAAGAAATCACAAAAAAAAACATTTAATACTGTATTACAAAAACAATTGATGTCATTTTAGTTGCATTTGGTTCTTTAAAAAGTCCTTGTAAGATTTCATTCTGAACACAATTACAAATGTACACTAAATTCCCTAAAACCCTTTACAGCATTGGGGGTTGAATAATTTTGAACACAACTGTATAATACACTACAGTACACTATATAGTGTACTATAGTATATTGTGACTTTACACTTAGCATGATCAGGCTGCTGCCTTTAGCAGAAGCCTGATCCGGCTCAGCATTACCATGGTAAGCTGGAAGCCTGTGAAGGCGTCCGGTTGCCATGGCCACCATCAGCCGCTGCCACAACAGAGCAGCAGCTGATAGGGAAGGGAGCCCCCTCCTTCTGTGATCCTGTCAAGCAGCGCTCGAAGGGATAGGTAGGGAGCTCCCTCCCTATTAACCCCTTCACAGATGTCCACCATTTCAGGCAGAGTGTCAGCTGTGTGCTGACACTCTGCTAAAACCGCTCGGCCATCCTGAAAATAAGAGGGTGGGGGATCGCGCAACCGCCGCTCAGTGGGGCCATCCATAAAATGAGGGCTGCAGGGGTGGGGATTCTAATCCTTCTATACATGTCAAATAGCACTAAGGGGTTAACACTGATGACCTGTCTTCAGAAGAAGCCATCAGTATCTGATCGATGGGGGGCCGACACCTGGAACCCCTACCAATCATCAGCTGTTAGAAGAGGCCGGTGTACTGTGAGCACCACGGCCTCTTCCTAAGCCATATGACATCACCATACTGTACATTTGTCACATGGCCTAGTTTGAGCTCAGCCCCATTCAAGTTAATGGGGCTGAGCTGCAATACCAAGCACAGCCACTATACATTGTACAGCGCTGTGCTTGGAAAGCTGCCAGGAGCCTGCTGTGCGCACCAGAGCTCCAGTGAAAATCCAAATTACATGTCAACAATAATGTAATTTTAGTTCACAATTTTTAGTTTTTACAAGGGATATCATACAGATGCACCTTTGAGGCGCGCACTTATCTATAGAATGGAGCCCCCAAAGCTAAGGACAGTGCACCACACATCACCAGCTGCCCTCAATTTATTAGGAGATGCTAAAATAGCAGAGCGATGGCTCGGCCATTTCTGGCAGTCCTATAGAAGTGAACGGAGTGGTGCGCTCTCCATGCATTTCTGTGGGACTTTTGAAAATATTCACTTCCATAGAAGTGAATGGAGAGCACACAGCGCACAATCAGTGCGCTCTCATTCACTTGGGGGTTCGTTCTAGAGATAGGACCTGCACCTATCTATGTGACATTGGTGGCATATACTTGCAATATGCCACCAATGTGTGAGGTGCACAACTCCTTTAGAGACCCAATATCCACCATACATGCAAGGAGGATGTTGGGAAGGGGTTAAACTTCTAAATACTGAAATCATTCTTAAAACATCATAGCCTCTGTTAGACTGCCATAATTACCAGTGTGCATCACCTGCACTATAAATTTTTCTTTAAAGGAGGTTGTACTTTTATTAGGCTGGCTCCACACTTGACGTTTTGATAAATAATATATTAGATTTGTGAAAATGATCTTTTTCCTATGGAAAAAATATATTCTTGTTCAGTGCAGATTAGTGAAATATAATAAAATGCATATTTATTTTCATACAGCTTATATCCTGCTGATACCATGGGACCCTCTGTGCTTTTCATTCATCCAGACCTTGGCATTGGAGGAGCTGAGAGACTTGTTGTTGATGCGGCACTTGCACTTAAATCACGTGGTTGTCAAGTTCAAGTGTGGACAGCCCATTATGATGTAAATCATTGTTTCTCAGAGACATTGGACTCAGGCATCCCGATTAGATGCTGTGGAGATTGGCTTCCTCGAAGCATTTTTGGCAGATTCCTGGCTCTGTGTGCATACATTCGAATGCTATTTCTGGCCTTCTACATAGTCTTTCTTAGTGGAGAACACTTTGATGTTGTGTTTTGTGACCAGGTAAGTTTTTTGCCCAGATAATTTTCGCTTTCTATTGCAGTAAGATACAGGTGATTAGATCTGCAATACCTGACACAACCTATGTACAAGAATGGTGTGATTTGTAATAGAAAGCAGGCAGGTTTTAGTCTCTGGTTTAGCTGCTTTCCTAAGTTCTGTCAACAGATTACACATGCTGTTCATGACACCTCAATGATTCCTTATTCAGTTTGCTAGAATGCAGATGCGTTTTACCTTCCTTTTTATGGCCACAAAAACCAGGAGAGCTAAGTTTGGTTCACTTGAACTGTGGGAGGAGTTCATTCCGTACTACCATAATATGGATGCTAAGAGGAGAGTATTATTACAGATAGATCTGGATAAAGTAGAGAGGTGTGCAGAGAAGCGATAAACAAGTTTTGAGTTTGATAAATCTAAGGTTATGCACATGCTAAGAGTAAAAAGTAAATTGGGAAAAACACGGGGTAAAACTGACAGAAAACGACTTAAAGGGGTTCTCTGGGAGTTAATAAAATAAAAATAGTTAGATATTAGTTTATTATCAATATATTCCCAAATACCATTCAATTATTATAATGGCTTGTTTTTTTTAGGGAGCAATCATTAGGAGAAAAAAAAATGTCCGCTGTCCTATTAGTACATACAAAACCTGTCCTAATCACACTGGAGGACAAGTTACTTCACAACACTGAGGTAAAGAGCTGCCTCAGCCTTCTCTCTGCTCTTCTTGTCAGAGATTATGATCCTGAATACAGATGATAAGAACGTTTGCTGAATCTCTCTGGGAATGGAGTTTATGAAGAGACATAAAATACAGAGAGGACAGACAGGACATACTGTGGTGGCTGTTTAATAGAGACTCCATACAAGAGCTGCTGCTCATCCGTCACATCCCTCTCACTCTCCTCTCTGTACTTCATGCCTTCTCATGAACTCTATTCCTACAGAGATTCAGCTGAAGAGCTTATCATCTGTATTCAGGACTAGAGTTGAGCGAACTTGTATTTTAAGTTCGGCATCCAAAGTTCGGGTTGGCGTTATTGAAGAATCCCGTTATGGATTCCGCTACCACGGACCATAACAGCATTTGGAATCCATAAGGGGATTCTTCAATGAACCCGAACCTTGGACAACACTAAGGACCTGGGGTGACGTCACCGTCATGTGATCAGTGCAGGGGGCGTGGCTTAGTACTGGATCACCTCTTATCCAATCTAGTGCTGAGCCACGCCCCCTGCACTGATCATGGTTCGCTCAACTCTATTCAGGACCATAATCCCTGACAAGTAGAGCAGAAAGGAGGATGAGGCAGCTTTTTAGCTGTGTGTTGTGAAGTAACTTGTCCTCCTGTGTGATTAGGACAGGTTTTGTGTGTACTAATAGGAAAGCGGCCATTTTATTTCACCTGATGATTGCTTCTTAGAAAAAACAAGCCTTTATAACTAATGTAACTAAGCCTTTATAACTAATGTAACTGTATAACTAATGTATATACTAAAGGTATTTAGGAATATATTTATAATAAAGTAATATTTAAGTATTTTCAGTATTTTTATTTTCTTAATTCCCTTTAAGAATTTTACTTTACAGTAGACATAACTGTAATGACGTGTCATGCAGCTGCTGCCAAGGCAAATAACATGAGGTGCATCAATAGGGGCATAGATACGCATAAGAATATAGAGTAGGTCTACAAATTTACAAAATCTCTAGTCACTGCGAACATGGAGTATTCTGTGCAGTTTTGGGATTCTTTACTGTAAGATCAGTGAGACTATGGAACTCTCTGCCAGAGGAAGGTGTCCTGGTGAATCCACCTTCTTGGGAGTAACAGTATAACATTTTACGTTACTAGGTTTCTGTGCTGACCACATACTCCACCCTGACCCTTCTTTGACTGACAGGGCCAGATAGCGTAGACATAATCACACCTGGCCCTAAAATCTCATGGCTGCACAGTACAGGGCTGGAGATTGCTGGGCAGATATTATCTGTACTCTGCATCTGCCCGGTGATCTACAGCCGTGTATTCTGCAGAGATTTTGGGGCCAGGTGTGATTACGTGTATACTGCCTGACCCTATCAGTCAAAGCACAGAAACTGACTGGAACTTCGGGTGCAACAGCAATGGCCTTACTTCACCTAGGGACTCATTTGCATATACTACAAAATCTTATTTCACAAAATTGGGGTCATATACAACCATAGGACCAAGGTTGTTTCTTTCACCTGACAAGCGGTCATCTAAACATTCAAAGGGTTTTATTTCCAAGTATGTGGTGATAGATTCCCTTTAAGGGCTCTTTCACACGAGTGGATGCCGTGCGTGGAATCCACTGCGT
This sequence comes from Bufotes viridis, assembly GCA_033119425.1. Taxonomy (NCBI): domain Eukaryota; kingdom Metazoa; phylum Chordata; class Amphibia; order Anura; family Bufonidae; genus Bufotes; species Bufotes viridis. The sequence continues at coordinate 183,819,124 of CM065593.1, read as the reverse complement.
GAAAGAGAGCCAAGCCCCAATCCGGACAGCAGAGACACGGAGCATTAACATGATTAATAATGCCTCTCTGTGATCTTTTTACTACAAAATCACAGTGAGATAAAGTTGTCACTGTGATTTTGTAGTTAAAAGGTCACAGAGAGGCAAAGAGCATTATCAATAATGTTAATGCTCCGTGTCTCTGCTATCCAGAATGGGGCTTGGCTATCTTTCACGCAGCAGATTACCCGCAGGAGATCCGCTCGTGAGAAAGAGCCCTATGAAGTTTTTTCAGCCTTATGCCTTAATTACTACACCCTACACCAATATGGGAAAGACCTGCACCTGTTCTTTAGAGCCACACCTGGTTTTGGCTGATGGAAAACACTGACCGAAGATTTACGTGTGAAAAAGGCATTACAGACTGTTACTAAATTGTATCCAAATTATGGTTGTCTGAATGAGGCCATATGTTATATTCAGATTGATCATACTTATAAGAACAGTAAAATTAATGTTTCCTGTAACTTACTATTTTCAGTTTCATGTTTCTTTTCTTTCTAGATCTCTGCTTGCATTCCAATTTTCAAACTGACCAGAAATAGGAAACGTGTTTTATTTTATTGCCATTTTCCCGACCAGCTACTTACGCCAAGAATATCATTGGTTAAAAAGATATATAGAGCTCCCATTGATTGGCTGGAAGAAATGACCACGGGCATGGCAGACTGTATTCTAGTCAATAGTCATTTCACTGCGCAAATCTTCAAAGAAACATTTACATCCTTATATCATATAAAACCAGATGTTTTGTATCCATCCTTGAATGTTAGCAACTTCCAGTCTTGTGCTGCTTTTGATGGTTTGGCTGGACTTGTACCTACAAAGAGAAAGATTGTATTTCTTTCAATCAACCGATATGAGAGAAAGAAAAATCTTAAACTTGCACTGGAATCTCTGTCTACTCTTCGTGACAAAGTAGGTTTGCAGGACTGGGAAAAGATTCATCTCGTCTTGGCTGGAGGATATGATGATAGAGTAAGAGAAAATGTTGAGTATTATCAAGAACTAAACAAGCTGGCAATCAAGTATGACATTACCAACCATGTGTCATTTTTAAGATCTTTTTCTGATAAACAAAAACTTAATCTTCTTCACAACTGCACATGTATATTGTATACTCCAAGCAATGAACATTTTGGAATTGTCCCTGTAGAAGCTATGTACATGTACTGTCCAGTAATAGCTGTTAACTCAGGTGGCCCCCTTGAATCTGTTGTCGATAATGTCACAGGGTTTTTGTGCGCTCCTACGCATGAAGCTTTTTCTGATGCAATGGAGAAGTTTGTTAAAAATCCTACCCTTAGGACAACAATGGGAAAATCTGGGCATGGAAGAGTTATGGAAAAGTTTTCTTCTGAAGCTTTCTCAAATCAGTTGTATCATTACATCTGTAAGCTGGTAGAATGGAAATAAACCACAAATATCTATATGAATAAATACAGATTTTTCTACTACCTTTACAGATTTTTTTGTACCAGAATACTGCACTGAAAAATGTTAATAGTTGTTGAGCTTTTTTTTGTTTTTCATTTGACAGCGTGCCTGAAACCTAGCCAACCTGAAATTGGGGCTTTACTGATAAGGGTGCTGATCTGAATCTAGATTTCTGCCTTATGCTTCATTCACGAATATTCTGATATGTATTTTCATGAGTATATGTAAGCCAAAACCATGAGTAAAAGATAAACAGAAAAAATATAATTGAAATATTTGTACCTTTTTCATGTTTTGGACCCCACATTCTGCTTTTGGCTTACAAATAATGATGTAAAACACTGATAAAAAATACTGGTGTGAATGAGGTCTAACGTAGAAACAGAGCCTTAAAGCAGTAAGGAACCTGTCCACTAAGTAAATATACCAGATGCTCATAGATCTGGACCTGTGTAATAGGTATAGCTTTCTCCCCAAGGGAAAGCGTACTTTTGCATTTGAGAGGTTGTTCATGGAATATTGCTTTTTAGTGTACTGTGTTTGTTATTTAATATTTTCTGGTGCACTGTGAGGTCCTTTTAAAAATAAATATTCCTTGTTGATACTTTATTATTAGGAATGTCTATTGATTCTATTTTGGTGAAGGGAAAAATCATCAGATCTATATGAAAAAACATGGGGAGTAGAACAAATCTTAGTTGGACCTGGGAGCCAGCTCGAAACATCAGGAGACTGCAATAATATTAGGAGACTTCTTTTCTCTTTCATCCTCCATGAAGTCCTGCCACCAGTTAGGGACAGGAACTATAGATTATATCGTCCCCAGGTCCTCCTCAGTGTCCCATCACTTCCAGGTGGGGAGAAGATCATCCCAGCACCACAGCATTTGTTAAGGGCCCATTCCTGTTGGTGTCCTGGAGGTGCCTCCTCTCCTACAGCCTTCTGTTTACCAGGCAGTAGCCCTGGCATGGTGACTAGACACTCAGGGAAAATAGTACAAAAACAGAAATGTCAGCAACATATCCTCCATGGTTTCCTTTACTCAAAAGGGGTCCAACAAAGTGCAAAAATAGTGCAAGATTTCAACATATCCATACTGTTTTTTAATCATAATACAGAGTGAATATACAGTGGATATAAAAAGTCTACACACCCCTGTAAAAATGTCAGGTTTCTGTGCTGTAAAAAAAATGAGACAAAGATAAATAATTTCAGAACTTTTTCCACCTTTAATGTGACCTATAAACTGTATCACTCAATTGAAAAACAAACTGAAATCTTTTAGGAGGAGGGAAGAAAACAAAAAAAAATACTAAAATAATGTGGTTGCATAACTTGGGCTGTAGCTATGTTCAGAATTAAGCAATCACATTCAAAATCATGTTAAATAAGAGTCAGCATACACCTGCCATCATTTAAAGTGCATCTGATTAACCCCAAATAAAGTTCAGCTACTCTAGTTGGTCTTTCCTGAAATTTTCTTAGTCACATCCCACAGATAAAGCCATGGTCCACAGAGAGCTTCCAAAGCATCAGAGGGATCTCATTGTTAAAAGGTATCAGTCAGGAGAAGGGTGCAAAAGAATTTCCAAGGCATTAGATATACCATGGAACAGAGTGAAGACAGTCATCATCAAGTCGAGAAAATATGGCACAACAGTGACATTACCAAGAACTGGATGTCCCTCCAAAATTGATGAAAAGACGAGAAGAAAACTGGTCTGGGAGACTACCAAGAGGCCTACAGCAACATTAAAGGAGCTGCAGAAATATCTGGCAAGTACTGGCTATGTGGTACATGTGACAACAATCTCCCGTATTCTTCATATGTCTGGGCTATGGGGTAGAGTGGCAAGACGAAACCCTTTTCTTACGAAGAAAAACATCCAAGCCAGGCTACATTTTGAAAAAACACATCTGAAGTCTCCCAAAAGCATGTGGGAAAAGGTGTTATGGTCTGATGAAACCAAGGTTGAACTTTTTGGCCATAATTCCAAAAGATATGTTTGCCCTAAAAACAACACTGCACATCACCAAAAGAACACCATACCCACAGTGAAGCATGGTGGTGGCAGCATCATGCTTTGGGGCTGTTTATCTTCAGCTGGAACTGGGGCCTTAGTTAAGATAGAGGAAATTATGAACAGTTCCAAATACCAGTCAATATTGGCACAAAACCTTCAGGATTCTGCTAAAAAGCTGAACATGAAGAGGAACTTATCTTTCAGCATAACAACGACCGAAAGCATACAGACCTGAATCCGATTGGAAATCTGTGGGGTGATCGGAAGAGGGCTGTGCACAGGAGATGCCCTCGCAATCTGACAGATTGAAGAAGAGTGGGCAAATCTTGCCAAGTCAAAATGTTCCATGCTGATAGACTTATACCCAAAAAGACAGTGCTGTAATAAAATCAAAAGGTGCTTCAACAAAGTATTAGTTTAAGGGTGTGCACGATTATGCAACCATATTATTTTATTTTCATTTTTTCTTCCCTCTACCTAAAAGATTTCAATTTGTTTTTAAATTGAGTTGTACAGTTTATAGGTCACATTAAAGGTGGAAAAAGTTCTGAAATGATTTATCTTTGTCTCATTTTTTTACAGCACAGAAATCTGACATTTTAACGGGTGTGTAGACTTTTTATATCCACTGTATAGTACAAGGAAATTACATCAGTTTCACATATTAACCAATTAACATCAAGTATGTAATTAGTATACCGAACAGTGATGTGCTGACCAATCACCTACAATATAAACATGATTGCTATATTATTAAACCTATAACTTCAAAGTCCCATCAACATACCACGGTGGAAATGGGTGGACGGATCTCCACTAGATTGCACATGTCTTCAGCATCTCCTTGCTCTAAACGTGCATGCCCAACTGTATATATAAACTTTTTTTCTTTAGACACTCAGGCAGTCCCTCTGATCTTAGCCTGATAGGTCATCTCTAGAGTTGGGCGAACTCGAACTGTAAAGTGCAGCATGTGACCCAGCCTCTATATAAGTTGCAGTCACGTAGCGCCGTATGTCACTCAGCTCTTACTAGTGTAGGGATAGGATGCTGCTTCTTCTTCTTTGTTAACTCAGCGATCTACAGCGATTTTTTTTTTTCTTGTGGGTGCAATGCAACTTTTCTTTTACCCTGCCCTGAGCCCAGTGACACAGAAAAATACGTTTTATCCGTCTGTTAGTTAGGTGGGTGTTGGCGGCCATTTTGTGCAAGTGTAGTGCACTTGTTCCTGCATATGTGCCAGGGGAAGGGAAAATAATATAGCTAATCCGTCTGTGAGTTTAGGGACCCAGGGGGTGACATTTTACTTTTTTTTTCTGTAAAGTATCCCTGTGCTGCATATGTGACAGTGTAATCAATTCAGTAAATCCATCTGTTAAATTCTGGGGGGACAAATTCATATTTTTTTGCTAAAAACATTTGCGCCCTGCACTGCATTTGTGATAGTAAAAGAAAATTTGTTAAATCCATTTGTTTTACTGTGGGTGAAAAAAATCATATATTTTTTTCAATAAAGTACCTTTTCGGCCTGCACTGCAAATCTGTGTGTTCCTGCTGCACTGCATACCTGACAGGGAAATATATTCTGTAAATTTGGTGGCGTTTAGATTGTTGGGTGATCTGTACCCCTTTTTTCTTTCACACTACCCCTGCACTGCATACCTGACTGGGAAATATATTATGTAAATTCGGCGGTGTTTACATTGTTGGGTGCTCTAGTTATATGCTGTAAAATCTCCATGATAAATCTGCAGCGTGGGGGCCCCGTGTGGCTTCTACACACTTTCAAAATAAACCTTCAGTGGGGCGAATAGATGCCGGATGACGGGGATGCTCCATGACCCCTTTTTTCTTTCAAACTATCCCTGCACTGCATACCTGACTGGGAAATATATTCAGTAAATTTGGCGGCATTTAGATTGTTGGGTGATCTGTACCCCTTTTTTCTTTTACACTACTCCATGCACTGCATACCTCTCTGGGAAATATATGCTGTAAATTCGGTGGCATTTACATTGTTGGGTGATCTTTACCCCTTTTTTCTTTCACACTACTAGAGATGGCCCAAACTATCCGCCGGTGAACAGTTCCTGGCGAACCTAGCTTGTTCGCGTTCGCCGCGGCGGGCAAACATATGCAATGTTCGGTCAGCCCCCTATACATCATCATTGAGCAAACTTTGACCCTGTACCTCACAGTCAGCAGACACATTCCAGCCAATCAGCAGCATACCCTCCCTCCCAGACCCTCCCATCTCCTGGACAGCATCCATTTTAGATTTATTCGGAAGCTGCAGTCTTAGTGAGAGGAGGGACAGTGTAGCTGCCGCTGATTTAATTGGTGAATCGATAGCTAGGCTGGTGTATTCAGTGTCTACTCCAGTCCTAAAAGACTCATCTGATCTCTGCTGTAGGGACAGCGTCCTGATAGCACCCCAAAAAGCCCTTTTTAGGGCTGCTACATAAGTCTGCTTTTTTTTTTTTCTGCATATATATATTGCGGTTGCCTGGCCTGCCCGTGTGTGAGGAGCTGCAGGCTCACAGACTGTAGTGTGCCCACTGCCAGTGCCCACCAATCATACCTGGTGGCACAGGACTTTGCATCAAAAAAAGGCATTTCATTTTTACACTTTAGTCTAATTTCAGTTGCTTGCCTGCTGCCAGTGTGTGTCAGGCCGACTTTCACTGACTGTAGTGTGCCCACCACTCATACCGGGTGGCACAGTAGCTTGCCGATAAATAAGGCATTTAATTTTTATACTTTAGTCTAATTTCAGTTGCTTGCCTGCTGCCAGTGTGTGTCAGACCGACTTCCACAGACTGTAGTGTGCCCACTGCCAGTGCCCACCACTCATACCGGGTGGCACAGTGACTTGCCGATAAATAAGGCATTTCATTTTTACACTTTAGTCTAATTTCAGTTGCTTGCCTGCTGCCAGTGTGTGTCAGGCCGACTTCCACAGACTGTAGTGTGCCCACTGCCAGTGGCCACCACTCATACCGTGTGGCACAGTAGCTTGCAGATAAATAAGTAATTTAATTTTTACACTTTAGTCTAATTTCAGTTGCTTGCCTGCTGCCAGTGTGTGTCAGGCCGACTTCCACAGACTGTAGTGTGCCCACTGCCAGTGGCCACCACTCATACCGGGTGGCACAGTAGCTTGCCGATAAATAAGGCATTTAATTTTTACACTTTAGTCTAATTTCAGTTGCTTGCCTGCTGCCAGTGTGTGTCAGGCCGGCTCCCACAGACTGTAGTGAGCCCACTGCCAGTGCCCACCACTCATACCGTGTGGCACAGGACTTTGCATCAAAAAAAGGCATTTAATTTTTACACATTAGTCTAATTTCAGTTGCTTGCCTGCTGCCAGTGTGTCTCAGGCCGACTTCCACAGACTGTAGTGTGCCCACTGCCAGTGCCCACCACTCATACCATGTGGCACAGTAGCTTGTCGATAAATAAGGCATTTCATTTTTACACTTTAGTCTCATTTCAGTTGCTTGCCTGCTGCCAGTGTGTGTCAGGCCGACTTCCACAGACTGTAGTGTGCCCACTGCCAGTGCCCACCACTCATACCGGGTGGCACAGTAGCTTGCCGATAAATAATGCATTTAATTTTTACACTTTAGTCTAATTTCAGTTGCTTGCCTGCTGCCAGTGTGTGTCAGGCTGACTTCCACAGACTGCAGTGTGCCCACTGCCAGTGCCCACCACTCATACCGTGTGGCACAGTAGCTTGCCGATAAATAAGGCATTTAATTTTTACACTTTAGTCTAATTTCAGTTGCCTGCCTGCCAGTGTGTGTGTGTCAGGCCCACAGACTGTAGTGTGCCCTCTGCTAGTGCCCAACACTCATACCAGGTGGCACAGTACCTAGCACGCATAGTACCACTTATCTAAAAAAGAATTACAGGCAGAGGCAGGCCACCCCGCAGGGGCCGTAGTTGTCGTTCTGCTGTGTTTTTCACTGGCCTTGAAATAATGCCCATTGTTCAGAGGCCACGTACCCTGAACCCGAAAAATTCTGAGGACATAGTTGACTGGCTTAGGCCCCTTTCACATCAGCGTTTTTGCTTTCTGTCCTAGAGTTCCGTCCTCGGGGCTCTAGGACGGAAAGATACTGATCAGGATTATCCTAATGCATCCTGAATGGAGAGCAATCCGTTCAGGATGCATCAGGATGTCTTCCGTTCAGTATGTGAACGCTTTTTGGATGTTGACAAAAGCGCAGCATGCTGCGGATTTGTCTCCGTCCAAAAATCCGGAAGACATGCCGTAACGCCGGATCCGGAATTAATGCCCATTGAAGTGCATTAATCCGGATCCGGCCTTAAGCTAAACGTCGTTTCGGCGCATCGTCGGCTCATCCGACGTTTAGCTTTTTCTCAATTGTTACCATGGCAGCCAGGACGCTAAAGTCCTGGTTGCCATGGTAAATGTAGTGGGAGCGGGGAGCAGTATACTTACCATCCGTGCGGCTCGGGCGCTCAGAGTGACGTCAGGGCGCCCACACGCATGGATCACGTGATCCATGGGCATGGGGCGCTCTGACGTCATTCAGGAGCGCCCCGGGAGCCGCACAGACTGTAAGTATACCGCTCCCCCGCTCCCCACTACTACTATGGCAACCAGGACTTTAATAGCGTCCTGGCTGCCATAGTAACCTGAAAGCATTTCGAAGACTGATCAGAATCCTGATCAGTCTTCTAATGCTTTCAGGCGACTTGCGTTCTGATGGATCCGGCGGGACGGAAGTGCCCACCGGATCTTCAGAACGCAAGTGTGAAAGAGGCCTTATACAGGACACCCAATCTTCAACAGCTTCCGCTAAGAACCTTGACGCACCATCCTCCTCCAGCTCATCTTCAGTCACCTGCTCTCAAGTTACCACGCTCCCGCCCGCCGCCACCACCACCACTACCACCACAGCCACCACAGCCGCTTCACTTGATCCATCAGAGGAGTTATTTACACATCAGTTGGATGCAATTAGTGATGCGCAACCATTATTGCCAGATGATGTAGATTACAGGGATATGTCTCAGTCAGGCAGGATTACACACATGGACGTACAGTGTGATGATGATGTTGTACCCGCTGCTGCTTCCTTTGCTGAGGTTTCAGATACAAGTGAAGCGGTTGATAATGACGATGTGTCCACGGATGCCACGTGGGTGCCTGCTCGAAGAGAAGAAGAGGGGGAAAGTTCAGAAGGGGAGACAGAGAGAAGGAGGAGACGAGTTGGAAGCAGAGGGAGGTCGTCGCAAGGAGTTAGTGGCACAGTCAGACAGCATGTATCGGCCCCCGGGGTCAGCCAGACAGCACGCCAGTCAACGCATATTGTTGCCACCACCAGAATGCCGTCATTGCAAACCTCAGCAGTGTGGCATTTTTTTTGTGTCTCTGCCTCTGATAACAGCAATGCCATTTGCAACCTGTGCCAAAAGAAACTGAGTCGTGGGAAGTCCAACACCCACCTCGGTACAACTGCTTTGCGAAGGCACATGATCTCACATCACAAATGCCTATGGGATCAACAGATGAGTATAAGCAGCACACAAACTCAAAGCCACCATGCTCCTCCTGGTCCAGCATCTTCAGCCACTTATGCATCTCTGGCATACAGTGTTGGGGCAAGGGTTCATCTGACCACTGATACCTGGTCTGCAAAGCACGGTCTGGGCAGGTATATCACGTACACTGCGCATTGGGTCAACCTGCTGACGGCTGACAAGCATGGAATGCATGACTCCGCAGCGGAGTTGGTCCCACGACTTGCAGGAAGGCCTACTGCCACCTCCTATACTCCTACTCCATCCTCTTCGATATCCTCCTCGGCTGAGACCTCTTCTGCTGCGGCATCTGGCTGCACATCAACTGAATCCCCCCAGCTCCCCAGGGGCTATCCAACATCCCGGATACGACAGTGTCACGCTGTCTTGGGGTTGACTTGCCTGAAAGCAGAGAGCCACACAGGACCAGCACTCCTGTCCGCCCTGAACGCACAGGTGGATCAGTGGCTGACCCCGCACCAACTGGAGATCGGCAAAGTGGTGTGTGACAATGGAACAAATTTGTTGGTGGCATTGAATTTGGGCAAGTTGTCACATGTGCCATGCATGACACATGTGTTGAATCTCATCGTACAACGCTTTGTGTCTAAGTACCCAGGCTTACAGGACGTCCTCAAGCAGGCCAGGAAGGTGTGTGGCCATTTTAGGCGTTCCTACACGGCCATGGCGCACTTCTCCGATATTCAGTGGCGAAACAACATGCCAGTGAGGCGCTTGATTTGCGACAGCCCGACACGTTGGAATTCAACACTCCTAATGTTCGACCACCTGCTCCAACAATAAAAAGCCGTCAATGAGTATTTGTATGACTGGGTTGCTAGGACAGCCTCTGCGGAGCTGGGAATTTTTTTGCCACGTTACTGGACACTCATGCGCAATGCCTGTAGGCTTATGCGTCCTTTTGAGGAGGTGACAAACCTAGTCAGTCGCACCGGAGGCACCATCAGTGACCTCATCCCATTTGTTTTCTTCCTGGAGCGTGCCCTGTGAAGAGTGCTGGATCAGGCTGTAGATGAGCGTGAAGAGGAAGAGTTGTGGTCAACATCACCACCAGAAACAGCCTTGTCATCATCGCTTACCGGACCTGCGGCAATGCTGGAAGAGGAGTCAGAGGAGGAATGTGGCTTTGAGGAGGAGGAAGACCAACCACAGCAGGCACCCCAGGGTGCTCGTTGTTGTCACCTATCTGGGACTCATGGTGTTGTATGTGGCTGGGGGGAAAAACAGACCGTCAATGACATCAGTGAGGACGAGGAACGGGAAATGAGTAGCTCTGCATCCAACCTTGTGCAAATGGGGTCTTTAATGCTGTCATGTCTGTTGAGGGACCCTCATATAAAAAGGATGAAGGAGAACGACCTGTACTGGGTGGCCACGCTACTAGACCCCCGGTATAAGCAGAAAGTGGCAGAAATGTTACCAAATTACCAAAAGTCGGAAAGGATGCAGCAGTTCAAAAGCAAACTAAAAAATATGCTTTACACAGCTTATAAGGGGGATGTCACAGCACAACTGGAATATGACAGGGGAAGAGGTGAATGTAATCCTCCTCCTACTGGACGATTTACAGATGTGTTGTTGATGGAGGACATGCAGAGATTTTTCAGTCCTACACATCGCCACAGCCCTTTGGGATCCAGCCTTAGAGAACGACTCGACCGACAGGTAGCAGACTACCTCGCCTAAACAGCAGATATCGACAATCTGAGGAGCGATGAACCCCTTCACTACTGGATGTGTAGGCTTGACCTGTGGCCTGAACTATCCCAGTTTGCGATAGAACTTCTGGCCTGCCCTGCTTCAAGTGTCCTGTCAGAAAGGACCTTTAGTGCAGCAGGAGGCATTGTCACTGACAAGAGAAGTCGCCTCGGTCAAAAAAGTGTTGATTACCTCACCTTCATAAAGATGAATGAGGCATGGACCACTCACAGTGGGGGATACGTTTGACTAACAAAAGGCCTGATGACATGCCTTGGCCTCAAAATGGTCCCCATGCTGCTGTATTTAATGTCTGCATACCGGATGACTTTCGTGAATTCTCTGCCACCAACTAGAGTTTAAGCCGCAATGTTTTAGTCACTTTTCTGCCTGGAAAACATCAATTTTTCCGGCCGCTGCGACAACAGCGGCTACAACAATGCCATTATTTTTCAGGCATGTGTACATGCCTAATTTATCTGTCCTATGGTGCAGCACTGTGGCTGCAAAAAAAAAAGGCACATACAAGTGTCAATTCCCCTTCGTGATCGTTACCTTGTTGTGGTAAAGGGGCTTGCATATCACAATGAAGCAATCATCACCTCTATGAGTGTGTTGGCAATGTTGCCACACCCCAGATGATAAGGCCGTTGCTTCATTATGGTCAGACCAAAAGCGATCGGACGGCTGGATAATATTTTATAGAAAAAACATTAATTAACCTTTTTTTTTTTTTAAAGTTGCATGGGTTTTGAATACATAAAATAAAAAATCATAATAAAGTCTCTTAATAGTATATTAGAAATAATGCAGGCAATTTAAAAAATCCCCATCAATTCCAATACAAAGCAAGTACAGAGCTCAGAACTAATTTATTTCATGATGTCGTAATCGTTCGTTAATTCGACAATGGGTAATCAATTTGACACACGTCCCCGGATAGTGTACTTAACAGGGATTAAACTGATAGGAATAGTACTAGTTAAGACACCACTTATATAGGGTGTCACAGCACTTTGCTATGTGCACGCGCAGTGCCCCAATTTGGGAGTAACCCTAAGTTCACACTTGCGCGTTTTACAGCGCGTTCGAACGCGCTGTAAAACGCTCAACACATGCAAACCAATGCTTCCCTATGGGACTGGTTCACACTTTCGCGTTTTGTAATACGGATGACTAAAACGCGCGTTTTAAGAACGCTCAGGTCTGAACCCAGGGTAAGAGGACCGACCAAGCTGCTTTTTCCATCTCCCGGTTCCTCAAATCAATTCAGTTTGGTGTATGAGAGTTTGGTCTGTCACTGTGAAGGCAGTCGAAGGTACCCAGCCTACATTTTTTTTCACAAAAGGCAATCCCTGATATGGGACGTAACAGGGATTAAACTGATGAGAATAGTACTACAGAAAATACCACTCATATCGGGTGTGGCAGTAAATTGCACGGCGCAGTCGCAGTGACCGTGAATTAAAACAAAGGGGAGGGAGCCAGCGTTTTTTTTAACCATCTCCCCGTTCGAAAAATCAATTCAATAGATGGACCCCAGATTGGGTACGTAACAGGGATTAAACTGATGAGCAGAGTACTACAGAAAATACCACTTATATCGGGTGTGATAGTAAATTGCACGGCGCAGGCGCAGTGACCGTGGATTGAAACAAAGGGGAGGGAGCCAGCGTTTTTTTAACCATCTCCCCGTTCGAAAAATCAATTCAATAAATCGACCCCAGATTGGGGACGTAATAGGGATTAAACTGATGAGAAGAGAACTACAGAAAATAACACTCATATCGGATGTGAGAGTAAATTGCACGGCGCAGACGCAGTGACCGTGGATTAAAACAAAGGGGAGGGAGCCAGCGTTTTTTTAACCATCTCCCCGTTCGAAAAATCAATTCAATAAATGGACCCCAGATTGGGGACGTAACGGATTAAACTGATGAGAATAGTACTACAGAAAATACCACTCATATCGGGTGTGACAGTAAATTGCATGGCACAGGCGCAGTGACCGTGGATTAAAACAAAGGGGAGGGAGCCAGCGTTTTTTTAACCATCTCCCTGTTCGAAAAATCAATTCAATTCACCTTTTGGGGACCCTTAGTGTTGTACGTGGCTGGGTGGTGGCTAGCTTGGTATCCAACCTTGTACAAATGGGGAGTTTGCAGTTGTGCAAATGGACTGTTTGCGGTTGTTTGCGGTGCATTAAAAGGGGAGTTTGGTCTGTCAATGTCTGTGAAGTGGGCGTAACCCTTACACTACCTGATCGATACAACATCATACCTGATCGTATACACACACTGGATGTTTTAAAGCATGTTATTCCAAACAATTTAGGAATGTTAGTTGATTTATGCCCTTTATGGATTAAAACCCGACTCTGCGTCCACTACGCAATTTTCCATGGGAGTTTTGCCATGGATTCCCCTACGGCATGCCACAGTCCACGTGTTAGTCCCCTTGAAACAACTTTTACATCACTATTGTGGCCAGAAGGAGTCCCTATGGGTTTTAAAATTCGCCTGCCTATTGAAGTCTATGGCGGTTCGCCCGGTTCGCCCATTCGTGAACAATTGCGGAAGTTCGCGTTTTATGTTCGTGACATTACTACACACTACCCCTGCACTGCATACCTGACTGGGAAATATATTCTGCATGCTGGTAGACGCACTGCTGATGGCATTCCCACCTGACACCGGGGCCTCAGTGGAAGCAGAATGCGAAGGCAGAGGAGAAGGAAGAAGTCGCCAACGCAGCTGGGGCAACGCCAGCAGCCTGGAAGGCAGGGTTAGCATGGCCGAAATGTGGAAAAACGTTGTCAGCACGCCACAAGAACCAGCACCACCAGCTGATATGGAATGTCTTAGCAGGAGGCAGCATTTCAGCAACATGGTGGAACAGTATGTGTGAACACGACTACTCATACTGAATGATGGGTCTGCACCATTCAACTTCTGGGTCTCCAAATTGGTCACATGGCCTGAGCTTGCACTTTACTCCATGGAGGTGCTGGCATGCCAGTGTATTGTCTGAACGTGTGTTTAGCACAGCAGGGGACGTTATCACAGACAAGCACAGCCGCCTGTCCACAGCCAATGTGGACAAGCTCATGTTCATTAAAATGAACCAGGCATGGATCCCACAGGACTTGTCCGTACCTTGTGCAGAATAGACATGTATACCGGCCTCACCCAGTCTTTGTTATGCTCTGGCGCACATTCCTTGTTTTCTTTTCTATATTTCCCAATGTTTTGGGGTCTACCCAAATTTAAAAAAAACTAAAAGTTAAAAACAAAAAACAGTGTTGGCGACTATCTCCTCCACCACTGCTTCCACCTACACCGCCATGTCCACCGCCTCCTCAACCTCCTACTCTATATGGACCTCCTCTTCCTAGTTCAAGATTATTTTAAATTTTTATGTATTTTATGGTATTTTATGTCAATTCCCTATCCACATTTGTTTGTAGGGCAATTGTCCAGCTCTTACCCCCATTTTGCTTCCATTTGCAGCCCTCTAGCCCTTTCCATTACTTTTTTCAGAGCCATTTTATTGCCCCAATGTTCAGGTCCTCATTAACTTCAATAGGGTTCGGGGTCAAGTTCGGATCCCGAACTCGAACTTTGCGACGAAGTTCGGCCGAACCCAGCGAACCGGAACTTCCTTGTGTTCGCTCAACTGTAGTCATCTCCAGTGGATGATGTCATTGAGGGCCTGAGTGGGATCCACGTGCAAGTGCCTGATTCAGGTACTTTATGTAAAGTCGTGTCTAAAGCCCACAGTCTGAGAAGATATAAGTGAGGGACATGAACATGTGGAGTCACTGTGGGTAGAAATACATGGAGGCAAAAACAATAATAAAATACTAATATGAGTTTATTATAAACCACCTAATATACCAGAGTCCACAGAAAATCTGCTACTAAACGAGATAGACGAGGCGGCAGATCATAATGAGGTCGTTATTATGGGGGACTTTAACTACCCAGATATAGTCTGGGAAACTGAAACCTGTATATCTCATAAAGGAAACAGGTTCTTGGCAATAACCAAAGACAATTACCTTTCCCAACTGGTTCAGGATCCGACTAGAGGGACAGCCATACTAGACTTGGTATTAACCAATAGATCTGACAGAACAACAGATGTGCAGGTTGGAGGACACCTGGGAAATAGTGACCATAAAGTAATAACCTTCCAATTGTCATTCAAAAGAGTGTTTCTTCAAGGAGGAGCAAATATACCAAACTTCAAAAAAGCTTTAGATTTAGCCAACTAAGAGAGGACATAGGCCTAACTAACTGGGACAAAGTCCTCAAAAATAAAAATACAGCCACAAAATGGGATATCTTTAAAAGTATCCTAAAATCTAATTGTGAGAGGTACATATCTTATGGAAATACAAGGTTAAAAACCAATGTGGATAAATAGAACTGTAAAGAAAGCAATAAATGACAAAAAGAAAGCATTTAAATCAGTAAAACAGTAGGGTCGCGAGGAAGCACTGAAAAACTTTAAGGAAAAAAATTGAATATGTTAAAAAACAAATAAAATTAGGCAAACTAGAGACAGAGAGATTAATTGCTAAAGAAAGCAAAACTAACCCTAAAATGTTCTTCAATTATATACAAATGGTGAAAAGTATAAATCTGAAGATGTCAGCCCTCTACAGAGTATTGAAGGGGGTGTTGCAGAGAGCAATGAGGAGAAAGCAAAGCCATTAAATATTTATTTCTCCACTATATTCAGGAAAATAAACTGTCAGATGAAATGCAGAATGTAAAAGTAAATTCCCCATTAAAAGTGCCCTGTCTGACCCAGGAAGAAGTACAGCGGCGTCTTAAAAAGATTAAAATAGACAAATCGCCAGGACCAGATGGCATATACCCCGTAAGAGAATTAAGTAATGTCTAGGGTTGAGCGAACCTGAACTGTAAAGTTCGGGTTCGTACTGAACATTACGGTTTTTCGCACCTGGACCCGAACCTGAACATTTCTGTAAAAGTTCGGGTTCGTTATTCGGCGATTTCTTCACGCTTTTTGAAAGGCTGCAGGGCAGCCAATCAACAAACGTTTCACTACTTTGCCCTAAGAAGCCATCACAGCCATGCATGGCTGTGATTGGCTAACTGCAGCATGTGACCCAGCCTCTATTTAAGCTGGAGTCACGTAGCGCTGCACGTCACTCTGCTGCTCTTAGTGTAGGGACAGGTTACTGCTGGTGCTCTGGTGCTGCTGATTAGGGAAGAAATCTGTTGAACTTGGTGGTGTTAACTCTTCAAACTACAGCAATTATTGAGGGTGCTATGCTATATATTTGTACCCCAGCCCTGAGCCCAGTGATACTGCAAAATAATTTTTAATCCATCTGTTACTGAGGTGGGGGTCGGCGGCCATTTTAGAAACTGCAGTGTCCTTGGAACTGCATGTGACCTGCATGTGTGCCAGCCTGCCAGGGACATCAGTCTAATTTTTTTTTGCTAGCTCAGTGGAGGAAAAATTCCTTTTTTTCTGGCAGGTTAAGTCTTCCTACATTATCTATTTTATAATTTTGCAGTGACATAGTGCATTTCTGTAGTTGGGGGAATAAACCCGTACTGTCGTACCACATTGCACGTTTGCATTCACCGCTTAAAAACCTATTTTAAAAATATTGCGGTGACATAGTGCATTTCTGTAGTTGCTGTAATAAACCCATACTGTCGTACCACAGAGCCTTTTTGCATACACCGCTGAAAAACCTATTTTAAAATTTTGCGGTGACAGTGCATTTCTGTAGTTGCTGTAATAAACCCGTACTGTTGTGCCACAGAGCACGTTTGCATACACCGCTGAAAAACCTATTTTAAAATTTTGCAGTGACATAGTGCATTTCTGTAGTTGCTGTAATAAACCCGTATTGTTGTACCACAGAGCACATTTGCATACACCTCTGAAAAACCTATTTTAAAATTTTGCGGTGACACAATGCATTTCTGTAGTTGGTGGAATAAACCCGTAATGTCGTACCACAGAGCACGTTTGCATACAACGCTGAAAAACCTGTTTTATAACTTTTGGGGTGACATACTGCATTTCTGTAGTTTGTTGCAATAAAAACTGGTTTTGTGCTACATAGCAGATCTGAGGCCTACCCTGTATTTCAGTCATTTTAAGTAACCTGTGGAACTCTGCATTTACATAGTTGGTTGCAAAAACACCGATTTTGTGGTAGATAGCACATTTGCGGTGTATGCTGCATTTCTGACAGTCAAATTAAACCATTAACCTTTTCTGTTACGTTACATTACATCAAATTTTTGTTGCTAGTTAAATAATTGTATTAAATTGCTCCGTTACACTGTTGTGTGACCTAAAGAAATTTATTTTGTTTATGTCACTGCCTTACTGTTAGTGAACTTAATTGTTGACTTTTGGCAGTTAAATTGACGCCTGAGATAAACCATCTGTTAGTTTGGTGGTTGAACTCAAATAATGAGGAGAACATCAAATAAGGGATGTAGACATGGTCGTGGTGGTGTTGGTGGAGCTCCTGTTGCTGGGAGAGGACGTGGCCGTTCTGCCCTAGGCTACAGGTCCAAGTGAAACACCTTCCTCAAGTGTCAGTAGGCGACAGAACCTGCAGCGTTATTTGGTAGGCCCTAATGCTGCTCTACGGATAGTGAGGCCAGAACAAGTACAGGCGATAGTAGATTGGGTCACGCCAGATTCTTCACAGTATCTCCCACCCAGTCCTCTGCAGAAAGCTCAGAGTTTGTACCTGCAGCCCATGCCCATCAGTCTTTCACCTCACTCCCTTGCAAAGCAGCCAAGCAACCTAAGCTCCAAGTCATGCAGCAGACTCTTATGCTTTTTGATGACTCTGTTGGCAGGGTTTCCCCCGGCTATCCACATAGCCCTGCGCTAAAAGTGGAAGACATTGAATGCACTGATGCCCAACCACTTATGTTGCAGGATGAGGACATGGGAATACCACCGCAGCACGTCTCTGATGATGTTGAAACGCAGGTGCCAACTGCTGCGGCTTTCTGCAGTTTGCAGACCGACAAGGATGGCAGGGGTCAAGAATGGGTAGAAGATGATGTGGAGGACGATGAGGTCATAGACCCCAACTGGCCTCAAGTTCATGCTATTGATGTGTGCAGTTCTGAGGAAGAAGCGGTGGTCGCACAGAGGCAACAGCACAGCAAAAGAGGAAGCAGGCTGCAAAAGTGGAGTGGCTGTCCCCGAGACGGTATGCCTGCTACTTCCCACAGCACCCAGGGACCTAGCACACCAAAGCCAGCTCCAAGGAGTTCATTGGCGTGGCAGTTCTTCAGACAATGTTCTGACGACAAGACACAAGTGGTTTGCACATTGTGCCATCAGAGTCTGAAGCGAGGCATAAACGTTCTAAACCTGAGCACAACCTGCATGACCAGGCATCTATATGCAAAGCACGAACTGCTGTGGAGTAAACACCTTAAAAACCAAGAAAGGTCTCAGGCTCCTCCTGATTCCTCTTCTGCTGCTGTCTCTGCCTCTTCCTCCACTTCTGGAGTCACAGTGGCACCTGCCGCCTAGCAAACAGAGGATGTGCCACCACCTCCATCATCATCACCAAGCATCTCCACCATGTCACACGCAAGCTTTCAGCTGTCCATCTCCCAAACACTGGAGAGAAAGAGAAAATACCCACCTACCCAACCTCGATCCCTGGTCCTGAATGCCAGCATTTCAAAATTACTGGCCTTTGAATGCTGTCATTCCGTATGGTGGAGACGGACTGTTTTAAACAGCTGATGGCAGTGGTTGTCCCACAGTACATCGTTCCCAGCCGCCACTACTTTTCCAGGCGAGCCGTCCCTTCCCTGCATAACCAAGTGGAGGATAAAATCAAGTGTGCACTGCGCAATGCCATCTGTGGCAAGGTCCACATAACCACAGATCTCCCTAACTGCACACTGGGTAAATGTAGTGGTGGCTGGCCCCGAGGCGGATAGCGGTTTGGCGCATGTCCTTCCACCACCGAGGATCGCAGGGCATTTATCTTTGCCTCCTACTCCACTTCCTCCTCCTCCTCTTCTACCACCAACCTCAGCACAGCCAGGGGCGTTTGGGTGACAAACCCCACACCGCACAGGAGCTGTGGAGGGGCATAGAAGATCAGACCGATGAGTGGTTGCTGCCAGTGAGCCTCAAGCCCAACCTGGTGGTGTGCGATAATGGGCGAAATCTCATAGCAGCTCTGGGACTTGTCTGGCACGTGCTGAATTAGGTGGTTCAGAAATTCCTTAAAAACTACCCAGACATGTCAGAGGTGCTGCAGAAAGTGTAGTCCGTCTATGCGCACTTTCGGCGTTCTCACCCTGCTGCTGCTCGCCTGTCTGCGCCACAGCGTAACATCGGCCTTCCCGCTCACCGCCTCATATGCGACGTGCCCACCAGGTAGAACTCCACCTTGCATATGCTGGAGAGACTGTGTGAGCAGCAGCAGGCGATAGTGGAGTTTCAGCTGCAGCACACATGGGTCAGTCGCTCTGCGGAACAGCACCACTTCACCACCAATGAGTGGACCTCCATGCGAGACCTGTGTGCCGTGTTGCAGTGTTTCGAGCACTCAACCAACATGGCCAGTGCCGATGACGCCGTTCTTTGCGTTACAATTAGAGATGAGCGAACACCTGGATGTTCGGGTTCGAGAAGTTCGGCCGAACTTCCCGGAAATGTTCGGGTTCGGGATTCGAACTCGATCCGAACTTTATCCCGAACCCGAACCCCATTGAAGTCAATGGGGACCCGAACTTTTAGGCACAAAAAAGGCTGTAAAATAGTCCAGGAAAGGGCTAGAGGGCTGCCAAAGGCAGCAAAGTGTAGAAAAATCCCCTGCAAACAAATGTGGATAGGGAAATGAATTAAAATTAAATAAAATAAATAAAAATTAACCAATATCAATTGAAGAGAGGTCCCACAGCAAGGAATCATGCGTCATATCACCCTGCACCGGAGAATGTCACTCTCATGTATTTTGGACCAGCACCCAGACAGAGGATACAGGTCCCACAGCAAGGAATCATGCGTCATATCACCCTGCACCGGAGAATGTCACTCTCATGTATTTTGGACCAGCACCCAGACAGAGGATACAGGTCCCACAGCATGGAATCATGCGTCATATCACCCACCACCGGAGAAGGCCACTCTCATGTATTTTGGACCAGCACCCAGACAGAGGATACAGGTCCCACAGCATGGAATCATGCGTCATATCACCCACCACCGGAGAAGGCCACTCTCATGTATTTTGGACCAGCACCCAGACAGAGGATACAGGTCCCACAGCATGGAATCATGCGTCATATCACCCACCACCGGAGAATGTCACTCTCATTTATTTAGGCCCAGCACACAGACAGAGGAGAGAGGTCCCACAGCAAGGAATCATGCGTCATATCACCCACCACCGGAGAAGGCCACTCTCATGTATTTTGGACCAGCACCCAGACAGAGGATACAGGTCCCACAGCATGGAATCATGCGTCATATCACCCACCACCGGAGAAGGCCACTCTCATGTATTTTGGACCAGCACCCAGACAGAGGAGACAGGTCCCACATCAAGGAATCATGCGTCATATCACCCACCACCGGAGAAGGCCACTCTCATGTATTTTGGACCAGCACCCAGACAGAGGAAGAGGTCCCACATCAAGGAATCATGAGTCATATCAACCACCACCGGAGAAGGCCACTCTCATTTATTTTGGACCAGCACCCAGACAGAGGATACAGGTCCCACATCAAGGAATCATGCGTCATATCAACCACCACCGGAGAAGGCCACTCTCATGTATTTTGGACCAGCACCCAGACAGAGAGAGAGGTCCTACAGCAAGGAATAAGGCGTCATATCAACCCCCACCGGAGAAGGCCACTCTCATTTATTTTGGACCAGCACCCAGACAGAGGATACAGGTCCCACATCAAGGAATCATGCGTCATATCAACCACCACCGGAGAAGGCCACTCTCATTTATTTGGGACCAGCACCCAGACAGAGGAGAGGGGTTTTCACAGCAGAGAATCAGGCATTTAGATCACCCACCACAGGAGTAGGACACCATTTAATGGGACCCCGGCAACCATGTCAGATGGCACAAACATCAGCTTCACATCACCCAGCACAAGAGAAGGCCACTTTGAGAGACTTTGACCCCTGCACCCAGGCGGAGGAGAGGGGTTTTCACAGCAGAGAATCAGGCATTTAGATCACCCACCACAGGAGTAGGACACCATTTAATGGGACCCCGGCAACCATGTCAGATGGCACAAACATCAGCTTCACATCACCCAGCACAAGAGAAGGCCACTTTGAGAGACTTTGACCCCTGCACCCAGACGGAGGAGAGAGGTTTTCACAGCAGAGAATCATGTATTTAGATCACCCACCACAGGAGTAGGACACCATTTAATGGGACCCCGGCAACCATGTCAGATGGCACAAATATCAGCTTCACATCACCCAGCACAAGAGAAGGCCACTTTGAGAGACTTTGACCCCTGCACCCAGGCGGAGGAGAGGGGTTTTCACAGCAGAGAATCAGGCATTTAGATCACCCACCACAGGAGTAGGACACCATTTAATGGGACCCCGGCAACCATGTCAGATGGCACAAACATCAGCTTCACATCACCCAGCACAAGAGAAGGCCACTTTGAGAGACTTTGACCCCTGCACCCAGACGGAGGAGAGAGGTTTTCACAGCAGAGAATCATGTATTTAGATCACCCACCACAGGAGTAGGACACCATTTAATGGGACCCCGGCAACCATGTCAGATGGCACAAATATCAGCTTCACATCACCCAGCACAAGAGAAGGCCACTTTGAGAGACTTTGACCCCTGCACCCAGGCGGAGGAGAGGGGTTTTCACAGCAGAGAATCAGGCATTTAGATCACCCACCACAGGAGTAGGACACCATTTAATGGGACCCCGGCAACCATGTCAGATGGCACAAACATCAGCTTCACATCACCCACCACAAGAGAAGGCCACTTTGAGAGACTCTGACCCCTGCACCCAGACAGAGGATACAGGTCCCACAGCAAGGAATCATGCGTCATATCACCCTGCACCGGAGAATGTCACTCTCATGTATTTTGGACCAGCACCCAGACAGAGGATACAGGTCCCACAGCATGGAATCATGCGTCATATCACCCACCACCGGAGAAGGCCACTCTCATGTATTTTGGACCAGCACCCAGACAGAGGATACAGGTCCCACAGCATGGAATCATGCGTCATATCACCCACCACCGGAGAATGTCACTCTCATTTATTTAGGCCCAGCACACAGACAGAGGAGAGGTCCCACAGCAAGGAATCATGCGTCATATCAACCACCAACGGAGAATGTCACTCTCATGTATTTTGGACCAGCACCCAGACAGAGGAGAGAGGTCCCACAGCAAGGAATCATGCGTCATATCAACCACCAACGGAGAATGTCACTCTCATGTATTTTGGACCAGCACCCAGACAGAGGAGAGGTTCATTCAACTTTGGGTTGCACCGCAAGATCATGGTAAAGTAAAAAAATGAGGATTCAATAAAGAAGTGCCCCAGAGTACAAGAATACATGGTTGATGGGGAGGGAAATGTCTATTCTGCACAAGGGAGGCACAGGTCCTGTGGGATCCATGCCTGGTTCATTTTATGAGCGTCAGCTTGTCCACGTTGGCTGTGGACAGGCGGCTGCGTTTGTCAGTAATGACGCCCCCTGCCGTGCTGAATACACGTTCAGACAAAACGCTGGCCGCCGGGCAGGCTAGCACCTCCAAGGCATAAAATGCTAACTCTGGCCACGTGGACAATTTGGAGACCCAGAAGTTGAATGGGGCCGAACCATCAGTCAGTACGTGGAGGGTGTGCAGGCGTACTGTTCAACCATGTTAGTGAAATGCTGCCTCCTGCTAACACGTTCCGTATCAGGTGGTTGTGCAGTTAGCTGTGGCGTGGAGACAAAACTTTTCCACATTTCTGCCATGCTAACCCTGCCCTCAGAAGAGCTGGCCGTGACACTGCTGCGTTGGCGACCTCTTGCTCCTCTTCTGCCTTCGCCTTGGGCTTCCACCTGTTCCCCTGTGACATTTGGGAATGCTCTCAGGAGCGCCTCTACCAGCGTGCGCTTGAACTCGCGCATCTTCCTATCACGCTCCAGTGCAGGAAGTAAGGTGGGCACATTGTCTTTGTATCGGGGATCCAGCAGGGTGGCAACCCAGTAGTCCGCACACGTTAAAATGTGGGCAACTCTGCTGTCGTTGCGCAGGCACTGCAGCATGTAGTCGCTCATGTGTGCCAGGCTCCCCAGAGGTAAGGACAAGCTGTCCTCTGTGGGAGGCGTATCGTCATCGTCCTCCGTATCCCCCAGCCACGCACCAGTGATGGGCCTGAGCTGTGTCGGGTGCCACCCCGCTGTGAACCTGCTTCATCCTCATCCTCCTCCACCTCCTCCTCATCCTCCTCGTCCTCCAGTAGTGGGCCCTGGCTGGCCACATTTGTACCTGGCCTCTGCTGTTGCAAAAAACCTCCCTCTGAGCCACTTCTAACAGACTGGCCTGAAAGTGCTAAAAATGACCCCTCATCCTCCTCCTCCTCCTCCTCCTCCTCCTGGGCCACCTCCTCTTCCATCATCGCCCTAAGCGTTTTCTCAAGGAGACATAGAAGTGGTATTGTAGCGCTGATAACGGTGTCATCGCCACTGGCCATGTTGGTGGAGTACTCGAAACAGCGCAACAGGGCACACAGGTCTCGCATGGAGGCCCAATCATTGGTGGTGAAGTGGTGCTGTTCCGCAGTGCGACTGATGCGTGCGTGCTGCAGCTGAAACTCCACTATGGCCTGCTGCTGCTCGCACAGTCTCTCCAGCATGTGCAAGGTGGAGTTCCACCTGGTGGGCACGTCGCATATGAGGCGGTGGCGGGAAGGCCGAGAGTTGCGCTGTAGCGCAGACAGGCGAGCAGCGGCAGGATGTGAGCGCCGGAATCGCGCACAGACGGCCCTCACTTTATGCAGCAGCTCTGACATGTTGGGGTAGTTGTGAATGAACTTCTGCACCACCAAATTCAGCACATGCGCCAGGCAAGGGATGTGCGTCAAACCGGCTAGTCCCAGAGCTGCGGCGAGATTTCGCCCATTATCGCACACCACCAGGCCGGGCTTGAGGCCCACCGGCAGCAACCACTGGTCGGTCTGTTGTTCAATACCCCGCCACAACTCCTGCGCGGTGTGGGGCCTGTCCCCCAAACATATGAGTTTCAGAATGGCCTGCTGACGTTTACCGGGCTGTGCTGAAGTTGGTGGTGAAGGTGTGTGGCTGACTGGATGAGCTGGTGGAAGCAGAGGAGGAGGAAGCCGAGTAGGAGGAGGAGGCTACAGGAGGCAAACAATGATGCCCTGTGATCCTTGGCGGCGGAAGGACGTGCGCCAAGGAACTCTCCGCCTGGGGCCCAGCCGCCACTACATTTACCCAGTGTGCAGTTAGGGAGATATAGCGTCCCTGGCCGTGCTTACTGGTCCACGTATCTGTGGTTAGGTGGACCTTGCCACAAATGGCGTTGCGCAGTGCACACTTGATTTTATCGGACACTTGCATGTGCAGGGAAGGCACGGCTGTCTTGGAGAAGTAGTGGCGGCTGGGGACAACATACTGTGGGACAGCCATGGACATCAGCTGTTTGAAGCTGTCTGTGTCCACCAGCCTGAATGACAGCATTTCAAAGGCCAGTAGTTTAGAAATGCTGGCATTCAGGCCCAGAGGCTCGAGGGTGGCTAGGTGGGAATTTACGCTTTCTCTCCAAGGTTTGTGAGATGGAGAGCTGAACGCTGCCGTGTGACATGGTGGAGATGCTTGGTGGCGCAGGTGGTGGTGTCGCTGGCACATCCTCTGTTTGGTGGGCGGCAGGTGCCAACATTCCTCCCGAGGCGGAGGAAGAGGCCGAGGCAGCAGCAGAAGAGGGAGCAGGGGAGCCTGAGTGAGTTCCTTGCTTTTAAGGTGTTTACTCCACTGCAGTTCATGCTTTGCATGTAGATGCCTGGTCATGCAGGTTGTGCTAAGGTTCAGAACGTTAATGCCTCGCTTCAGGATCTGATGGCACAGCGTGCAAACCACTCGAGTCTTGTCGTCAGCACATTGTTTAAGAAGTGCCATGCCAGGGAACTCCTTGAAGCTGCCTTTGGGGTGCTCGGTCCCTGGTGGCGGTGGCCTGTATCAGGCGAACTCTCTTGGCGGCGGCTGTTCTGCTTTTGCCCCCTGCTCCCTCTTTTGCTACGCTGTTGGCTCGGTCTCACCACTGCCTCTTCCTCTGAACTATGAAAGTCAGTGGCACGACCTTCATTCCATGTGGGGTCTAGGACCTCATCGTCCCCTGCATCGTCTTCCACACAGTCTTCCTCCCTGTCCTCCTGTTCGGTCTGCACACTGCAGAAAGAGCGCAGCAGTTGGCACCTGTGTTTCGTCATCATCAGAGACGTGCGGACTCCGATGAGGTGGTATTCCCATGTCCTCATCATCAGTAAACATCAGAGGTTGTGCATCAGTGCATTCTATGTCTTCCACCACAGGGGAAGGGCTAGGTGGATTCCCTTGGGAAACCCTGCCAGCAGAGTCTTCAAACAGCATAAGAGACTGCTGCATAACTTGAGGCTCAGACAGTTTCCCTGATATGCATGGGGGTGATGTGACAGACTGATGGGCTTGGTTTTCAGGTGCCACCTGTGCGCTTTCTGCAGAAGACTTGGTGGGAGATAATGTTGTGAACATGCTGGATCCACTGTCGGCCACCCAATTGACTAGCGCCTGTACCTGCTCAGGCCTTACCATCCTTAGAACGGCATTGGGCCCCACCAAATATCGCTGTAAATTCTGGCGGGTACTGGAACCTGAGGTAGTTGGTTCACTAGGATGTGTGGCTGTGGCAGAATGGCCACGTCCTCTCCCAGCACCAGAGGGTACACTAACACCACCACGACCGCGTCCGCGTCCCTTACTAGATGTTTTCCTCATTGTTACCGTTCACCAAGCACCACAATAAGGAAAAAAATATTTGGCCCAATGTATTGATTTCAAATTCAGGCCTTTTTTACAGGCACCTACCACTATCTGCCTATTTGTTTATGTAGCTTATTACACTAATCCAGGCACAGCAGTAACCACTGATTTAGGGGAATATCTCTTTTAGGAGCAAGTATTTAGGCCCTGGATGAAAGGTATCCTTTTATGGACAGATTTACAATGGGCCTGCAACAGCTGTGACACCAGATTTAGGGTATTGCTATTTTGGCAAGTGAATTTCACCCCAGAACAAAATATATGTTTTGCGGATACTAATATAGTTTGCCAGGCTCAGCTGTGACACCAGATTTAGTGGATTGCTATTTTGGCAAGTGAATTTCACCCCAGAAGAAAATATATGTTTTGCGGATAATAATATAGTTTGCCAGGCTCAGCTGTGACACCAGATTTAGAGGATTGCTATTTTGGCAAGTGAATTTCACCCCAGAACAAAATATATGTTTTTGCGGATACTAATATAGTTTGCCAGGCTCAGCTGTGACACCAGATTTAGAGGTGTTGCTATTTTGGCAAGTGAATTTCACCCCAGAAGAAAATATATGTTTTTGCGGATACTAATATAGTTTGCCAGGCTCAGCTGTGACACCAGATTTAGAGGATTGCTATTTTGGCAAGTGAATTTCACCCCAGAACAAAATATATGTTTTTGCGGATACTAATATAGTTTGCCAGGCTCAGCTGTGACACCAGATTTAGAGGTATTGCTATTTTGGCAAGTGAATTTCACCCCAGAAGAAAATATATGTTTTTGCGGATACTAATATAGTTTGCCAGGCTCAGCTGTGACACCAGATTTAGAGGATTGCTATTTTGGCAAGTGAATTTCACCCCAGAAGAAAATATATGTTTTTGCGGATACTAATATAGTTTGCCAGGCTCAGCTGTGACACCAGATTTAGTGGATTGCTATTTTGGCAAGTGAATTTCACCCCAGAAGAAAATATATGTTTTTGCGGATACTAATATAGTTTGCCAGGCTCAGCTGTGACACCAGATTTAGAGGATTGCTATTTTGGCAAGTGAATTTCACCCCAGAACAAAATATATGTTTTTGCGGATACTAATATAGTTTGCCAGGCTCAGCTGTGACACCAGATTTAGAGGATTGCTATTTTGGCAAGTGAATTTCACCCCAGAACAAAATATATGTTTTTGCGGATACTAATATAGTTTGCCAGGCTCAGCTGTGACACCAGATTTAGAGGATTGCTATTTTGGCAAGTGAATTTCACCCCAGAACAAAATATATGTTTTTGCGGATACTAATATAGTTTGCCAGGCTCAGCTGTGACACCAGATTTAGGGTGTTGCTATTTTGGCAAGTGAATTTCACCCCAGAAGAAAATATATGTTTTTGCGGATACTAATATAGTTTGCCAGGCTCAGCTGTGACACCAGATTTAGAGGATTGCTATTTTGGCAAGTGAATTTCACCCCAGAACAAAATATATGTTTTTGCGGATACTAATATAGTTTGCCAGGCTCAGCTGTGACACCAGATTTAGTGGATTGCTATTTTGGCAAGTGAATTTCACCCCAGAACAAAATATATGTTTTTGCGGATACTAATATAGTTTGCCAGGCTCAGCTGTGACACCAGATTTAGTGGATTGCTATTTTGGCAAGTGAATTTCACCCCAGAACAAAATATATGTTTTGCGGATAATAATATAGTTTGCCAGGCTCAGCTGTGACACCAGATTTAGTGGATTGCTATTTTGGCAAGTGAATTTCACCCCAGAAGAAAATATATGTTTTTACGGATACTAATATAGTTTGCCAGGCTCAGCTGTGACACCAGATTTAGGGTGTTGCTATTTTGGCAAGTGAATTTCACCCCAGAAGAAAATATATGTTTTGCGGATACTAATATAGTTTGCCAGGCTCAGCTGTGACACCAGATTTAGAGGATTGCTATTTTGGCAAGTGAATTTCACCCCAGAACAAAATATATGTTTTTGCGGATACTAATATAGTTTGCCAGGCTCAGCTGTGACACCAGATTTAGGGTGTTGCTATTTTGGCAAGTGAATTTCACCCCAGAAGAAAATATATGTTTTTGCGGATACTAATATAGTTTGCCAGGCTCAGCTGTGACACCAGATTTAGAGGATTGCTATTTTGGCAAGTGAATTTCACCCCAGAACAAAATATATGTTTTTGCGGATAATAATATAGTTTGCCAGGCTCAGCTGTGACACCAGATTTAGGGTGTTGCTATTTTGGCAAGTGAATTTCACCCCAGAACAAAATATATGTTTTTGCGGATACTAATATAGTTTGCCAGGCTCAGCTGTGACACCAGATTTAGAGGATTGCTATTTTGGCAAGTGAATTTCACCCCAGAACAAAATATATGTTTTTGCGGATACTAATATAGTTTGCCAGGCTCAGCTGTGACACCAGATTTAGGGTGTTGCTATTTTGGCAAGTGAATTTCACCCCAGAAGAAAATATATGTTTTTGCGGATACTAATATAGTTTGCCAGGCTCAGCTGTGACACCAGATTTAGAGGATTGCTATTTTGGCAAGTGAATTTCACCCCAGAACAAAATATATGTTTTTGCGGATAATAATATAGTTTGCCAGGCTCAGCTGTGACACCAGATTTAGTGGATTGCTATTTTGGCAAGTGAATTTCACCCCAGAACAAAATATATGTTTTTGCGGATAATAATATAGTTTGCCAGGCTCAGCTGTGACACCAGATTTAGTGGATTGCTATTTTGGCAAGTGAATTTCACCCCAGAAGAAAATATATGTTTTTGCGGATACTAATATAGTTTGCCAGGCTCAGCTGTGACACCAGATTTAGGGTATTGCTATTTTGGCAAGTGAATTTCACCCCAGAAGAAAATATATGTTTTTGCGGATACTAATATAGTTTGCCAGGCTCAGCTGTGACACCAGATTTAGAGGATTGCTATTTTGGCAAGTGAATTTCACCCCAGAACAAAATATATGTTTTTGCGGATACTAATATAGTTTGCCAGGCTCAGCTGTGACACCAGATTTAGTGGATTGCTATTTTGGCAAGTGAATTTCACCCCAGAAGAAAATATATGTTTTTGCGGATACTAATATAGTTTGCCAGGCTCAGCTGTGACACCAGATTTAGGGTGATTGCTATTTTGGCAAGTGAATTTCACCCCAGAACAAAATATATGTTTTTGCGGATAATAATATAGTTTGCCAGGCTCAGCTGTGACACCAGATTTAGTGGATTGCTATTTTGGCAAGTGAATTTCACCCCAGAACAAAATATATGTTTTTGCGGATAATAATATAGTTTGCCAGGCTCAGCTGTGACACCAGATTTAGTGGATTGCTATTTTGGCAAGTAAATTTAACCCCAGAACAAAATATATGTTTTGCGGATACTAATATAGTTTGCCAGGCACAGCTGTGACACCAGATTTAGGGTGTTGCTATTTTGGCAAGTGAATTTCACCCCAGAAGAAAATATATGTTTTTGCGGATACTAATATAGTTTGCCAGGCTCAGCTGTGACACCAGATTTAGAGGATTGCTATTTTGGCAAGTGAATTTCACCCCAGAACAAAATATATGTTTTTGCGGATACTAATATAGTTTGCCAGGCTCAGCTGTGACACCAGATTTAGGGTGTTGCTATTTTGGCAATTGAATTTAACCCCAAACCAAAATATCTGTTTTGGCGGACACTATTATATTTTGCCAGCCACTGCTGAAACCACTGATGTATGGTTTTGCTATTTTGCCAATTGAATTTCACCCCAGAAAATAATCTATCCTTTGCCAGACAGCAGACAGTATTATGCTTGTCTAGCCAAAGCTGGAACACCAGATTTAGGGGATTGGTATTTGGGCAATTGTATTTAACCCCTTAATAAAATATAGAAATTGCTATCCTGAGTTTCTAGGGGTGACAATTAGCACAGCCAAGCCCCTGATGGAGGATATAGCAAAAAAAAATAGTATTGAAGCATTGATGGATGTGTGGCAGCTTGTTCTGGAGCACCACAAGTCACAAAATGGCCGCCGATCAACCCAGAAAATAAGTGCCAGAAAAACGCTCTGTGCAGCCAAAAACCAGCAATCAAGTAAATAGCAGAAGTTCACTGATTCTCAGCTGCAGATCGATCCGTTCATTAGGTGCTGTTGCTGACTTTTCCCTGCCTATCTCGCCCTCACAGAAGCTGCATCCTCTCCCTACACTAGTCAGAGCAGTGTGACGTGCGGCGCTACGTGACTCCAGCTTAAATAGAGGCTGGGTCACATGCTGCACTTGGCCAATCACAGCCATGCCATTAGTAGGCATGGCTGTGATGGCTTCTTAGAGCAAGAAGTAAGGCGCTAGCTGATTGGCTGCTGTGCAGCCCTTCAGAAAGCGGTAAGAAATCGACGAACACCGAACCCGAACCCGAACTTTTTTGAAAATGTCCGGGTTCGGGTCCGGGTCCCGGACACCCCAAAATTCGGTACGAACCCGAACGATGCGCGAACTGTTCGCTCAACACTAGTTACAATACTACTTCTATGTCTCCTTTAAAAAACACTTAGGGCGATGATAGAAGAGGATGTGGCACAGGAGGAAGAGGGGGCATTTCACAGGGTTTTAGGCGACTCATTCAGTAGTGGCTCAGAGGGTGGGTTCCTGCATCAGCAGAGGCCCGGTACACATTTGGCCAACCAGGGCACAGTTCTGGAGGACGGGGAGGGTGAGGATAGGGTAGAGGAGGAGGAACCGGGTTCACAGCAGGGTGGCACCCAACGCAGCTCATGGCCATCACTGGAGCATGGCTGGGGGGATACGGAGGACACAGACGATACACCACCTACAGAGGACAGCTTATCCTTACCTCTGGGCAGGCTGGCACACATGAGCCACTACCTGCTGCACTGCTTGCGCAACGACCACAGAGCTTCCCACATTTTAACTTGTGCTGACTACTGGGTTGCCACCCTGCTGGATCCCCGTTACAAAGACAATGTGCCGTCCTTAATTTCCTCACTGGAGCGTGATAGGAAGATGCGCGACTACTAGCGCACGCTGGTAGATGCGCTCCTGAGGGCATTCCCAACTGACACCGGGGGACAAGTGGAAGCACAAGGCGAAGGCAGAGGTGGAGGAGGAAGAGATCGCCAACGCAGCTGTGTCACGGCCAGCACCTCACAAGGCAGGGTTAGCATGGCCGACATGTGGAAAAGCTTTGTCACCGTGCCACAGCAACCGGCACCACCATGGAACGTCTTAGCAGGAGGCAGCATTTGAACTACACGTACTGACTGATGGTTCTGCCTCATTCAACTTCTGGGTCTCCAAATTGTCCACATGGCCTGAGGTTGCCCTTTATGCCTTGGAGGTGCTGGCCTGCCCTACAGCCAATGTATTGTCTGAATGTGTATTTAGTACAGCAGGAGACATTATTACAGACAAACGCAGCCGCCTGTCCACAGCCAATGTGGACAAGCTCACGTTCATTAAAATGAACCAGGCTTGGATCCCACAAGACTTGTCTGTACCTTGTGCAGAATAGACATTTATACCCACCTCAACCATACATTCTTGTACTCAAGTGCACTTATTCTTTGATTTCTTTTTTTTATTTTTCCCATTATTTTATTATTTTGGGGGCTACCCCAATTTAAAAAAAAAAAAAACATTGTTAGCTGGCTACCTCCTCCTCCATTGCCGCTTCCACCAACAACACCACATTCACCGCCTCAACCTCCGACTCCACATCCACCTCCTCCTCCGAGTTGCAGGTTAATAATTCTAAATTTTTATTTATTTTATTTTAAGCTATCTCCCTATCCACATTTGTTTGCAGAGCACTTGCCATGCTCTTAAGCACATTTTGCTGCCTTTTGCAGCCCTTTCCATTACATTTTTAGGGCCATTTTAGTGCACAAAAGTTCGGGTCCCCATTGACTTCAATGGGGTTTGGGTTCGGGTTCGGGGTCAAGTTCCTGAACACTTCCAGGTGTTCGCTCATCTCTACTAATGTCATAGCCAGACCCTTATTTCTGATATTTAAGGACTCTATACTGACAGGGAGTGTTCCACAGGATTGGCGCATAGCAAATGTGGTGCCAATATTAAAAAAGGATCCAAAAACAGAGCCCGGAACTATAGGCTGGTAAGTTTCACATCTGTCGTGAGTAAAATAATTTGGGTAAAAGGTTTTCTAAGAGATGCTATCTTGGAGTACCTCAATGAAAATAAGCAAATAACGCCATATCAGCATGGCTTCATGAGGGATCGCTCATGCCAAACTAATTTAATCAGTTTCTGTTAGGAGATAAGTTCTAGACAGCGGCGAAACAATGAATGTTGTATGTCTGGACTTCCTCAATGCATTTGACACTGTACCACATGAGAGGTTAGTATATAAAATGAGAATACTTGGACTGGGAGAAAATGTCTGTATGTGGGCAAGTAACTGGCTCAGTGATAGAAAATAGAGGGTGGGTATTAATGGTACACACTCAGATTGGTTCGCTGTCACTAGTGGAGTACCTCAGGGGTCAGTATTGGGCCCTATTCTCTTCAATATATTTATTAATGATCTTGTAGAAGGCTTGAACAGTAAAATATCAATTTTTGCAGATGGCAAGACAGCAAACAGCAAGATGGCAGATGGCAGACAGCAAACTAAACTGCAGAAACCAGTGTCAAGCAGCTGCTGCCAAGGTCAATAAGATAATGAGTTGCAGCAAAAGGGGCATAGATACCCGTGATGAGAACATAGTCCTACCACTTTACAAATCACTAGTCAGACCACACATGGAGTACTGTGTGTAGTTCTGGGCTCCTGTGAACAAGGCAGACATAGCAGAGCTGGAGAGGGTTCAGAGGAGGGCATCTAAAGTAACTGGAATGGGGGGACTACAGTACCCTGAAAGATGATCAAAATTAGGGTTATTCACTTTAGAAAAAAGACGACTAAGGAGAGATCTAATAACTATGTATAAATATATCAGGGGTCATTACAGAGATCTCTCCCATAATCAATTTATCCCTAGGACTGTAACTGCGACAAGGGGACATCCTCTGCATCTGGAGGAAAGAAGGTTTGTACACAAACAGAGAAGAGGATTCTTTACGGTAAGAGCAGTGAGATTATGGAACTGTCTACCTGAGGAGGTGGTGATGGTGAACTCACTAAAAGAGTTCAAGAGGTGCTAGGATATATTTCTGATGCACCCCTACAGTAGAAACTCCAAAAAAGTGACCCCATTTTGGAAAGTACGGGATGAGGAGGCAGTTTTGTTTGTATTATTTTAGGGTAAATATGATTTTTGGTTGCTCTATATTACACTTTTTTTGATTCAAGGTAACAAAAAATAGAAATTTTGAAATTTCATCTCCATTTGCCAATAACTCTTGTGGAACACCTAAAGGGTTAACAAAGTTTGTAAAATCGGTTTTGAATACCTTTAGGGGTGTAGTTTCTTAGATGGAGTCACTTTTTTGGAGTTTCTACTCTAGGGGTACATCGGGGGGCTTCAAATGGGACATGGTGTCAAAAATCCAGTCCAGCAAAATCCACCTTCCAAAAACCACACGGCGCTCCTTTCCTTCTATGCCCTGCCGTTTGGCCATACAGCAGTTTACGACCACATATGGTGTGTTTCTGCAAACTACAGAATCGGGCAATAAATATTGAGTTTAGTTTGGCTGTTAACCCTTGCTTTGTTACTGGAAAAAATGGATTCAAACGGAAAATTTTCCCAAAAATCGAAATTCTGAAATTTTATCTCCATTTCCCATTAACTCTTGTGGAAAACCTAAAGGGTTAATGACGTTTGTAAAATCAGTTTTGAATACCTTGAGGGGTGTAGTTTCTAGAATGGGGTCATTTTTGGGTGGTTTCTATTATGTAAGCCTCACAAAGTGACTTCAGACCTGAACTGGTCCCTAAAAAGTGGATTTTTGAAAATTTCTGAAAAATTTCAAAATTTGCTTCTAAACTTCTAAGCCTTGTAACGTCCTCAAAAAATAAAATGGCTTTCCCAAAATGATCGATACATGAAGTAGACATATGGGGAATGTAAATCAATAACTTTTTTGGGGCGGTATTACTATGCATTATAGAAGTAGAGAAATTGAAACTTGGAAAATTGCAAATGTTTCCAAATTTTTGGTAAATTTGGTATTTTTTTATAAATAAAAATGAAAGTTTTCGACTCTGTTTTACCACTGTCATGAAGTACAATATGTGACAAAAAAACTGTCTCAGAATGGCCTGCATAAGTAAACGCGTT
Organism: Bufotes viridis; assembly: GCA_033119425.1. Taxonomy (NCBI): domain Eukaryota; kingdom Metazoa; phylum Chordata; class Amphibia; order Anura; family Bufonidae; genus Bufotes; species Bufotes viridis. Next base: position 183,784,986 of record CM065593.1, on the reverse strand, counting down.
TTAAAGTTATCACCACATAAAGTGACACTGGTCAGATTTGCAAAAAATGGCCGGGTCTTAAGGTGAAATAAGGCTGGGTCCTTTTTTTTTTTTACTTTTTTTTTTTTGTTCCACTCCGGGACTTCAACTTCTGGGGTCTGATCCCCTCTGCAATGCATTAGAATACAACCTGTATTGTAATGCATTGGCTCTCAGCTTTTATGCTGACTGCCTGCCTGTGAGACCTTCTTTCCTCCAGATGCAGATGATATCCCCTCATCACAGTCCTAGGGAAAAATGGATGATGGGAGAGATCTCTGTACTGGCCCCTGGTATATTTATTCATAGTTATTAGATCTCCCTTCAGTCATCTTTTTTCTAAAGTTAATAACCCTAATTTTGATAATCTTTCTGGGTACTGTAGTACACTCTTTCCAGTTATTACTTTATTTGCCCTTCTCTGAACCCTCTCCCACTGTGCTATATCTGCCTTGTTCACAGGAGCCCAGAACTGTACACAGTACTCCATGTGTGGTCTGACTAGTGGTTTGTAAAGTGGCAGGACTATGTTCTCATCACGGGCATCTATGCCCTTTTTGATGCAACCCATTATCTTATTGCCTTGGAAGCAACTGCCTGACACTGGTTTCTGCAGCGTAGTTTGCTGTTCACTAAAATTCCTAAGTCCTTTTACATTTCAATGTTACCCAGTTTTTTACCATTTAGAATGTACTGGTGACATGTATTTTCCTTCCCATGTTCAAAACCTTACATTTGTCAGTGTTAAACCTCATCTGCCACTTATCTGCCCAAGCCTCCAATCTATCCAAATGCATCTGTAGAAGTATATTGTCCTACTCCGTGTTAAATACTTTACACAGTTTAGTGTCATCTACAAAAATTAATATTTTACTGTTCAAGCCTTCTACAAGATCATTAATAAATATATTGAAGAGAATAGGGCCCAATACTGACCCCTGTGGTACCCAACTAGTGACAGTGAACCAATATTAGTGTGTACCGTTAATAACCACCCTCTGTTTGCTATCACTGCGCCAGTTACTTACCCACATACAGACAATTTCTCCCAGTCCGTGCATTCTCATCTTATATACTAACCTTTTATGTGGTACAGTGTCAAATATTTTGGAGAAGTCCAGATATACGACATCCATTGGTTCACCACGGTCAAGTCTAGAACTTACCTCCTAACAGAAACTGATTAAATTCGTTTGACATGAACAATCCCTCATGAAGCCATGCTGATATGCGATATTTGCTTATTTTCATTGAGGTACTCCAAGATAGCATCTCTTAGAAAACCTTCAAACAGTTTTTGAATATTGGTACCACATTTGCTATGCGCAAATCGTGTGCGCAAACACTCCCTGTCAATATAGAGTCCTTAAATATCAGAAATAAGGGTCTGGCTATGACATTACTTAATTCACTTAGGATACCGGGGTGTATGCCATCTGGTCTCGGCGATTTGTCTATTTTCATCTTTTTAAGATGCAGTTTCACTTCTTCAAGGGTCCGACAGGGCACTTTTAATGGGGAATTTAGTTTTACTTTCTGCATTTCATCTAACAGTTTGTTTTCTTCAATGAATACAGTGGAGAAAAAAAATGTAATAGCTTTGCTTTCTCCTAATCGCTGTCTGCAACTCCCCCCTCATCACTCTGTAAAAGGCTGACACCTTCAGATTTATACTTTTTACCATTAATATAATTGAATAACATTTTTGGGTTAGTTTTACTCTCTTTGGCAATGAATCTCTCTGTCTCTAGTTTGGCTGCTTTTATTTGTCTTTTACATATTCTATTTTTTCCTTATAGTTCCTTTCAATGCTTTTTGAAAGGAATGCTTTTTATAGTTTCCTTTCAATGCTTTCTCGCTACTCTCCTGTTTAAGTGATTTAAATGATTTCTTTTTGTCATTTGTTGCTTTCTTTACATTTCTATTTATCCACATTTTTTTGTTCCTTACCCTTTTATTCCCATAAGGTATGTACCTTTCACAATTAGAGTTCAAAATGTCTTTAAAAAAATATCCTATTTTGCGGCTGTATTTTTATTTTTGAGGACAGTTAGTTAAGCTAATGGCCTCTCTTAGTTGGCTAAATTTAGCTTTTTTTCAAATGTGTTTTTTTTGTTACATAGTTAAGGTTGTAAAAAGACAAAAGTCCATCAAATCCAACCTGTAATCCTGCTATATCGATCTACAAAACAAATCCCTTGATCAATGTCCATCTTCCTTTTAAAAGGGGGTTGGGCCAAAGGGAAAGGATGTGTAGAACAAGATTTATATACATTGTCATAAGCCTCAATGTTATTTTGAATTAATAAGTAATCTAAACCTTTTTTGAAGCTATCTACTGCATTTACAGTGACCAGCTCCTGTGGCAGGCTATTCCAGAGAGTCACAGACCTTCCTGTAAAGAATGCTTGTCACCTCTTATGATTAAATCTCTTTTTCTCCAGGCGTAGGGAGTGGCCTCTTGTTTTATTTGGGGTTTAACACAGAATAGCCTCCCTAGATATTTTTTGTATGGTTCTTTTATATATTTGTACAGGTTAATCATGTCGTCCCCCTTAGAAATCTTTCAAGGTTAAACAAATTCAGTTCATTTAATCTTTGTTCATAACTAAGATCTCCCAGGCCCTTTTATGAGCTTAGTTGCTCTCCTCTATTCTTTTTCTAACTCCAGGGCATCCTTTTTATAGACTGGTGCACAGAACTGAACCACGTATTCCAGTTGAGGCTGCACCAACGCTTTGTATAGAGGCAATATTACATCCCTCTCCTGCAAGTCCATACTTCTTTTAATACAAACCAGAATTCTGTTGGCCTTAGAGGCAGCTGACTGGCATTGCATGCTGTTATTTATTCTATGATCTACTAATACACCTAGATCCTTCTCAACAAGTGACTCTCCCAGTTTTACTCACCGTAAGACATATGCTGCATGCATATTATTAGCCCCCAAGTGCATTAGTTTACATTTATCTATATTTAACCTCATTTGCCAAGTGGAGGCCCAAACAGTAAGTTTGTCCAAGTCAGCTTGTAACTTATTAATACCTTCCATAGACTGGACCATATTACAAAGTTTGTTGTCATCTGCAAAAATAGAAACAGCACTATTAATCCCATCCTCTTTGTCACTAATGAATAAGTTAAATAATAGCGGACCCAGCACAGAACCTTGGGGTACACCACTTGTAACCGGGGACCATTCAGAGTAGGAATCATTGACCACAACTCTTTGGATATGATCGTAAAGCCAATTTTCAATCCAATTACAAATTATATTTTCTAAACCAATAGACCTTCATTTACCCATTAGTCATCCTTGTGGAACAGTATCAAACGCCTTTGCAAAGTCCAAAAACACAATATCGACAGCCTTCCCTCTGTCCAGGCTTCTACTCACCTCCTCATAAAAACAAATCAGGTTACTTTGACAGCTTCTGTTCTTAGTAAAACCATTTTGGCTATCACTTATTATATTATTGACACTTACATAATCCTGTATGTAGTCCTGTAGAAGGCCCTCAAACATTTTCCCCACTATGGATGTTAAGCTTACTGGTCTAGAATTTCCTGGTTAAGACCTAGCATCCTTTTTGGAAATGGGCACCACATTTGCCTTGCGCCAGTCCCTTGGTACAATGCCTGTCATTAAAGAATCTGTAAATATTATGAACAGAGGCAAAGCAATAACTGAACTTAGCTCCTTTAGAACTCTAGGGTGTAACCCACCTGGACCTGGGGCCTTGTTTACTTAATTTTTTTTAGCATATTAAGGACCATGTCTACAGTCAACCAGTTAAGTATGATATTTGAGGTATTTACACCAGTAGCACCACCCTCATTAGATAGCCTATGTTCTTTTGTATATACAGAGCTGAAAAAAACCATTTAGGAGTTTTGCCTTCTCTTGATCCCCAGTGACCAGCACCCCATTATTATCCTGAAATACAGGTGGCCAAAAAAAGTAAGAACAACCCCAAAACTTCTTTAAATACATAAATGCAAAAAACCAATGTCAGAACATGAAGGGACCCTACATGTTTTGACCTTGGTTTTTTGCATTTATGTATTTAAAGAATGTTTTGGGGTTGTTTTTATTTTCTTTGGCCACCTGTATTTCATTGTGTATTTTTGCTAATTTTATTACCCCTTTACATAATTTAGTTAGTTCTTTATCATTTTTAACCACTTTAGGAGCGCCGCACACAGGATCGCGTGATCTCGGCGCTTCTTCTGCTCCTCCTTGATGCAGTGACACGTCATCTCGCGAGAGGTGAGATTTGCTGTGAACGCGCGTTCGTTCACAGCAAGTTAAAGATTGCAAGTTATACTGCAGCCTGCCAGCGATGATCAATCGCTGGCAGGCTGTAGATGCGAAATAAATCGCATCAAACATGTATATCAGACGCTGTTTTGTTAACAGCGTCTGATATACCTGCTACCTGGTCCTCTGGTGGTCCCATTTGCTGGGATCGACCACCAGAGGACCAGGTAGCTATGTAAAGTAGCACCAAGCACCACACTACCCCACCTCCCCCCCTGTCACTTATTAACCCCTTGTTAACCCCTGATCACCCCATATAGACTCCCTGATCACCCCCCTGTCACTGATCCCCCCCGTAAGGCTCTATTCACACGTCCATATGTGTTTTGCGGATCCACGGATCTGCAGATCCGCAAAACACGGACACAGGCAATGTGCTTTCCGCATTTTGTAGATCCGCACATTGCCAGAACTATATAGAAAATGCCTTTTCTTGTCCGCAATTGCGGACAAGAATAGGACATGTTCTATATTTTTGCGGAACGGAAGTGCAGACCCGGAAGTGTGGATCCGCAATTCCGGATCCGAGCGGGACAAAGTCTGTCCCCATAGAAATGAATGGGTCCGCAATTCCGTTCCGCAAACAGAATTGCGGACGTGTGAATGGGGCATAAGGGTCCCTTATCACTGCCAGTTAGTTAGCTACTTGTTAGGTAGTTAGCGCCCAGTCCACCGCTCCGCAGTCACTGATTTTGGCAGAGATTTTTTTATCCACATTGATCAATGCGAATGAAGAAATCTGTGCCGTTCAATTTATTTATTTTTTTCCAGCCCAGAAGCTGAACGGAAAAAAAAAATCTCATTACCCGTATGCTCAATATAAGGAGAATAGCAGAAACTCCTAATGCTGGCCATACGTGTAATGATTGCGGAGACCCTCAAATGCCAGGGCAGTACAAACACCTCACATGTGACCCCATTTTAGAAAGAAGACACCCCAAGGTATTCCGTGAGGGGTATGGTGAGCTCATGTAAAATTTTATTTTTTGTCACAAAAAAAAAAAAAAATTTCCGCTAACTTGTGCCAAATTTTTTTTTTTCTGTGAACTTGCCATGCCCCTCACGGAATACCTTGGGGTGTCTTCTTTCCAAAATGGAGTCACATGTGGGGTATTTATACTGCCCTGGCATTTTAGGGGTCCTAAAGCGTGAGAATCCAAATGCGTAAAAATGCCCTGTGAAATCCTAAAGGTACTCATTGGAATTAGGGCCCCTTTGCGCATCTTGGCTGCAAAAAAGTGTCACACATGTGGTATCGCCGTACTCAGGAGAAGTAGGGCAATGAGTTTTGGGGTGTATTTTTATATATACCCATACTTTGTGTGAGAAATATCGATGTAAACGACAACTTTTAAAACATTTTTATACAAAGTTGTCAATTTACAGAGATATTTCTCTCACCCAACATGGGTATATGTAAAAATACACCCCAAAAAAACATATTGCCCTACTTCTCCTGAGTACGGCGATACCACGTGAGTGACACTTTTTTGCAGCCTGGGTGCGCAAATGGGCCCAAATTCCAACGAATACCTTTAGATTTTACAGGGATGCTCACAATTTAGCCCCACCCAAAATGCCAGGGCAATACAAACACCCCACAAATGACCCCATTTTGGAAAGAAGACATCCCAAGGTATTCTGTGAGGGGCATGTCGAGTTCACAGAATTTTTTTTTTTTGTCACAAGTTAGCGGAAGTTTATATATTTTTTTTTTTATTTTTGTTTTTCACAAAGTCTCATTTTCCACTAACTTGTGACAAAAAATAAAATTTTACATGAACTCACCATACCCCTCACGGAATACCTTGGGGTGTCTTCTTTCTAAAATGGGGTCACTTGTGGGGTATTTATGCTGTCCTGGCATTTTAGTGTCCCCTAAAGCATGAGAAGAAGTCTGGAATCTAAATGCGTAAAAATGCCCTGTGAAATCCAAAAGGTACTCATTGGAATTTGGGCCCCTTGGCGCACCCAGGCTGCAAAAAAGTGTCACACATGTGCTATCGCCGTACTCAGGAGAAGTAGGGCAATGTGTTTTGGGGTTTATTGTTACACATACCCATGCTGGGTGTGAGAAATATCTCTGTGAATGACAAGTTTTTAAAAGATTTTATACAAAGTTGTCAGTTTACAGAGATATTTCTCTCACCCAACATGGGTATATGTAAAAATACACCCCAAAACACATTGCCCTACTTCTTCTGAGTACGGCGATACCACATGAGTGACACTTTTTTACAGCCTGGGTGCGCAAAGGGGCCCTAATTCCAACGAGTACCTTTAGGTTTTACAAGGTTGTTCACAATTTAACCCCGCCCAAAATGCCAGAACAGTAAACACACCCCACAAATGACCCCGTTTCGGAAAGTAGACACCCCAAGGTATTCACTGAGGGGCATAGTGAGTCCGTGGGAGATTTTTTTTTTTTTTGCCAGAACTTAGCAGAAATGGAAACTTTATTATTATTTTTTTTCCTCAGAAAGTGTCATTTTCCGCTAACTTGTGAAAAAAAATGAAATGACAAATGAACACACCATGCCTCTCTGCGAATACTTTGGGGTGTCTTCTTTCTAAAATGGTGTCATTTGGGGGGTATTTATACTATCCTGGCATTCTTGCACCTGAAGAAACATGACAGGTGCCCAGAAAGTCAGAGCTGCTTCAAAATGCCGAAATTCACTTTTTTGCACCATAGTTTGCAAATGCTATAACTTTTACCCAAACCAATAAATATACACTTATTGGATTTTTTTTTATCAAAGACATGTAGAACAATACATTTAGAGAAAAAATTATATAGAAATGTAGTTTTTTTTTATTTTACAACAGAAAGTGAAAAATGTAATTTTTTTGCAAAAATGGCGTTAAATTTTTATTAATAGCAAAAAAAGTAAAAATGTCAGCAACAATGAAATACCACCAAATGAAAGCTCTATTAGTGAGAAGAAAAGGAGGTAAAATTCATTTGGGTGGTAAGTTGCATGACGGAGCAATAAACGGTGAAAGTAGTGTAGTGCAGAATTGTAAAAAGTGGCCTGGTCATTAAGGGTGTTTAAGCTAGGGGGGGCTGAGCTGGTTAAAGGCTACAGCTGACCCCTCCAATTTTATTGCCCTTTTTACACTATTTGTAAGCCATGTGGGGTTTAATTTTATTCGCTTGTACTTGTTACCTCTAGAAATGCATTTAACAATATACTTATCCAAAGTAGATTTAAAGCACTCCCATTTGGCATTAGTGTCCTTATGTGACAATAGTTGCTCCCAGTCTATGTCCTGAAGTGCAGCACTCTGGGAAATTCACTTTTTTGAAATTAAGTTGTTTTGCCCTACCGACCCTAGTTTGTTTTTTACGGTTTAGTTGGACTATAATTATATTGTGGTCACTGTTACTGCAATGTGCGTTGCCCCCCAGGGCCCTATATGGCATCCATGGTGTAGTGGGAAATGCAGAGTGGTGTAATATTGCGGCCTAAATGTCTCTTATTGTGTGTCACGGTGCTCCTACCTGGATACTGCTGGACCCCAGGCTTTATCTTCGAAGCAATAAAAAGGGAGAATAATTGAGGGATAAAAGAAAGATTGAGTCCAGACCTTGCATGTAGTTGAACAGCAGCTTTACTTGAGTAAACGTTCCTTAAAACGATCTTCAAGCTTTGTCTTGGTCCCAGCAGGCTTTGGCATACACTGGCAGGCTTTCTCAATAACTATCCCTCTGCCCCCTATGGCTTCCAGACATCTTTCTTCATGGTCAGCAAAGCTTAGGGTGCTCTGGCTGGGGTAGGAATGCCTGAGCGCGGCCCTGCTCATACTCTTCCTGTCTAGCTTAGAACTAGAACTACAACTAGGGCTAACTGGAAACTTCTGCCCACACTTCTGGCAGGAAGCAGGACTAGCCCACTTCTGCCCAGAGGGGGTAGAATGGAATGGCGAGTTCCATTCTCTCTAACTATAACTCTGCCATTTGTGCTGCCATCTGCTGGTGAACCAGGCACATTACATGTAATAAAACAGTTGCATAAAGATACTATCATTGCACCATGTAGAGGACCTGGACAGAAATACACAGATGAAATTCAGGTTAGCCCATGAGAGATAGTAGCCAGGTGCAGTAAGGGTAACACCACTCCAGGGTGTTACATTACCAAGGTTTTCATGGATAGTGACATTCCTCACAAGCTCTGTATTGTTAGAAATTACTAGATCCAGAAGAGCATCCCTTCTAGTAGGTTCTTTTACAAACTGGCCCATAAAATTATCCTCCAAAAAGCTGAGGAATTTTCTCGGTTTTGGCAGCAGAGGCAGAGCCATGTTCCCAATCTATGTTTTGGTAGTTAAAATCTCCCATTATCACTACTATGCAAGCCTGTGTCGCCCACTCCATTTGCACATTCAGTTGATCTTCTATCTCCTCAGTGATATTGGGGGGGGGTCTATAAATCACACCAAGAACTATTTTTTCAATATTTTTTTCCCTCTGAAATTCCACTCACAAGGTTTCAACATCCTCACAACCTTCATCCACAATTGTTTCTTTCACACTTACTTTCATATCACTCCTATCATACAGACATACACCACCACCTTAGTGTTTAGCCCTATCATTTCTCAAGAGTATAAAACCTTGAAGATGTACAGCCCAATCATGAGAAGAGTCCAGCCATGTTTCAGCAACGCCAACTACATCAATATTTTTCTCCAGTACCAAGGCCTCAAGCTCTCCCATTTTGCTTGCTAGACTGCTGGCATTTGTGAACATACATTTTAAGTTGTCATCAAATTTTACAGTTTTAGGAATTGTATTTTTTGATCATTTTTTCCTCCATATTCCTTCCTTCAGAGTTAGTTTGTGACTGACGGATCTCCTTATCTACTTTTCTAATGCTCCCCCCACCATCCATTTCCCCCACTGATATATTCTGACCCCTCTCTAACCTGTCTACCTCCATATTTATAGCCATATCCTTCCCCCTTGTCCCTAGTTTAAATGCATTGCCATCCCAGACAGAATTTTCTCCCCAAACACAACAGCTCCCCTTCTATTGAGGTGCAAATTATTTTATTCTCTCTTAAGAAACACTCTTTTGAATGACAATTGGAAGGTTATTATTTTATGGTCACTATTTCCCAGGTGTCCCCCAACCTCTAGTCGGGTCCGGAACCAGTTGGGAAAGGTAATTGTCTTTGGTTACTGCCAAGAACAGGTTTCCTTTATGAGATGTACAGGTTTCAGTTTCGCAGTCTATATCTGGGTAGTTGAAGTCCCCCATAATAACGACCTCATTATGATCTGCCACCTCATCTATCTCATTTAGTAGCAGATTTTCTGTGTACTCTGGTATATTAGGTGGTTTATAATAAACTCTTATTAGTATTTTATTATTGTTTTTGCCTCCATGTATTTCTACCCACAGTGACTCCACAGGTTCATGTCCCTCACTTATATCTTCTTGGACTGTGGGCTTTAGATAGGACGTTACATAAAGGCAGACCCCTCCCCCTCTCTGGTTTTGGCGATGTTTTCTAAACAGACTGTAACCCTGCATGTTAACCACCCAGTCATAGCTATCATCCAGCCATGTCTCAGTTATTCCCACTATGTCATAGTCCTCCTCACACATCACTAATTCCAGTTCACCAGTTTTATTAGGCAGGCTACTGGCATTAGTATACATACAATTAAGAGATTTTTGTATATATTTTTTTACCCTACACCTGTCCCTCCAGTTCCATTACCTCTCCCCAGGTCTCTACCTGCACTATCTTCCCCTCCTATGTAATTACCCTCCCCCCAGTCCTTAGTTTAAACACTCCTCCAACCTTCCAGCCATCTTCTCCCCCATGCACGAAAGCTGGCTATAAGCAGTTGGATGTTTATTTTCTGCTGGATATTTTGCATCCGCATGTAGACAGAGATTGAGTTATAGTTTGTTCCAACTTAAGACAAAACTTGATATCTAAATTTTATGAGTTATGCTGCCACATAATAGAAGACACTAAGGTTGTATTGTTGTCTGTTAGAAATAATTTAAATGTATATTTAAATATTTCAACAATGTGTAAATATGATAAATAAATAATAGGGAATAGTTCATGTACGGCACATTTTTAATAGATTTTCTCAGTATATCGAGAATAAGATATATTCTCTTTGTATAGTGCTCACAATATAAAAAAATGTGTGTGTATATATATATATATATATATACTAAAAGGAAAAATATCTGGCAGCACTGAAAAGGATTTTTAGGCGGGTGCTCTGCTCCTGGGTATATGCTCAAACCCAATATACAAAATCAAAAAGCAAGCGGCACTCCAAAATTGAAATAAATAAAAAGGTTTTTAATCACCCATGTGGAATCGCGACGTTTCGGCTCCAAACTGAGCCTTTTTCAAGCAGTGAATACAAGAAAGTGCAAGATATTTAACATGTGCTCAATCAAATGGGCAGTGCTAGCAGTTCATTATGCAAATTACATAGTTTAACTCTTTCATGTGTATAAAATTACAGAAGCATATATTACATCAAAAAACATTATGTGAAACAAAATATATCTAGTGTATACATTTTGACAATATATAACATCAAATGTATATATTTATTCATATCATATTACACAATATTGGTGCGCAAAAGTGCCTGTGTTTGTAATCGTTAGAACTGTGGGGTACAATGAGTTAATGTACTGACCAGATAATGCACGACGGTAACTTTTCGTAATGAAGTTCGCGTCCTGCGGTGATCACTGCGCATGTCTACAGCAGCGTTACCACCTACGTCACTCCGTGACCCCGGGGGATGAGATCCCGTCTCAGACCTAATTTATTTTTTGGTAACAAAGTTTTTTCCAAACAATTTGAAACCTTGTCTAACCGATATGCAATGAACATCAAGTTTTTGCAGCAAGAGTTGGGGATTTTATCCACAGATTTAAATAGCGTTGAACAACAACTTTTGGCTGTTTTGTCTCCTGATGAATGGACTAAGTTTAAAGAGGGACTGTCTGTATTCTTAAATAAATTCCAATCTGAGATTGAGGAAGGGAAAAGAGTCAAATGGACTAGGGACGCTGATGATTATAAAAGAGGCTCAGTCTACACTTGGCAAACAGAGGAACCAGGGAAGCCAGGAATGAAGGAGATCAAAAGGAGGAGAAAAAATCCACGCAATAACCCCGCCGGTGATGCGCCTTTTTTAGGGGAGGCTACAACAATGCCAGCAACAGCAAACGAACCCGACGAGGCAGCCGCAAGCACGGAAGAGGGCGGAAAACTACGGAGCCAGAGAGTCCGAGCAGCATCGACCAGAGCCCCCATAATGAAGAAAAAATGAACGTGGTCAATCTTTCTTATAAGGAACTTACGGATACTCAAGTGAGTGTTTTAAGTAAGGGCCTATCATTTTGCCCGTCTATACCTGTCAATTGGTTTGAATTAGAATATGATTTGCATTCCTTCTTCAGAAGTGTAAAATTGAAAGTTTTGTATAAAGATAGAGTACAATCTGACCAGATTCGGAACAGTGAATTCAATATGAGGATGTTTAACTTGTTTGTTAAAAGCGATTTTTCCCCTGTAATTGATGATCCAACTGTTGAAACCTTTATAACAGCGGTTAATTTGGATGTGGAATTACTTAAATCCAATTACAACAGGTCCCACCTGAAACATCCTAATCTCACCTCGGCTGAGGTAGAGGCCTTGAAGCAGATCAAAAATGATCGCAGCCTAACAATAAAGCAAGCGGATAAAGGTGGTGCGCTTGTTGTAATGGATACAAGTAAATATCTAGCTGAGATAGAGAGACAACTCTCTGATTGTGATGTGTATATGTCCACCTCTGCTGATCCTAAGTTTGAAATTATGAGGCTTATTACTAGAGTTTTGTATGAGGCAGTTACAGGTGGGATCATTGATTCGGATCTTGCAAGCTATCTGACGATTGAGCATCCGGTTACACCGGTTATATATATATTACCTAAAATACATAAGTCCATGATTGCCCCGCCCGGCCGTCCGATAGTTGCAGGATCCGATTCTATATTCAGTAGAATCTCTATCTTTTTAGACCGATTACTCAGAACATTTGCGATGGGTGCTGCATCCTATATTATGGATAACTCTGATTTCCTCAGGAAATTGGAAGAGGTGAATCTACAAGGCTATGATAACGTGATAGTAGCCTCATTTGATGTCACTTCTTTATATACTTCTATTGAGCATGCTGCAGGAATTGATGCTGTAGTACGTATGCTACAAACTTCGTCCATGTCTCCAGAGGCTATTGAGTTTGTGGTAAGCCTCTTGAAAATAATTTTGGAATACAACTACTTTCTTTCTCAAGATACCTTTTATTTCCAGCGACGTGGTGTGGCCATGGGGTCAAATGTGGCCCCCACTTTCGCTAATATATATTTGCGAATATTTGAGGAGGACTTTGTCTATGTGTCCCACCACTTCTCACATGTTTTGAGGTGGTGGAGATACATAGACGATGTCTTCCTCATATGGACTGGCCTTGAGGCAGAGCTGCTTGAATTCGATAGGTTTCTCAATAAGATCTGCAGTGTCCCAGGGGGTCAGTAGTGTAGCTTTAGGTATGCTGGACTTTGTAGTGCAGGGCAACCCACTAACCTGGGACCGACTGTCGTCTTCAATCGGGTCAGCACTGGAACAGGCAGGTGATGAATGTCGTGACGCCAGTGCCAATTGAACGGTGGCACACCGTGTAGTGATTGGTGGAATAATTGAGGAATCCTTATACTTGAATAACAGGATAACTTTACTGAACGTAGTTGAAAATAGATGAACAGTCAGTAGGTACAGTTCCAGAATATTCCACACGTTACAATACAGTCACAGCAGTGGTTCAGGCTATTAATCACAGTCCCAAAAGCTATCTTCAAGACAGGCCTCCTAGGATCAGGGCTTTCCTCTTACTCTCAATGCAGCAATACACTTCAGGCAACTATCCTCTCTGCAGGGGTACACTTACTTTCTCTCCTGCCTTAGTTCCTGGCTGTAGGCAATACTCTCAAGGTCCAGACACTCGGAAAACAGTGATAATCCTTGAGCAAAGGTTTTGTAGAGGTTCCCTTCCCTCCTGGTGACAGGCTTTTACTTGATATGTGGACTGGCTTGCTGGTTATACTCTCTGTCCCACTTGCTAGTGACAGGCTGTTACTTAGAGTACCTCAGGTGTACTTGACCTGGAAAACTGGGTGGGAATGATCCTCCACACCAGTGGTGCAATCTCTGCACTCAGTCACTGAGTTCTGAATCTCTCAGAACTGACTCTGAACTGGAACTTCCAACTAACTTCCCTAGGCTAGGCCCTGGCCTATTTATACTAAACTGGGGGCTCCCTCTGCTGGCTGGAATATGAATTGCCTGCTACAGGCCTAACTTTCTTAAAGGGAGATACACATTAAAATATAGCAGTGTCGGGTAACCTACCCGTATGCTGCACACCCCCAGGCTTTAAGGTGAGTAAGGCCTCGTACTCACACACATGCCTTTCTGAACCGGCATAAAATGTTACAGAAATTAAGCATTACATTATAAATATGGTAAATAATTATTTCACACAGAAGATATAACATTTGTAACTGAATAAAACAGGCGACGCAAGGGAAAGGGGCGTCTTCTTGTTTCTTAGACACGGCCACTGACCTGGCACAGCGGACTTAAGGTGAACCAGGTTAGTCCATAGTAACACATGTCAAGAATAAGATTTATTTTCAAAGTCTCTGCACATGCAACAAATATATTAGAGAATGCAAAGATATATCACTTTTTCAAGTATAAAAGTTCAATATCAGTCCATTTTTCTTGGCTGAAGTATAATAAGGGAACTACACAGGGGTTTCCTGCGGGTGTATAACAGGCAAGGGCTCACGTGGAGGAGTCCATTCTTGCGCACAAACGTCAAGCAAGCTATTTCCAGTAGTAACTGCCCGGGAGGAGACACCACCAGCATAATCAAAGTCCCCTAAACGGACTGGCGGACGTCCCCTGTTCATCCGGGTGGACCTTCTCAACACAGGAGTTTCCTCCTCCCTTAGCATCGAGGTAGAAGGGAGAGGAGCAACAGGAGGGTCTCCACCAGTGGGACCCTGGTCAGGAACAACAGGAACAACAGGAGTCGGAGGATCCCCTATAAGGGGGACTGGATCCGGGACATTTTGAGGTGAAGGCACAGCAGGTGCCGGAGCGGGCACCAACAAATTCAACCATGGTGTCAGGAGCCAATGCATGGGTTCAGTATCATACATTAGATTATTTACAGCCTGCATAGGATCCTCGGGCTGTATTGATGACTCTGACACAGGTGATTCAGATCTAGAACTCTCAGCACTGGGTTATTTCGTCAGGCAGAGCTTTAACCGGTTCCTGCGAACAATTTGGGATCCCCTGCCTTCTCGGGTAATCTCATAAGTGTGGGTCCCAGCATTTGGGATTGCAGTGACAACATAGGGAATCTGCTCCCATTTACTGTCCAGTTTACTTGTACGGTGGTTGTTTTTCAACCACACCACATCTCCTATTGTCAAGGGTTCTGCATGGGCTGCTTGATCATAGTCTCTCTGCTGTCGGTCTCTAGCATAATCCATACGTTCCTGAACAATGGCTTTGGCCGTATTCAATCGCCTTTGGTGCTCAGCAACCCAGTCGGTATTAGGTAACGGGTTGATGCAATCAGGTACGTGTATGTCCAAAGAGTGATCGGCAGGCAATGTCCCTTAGCGCCCAAACATCAAATAAAAAGGTGTATACCCAGTGGAACAATGGATGGTATTGTTGTACGTGTACATGAGATGTGGCAACAGATTGGGCCAATCCCCTCTGGTTTCAGGAGGCACGGCCCTCAGCATCTCTATCAAGGTCTGATTCATTTTTTCACACAGTCCGTTACCTTGAGGATGGTAGGCCGTTGTCCGGATCTTCTTGCAGTTGTGTAAGCGGCACAGTTCATGGAACAGATGGGACTCAAAAGCAGATCCTTGATCGGTGAGGATCTTTTCTGGACATCCGTAGGGCAGGAGGAAGTGTTTCCAGAACAGTTCGGCTGTAGTCTTGGCCGTCTGGTCTCTCACAGGCACTGCTACGACAAACCTGGTGAAGTGGTTAATAATAGTCATGGCATAAGCATACCCTGAGCGACTAGGTTCCAACTTCACATGATCAATGGCGACAAGTTCAAGAGGACGGGTACTTACAATGGGTCGCAGTGGTGCCCTCTGGTCGTGGTGCTCACTTAGTTTTAAGGCACAGGCTATACACTCCCGACACCATCTCTCAATGTCCTCTCTCATGCCCACCCAATAAAACCGCTGGCGGATATTAGCCTCAGTCTTTTGGACCCCAAAATGACCGGATTGATTGTGGTACATCTCCAACACCATACCTGCATCTCGTCGGGGTATGAGAATCTGATGCACTCTTTCATTGGATACTGGGTCTAGGCTTCTCCGTAGTTATAGGCCCTTTTGTATGAAGAGCTGATGGAGCTGTCTCCACAGTTTGGTGAGCTCTGGATCTGCACTCTTACGTCTAATTCTCTCAGGGGCTCTGCCACTGGTTATAAAATCCAACAACTCGCCCAGCACTCTACTTTCAGACTGTAATTTCACCCACCTTTCC
This sequence comes from Bufotes viridis, assembly GCA_033119425.1. Taxonomy (NCBI): domain Eukaryota; kingdom Metazoa; phylum Chordata; class Amphibia; order Anura; family Bufonidae; genus Bufotes; species Bufotes viridis. The sequence continues at coordinate 183,769,007 of CM065593.1, read as the reverse complement.
TCTTTGGGCTCAGGCTTACTGGAGGGTGAAGGGGCTGCGGCTCTGTCATTGGTAGCTCGAGCATGATCCTGTTGAGCAAATTTGTTATAGAAAGCCGGCATTTCTACATCTTCCCAAGCATCCCGTCCATCATCAGGAGCTGTCTCTGTGGGAAGTCTGGATAAAGCATCAGCATTGTCATTTGTACGTCCAGCACGGTATTTTACAGAGAAATCATAGTTGGCGAGGCGGGAGGCCCATCTCTGCTCCAAGGCCCCCAATTTAGCTGTATTTAGATGCCCCAGAGGGTTATTGTCGGTGAATGCAATGAACGGGGTGGCGGCTAGATAGTCTTTGAATTTCTCTGTCACTGCCCACACCAATGCCAGGAACTCTAGTTTGAAGGAACTATAATTCTGATCATTTTTCTCAGCCCCTTTCAGGGAGCGGCTTGCATAAGCTATCACTCTCTCTTTTCCCTCTTGGATCTGGGCCAACACAGCTCCCAGGCCTCGCTTGCTAGCATCGGTATAAAGATGGAATGGTTTGTTGTAGTCTGGATAACCTAACACAGGAGGCTCGGTCAGTTTCTTTTTAACAATTGGAACAGCTATTTCTCTTTCCTCATTCCACTCAATGGGCACAGGAGTTCTAGGACTTTTCTTGGGTTGCCCCCTCAGGAGTTCCTGGATAGGATCAGCTGAGCAAAATGGGGGATAAAACGTCTATAGTAGCCCGCAAAGCTAAGGAAACTCCTCACCTCTTTGACGGTAGTGGGGACCGGCCAATTACGGACAGCCGCTAGCTTATCAGGGTCAGGCTGTACGCCCTCTGCGCTTACCACATGCCCCAGGTATTTTACTGCAGGTTTGAGCAAGTGACACTTGGATGGCTTTACTTTCAAGCCATATTTGACAAGGATTTCAAATACTTCTGCTAAATGTTTCAGATGGTCCTCATATGTTTTTGAGTATACAATGACATCATCTAGATACAGCAGCACTGTTTCAAAGTTTTTGTGTCCCAAACACCGCTCCATTAGTCTCTGGAAAGTCCCTGGGGCATTACATAGCCCGAACGGCATACAATTGAATTCAAACAGGCCCATGGGAGTGGTGAAAGCAGTCTTTTCCCTATCCTCGGGGGCCATGGGTACTTGCCAGTAGCCACTGGTCAAGTCCAATGTGGAGAAATAAGCGGAGGAGCCCAGAGCAGTTAGTGACTCCTCAATGCGGGGCAGCGGGTATGAATCTTTGCGGGTTATTTGGTTAATTTTTCTATAATCCACACAGAAACGGATACCACCATCCTTTTTCTTTACAAGGACCAGGGGTGCAGCCCACGGACTACGGCTGTCCCGGATTACATTAGAGTCTTTCATCTCTTGGATCATTTCTTTTACAGTCTGATATGAAGTCGGCAGTAAGGGTCTGTATCTCTCCTTGATAGGAGGATGAGAGCCAGTAGGTATGGTGTGTTGTATGGCACTGACCTCTCCATAATCAGTAGCATGTTTACTGAAGGCCTGGTGGTCCTCTTTGACAAGCTGTAGGATCCCTTCTCGTTGATGTTGGGGGGTAGCTTCGTCCCCGACATGGAGCTCTTCCCACCAGGGCACTTGTGGCTGGTTCACCGGCAGATGTCCGCTGACTGCAGCTGGCAGCTTTTCTGTCACTGGAAGACGAATGATGTCCTGGAAGGACACCAGGGAAAGCTGAGCAACAGGGCAGTGCTTAGTAAGCGCAACAGGATGATCACTCAGGTTAATCAGACGGACAGGTACTTTACCTTGGGAGACGTTCACCAGGCACTTGGCAGCTCTCACATAAGGGTAGTTCTCCATCTGGATTGGTTCCACCAGGGCTGGATAATCTTGGACTTGGACTCCCAGGACAGCACGGCACCATAAAAGAGTTTGAGAATTAGGAGGCAAAGTCACAGGCTTATTATCACGGATCCTGGCAGTACAAATTTCTCCTTTCTCATTAGCAAACCTCTGCTGAGCACTTAACACAGTAATAGTCTTTTGAATCACTTTCTTGGATGCAGAGGAAGCAGTGGGCAAAGTCTGATGCAGTGCGTCAAGTATTTCAGAATAACAGTTCTTGAAGACATTGGTGCCTAGAATGACAGGATGTCCCCGTCTGTCGCCGGCTTGTACTACTATCACCCCCTGTTGAGGCAAGGTTGCTTCTCCCACCTGCAGAGTGGGTTCCCAGTACCCATGAACCTTTACTGGTTTGCCATTGCTTGTGATAATCTCCACCCAGGATTCAGGCGGCTGGGTTAACTGGTTGGTGTCCCAGAATTTTTCAAATGTGGGCAACTGAATGGTAGTGACCTGGGACCCAGTATCTAATTGGGCTTCAAAGGGGACCCCGTTGATCTCTATATTGATTTTAGGATGGGATCCTACATACCGGGGCATCCAACTTGGATCCTTTGGACCTAATGTTCTACCTCCCGAGGGTCGGTCCTCAGCCTCGAGGGTAGCCCGTTTAACTGCCAGCACGTGGATTCTGTGTGTTCCACCTTTTTACAGTATTTACACACGGGCCGTTTGCGGTCTTTGGAACGATCTCTATTACGCCTCCCAGGATCCCTGGGGTGAGTCTCTTGGTATGGAGGTGGGAATGGCTTAGGAGGTGACAGGAACTCTTCCTCTGACATTAGGGGTTTTTCCCATTCCTCTATCTTTCTGCACACTCTCTCTAAACTTTTAGTGAGATGGTTTACCTGTTCCGTCAGCATGGCAATAGTATCAGTAGCTGAAGCTTGAACAGCTTGGCCGGCCCCAGCCTGGTTAGGGATAAGCGGTTTTGGCCTGCAGGCTGGTGACTCAGGTGGGGTGCTCAACTCCATAGACACTGTTGACCCCAGAATTCTTATAGCCAGCTCTTTAAAATCCAGAAAGGTACTGCTAGGGTGCTGGGCTGACAGCATTTTTAATTGAGTCCTAATTTGCTCACTAGACACCCCTGTGATAAATTGCTCCCTCAGGGTCTGGTCCTGATTATCAGCCTCCCTGGGATCTATCTGGATTACAGCCCCCAAAGCCTCCTGAAGTGACAGGGCATAGTCACGGAGGGACTCACCGGACTTCTGTTTTTTGCCAAAGAAGTGCATCTTTATCTCTGAGGCAGTCCTTGTTTCAAAAGTGGCCCTGAGGCGGGTGAATATTTGCTCTAGAGTACCCCGCTCAGCAGCAGGCCAGGATAATACCTCTCTGCGGGCAGCCCCCTCCAGTTGTGCTAGCAGGATTTCCATCTGCTGTTCGGCATTTATGGGGTACAGTTTGAACAATGCCAGCAACTTCTCTTTAAAGTCTCTTAAGGTATGGGCCTCCCCTTTATAGCGGGGAAACCATGGGGCCCCAAAATAGTACGGCATAGTAAAGGGCATCATGCTGGGGGCTATAGGATGGTTGGAAGCCGTAAGTTCCCCGGGGGCCGGCTGCTCGGGAACTCCCGGCTCTGACATGTTAGCTTATTGAGATGTGGCCGCTGGCGACTACAGGGGCCGGTACAATCCCCTTCCCTCCGGTGACAAGTTCTTACCGGTATCGCCGGGGTTGCGCAGGCCAAGTCCCGCGAGACTCCGGACGTCCAAACTCCTTTTGGAGTGCCGCTTGCTTTTTGATTTTTGATCTCTGCAGAGATTGACGCACAGACATCTTGGGTTCCCCAATTTTCTATCACTCCCCCCCCCCCTCCAGGTGCTCCAACATTGTCATCCTGCTGCTACCCCCAATACCCACTGTACTCTTCAAAGCTCCCAAACCAGACCTTGGTCACAGAGTCACTGGCAAAAGCAAAATAGTGATGTAAATACATGGAGTCCAATCAAATAAGAAGAATGCAATCATATAGGGAAAATAGAAAATTTCCCACTGTAGTGTACCCTGTATTATAGTGCCCCTTGTAGTGCTAGTACCTCTAATCCCATGTAGTGGCTATTTGTATAATGGCCCCTCTAGCTGTATGGCCTGTATTATAAGACCCCCTTATAGTGCCCTTATTAGTGATCAAACAGCATCATGGAAATCAAGGAATACACCAGACAGGTCAAGGATAAAGTTGTGCAGAAGTGTAAGGAAGGGTTAGGTTATAAAAATTATCCCAAGCTCTGAATATCTCACGGAGTCTATTCAATCCATCATCCCAAAATGTAAGGCTCATGGCACAACAGCAAACCTACCAAGACATGGCCGTCCACCTAAACTGACAGCCCAGCCAAGAAGAGCAGTAATTATAAGAGGCCCCTGGTCATTCTGGAGGAGCTGCAGAGATCTACAGCTCAGGTGGGAGAATCTGTCCATTGGACAACTATTAGTTGTATGATCCACAAATCGGGCCTTTATGAAAGCCCCACAAATCGGGCCTTTATGAAAGCCCCACGATCTAATAGTTATCGCCTTTTTATAACTGGAATACCCCTTTAACGAACAGAGGAGGCCAATAAAGTTGGATTTGTTATTCAAAATGTGGTCCTGCTTAGAGAGTTTACTGCAATTAATAAAAGATCAGAATCACTATTATTGAGTGACATTTTTATTAAAAGAACGTATGTGTGATCTAGGTTCACTCTTTTTTTAAATATCTTATAGATCCTTTCCTTTTTTTCACTCTGGTATTACCAATCCTCCCATTCGGCCCAGGTGCTTTTAATTAGCAGGAAACTGCATAAGGGTTCACAACCAGTGCCAGGGTGGCATTGCCAAGCAGCAGGGGTGCTGTTTGGCTGCTGGGTCCCGCTGCCTGCTGGTGCGGTGCTGTGGTGCCAGTGGTCGCCACACATTACAGCGCCAAATTTTGAGTAGGTTACCATTCGAGAAGGCAACCTTGTTGTGGTGAGTGGGTTTATGCTTTTTGATCAAAATGTATATTAATGCCTCATGTATAGCATGCAACATAGGGGCCCGTATACTATTTATGACGCTGAGAAGCGATGTTAATTATGCTGAGAAGCAGTTATTAGATCAAAGCATAGCATAAGGATGTGTGATCCAGGTTCATTCTTTTTTTTGGGGGATATTAAAAGATTGTGGGGGGCATGACCGGATGCCGGGAGGAGAGGACGCGCTGTAGCAGAGCTCCCTGTGAAACCCCGCTCAGCGGCTCATAGCATACGGCACCAGCGACAATTTCTATCATACTTACCACCGGAGGCTTCCTTTAGTCCTGTGATCCCCGCGGATGATGACCAGAGGAAAGAAGAAAGGGACCCAGCCCCAGAAGATGACGGCGTTCTTCCCTCCTGCCGCCGGGTCCTCTCAAGATGGCGCCAGTTCCCGCCACACAAGCACAGGCACACAATCTCCAGCAGCAGCTTCTGGGCAGAGATCTCCTGCATCGCTCTCCTCTTCAGCTGATAACAGCCCTCCTGCAATCCAGGATATAAAAAGACAAAAAAGGGTGAGCGAACACAATGTTTCTGTACCCCCCCTTCTATCTCCCAGCAATTCACCATGCAAAGAGGAATGTATATCTGTGGCAATAATGCAAGACATGCTTGCAGACTTAAAGAGATCAATCCACAGTGATTTCAAAGAAACTATAACCACCATTCATGCTGATATAGTAGCTACAGGGGAAAGAACAGCGCATTTAGAAGAAAAAAATGGAGGTATTTGTTGCTGCGCATAACTCTCTAGTGGACAATCACAATTTAGCTGAAGAAGGTATTACAGCCATTAAACTTAAAATCGCAGATCTGGAAGATCGTTCCAGAAGAAACAATGTCAGATTCAGGAACGTTCCTGAAAGTGTTAATGACTCTCAACTACAAGAATTTATTTCTGACCTTATAGTGGCATATCTACCAGAAACGCCTGGCATAGAATTGATTATAGACAGAGTACACCGAGTGCCAAAGCCTAAAACACTACCTATGTCCATTCCTAGGGATGTGTTAGCTAGAATCCACTTTTTCCATTTAAAGGAAGCCCTTATAAGAGAGGCACAGAAAAAAAGGAATGATATCCCTGACAGGTTCCGGGACGTCCTCCTGTTTACTGATCTTTCTCCAGCAACGCTTAACAGAAGGAGAGAGTTCCAAAGATATACTAAAGCTTTACGGGCCAGTAATGTCCCTTATAAGTGGGGCTACCCGGTTAAACTGATTGTCAGATACCAGAACTCAACACATGTGCTGGGAACACCGCAGGAAGCAGCAGAGACTCTCACTAAATGGAACATCCATGTGCCACCAGAGGGTGCTAAAGATAAAGCGACAGATTTCTCATCCAAAGTCTCATCTCCAAGAGGGAAACAACCCAGTCTCACTCCAGATTGGAACAAAGTGGGAAAACCTTCTCTGTAAATATTATCTTCTTCCTAAGCATTATCTCCGGATACCATTAAAGATTATCAGCTTAAGTGCTGGTACTACTTTCCATTGGGGTTTCACACCTCAGCTCTCTGAAAGTGCTTTTATATCTGTTTAGGTGCTCTTTACTCCCTAATCCACTTTTACATTACCGCCTTCTAATCTAAAAATAGGCTACATTTCTACTAGGTCCTTCCAGACCAAATGTTTCTTTTACCGATGTTATTGTTTCCTTCTTTTTCTTTTTTGTGGTTTTTTTATGTTTTTTCAAGTTACTCACATTTTACCAGATTTAAAATGCTGAAATGCTCTGAAATTTCTTGACGCTCCCTACCTGTTACTGTTTGAATGCATATGGGTATTGTATTGTATATCTGCATACACACCTACATAGTATTACTCACCGCTACTCTTAGCTTGCTTACATGATATGGACAATGGCTAACGCAGGAATAAGAATTTTTTCAGCGAATGTGAAAGGGTTAAACAGTCCTTTTGAGCGCTCAACTTGTTGAGCAGAGGTGAAGAGACGGAATGCTGACATCATTTGCATACAGGAATCTCACTTGAATGAGAATGATGTTAGCAGATTTGGTCATCTTTTATTCCCGCATATGTTTTTTGCCCCGGCTTTTAAGAAAAAAAGAGGGGTGGTAATTGGATTCAAAAATACTTTAGCGTTTAAATGCCATAGGGTCTTAACTGACAAAAATGGAAGGTATGTTATTCGCTCCTGTGATATAAATAATATCAATTACACAATAGTTAATATAAATGCCCCCAATTCTGATCAATTGAGATTTATTAAAAAAGCTATTAAGCTAGCTCAAAGCATCAACAAGGGTGCATTAATGATTTGTGGCGATTTTAATATGTGCCCAGATCTTATTATCGAAAAGACACCACCGTCCCCCCCATCGCACAAAAGTGCTAGCTTACAAGACTTCCTCTTTTCAGAAGGAGTTTATGACTCTTGGAGAGCACTCCATGCTAATGAGAAGGATTACACATTCTTCTCGCATCCCCATAAAACCTTTACTAGAATTGATCTGTTTGTTACGGACAAATGGCTGTTACAAAGGATTCTGTCAGTCTTAATTACTAATATTACCTGGTCTGACCATGCCTTCTTGATCCTTACCTTGAAAGATACACATAACAATATAGTATATTCCCCTTGGAGACTCAATAACTCTCTATTGCAGAATAAATCTATCAAAACAGACATCGAGTGTTCTATAAAGGATTATTTTAGGTACAACGATCATAATGATGTCATAGATTCTACTTTGTGGAGCTCCCACAAGGCATATGTTAGAGGAATACTGTTAAAACATGCAGCTTTTCAGAGAAAAACTAAAGGGAAAATTTTAAATACACTACTGGCAGACATTCAAAACCTCGAAAATGCTGTTAAAACCTCACTAAACTCTGAAATATTGTCCAAACTGAAGCTAGCTAGACACCATTTATATCTACATCTTCATGATAGACATGAATTGCACCTTCGTAAACTCAAATCGAACAAGGGAATAAAGCCTCTAAAATACTAGCAGATAGAATTAAAAAAAGAGAATCCAAAACTAAAATCCCTTTCTTGTTCAACAAAAAGGGGGAAAAGCTCCTTAATCCTAAACAGATAGCAGAAGAATTTGCTAATTATTATGCTGAGTTATATAATTTAGGAGGATCACAGAATATATTCCAACCAACATCTGACTCAATAAATACATTCTTAGACGCAATAACGCTCCCTAAACTATCTCAAGCCCAGTCCCAAATCCTCAATTCCCGTATCTCGCAGAAAGAAGTTACTGAAGCAATTCAGTCACTAAAACTTAACAAGTCGTCTGGTCCTGACGGACTGACAAATGAATACTATAAAATATTTGCACCGTCTCTATCTCCTTACCTGACTAGGACTTTTAATCTGTTTGCTACTCAGGGTCACATTCCTAAAGACATGTTAAATGCATTAATCATCACCTTACCAAAGCCGGGTAAAGCAGCGGATAAGCCTGCTAATTTCAGACCTATTTCGTTATTAAACTCTGACATAAAAATATTCGCAAAAGTGCTGGCCAAAAGATTGGTAAACATTCTCCCCTCCCTAATCTCAAATGACCAGATTGGGTTTGTACCAAATAGACAATCATCCGATGGCACTAAGAGATTTATAGATTTAATAGATGTGGCCCATGCCTCCCGGACGCCTTCTCTGCTCCTATCTCTGGACGCGTAGAAGGCGTTCGATAGGATACACTGGAACTATATCCACAACACCTTGCTGAAATTATGCTTTGGGAACTTTTATCTCTCAGCAGTTATGTCACTCTACTCCAATCCTAGCGCCTCAGCATATTCTTCAAGCTTTCTCTCAGCCCCGTTTGATATTAAAAATGGAATCAGGCAGGGATGCCCCATGTCCCCTTTAATCTTTGCATTGGCCATGGAACCATTTGCGGAACATATTAGATCCTCGGCACATATTAAAGGTCTTTAAGTTGGGGACACAGACCACCGGATAGGTTTGTTTGCGGACGATGTTTTAATTATCACGTCTAATCCTGCGACAGACCTTTCCTCCGTGACTGAAATAATCACTAAATTTGGTAAGGCCTCCTTTTATAAAGTGAATGTGAGTAAATCTCAAATGCTAGATCTTGGACTACCTCCCTCAACCAAACGTCTGATCTCTAGCACATATAAATTCCCATGGGCGACTGGCTCCCTAACCTACATAGGTATTCATCTAACTTATCCATGCAACAAACTGTTTAAAGCTAATTTTTGGCCTCTTCTCATTGCGGCTATTAAAATGGTGATTTTACCAAAAATTATATATCTTTTTCGAAACATCCCTGTGCCAATACCAAACTTCTACCTGGTTAAACTCCAATCCCTAATTAATAGACATATCTGGGGGAAAACTAAACCCAGAGTGAAAGCAAGCGTTCTATATAAACCCCTTGTTTCAGGTGGTCTGAATGTTCTATCAATCAGACACTATTAAGTATCAGCTATTCTGGATCAAATGAGGTATCTAATTAAGGAAGACTCCACCAAAAAATGGGTTGTTTTGGAGAAGCATTATCTGTGCTCCCTTAATATACTATCACACCTCCATGCAGCGGCAGCTTTTAACATTAAACACCCGTCAGCTTTGTCGACACTCACAGCTATTTTTCAGATCTGGCTTTCATTAGCTAGAATTGATAAAAAGGTTCCCACATCTATTGCTTCCGCTCCATTGAACTTGTGCTCACTAGCTCTTCCTGATCTGTACATTGATAATTGGATTGTATTAGGCCTAAATTCTATCTCACAACTGTGGAAGGATGGTAATTTCACTGATTTTGCCACACTTCACAGGGATTTTAATATCCCTAATAAAGATTTCTACAAATGACAAAAGGCATTAACTTTATCTAAAGCATTTATAAGTCATGTAAGAGGGTGTATGTCCTATCAATTTTTTATGCTTTTATTTTACTGCTTTCTAATTGATAAAGCGTTGTTTATTATATGAACACAGATCGAATTTTTTTCTACTACCATAAGTGTTACTATGTTACTATGTTACTATGTTACTATGGTAACTGTTGATCACCATGGTGTATTGATACGTATTTCTTGTAACCTTTTTACTTGAAAAACTTCCATAAAAATTAATGTAAAAAAAAAAAAAAAAGAATGTACTTACTAAAAGATCAAAAACAGTTACCTTTTTACCAGTATAATGCCCCCATGTAGTGCAAGTATGTCTAATGCTATGTATATAATGCTCTCCCCCTGTAGTATAATGCCCTGTACATTGTCATGCCTTTTCATAAGGATATAAACATTTATACATTTACTAGTGTTATAACATGTATACATGGCCTATAAGAAGCCATGTTGAACTTATATTCACCCTTCTGTATGAACCTTCATTGTGTAAAAGAAAAATATAGGTTCAAGGAAAGATCCTTCCTGGCAGATGTGGGCCTATCTAAGGGAGTAATTTTACCTTATCACTAGGCTATGAGCCGACATGAGGTTCTTCCTGGCTCTCGTCTGGCATTCTTTCATAATGAGATATATTAATGAGACATACATATAATGTCTGTTTGTTCATATAGTGGATCGTATTTAGTCTTGACACAAGTTAATCAATATATCATATATGTGTTGTTTTATATTTCATATATTGGTTTTATTTTTGTTACATGTTATAATCGTATACTAACGTATATATATCCTGTGTGTGTATCACCAGAAGTGTGTATTCCTGATGTATATGGGAATGCATGTGGAGTTGAACTTAATAAGAAGTTGCTGATGGAAAGTTGTGTTATTTTCGTAAGATAAGGCACCTGTGAAATCCAAAACCCACACATTTGTTGCCTTACAAATTTCTGGGAATTTAAGTTTTAATTGCTTCAAGTGTCAGGGGTATGCCTCCCTTTTGATGTATGTCCCAGGTGGTGGATGTCTACCACTGAACATGAAGTCACATTATATAAATTTAACTCCTAAAAGCTTGACATTTATAGCTTATACAACATTGCCGCCTAGGTATCGGCAGGTAACATAACATGTTCACCACAAAATATTTTGGGTAATGTATGATCTCATAGTATCATTACCATATGTGCACACCCTCTGGTTTGGTTGGAAGACCGTTATCTAAAGGGGTGTATGCTTTTGATAAGTCTGTGAATATTAATCATAGACGGTATGAGAGAGGATCTCAAGAAAAGAAAAAACTACAAACAAAGCATTAAACAGACACGTGGATTTGATCCGAGACCCCGGGAACCCTCTGGAGAGCTGACCGTCCCTCCGGAGCCCTACTCACCTTTTGACCCTTGGTAACGTATATCTTGCTTATTGCTTGCGGTATTGATAAGTTACTCAGCCCGGTATATAGTCAAAGATCCCCAATTGTGGATCTGTAATTTATAAGGCTCCTGATCAAGTCTGACCATTCTCTTAGCAAAGATGCATATTGCTAATTGAGCATCAGACATTGATACCTAGTCCTTGGGAACCTTGTTATTCCCTAGCCTGATACCGAGCTGGTAAAATTTATAGTGCCGCCATATACCTCAATTGGTTAAAAGGTGATAGAAAGGGGTACTTTTCTTTCATTTGGATTGTTGCATATCATTGCATTGATTGGCGATATTCAGTACTGATTGAAAGTAGCGGTATTATATTGCATTGTCTATCATTGTACAGGTTGTATCATTGGTTTTGTATCTAGCACTTATGTATAATAAACTCACATATATTTTTGCATAGATGATGGTACCTCGTTTTCTTTCTAGTTGCACAAAATAATTAAGGTTCTCGTCAACGAGCTGAGAGGTTATTATGTCGCCCTCTCCTCAATAGGATCAATAACTTTGATATTTTTTCCTTTGATCCTTTCTTTTGTTTTTTCTGTATATAAAGCATTTTTGCGCTTTATATCCGCGACAACATATAAGGCTCTCCCCCTTAGTACAATGCGTTACGTCTCTGTAGTATAATGCCTCAATTTATTTAATTCCCCCCATAGTATAATGTTCTGTATATATCATGCCCTCCCCTATAGGACAATGCGCTCCCCCCTTTAGTATAATGCCTCCATTTATCTAATGCTCTCCCCCCACAGTGTAATGCTCTCCCCCATAGTACAATGCGCTCCCCTGTGTAGTATAATACGTCCATTTATATAATGCTCTCTCCCCTGTAGTATAATGCCTCCATTTATATAATGCTCTCCCCCTGTAGTATAGTTTTCCTGTAAATATATATAATGCGCTCCCCCCATAGTATAATGCCTACGTTTATACAATTTCCCCATATATATATAATGCACAGTCCCATAGTATAATGCCCCTGTATTATATAATGCTCTCCTTCTGTAGTATAGTGCCCCCATATATTTATAATGCTTCCCCTCGTAATATGGTGCCCACATATATATAATGCACCCATATATATAGCTCTGCCCGAGTATATAGCTCTGCCCGAGTATATAATGTGTCCCCCGCTGCATGTGCCCCCAGTAGTGTCATATATATACAGTGCCTTGAAAAAGTATTCATACTATTTGAACTTTTCCACATTTTGTTACATTACACCCACAAACTTAATATGCTGATGATAAACCAACACAAAGTAGTAAGTACATGTGAATTGAAAATAAATGGATACATTGCTTTCAACATTTTTAATTAATAAAAATCTGGAAAGTGTGGCATGCATTTGTATTCAGCCCCCCTGTACTCTGATTTCCCTAATTTAATTCCAGTGTGACCAATTGTATTCAGAAGTCACCTAATTAGTAAATAGAGTCCACCTCTGTGTAATGTATTCTCAGTATAACTACAGCTGTTCTGTGTAGGCCTCAGAGGTTTGTTAGAGAACATTAGTGATCAAACAGCATCATGGAAAACAAGGAATACAGCAGACAGGTCAAGGATAAAGTTGTTCAGAAGTGTAAGGAAGGGTTAGGTTATAAAAATTATCCCAAGCTCTTAATATCTCTCCGAGTCTATTCAATCCATCATCCCAAAATGTAAGGCTCATGGCACAACAGCAAACCTACCAAGACATGGCCGTCCACCTAAACTGACAGCCCAGCCAAGAAGAGCAGTAATTATAGAAGCAGCCAAGAGTCCCATGGTCATTCTGGAGGAGCTGCAGAGATCCACAGCTCAGGTGGGAGAATCTGTCCATTGGACAACTATTAGTTGTATGATCCACAAATCGGGCCTTTATGAAAGCCCCACGATCTAATAGTTATCGCCGTTTTTTAACTGGAATACCCCTTTAATGAACAGAGGAGGCCAATAAAGTTGGATTTGTTATTCAAAATGTGGTCCTGCTTAGAGAGTTTACTGCAATTAATAAAAGATCAGAATCACTATTATTGAGTGACATTTTTATTAAAAGAACGCATGTGTGATCCAGGTTCACTCTTTTTTTTAAATAGCTTATAGATCCTTTTCTTTTTTTCACTCTGGTATTACCAATCCTCCCATTCGGCCCAGGTGCTTTTAATTAGCAGGAAACTGCATAAGGGTTCACAATCAGTGCCAGGGTGGCATTGCCAAGCAGCAGGGGTGCTGTTTGGCTGCTGGGTCCCGCTGCCTGCTGGTGCGGTGCTGTGGTGCCAGTGGTCGCGACACAGTACATCGCCAAATTTAGAGTAGGTTCCCATTCGAGAAGGCAACCTTGTTGTGGTGAGTGGGTTAAAAAGAATGTACTTACTAAAAGATCAAAAACAGTTACCTTTTAGACCTCAGGATAATGGGGCTTTATTTAAGAAATGTCTTTAATTTTGTGGATTATTTTGATGTGAATATTTACTTCCACAATGCTCATGCAAATGGGAGTGGAAGAAAACATCATGAAGCGGTTTAGCAGATGGAACTCTAACAGATATAAAATTTATGTGAGGCCTCAATTTAATTTTTATGTGTATTTTTTCCTTTAGGTAAAAGTTCAATTGTTGGACCTTAGGACATTAATTCATTTTTTGGGGCAGGAAGAGAGCTTCAGTTCTAACTTATTCTACAAATTTAGAAGTTAATATAGATAATTGTAGGATTTTTTGGAATGGTATTAGGGGAAAAGCTAAAAAATTTAGTTGATGAATGTAATAAACTAAAGAGCTTTTGGTGCAACCTATTTTGTTAATCTTGCATATACTGTAGGTGGCATCAATTTGGGAAAAATTAAAACTCATGAGTTGTTGGAAGAGAATGAATTCTCTGTATTACATTGCATGTTTCCAAACACTATTATTGTTTTTTTTTAAGATCATTCCTAGGCTTGTTTAGTGTAGTTGTGAGTTGCCTTTTATGGAAATGATTCAAAAAAGGATTAATAGACATATAGAAAAGATTTTGTAGTCCTGTATTACTCATTCTTGACCACTAGAGGAAGTTAAAATCATTCATGCAAGTAGTAGGTATGCCAGAAACTGGTAGACAAAATGAAGGATTGTTGAAAGTGTATTGAAGGAATAGAGAGGTTGGTTGAAGGATAATAATAGGCTGGTGCAAGTTGAGGTATGGTGAAAATTGTTTATGGAAGTGACTGATAGAAAGTTGAGTTATGGTGGAAATTGTCTATGGAAGTGACTGATTGAAGTTGAGAAAAATGGTCAATACAAAAGAAATAACTGATAGTTTGCCATGTGGCACCCATCCCTCTACTACTTCTTCTATTTCTAATGTAACCCCTCCTATGTCTTCATCCTCATCTTCCCCCTCTGGAATGTGCTCTACAGGAACTCCACCCACCGTAAGTTTCTGCTTCTTCCTCCCATCCTCCTCCTGTGCTCTTACTGAAACCCCCTCCTTAGGAATTCAATTCCCCCCCCCCCCCTCGTATAGTGGTGGTGGGGCTGGTGATGCATCTGCAAGGTCCAATTCTAGTTATTGGCCCCAGTACTGGATTATATCCAGTGATGTCTGCAAATAATCCTTCCCAATTGTATGTCCCACAAGTTAAAACTGTACCCGCAGTGATTGCCCCATGTTGCCAATTGGAAGTGCCCCTGACCAATCCTATCAATCTAGGGCCACCCCCACTCTTATTCCTTATTTGGACTAAATTGGGTTGCAGTAACAGAAAAGTGTAGGGATACCTGCATCATTATATGATGTGCGACATCTACCGCCCCATCCACAAGTAGTATCATCCACGCCTGCCCCACCTCGATCAATTCTACCCTATCGTACACCTAGGTACTTAACCTCTGAAGTTGCTCCTCTCAGTGGTCCAAATAATGGCCCTGATGAACTGATATATCGTGCTTGGTCCCTTAGTGAGATGCTTGCCATGATGAGTAGTATTCCCAATCCAGAGGATTTACTTATGGCGTTCTGTAGGGAGTTAGCTAAAATACAGAAAGCTTTCTCATGTTGTTGGTGAGATTTGGAAGATTTAGTCCAATGTAGAGCTGGTGATTCTTTTTTTCAAATTATAGCTTCAGCTGTGGGATCTTGTGAAGGGGACGATGCTACTTTGTTGTTGGGTGAGCAATATATAGTGAAGCTGACTGAGTGGGGGAGGAAGCGTTTGGGTGATCAGTCAGTCACATTGTCTGATATACATCAGGACAGAGCAGAATGTGTGGAGAAATTTTTCACTAGACTCCAACAAAGATGGGTAGATTTGGGTTTTGAACAGACCTCAGACATGCATGGGAGAATCTTAAGTGCTGCCTTTGTAAATGGTCTTAAAGAAAGCATCTGGAAAGGTCTAGTTTTAGCTAGTCCTGAATGGAGATCACTCCAGCCCTCTATTTTGTTGCAAGTTGCAAAAAGTTGTAGAAGCTGAGTTGAAATAAACAAAAGGCCTAAGGCAGGCGTGGCTGCTTATCAGTCCTCCCCACAAAAAGGGGGACGGGAAACTTTGTACTTAATTGCCCACTTCTTAGTCCATGGGAGGAGGCTACAAATGCTCAGCCCCCTCATGTGCAACACCCATAGGGAATAGGCAATCAAAAGTCAAATGCTGTGCCCCTATTATCTATACAATCCTTAGGGCCTGCCCCCATTGCGTCATAGCAAACATATTCCAGGATCTATCATGGCTAAGGGTAGTATCACATGTGTAGGAGTATATGGTAATGCAGTTCCTACTTTCACAAAGCCTATGTCACCAAATGTCCACCGACTAAAAGGTGCACAATTTTGAATCCGACTACTCTGCTGCCTCTGGAGGGGGGGAGGGAGTAGTAGTATAATTCACCTAGCTTAGTGCCTTCCTGACTTTTAAAAATTCACATGACTATCTCCAATTAATAACCCTAATTTTGAGTTTCTTATGGATGATTTAAGGTTCTTGGAAGATGGATCATCTCGGACAGGATATGCTGTCTCTACCCAAACTGATGTTATCAAGTAAGAACCACTCCCTCCAGCAATGTTAGTGCAGGAGACAGAGCAGAAGACACTTGTTGAGGTTTTTAAGATGGCTGAGGGTAAGATTGCTCCAGGTATGCCTTTTGTATCACTCATTATTATGGTCTATTCTGGTGGAGCAGAGATTTTGTTCGATCCATGGGTAAGCCCATAAATAATCTGTGGTGGATTGCTCCTGGGTTCAACACTGCTGCCACCAGGTTAGTACAAGGTGAATGATGTGTGCGGTAATAATAATGGGAGAACTATGGGAGTTCCAGGAAGGCATATGCCCTGGTCATCTTACCCATTTCAGAGACTGCGGATTGACTACATTCAGTTACCAAAGGTGGAACGGTGTGAATATGTCCTAATCGCTATTGATCTCTTTCCAGGATATTCGGAGACCTGGCCTGTAACAAAGGCTACAGCTAAAGATACTGGCTGAGGTGAGAGTACCTACCCCTGGTGCTCTTCTCCATCCAGTACACACCTAACTGGAAGATAGGCCTGGGTGCTTATGACATACTCTTTGGGAATGCCCCTAGATTAGGTCTCTATTTTCCACTCCATGGTAGTCTTTCAAATTATGTGGTCTGTCTCACAAATCGATTGCCTAACGTGTATTTCCAAGTTTTAGCTTGTCTTCCAGATCCAGACTGCATAGAGGCAACTCATTCTTTACAACCAGGAGATTGGGTAGTGGTGAAACAAGACACGTGCAGAAAGTCCTAGAGTCACGGTTTGAGGATCCAAATCAAGTCCTGTTAACCACCGCCACTGCTGTCAAATTGGAAGGAAAGCCAAGTGCAATCAAGTGCCAGTACTACAAGGGCCATAATGTTTTTACATGCCTTATTGCTCCTTTTATATTGTACAGGGGGAAAAACACAGTTAAATTAAATTATTCCAACAGTATTATTTTATCAAGACGAGTCAGGAACTGCCAAGTTTAACTTTTGCAGTGTAGTGAACTGTAAGACAGATGACAGACAGGACACTTGGCTTTGGTCTGATAAGTACATCTGTGTGACAAGAACTGACCCAGTATATGGTAATTATGCTGTGTTTAGATATGACCATACCAACTGTGGACATTTGGGGATTAGCAGGATGGAACACTAATCCTAAGTATTGGGGATATAAACTAGTGGAGGTTACCTCCAGAGTCAGTAAAGGTGAACATTTTCCTAAAGGGAACACCACCAAACAATTGTAAACATAATGAGTGTAATCCTCTGTTCCTGTCCATCAGAAATCCTATCCAACAGGATTGGGGAATATATGTTTTAGGAGCATTGGTAAGTGGCAAAGACCCCTAGGCAAATTTAGAATATTGGTAAGGGAAAAACCTCAAAGTCCAATTGCACCTGTGGCTCCTACATTCCTACCTATAATTGGGATTCAATAATTGGCCAATTTAAAATATGAAGACAAACTGGCCTTAGAGACAGGATTTTATACAGGCAAGCCCCTTGGTGTGTTCCCTTCAGGATATTGATCTTACATAATCCAGCTAAATGAGACAAATAGTGACTCTGATTCTGACGCTTACCCAGACAGTAATGCTTCATTACCATGACAACCATTGTAGCGAGCTTCCGTGATGCGCTGCGGGCGGGTCCACGTGATGACGCCGTGTGGTCTCTTTGGGAGTCGGACTGACCCGCTGGATGCACGTCACTCCCCCTCCTGATGAGTCGGCGTCCTCGCATCAACGGCTGTTTATTGTATTAAGCAAATACCTTTGCTGTATTTGTGGGAGGGGAGGCTGATTACAAGGCTAGTTATATGCACATGTTGACCCAGGCTGGCTGGTTACTAGGCTATTTATAGGCACCTGTGGGCCCAGGCTGACGCCGAATCAGCTGATTTCACTACCTCTGGGTCAGCTCTAGGATACAGCAGCATGGTATAGAGACTCTTTACAGCTGGGCGATGGCAGAATGTCTCAGGAGGGCGCTGGTATTCATGGTCGACCATTTAGCGCCCAAACTCTGCTTCATCCCAGAGAGCTACATGTCGCGGACCGCAGCGTGGGTCCCGTGCAAACCACTCCGATCCTACCATGAATACCAGTGCCCTCCTGAGACATTCTGCCATCGTTGGTTGTTAGTTGGCTCAAGCTATGCACGCTGTGTTTTGTGTATCAATGGTCGATAAAAATAAAAAATAAAAAACGCAGCAGCATCATGTGGAGGCTCATTCACACCTGGGCATCAGCAGAAAGGGCCAGGCGAATGCTGGCATTCACTGTAGAATTGCACTTATTGGCACGGGACCCACAGTGCGGTATGCGATTCGCAGTACTCTGGGTCAAAGCAGAGTTGGGTGCTAACGGTCAAGTGACTGTTAGTATTTTTGTCTAGCTGTTTAGGGGCTTGTTCGGGGTTATTGCATATAGTTATTGGTGTAGCATGCGCCTAGAGTAGGTATGGTCGCATGTTTTCTGATATCTGTTTCATACGAGAAAAAAGAAAAAAAGTACGTGTTTTTCTGTTACCAGTTTTAAATGTGGGGCGCACGTCCGCAGTTAACGCCAGACATGCAAGGTGTTGGTAAATGTATATCAGTGGTTTGTATATGGGGACACAAGCAGATCGGTCAAGGCGCCTGTATTTGAGTTCTGATGCTCTTGTATGTGAGTGTGTTTAATCTATAAACTGTATGTTATGGGCACGCATGTGTCAGCGGTTCTGTGCTAGGTTTTTAGGTGCACTGTATGTCGATTAATTGACGTTGCATCAGGGTTTATGTTCAAACAAGTTTATGTTTTCTTAGGGGAACATGAGGTGGTGTTGTGGTGACCATCTTTTAAAAAAAAAAAAAAAAAACCTGCAGCGTTATGTGGAGGTTCGTTCATGCCTGGGTAATGGCAGAAGGTGCCAGGCGAGTGCTGGCATTCACGGTAGGATCGGACTTGGTTGCACGGTTAGTGACTTGTAGCGCTCTGGGGCGAAGGAGGTTGGGCGCTAATGGTCGAATGATCATGTTTAGGTTCGTTACCTTCAAACGAACTAGGGCAGACAGCACACCGCCCTGATACCGTTCTCCCGATAAACATAGCTGCTTTCGCTGGTGGTTACATTCCATAGGCCTACTTTTTCTGTTTCACTTCGGGAAAAAATTTTTTATTTTTTTTGCTGTTCTTTAGTCCTGGTTCGCATTCACTCAGATTGGTCTGCTGCCCCAGTTCACCATACAGTCCCTCAGCAGTCAGTGGGCTAATATGAGTAAGTTTCCTATTAGGTTTCACAAGTTGTTCATTCGTTTGTCACGATAAGGGTCTTCTCTTAGCGAACTGTAATGCCTCTGGGTCTTTTTTCTCCCATCTGTTCAGTTTCACGGTTGGTTTAATGTTTTATTTAGGCATGCGGTTCGGTTCACTAATGTCTATGCATATCCCATCAGGTCTGGCTCACATTTTAATTACTTATCATCACTGTAATGTCATCAAGCTCAGTCTTGGCTTCGGGGGCCCGATGACCTCCTCAGCCTCATGGCTCCCCGGGGCCTATGACCGTTCTTCACGTTATTCGTTAGGGGTACAATATGGTTGTAAGCTGGTTAGTGTCCTAGGTTTACTGTCGGAGGGGGTCATGGTTATGCGAGTCCCCAAGTCATACTAGTGCTGCATAAGTGGTTTACTATAAAAATATATATATAAAAAACATAAAAAAAATAAAAAAATAAAAATTTTAAAAAACAAAACAAAAAAATAAAAAAATAAAAATAAATAAAAACGCCATTAGTCTCGCATTCATGGCTACGCCATTAGAGTCTCTGACGCATGGCTTCTCTGTTTAAGTTAACAAACATGGCCCCGCCATTAGTCTCTCACGCATGGCCTCTCCATTATAGTCTCTCACGCATGGCTCCACCATTAGTGTCTCTCACTCAGGGCTTCTCCATTTATGTTTACACACATGGCTCCGCCATGAGTCTCTCACGCCTGGCTCCGCCATTAGAGTCCCTCACGCATGGCTCCGCCATTAGTGTCTCCGACGCATGGCTCCGCCATTAGTGTCTCCGACGCATGGCTCCGCCATTAGTGTCTCCGATGCATGGCCCCACCATTAGTGTCTCCGACGCATGGCCCCGCCATTAGTGTCTCCCACGCATGGCCCCGCCATTAGTGTCTCTCACGCATGGCCCCGCCATTAGGGTCTCTCACGCATGGCTCCGCCATCAGTGTCTCGCACGGATAGCTCCGCCATTAGTCTCTCTCACGCAGGGCTCCGCCATTAGTCTCTCTCACGCATGGCTCCGCTCCGCCATTAGTCTCTCTCACGCTTTGCTCTGCCATTATTCTCTCTTACGCTTGGCTCCGCCATTAGTCTCTCTCACGCTTGGCTCTGCCATTAGTCTCTTACGCTTGGCTCCGCCATTAGTCTCTCTCATGCTTGGCTCCGCCATTAGTCTCTCTCACGCTTGGCTTCGCCATTAGTCTCTCTCATGCTTGGCTCCACCATTAGTCTCTCTCACGCTTGGCTTCGCCATTAGTCTCTCATGCGACTCCACCATTAGTCTCTCTCGTGCTTGGCTCTGTCATTAGTCTCTCTCACGCTTGGCTTCTCAGTTTATATTTTACACACACAACTCAGCCATTTAAGGTCGGCTGCGTGGTCCTGCCACAGTAGGTTCCATTTCTTTTTCTGCCTTCAGGCCCGCTCGCATGGCTTGGTCAGCTGTGGCTCGCAATACAATTCTTCTTGTGGAGGCTCGCATGCGTGGCTTTTGCCATTAGAGCCTCACTCAAATTATTGTTGTAGGTCATTGGGTCTTCATTGTTTTCTTTTCAAGCAGTCATCCCAAGCCTTCCTTTTCGGACATCACCTTCTCCCAGGTTCGCATTTTCTCCCACTTACCCTCTCTAGGTTCTTGCTTCCCTCGCTCCCCGCTGTTACTTTTCTCTTGCCCGTCCTTGCATTATAGACCCATTCTCCCAGGAAGCTGACCCTGTGGTCTCATTTTTTCACGTTTCTCAAATTCCACCTCTCCAGGGGTTGCTCAGTAAAAAAAAAAAAAAAATAAATATACTATGGCATCAGTTTCGTCCACAGGGAGTCCTGTCACCACTACAGGCGATTTACGAAGTCTGTCACGTCTACAGACTAATAATTCCTGTCTCACCACTACAGGTGATTTACAAAGTCTGTCACGTCTAGAGACTAATAAGTCCTGTCTCACCACTACAGGCGATTTACGAAGTCTGTCACGTCTACAGACTATTAAGTTCTGTCTCACCACTGCAGGCGATTTACGAAGTCTGTCATGACTACAGACTAATAAGTCGTGTCACGACTACAGGCGATTTACGAAGTCTGTCACGTTTACTGACACGATGAGTCCTAGCACGACTACAGGCGCAGCATACGTAGTCTATCATGACCTTAAGCTTTTCCTGTCATAGCAGCAGGCATTGTGTGTACATTATGTCTTCATTACAGGCATGCTTACTTCATCTTCAAACTCGGGCTGAGGGTGTTGGTGTCGCACCTAGTTCCTGGGTACCGGTCCATCTTTCAGTAGGAGGTACAATAATAAGGCACAATATACGTAGTCTGTTATGTCTACGGACACAAAAAGTCCTATCAATACTACAGGCGCAGCATACATAGTTTATCACGACCTTAAGCTTATTTCCTGTCACAACTGCTAGTATGGTGGGTACGTTTTCTGTCCTCATTACAGGCAACATTAGCTTGTTAATTGGAACAGCCATGTATTCGTGCTTATGGTTCCCCAGGCTTGGTGAGTCCACACATTTCACTTAATCCATTTCTAGAGTTAGACGGCATACGCCATTTTCTAACTTTTTGGGTCCTTTACAAAAAAATAATAATAATAATTAAAGCGGTGGCCTGGGGAATAAGTATAGGTGAAGTATTTTGCTACCATTAACAGTTGGTGTCCGAGCAGGGCCCTTGGCGAATGGTTGGATTTCAATTAGGCCCTTCCATCAGATTCACCATTGTTGTTTCAGTCTGCAGCTCTCAGGATTCCGACCGTCTCGTAATATGTTCATATGTTGGTCAACATAGGAGTAAATCGTTTCTGATTACCAACCACTCTTTCAAAAGCATCAACATTAGCTACGTCCAAGAATGACGTGCCGGCGCACATGACAAAGAGGTAAGGTACATAGAAGTCTCTGTGATATGTACGGTATAGTCCCACCTTCATCGTGTAGTGTCTTTGCTTTCAAAGTGGGTGTCGTAATGGTATGTATATGTTTTGCTCTAAACTAAGGTCTGCTCTTTTTGGCCCCTTTAGGCTGCCCTACCGCAGCAGTTATGGCACAATTCTACTGGTTGTTGTAGATAGGGTTAGATAGGTTAGGTACACCTTTCTGATAGCCGATCCGACCACAAATTATATAATCCGACCACAAGTATTAAGCAAATACCTTTGCTGTATTTGTGGGAGGGGAGGCTGATTACAAGGCTATTTATATGCACCTGTGGGCCCAGGCTGGCTGGTTACTAGGCTATTTATAGGCACCTGTGGGCCCAGGCTGACGCCGATTCAGCTGATTTCACCCACCCACACCATCTTACAGTCACTTCAAATTAGAGTGGCCCCCTTTAGGCTGCCCTACCGCAGCAGTTATGGCACAATTCTACTGCTTGTTGTAGATAGGGTTAGATAGGTTAGGTACACCTTTCTGATAGCCGATCCGACCACAAATTATATAATCATGGTTTCTACCAATCATGGCGGGCGTTCACTTATAAATAGGAGGTGTCTGGTGGTTACATTTGTACCTCCTGACGAAGCGGAGTGCACAAACGCGCGTTGAGGTGTGTTTGCCTCACTAGTGCTGGTCCCCCTTTCATTATGGCTAACGGTATGTTACTTGTAGTATAATATGTTCCATTCAATTACGTATCTTGTGCTATGTGGCTATAATTAATATTGGGATTAACTGTGATCTCTAGCCTTACTGTTAGTGTATTATTATGTCAGTATCTGTAACATCTGAGTGGGGATTGTTTTCTAGCGCCAGTGGATGGTATCTGGGTTCTGTTTTTGCTGTCCTCAATTGCACAGGTTTTTGTCCATGTTATTATGTCTGATTCTTTATATATTTGTCAATAAATTTATTATATAGTTTTTGTACATCTCGGTTGTGTTCTTTTTTTGCTCCTGGTGAGCACTTTTTGGATTGGTAATGCTTGTTTGATGGCACAGCCATTAATGAGATATATTGGGGCGATTTATAGGTATATATACCCAGACAGTTAGTTTATCAACCAAAATTATCAACATGTAGATATCTGGTGGTTATGTGGAGACTTGAAACTCCGACCCAGGATGCAAATTAAATGGATTGGCTAATGTACTCTGAATAAAGTACTGATGCCATTTCTTCTATTTTCACCTTCTGAGTGCAGTCAAGTCAATCAGCAACATGCTAATGTCCGGTCACGACTATGGAGGTCACTCCCTATATCCTTTGACTCTCATGTATACATTGATACCATAGGAATCCCTAGAAGATTTACTGATGAATTTAAAGCTAGAAATCAGATAGCTGCAGGATTTGAGTCATTAATTCCAATGATTAGTATTAATAAAGATGTAGATTGGATTAACTATCTTTATTATAATCAACAGAGATTCCTGAATTACATCGGAGATGCTATCAAGGGAATAGCGGAACAACTAAGCTCTTCTTCGGTGATGATTCTACAAAACCGACTGATCCTCAACAGGATTTGGGGCAGAAAAAGGAGGGGTCTGCAAGATGATTGGAAGTTCCTGTTGCACCTACATTCCCAACAACACTGCCCCTGATGGAAGTATCACCAAGGCTCTGAAGGGATTGACGGCTTTATCAAATGAACTGGCTGAAAATTCCAAAATTAATAATCCATTCACCTCATGGCTAGAGCAATGGTTTGGGATCTGGTCCAGTATGAAGGTCAATTTATTAATCACTCTGGCTACAGTATTTTTAGTATTGGCTTTAATAGGGTGTTGTATAGTTTCCCGTTTTAAGGAAATTGTTTAAAAATGTTTAATACGTCCATGCCCTCGAACACTATGTATATGAGCTGTGATCTTGTCATAGACAAGGATTATCATGAACAATTGTTTGAAGAATTCAATTCCATCCTGAAGCAAATAAAACCTTGTTGGTGGTTAATAGGGCAGGGTGAAGGCAAACCCAAAAGGGATTTGGAGGGACTTGGTAAAGCAATAAGGAAAGTCCAGCTCTTCAGCATTTATAGCGTTTGGAAAGTACCTCACTTTGCCTGTTTACCTTGTGCCTATTTCCCGCAAAAAGGAGGGATTTGTGAAAGAGTTTTTTTTATATAAAATTTGTAAATCCTGTATTACTCATTCTTGACCACTAGAGGGCAACTAATTAGCTATGTAAGTCTCATGTACATTCTCTTTGTTCTAAAATCACTGTGGGAGGGAGGGTGAAAGTTAGTTTGCAACTTTTAAATGTACCAATAAACTCAGGGTTGAAGTTGGTGACCCACTCCCATCTAGTTAAGGAGCCAATTACCTTATCTTAAGTAAAACTGCTTTTGTCTACCTCATATCTACTATCTAAGTAAATGTATCTTTAATAAAGTGTGGGATGAGACGTTGATTCCATGAAACAAACTTGTGTCCTGGTCTCATTGTGAAAGTTATATGTGCGCACATATACTTCTAATTGATTTGGCACCACACAAAGAAAATGAAAATCGCTAAAGTGGCGATGACACACCTGGATTTGGAGGGATTTTTGGTTGGATTTTACAGAAACAATTCTGTTCATTTGTCATACTTAGGCAATAATGTGTTTAATGTTAACCTTCAAAATATGGTTAAAAAGGCCTGTGATGAATGGTTTGGACCATCTAGCTGCAGTGTATGGTGTTAGGGGTAAGCCCCCAGTTATTCACTGGGTGGACAGTTTAACATTTAACCCCTTCCAGACCAGCAGTGGAACGTGACTTGCCACCCAGCGCCATACATATATGTTGAAATGGTTCTCCATACCTAATCGTTTGCTAACCGGGGTTAGATGACTGCTCTGCTCTGACTGCTCTGATAGTTTTAGACTATCGAACAAATTTGAATATCAGATGGAGATAACCTTAATACAAAATGCAGTTTTTAAATGATGATTTCATTTAAGGGAAATAAGCTATCTCCTGGCCCTAAGCTATCTCCTGGCCCTAACCTGGCCCTATGTGAAAAAATAATTGCCTCCCCTCCTCATGTATTGGGATTGTCCATATTGCCTCCTTTGCTGGCTTGATTCATTTTCTAATCACATTATACACTGCTCGTTTTCAGGGGTTAATACTAGAGATGAACAACGTTATCAAAAATTCGATTGAGCTGCTTCTTCATGAAGAAATTCAATTCGTTATGAATTACTTCATCATGAATCGCACAACATTGTATGTAGCGTTCGCAATGACGGGGAACGCCCCCCCCCCTCATTATTGAAACACTGATTGCATACTCATCTCATCGATTTGTTCGTGGAGACGCTGTTGCAGCCATCTTGATTAAAGAAACGTGCCAAATCTTGCGTGCGCTGACATGAAGATGTCACCACATCATAATGCTGACTGGGCACAGTGATGTCATTATTTATTCAGTAGGTCACAAAAGAACCCAGAACAACATCTAAAACACTGCAGGCCTCAGTTAAAGAGGACCTGTCACCACTTCTGACATGCTTGTTTAAATAGCTTCATGCATTTCCCATGTAATAACGATTCTGGAGCATCTATTCTTATGACTCTATGTTGTGCCATTCCTTTATTATTTCTACTAGAAGTTATGAACGAATTGCTAGCAGTCTGTAGTAAGGGTACAGAGGGGTGGTAACAAGTGGGGGGGGGGGGGTCCCTGCACAGTCTGAAAATGGCAGCACTAATTGGATAGAGTAAGTCTGTGCAGGTACACACCCCAACTGGTTACCACCCTCTGTATCCTTACTGCAGACTGCAGGCTGCTAGCAATTCATTCATACCTTCTTGTAGAGATAGTAAAGGAATGGCATAACATATAGCCATAAGAATAGATGCTCCAGAATTGTTATTACATGGGGGATGCATGAAGCTATTAACACAGGCATGTCAGGAGTGGCGAAAGGTCCTCTTTAAGGTCAGTGTTCATGATTCAACAATAAGAAAGAGACTGGACAAAAATGGTATCCATGGGAGAGTTCCAAGACGAAAAACACTCCTGACCAAAAAGAACACAATGGCCCGTCTCACAGTTGCCAACACCTTATGGGAAAATATTCTGAGGACAGTCGAGAAAAAAGTGGAACTTTTTGGAAGGTGTGCGTCCCATTGCATCTGGTGTAAAACTAACACAGTATTTCTGAAAAAGAATATTATACCGACAGTCAAACATGATAGTAGTAGTGTGATTGTCTGGGGCGGCTTTGCTGCTTTAGGACCTGGACGACATGCTGTAATTGATGGAACCATCAATTGTGCTCTCTACCATAAAATCCTGAAGGTGAATGTCCGGCCATCAGTTCGTGGCCTTGGGTTTTGCAGCAGGACAGTGATCCATAGCACACCAGCAAGTCCACCTCTTAATGGATGAAAAAATCAAAATGAAAGTTTTGGCGTGGCCTAGTCAAAGTCCAGACCTAAAGGGGTATTCCCATCTCAGACAATGGGGGCATATCGCTAGGACCCACACCTATATCGAGAATGGAGCGCGGGAGCTGTGGCTGGAGGACCCCAGATTTCCCGGGGTCTTTCCACCACCAAGTGCTGCTCCCCGCGGCCCATGCTCCAATTCATTTCTATGAAATAGCCAGAATGAATGCGCTCTCCTTCACTTTCGGGGGTCCGTTCTTGATATAGGTTCAGGTCCCAGTGGCGTGACCCGCACCTATTAGACAATGGGGGCATATCTTAGCGATATGCCCCCATTGTCTGAGATGGGACAACCCCTTTAAATCTGATTGAGATGCTGTGGTATGACCTTAAACAGGCTGTTCATGCTCGAAAAGACTCATTGTTTGTTTGCAGTTCTTGCCGCCAAGGGTTGCACAACCAGTTATTAGGTTTAGGGGGAAATTAGCAATAACAAATGACAAAACACATCCCCACTATTGCCATCTTGTGTAGGATGTCTATTGTGGTACTTGTGGTCCGCTGCGGGCATCCTTCACTGTATGCATTTTTGCTGGGGATCGCCATTAGTAATGGGCCACAAGTGCAGGATCTGCTCCCCTGTATATATATGCACAACTGCATGTTTGGGTTGAGCACATCCTGCTTCATGCCACCTTTCAGTTGGTTTAGGGGGAAATTACTTTTCACATAGGGCCAGGTCGGTTGATAGCTTTTTTCCTTAACCCTTTCAAGACCAAGCCATTTTTCACTTTCGCAACCAGGCTTAATTTTGCAAATCTGACATGTGTCACTTTATGTGGTGATAACTTTAGAATGCTTTTATTTATCCAAACCATTCAGAGATTGTTTTCTCGTGACATCTCGTACTTGATGTTAGGGGTAATTTTGGGTCGATAACTTTTACCTTTATATTATAAAAAATCCCAAATTTACAGAAAATTTGGAAAAAAATTGAATTTTTTACATTTGATTTTCTACATATTAAAGGCAGATAGTAATACGTCATTAGATAGTTTTTACTTAAGATTCCCTATATGTCTACTTTATGTTGGCATAATTTTAAAAATAACATTTTATTTTTTTAGAACGTTAGAAGGCTTAGAATTTAAGAAGCAATTTTTCACATTTTCCATAAAATTATCAAAACTGACTTTTTCAAGGACCAGTTCAGTTCTGAGTCACTTTGAGGTCCTTACATAATAAAACACCCATAAATGACTTTGCTGACTTCCGGCACTGGGATGCAAGACGCGGAGTAAGTGAGCTCCGGACTCCCGACCTCCTAAAATCGCCTGCTCTCCGATAAAAGCGAAGAAAAGGGACCCCAGAGGACACTCACGAGTCCCTGAACTTGGGCTGTTAATGGTCCATGGACCGTACCTGCTACGGAGCGGCAGAAGGCAAGTTAAGAGCGGCGCAGCACTGACTGCAAGTATCGGGCCAAGCTGCGGACGCTGAGCTGTCCAAAATTGACTATAAAATATTGGCCATTGAGGTAGCCAAGTACCTGGCCCCGGACATCAAAGAGACCCTCTCCAAGACTCTCACGCACTCCCTCCACAAACTGCATGAGGCAGTGGCGAGGCACGATACTGGCATAGAGGAATTGGAGCACAGAGTTGCGGCTATGGAGGAGGATATGACCAGATCTAGTCGGGATATACAAGATCTGTACAAACAGATCATTATATTGAAAGACCGCTTGGAAGACCTGGAAAACAGATCCAAGCGCAACAACCTGCGCATAGTGGGCTTGCCAGAAAGCATTAAACCACCGGCGCTTAAAGAGATTTGTGAACTTGAACTCCCTCAGGCCCTTAACTTGGAAGGGAGACACAAAGTAGAGAGAGTCCACCGGGTAAGTCCAGTAATAGATGCGCAGAGACTGAAGGGGCCGGACTCTCGAAATACACTGCCGAGACCCCGACAAGTCATTATGAGATTCCTGGACTACTGCGACAAAGAGTCCATTCTGTGAGCTTTTCAGGCACGCAAAGGGCCCTTGAAAGTAAGGGGTCACACCATCCTGATATTTGCTGACTACTCGGCCCTGGTGGCCAAAAGGCGATGTGAGTTCAGCCACATTTGCTCCGAGCTATATAAAAAGCAAGTACGCTTTCAATTAATGTACCCGGCTATCCTGAAGGTTACCAGTGACGATGGTACTGTGAAGACTTACCATGACCCTGAGGAAGCGGAGGAAGTTCTTCGGATCAACAGTAACCCTGGAGACCCCAGTCGAGGGAGAAGATCTCCACAATTGCGAGAGGCGAGAAGAGGCAAGTCAAGAAGCCCGGAATGGAGGCGTACTCCACCCGAAGATAGAGTGAGACAGGACTGGGAAATGGCTCCGATTGACAAGCGGTCACCTTGCTCCAGGAGGAGAGACTCCAGATCGAGATGAACTCTGGATGATAATTACACCTTGGCCGAGGCCAGCAGAGGGACACCCGTGTATCCTTTTAGCAAAATATGCTAGGCCATGAAGGGAGACTTTTGTATGGAGTTGCGGGACTCTCGACACATGTGTTCTTGTTTAAGGGGGGGAGTTCCAAGGGAATTTAGCATTGTTACTTTGTTTTATGCATCAGCCTATGTTCGCCGTCCGCTGTATCTAAGCCCCAGGAGGGATCTTAATCGTATGGTTATTCACATGATCCACAACATGCACATCACATTCATTAAGGGAGTATATGAAGGTAGTTAGCTGGAATGTACGGGGCTTGCGCTCTCCGCAGAAGAGGTGGATGATTCTTCGTCTTCTTAAGAAATCAATTTGGAATCAGGAGATTTTGGGAGAATGAAAAAAATTTGGGTAGGGCAAGTGATTGGTTCGTCCTCTGGGCAGAGAGCGGGAGTCATGATCTTGTTTAATAGAACATTCAATTATCAATTGCTGAGGTCATCTGCCGACGACCAGGGGAGATGGGTTTGTGTATCTATACGGGTTCAGGACACTGAATACACTATTTACAACATATATGGCCCAAACTCCAATAACTCGCAATTCTTTAAAATATTAGAAAGCACTCAACGGACGGAAAGGATGCCCAACTTGATAGTGAGTGGCGACTTTAACTCTACAGTCATGGGGAAAGAAGATTGACGGTCTGGTTCCGGTGAGGATAGGGCTGTCACGGTCCAGGACTCAGTCATGGGGCCTCTCATGGAGGCGGTGGGTTTAGTGGATCCCTGGTGGCAATTTCACCCCGATGAGAGGAGTTTCACCTTCTACTCCCACGCCAGGGACTCGTGGTCACGCATTGACAATATTCTGGTACGATGTTCCTTGATGAGCCTGGTAGAATCTGCTGACATGGGCAACATTGTCATATCAGATCATGCCCCGGTAATGTTGACCATGAGAGATACATTTCCCAGAGGCAAAAACTACCTGTGGAGGTTTCCCTCTAATTTTATAGGAAATGAGGACTTCGTCAATAAACTGGTAGGTTGGTGGGAGGAATATAGAGAACATAATCAAAGCCACCTGGATAACCCGGATTTATTCTGGCACACTTCCAAGGCGGTCATGAGGGGGCGGATCATAAGCTATGTATTCAGCAAGAGAAAGATATGTCAGCAAAGATTGGAACAGGCCAGTTATAAGGTCAGGCAGAAATATAGGGAATTCACTAACAACCCCTCCATAGCTAACAAGGCGAAATGGGTGGAAGACCGACAAGATTTTGAAAACTGTGAAAAAGTGAGAGTCCCTGAACCAAACACAGTTCGAGGCAAAATTATATAAGTATGGAAATAAGGCTGGGCGTTTGCTGGCCACCTTAGCCAAGGGTCAGAGACAACCTCACTTACTGATCCGGCGGTTCTCAATACCATCGTGGGTAATTACTATGAAGCTCTATATAAATATGAGATCACAGCCCCACTAACCGACAGCTTACTGGATCATGTGAAGCTTTCTTCGATGACCATTGAACAGCTCCAAAGCCTAAACGCGGACATCTCTATGGAAGAACTACAATCTACCATTAAGCATTTGGGAAATGCGAAAGCTCCGGGGCCTGATGGCTTTACTGGGGAATATTTCAAAACACTAGTGTCCCAGATCTCCCCGGTCTTATTGGAGCGCTACAATGGAGTGCTAAAGGGTCAGGCTCACCCTGATAAAGATAATGTGTCATACATTAAACTTTTACCCAAACCAGGGAAAGATCCTTTGCATCCGGGCTTATACAGGCCAATATCCCTTATAAATGTAGATACCAAGATATTGTCCAAAATTCTTGCGGATCGGTTGGCAATATTCCTCCTGTTGTTGATAGGTTCAGAACAAGTGGGTTTTGTCCAGGGTCGCTAAGCAGTCACCAACATCAGAACTGTCCTTGCGGTCTTGGATAGAGTACGTCATGCTCACCTTGGATGCTGAAAAAGCCTTTGATTATGTCAGGTGGGCATGGCTGGAGGCGGTCCTGGACAAAATAGGCTTTCAAGGGGCATTTAGAACTTTCCTGTCCAAATTATATGAGAACCTGAAGGCCCGGGTTTACACCCAAGGTTTTCTCTCAAGGCCATTTCGACTGATGAAGGGGACGCGGCAGGGATGCCCGATGTCACCGCTTTTATTCAACTTGGCTTTAGAGCCATTAGCAAGACTTTTATGTTGACTTATTTGAGGGGATCTCAGTAGGTTCCACACAAGTTAAGGCAGCATTATTCGCTGACGATGTGATCCTGCTTCTGGCACGACCAGAGGAACATATGCCTGGCATATATAAAGCCCTTCTGACTTTTGGATCCTATTCGGGTTACAAAATTAATACATCCAAATGTGAGATTTTACCCCTGTTGCCCTTGGGAAGGGCTTACAAACAGTCGATATCGGCATTGGGAACCACAATTGCCAAATCCTACATAACGTATTTGGGCATCAAGGTTGCGAGGAGGGACCCACACTCACTCTACCAACTGAACTTCCCTCCTCTGATATCCAAAATTATTAAAGACCTGAATAGATGACAGGGATTACCTCTATCCATGATAGGTCGCAGCCACCTAATTAAGATGATGGGAGTAGTTAGACTTATGTATCCCCTTCAGACGATAAACTACTAGAGAGAACTTTCACTCAGTTTATCTGGTGGAACAAGAAACCAAGAATCTTGCTAGATAAAT
Organism: Bufotes viridis; assembly: GCA_033119425.1. NCBI lineage: Eukaryota > Metazoa > Chordata > Amphibia > Anura > Bufonidae > Bufotes > Bufotes viridis. The sequence continues at coordinate 183,737,056 of CM065593.1, read as the reverse complement.
TAAAACTACGCAAAGACCAGGGAGGCCTGAATTTCCCTGACATTCGGGGCTAAAATCTAGCGTGTAACTGCCGATACATTCTAGACTGGGCAAACCGGACATCATTCTATTCAAACCTTAAACTGGAGCGACAGTTGGCGAAACCTTGGGACCTTATGGCATTGCTGCACACGAGCATCCCTAAACTCCCTACCCTGATCAAAAAGTCCTTAGTCATGAGAGACACAATTATAAATAATACGGAAAATGTTTTGATTACTTTATCCTGGTGTCTAAACATCTCCCCATAGCAGGCAACCCGAATTTCGAGCCAGGACTGAATAGTGTAATAGCGAGAGAATGGACTTGCAGGGGAATTAGAAAAATGGGGGACCTTTTCCATGATAAGGAGGCTAGATGGATGACGCAGGTAGAATTGGTTGAGAAATGGGGACTGACTGTATCCACCTTCCTTCCTTACTTACAAATGCTACAGTCAATGATTAGTGTTGAGCGAACAGTTCGAGCATAGTTCGGGTTCGTACCGAATTTTGGGGTGTCCGGGACACGAACCTGAACCCGGACATTTTCAAAAAAGTTCGGGTTCGGGTTCGTTGTTCGGCAATTACTTCCCGCTGTCTGAAGGGCTGCACAGCAGCCAATCAGCTAGCGTTTTAATTCTTGCCCTAAGAGCCCATCACAGCCATGCCTACTAATGGCATGGCTGTGATTGGCCAAGTGCAGCATGTGACCCAGCCTCTATTTAAGCTGGAGTCACGTAGCGCCGCACGTCACATTTCTCTGATTAGTGTAGGGAGAGGACGCAGCTTCTGTGAGGGCGAGATTAGGCAGGTAAAAGTCAGCAACAGCACCTAATGAACGGATTGATCTACAGCTGTGAATGATTGAACTTCTGTTAGTTACTTGCTCACTGGTTTTTAGGCTGCACAGAGCGTTTTTCTGTCACTTATTTTCTGGGGTGATCGGCGGCCATTTTGTGACTTGTGGTGCACCAGAAGAAGCTGCCACCAAGTCCATCAATCCATCAATACTAGTTTTTTTTTTGCTATATCCTACATCAGGGGCTTGGCTGTGCTAATTGTCACCCCTAGAAACTCAGGATAGCAATTTCTATATTTTATTAAGGGGTCAAATACAATTGCCCAATCCCCTAAATCTGGTGTTCCAGCTTTGACTAGCCAAGTATAATACTGTCTGCTGTCTGGCAAAGGATAGATTATTTTCTGTGGTGAAATTCAATTGCCAAAATAGCAATACCATAAATCAGTGGTTTCAGCTGTGGCTGGCAAAGTATAATAGTGTCCGCCAAAACATATATTTTGTTCTGGGGTGAAATTCAATTGCCAAAATAGCAATACCCTGAATCTGGTGTCCCAGCTGTTGCAGGCCAAGTTTCATAGTGTCCGCAAAAACATATATTTTGTTCTGGGGTGAAATTCAATTGCCAAAATCGCAATACTATAAATCAGTGGTTTCAGCTGTGGCTGGCCAAGATTCATAGTGTCCGCAAAAACATATATTTTGTTGTGGGGTGAAATTAAATTGCCAAAATAGCAATACCCTGAATCTGGTGTCCCAGCTGTTGCAGGCCAAGTTTCATAGTGTCCGCAAAACATATATTTTGTTCTGGGGTGAAATTCAATTGCCAAAATAGCAATACCATAAATCAGTGGTTTCAGCTGTGGCTGGCCAAGATTCATTTATGTCCGCAAAAACATATATTTTGTTGTGGGGTGAAATTCAATTGCCAAAATAGCAATACCCTGAATCTGGTGTCCCAGCTGTTGCAGGCCAAGTTTCATAGTGTCCACAAAAACATATATTTTGTTCTGGGGTGAAATTCAATTGCCAAAATAGCAATACCATAAATCAGTGGTTTCAGCTGCGGCTGGCCAAGATTCATAGTGTCCGCAAAAACATAAAT